>OY776278.1:36121302-36732969 GCA_963675445.1 Linnaemya vulpina
AAATATCCTACGCCAAAGTCGGACGCTTTTATTCCATCGAATAAATAAAATTTAAAACCAAATTTAAAAAATTTTAATATATTTAACTGTAATTTATTTGATCGAATTTGTGCTATCGTAAAATCTGCAATTAATATGGGGAGTTCATAAATATTTAAAATAGGGAGTGAGATCTTTTAATATATAGTCTCAAGGCTCGAAGAGATCTGTCAAATTTTCTTTTGGAAATAGATGTCGAAGGCAATTTGTACTAGCACATTTCCAATTATATAGTGAGTTTCCCAATCTTCTCTAAATATTTTTTTTCCATTTTTCGCTTTTTTAAATTCTTTAAATTTCCATTAATGCTGATTGGTATCGTTCAATTTGTTTGATGTCACGGCATCATCAGATGCATCGCCAGTTCTCCAACGATCCTTTGACAGAATATTTATTTCAGACTACTATTTAAATCCCTATTAAAGCACTTTCTCTAGTATTTATTTCCAAATACTATTTAAATATTCATTAAAATAATAAATTTAAATATTCATTAAAATAAAATCTATATTATTCACTCTTATCAGATTATTATTAATAAATTTTTAAGCCAAAGTGGAGATGGAAAGTCTTTAAACCAACAGTGTAATAGTTTCCGCAACACATTCATTTTATATACTAGAAAAACTATATCATTAAAACGATTATCGGTTAAGCGATTGAGAGGTCTATTTTTTACACAACTTTCCAGTTGTTGTGCTCAATTATATCAAATGCTTTTGGAATTCTAAAATTCAAAAGTCATACTCCAAAAGAGCATTATATAATATTTATGTGTCGCAAGTCAAAATTTTAAAAGAATTTAGTAGGGGTTCGCAGACTTCCCCTCGTCACATCAAAATAGCTTGTTATTGTTATATTTATAATTATTATTGTAATATCTGTAATTTTATTACAGCGTCTAGTAAATGGTGTTTTTTATAGAGTGATACAAGTTTAAATCATAATAAAATATAGTAATATATTTTCGATATCAATGAAGCAGTCTTTATTTAGTAGAAAATTTTAGGACATTATTATTTAAATATGATTTCGGCCATGTGGCCACCACGGCTGGCGCGTACAAGGCGCCATCTGGAACACCAATTTTCACAAATAGTAACATTCTGAGCATCATCGTTTTTGAAGATGGGCGGCCAATGACTCCGCCAGCCCATAAAGCGCACCGCACAGTAATTTTCTGTGGATGTAAATGGTGTTTCTACAAAAGATTGTGGGTTCTTCGCACTCCAAATGCGACAATTCTGTTTATTGACGTACCCATTCAACCAAAAATGGGCTTCTTTGGAAAATAATATTTTTAATGAACAGAACCATTATTTTGATTAAAAATTTCCACTATTTGCACGCGCTGCTCTGGTGTAAGTTGATGCATAATAAAATGTCAAATCAAATTAAACAAAAAGCAACTATCAGCTGTTAAATGGGTGGTCACATAAAGCAGTGATGCCAATTCAAATTTGTATCACGCTATAAAAAACACCCTATAATACAGTTTTATAAAAAAAGTTCCAAGTCCAGTAGTTCTCTGCCGATTTAGAGCTGCGAAAGAATAATCAGCACAAATCCATTTCAGTGTGCTTTTGGCCTACATAAAAGTCTCTTTGACTGACGGTGCTTAAGAATTTGCAGAATTATAAAATCGTGTATATCTGACGTGACCTCTTGACAACGCGTTTGAACAGCTGATGAAGTTGCATATATTTTCTTATGCGCAACATGTCGCACCAGAAATCATCGGTGGGAAGTTTATAAAACAAAAACCAGCTTTAATATTCCAAACGCTTGCTTACAAGATCGGAAGTTATTTCTTTTTTTTTTTTTGCATGTGGACTAGAATTTAAGAAAATTTATAAATCACGTCTTTGGACGGGAGGGTCCAACGATTAATTCTGTTATTTATTTTATTCTTTTGTTCAATATATATTGATATTATCACTTGCCTCTTCGTACTTACCTCTGCAAAACAACAAGTAGCCATTTTTTAAAAGAATAGCAGAAATAGTAAATTAATTTGCCCTGTCCCTGCTTCCGGTTCAATAACTATTCAGCGAATTGCAACAATTGAAAATTGTAATTTATTAGACGTATTTAAATAAACTAGCAGCAGATATTAAGTTAGTAACGGGCTGAAAGATAAAAAGTGGAACCGTACATGATTTACTTTTGCAAAGATAGATTTTAGCAAGGAGACAAACCACTTGTTTGTGCAACAGCTATGAAAAAACTCATTTAAAAACCACAAGTTTATTTCTTACTTGTAACTTTTCAAATTCTTTTTCGATTTTCTTTTGACGAGCATTTCTAATTTGTGGTTTGTGTCCTTAATCTGTGTATTCATTTTATTTCTTTTGAAAACTTACCTCTTTGGATTTGTTGCAGTTCTTTATTTTTTTGCTGCCTATTTGTAAGACGCGTTGCTTTTTGCACGTCTCGTTGTGTTCGTTTATGTGTCTGCGTTTAAGTGTCGATTATCCTTTTGAAGATTCAAATAAAAAAAGTCAAACAAAAGAGGAAAAATTTGTTTTCATCAAACAAATTAGGCAGTTACAGTTTTCTCTCTGCGTCTATTAAAACTAGTTTTTTAACGAAATTTTTCTTTTCTGCATTCTTCCTTGACGTAGTCGCTTAAGCTTAACAACGGAAAGAAATCGCTAAATGCCTTTGCTAGAAAATATTCATGTTGTCTGTATATAGAAGAAATTTACACAGAAAAATTGTTTTGTTTTCAGCCTTCACCAACTTGTTTGTAGACTTTTCCACGGTCTAGAGAACTGCAAAGAAAAGATTAGGGGGAAAGAGAGGAGAGTGATTAGAAAATTTTAAATAAATAAACATATTTTATTGTTAATGAAGCGATAACACTTTAAGCCAACTCTTATTTAATATGCCAACGCACTCTTTAAGAAAGCTCAACGCTGAAATGAATAAATGAAAAAAAAAAAAGAAATGCTTTTCAAACAAAAATCTGCCTGCTGCAGTTTGACCTCTTTTGTGATGCCATAAATTCATTTCAAAGGAGAAAAGGAGAAGAAAAAAATTGAAAAAAGAAATTCATGTTGGGGGAGATCGTGAGTAACTAATTGCTGCTGGCTGCTTATGTTCTTAAATTAAGTGGGTCAACTGTTCTATTTCTCTGTTAAGCACGTAAATCTTTGGAACATGACACACTGCAACGCCAAGTCAGGCCAAATCATTTGTTCGTATTTTTGATTGCACAATTACAATGAGTTTGGCTACTGCCAAAGAAGAAATTTCTGGGCAAGAGGAGTGAAAATTAAATCATATTAAATCTTCAGCGTAGAACATACATCGTATTTGTGCTGTCATTTAGTGACTTACTATTTTCAATGCCGCTTGTACATACTGCTGTATAGGCTTGCGATGACTTAAAATGCCCCAGTGTGCTCTGGGCTATAAAGAGTAGTGGAGGGAAAATTTTTAGACACTGTCGTTGTCCGTTTAGTCCTTGAAATTGTTTGACAACAATTTGAATTCTTTTACAATAATTTAAAACGAAATCTAATATAAATTTAAACTCTTTTATTTTAATTATGTGCTGATACTTTTTTCCCAAAATGTTACTAAAAAATTCAAAGTGATCAAATGAGTGGTTTTAACTAGTTCCCATGAGCATTTCACTGGGGCTAATGAAGATCATCAGGGAACCTTTACCCCACATTTCTTAGAATAACTAAAGAAATTTTTTTTCAAACTTCCACTGGAATGAATGAGAAGTCTTAAACAAATATCAAAGTCATAACAATAACACACTGAATACTTTGCCTTTTTTATTTTCTCACGTTTTTATTCTACAATTGGTTGGCTTTTTTCCGACTCTAATTTTAGTTGTAAGAGAAATAAAGAACAACAACAACTAATAATTGTTTTAATATAAAAACAATTTAATTACGAGTTTTGACAAAACCCCTCAATTGATCACTTTGATTTTTTTTGTAACATTTTGGTAAAAAGGAATCAGCACATAATTAAAAATTAAAGAACTTCTGCAAAGTTTATATGAAAGCTGACGTCAATACCAAGGCTTTTATGTAAATACAGTTTCTGTATGTGTATTGGTTTATGAGTTACAGCATTTTAGTGAACACTGCAATCATTTCGAAATATTTGAGTTAATATTTTGAAAAACTGAAATACAATTCGTTTTTAAATACATTACAATTAAATTTTGGCCAAATCATTAATTTAATTTATATACTTAACTTTTCTAAATCACAACTTCGGGGATCTATGAAATAAATTACATACAAATAAATCACTAAACACCTAAATATTTAAATACATTATGCACAGCCCACGTCATATGCATGAGTACGCGCAGGATTCAATGACTTATGTGCGTCATTACGGTCGACCAGATTTATTCATAACATTTACGTGTAATCCGCAATGGAGTGACATTAAAGATAATATATTCGTTGGCCAAAGTCCTACCGAACGCCATGATATCACTGCCCGGGTTTGTAAGCAGAAATTGAAAGCGCTTATGGGTTTTAGCATGATATCTAAAGTGTTTGGTGTAGTGAAGTGCTGGATGTATTCTGTGGAGTGGCAAAAGCGTGGCTTGCCGCACGCTCACATTTCAATATGGTTGGTGAATAAAATCACATCGCTTGAAGTTGACAATGTTATATGTTCTGAAATTCCAGATCAAATAAGAAATCTGTTGAAGATTGGAAAGAACAATGAAAGATCTCCGAGATAACTCTGAGTTGTTGGGTGGTGCGTTGATGTTATTGCCAGGCGATTTTAGGCAAACATTGCAGGCCATTCCTACATGAAATTAGCCGATAAAATTAACGCTTGCTTAAAGTCTTCATATTTATGGAGATTTGTTAAAATATCGAAACTCACTATCAACGTTCGTGTTCAGTTGCAGAATGATCCATCTGCTGATAAGTTCTCTAAGCAATTGCCGAAAATTGGGAACGGTGCAATGCCTATTGATGACACTGGATTGATAACATTGTCAAATGATTTTTGCCGTTTCGTACAGTCAAAAGAGGAATTTATTGAATGTGTTTTCACTAACATAGCACAACAATATACATGCCATGCATGGCTGAGTGCCAGAGCAATTTTAGCGGCAAAGAACAAAGATGTTACTGAATTAAACATGGCTATACAGTCAAAGATTCCTGGCGAAGTGGTGTTGTACAAGTCTGTCGATACTGTTACTAATGAAGAATATGTTTTGAATTATCCAATAGAATTTTAAAATTCGTTGGACTACCAGGATTGCCTCCGCATAATCTCCAATAGAAAGTTGGAGCCACTATTATTATGCTTCGTAATATCATTCAACCCCGTTTGTGTAATGGAACAAGACTTGCTATTAAAAGGTTGATGGCTTATGTAACTGAAGCTACTATGATGCCGTATGATATACCATTTGAATTTAAACGACTTCAGTTTCCTGTTCGTCTTGCGTTTGCGATTACCATTAAAAAGGAGTGAATTTGGGGTACCCAGTTTTCTCACATGGACAGTTGTATGTAACCTGTTCGCGCGTTGGCCAACCATCGGTTTTGTATATTTACACCGAAAATGGAAAACAACAAATGCTGTTTACCACAGAGCATTACAATAAAAGCAGTTTATCACTGATTTAAATGAATTCGAATTAATTTTTTTATTTTCTTTTTTGCACTACAAAGTGTGCAGGGGGCTCGCTAATAAATTTTAAAAAGCGTGGTTAGCCTACGATTTTCTCACAATAATTCTTTTATTTTGGTTCATTATCGTCTTTTTATCTTTCGCTCGACTTAAAAAAAACGTGCTTGTAATTTTTTTTAAACTATTTTAAGTTGAAATTTTTTAAGTTTAATATGCCTCGAAAGCGTTTAAAAACACTTGCACATTATGAGAAGATAAGAACATAAACCACAGCACCAACTTTATACGCGTACCATATATGATTGGCATCATGGTACGAAGACTGTTCAAAGAATGAAGCAAATTCAAATATTTCTCAAATTTTCAAAATTATTTACAGCCAAATTCAAAAAATAAACTGCTTGTATAAAAGGTTTATAAAATAATTATTACACGAAAATTTATGTTATTAAACTGTTATAAATCAGAAAATATATTTTTAAGCTCGCCCTTAATCTTTGGTTTTTATTTTATGCCCTTCTAAGTACTACCCTCGGATATAATACATTTGCGCCAGTGATTTCCCCCCTCTTCAAACCAGTTATGACATGCTCTTTTTGACATATTCTTGAGCTCTCTAAGCGAATCGAGTTTCATCTCTTCAATCATCACCAGCCTTTCATGGGTCTCTTACGTTTTAGGAATAGGACATACTATGAGGGGACTAAATCGGGTGAATCTATTTCTATTTTTTGAAATATTTTACGCGACGTTAATAGTTTATCTGCAGAGTAACTGGGACATGATTACGGTGTTAGTTTTGGTCAAAACTCGTTCCTGAGTTTAGCAATTCGTGCCCGAAAAATTCTGAGAAAATTGCAGTGGCTGAGCCAGCCGATTCTTAGCAACTTCTCTAATAGAATTCCCATGATTATCTATAACAGTTTTCCTTGTTCTTCTGTTACATTTTCATCGGTTGTTGATATCCCGGGGCATCCCGAATGACCACCGTCATTCACAGCTTCTGGATTTCCTTTGAAAAGCTTTCAGTATGATCACAGTCATTCACTGCCTATCGATCGGCTTGAAACGCTTGTATTTGATGTCCTGGAGCATTTAGTATGATCACCGTCATTCACAGCCTCTTGATCGGCTTTGAAAAGCTTGTAGTTAATGTCCCGGGGCGTCGCGAATGACCACCGTCATTCACAGCCTCTCGATCTCCAGTATGATCAACGTCATTCACAGCCTCTCGATCTCCTTTGAAAAGCTTGTATTTGATGTCTCGGGGCGTCCCGAATGACCACCGTCATTCACAGCTTCTGGATCGCCTTTGAAAAGCTTGTATTTAATATCCTGGAGCGTCCCGAATGACCACCGTCATTCACAGCCTCTCGATCTCCTTTAAAAAGCGTGTATTTAATATCCTGGAGCGTCCAGTATGATCAACGTCGTTCACAGCCTCTCGATCTCCTTTGAAAAGCTTGTATTTAATGTCCTGGAGAGTCCCGTATGATCACCGCCATTCACATCTTCTCGATCGGCTTTGAAAAGCTTGTATTTTATGTCCTGGCGCGTCCTGCATGATCACCGTCATTCACAGCCTCTCGATCGTTTTTAAAATGCCTTGATTTAATTTTGATTTTATGATGATTGTTTTTTCCCAAAATGGTATTGAAAAATTAAGATGCAAGCTCCTTCACTTTTTTTCCAACAGCAAAAAAAACCTTGAAGGTCCAAAACTCTTTTAACTTTTATGACTCCTACAAAGAAACTAAAAAAGCTAAAAAGCTGAAACTCCGAACGTGTGTTCGAGAGGAGTGCACCAACTTAAAAAAAACTGCTAATCGAATGCACTTAAGATGCGAAATTAGAAAATTTACCGCCTTTTCGAACAGACCTCGTATATTATATATCAGTAGCTTTGAGCGCAATATTATCTATTGAATATTATAGGAAAATCATATGATAGAATATGAGGCAATTAGTACTGCACTAATTGCCTCATATTCTTTTAAATCGAGCCTCGCACAGTGGGGCAAATTGTAAAAATTTTGGTAGCAGTAAAGATGTGTGCTCTAAACTTATTAATAACAATCAAACTAAAATAGTAGAAATATTAAGATTCATTTATTCCAGTCTTCTGCTAATTATACACAACATTAGCCTGCTGAGGCAAAGTGTGTGCAGCCGGTGTTATTATAATTAAACAAAAAAAAAAAAAAAAGGATTTACTTGATGGCCTAATCTTATACAATTAGTTTGCTGAAAATTCTGTGAAATTAATTTAATTTAGTCCTTTTTGTAATACAAAACTTTGCTTAGAACAATTGAGTTGATGCTATTCAGTTCTACGAAATGAGAGAAGACAAGAGTTTTACTGAAAATTTCAATTTGAAAATATACTTTCAAGTTTCAAATCAACAACTCTATCACGTTTCTTATTAAAAGTTTTCCAAACTACCTTGAGCTTTCCAGTTAAAAGTTTGAAATTGATTCCTTTTGTGTGGTAGAAAACAATGAAGTGGAACGAACCTCTACAAAAGTCATCACACTAGAAAAAAAAATCATTTCATGGACAAAGAAGTTGCATAGAGAGAGACACCAGGGGCAGAAAAGCAATGAATGACTGGTACGAGTGCATAATGAAGTTTTAACCAAAAATAAAGAAGCAGTTCAATGCGTGCGAGGCTGCTTTAGTTGGGGTTTGTGGCAATAAAAGTGCTTTGATTTTAATAGAAAATGTAAGAAGAGGTTTTATTTTCTTATAAAATTTTTTTTCAATTAAACATAATATTCTTTTTAATATAACCCAGCAAACACACCACAACATTTACTTAGTTTTAATAGAAACAAGTTAATTTACTATCCGCATCTATAAAAATTTTTTAAATTCTTTAACCCACAATTTTAAAGAATAAATTAATGTTTTTGCATCATCATCAATACAAAACATATTATTTAGTTCTATTATCGCATAAACGTTTGCATTAACAATTATTAAAGTTTATGAATGCTGCTGATCTGTTTTCATCAGATGTGGTTAAAACTGAACAGACTGTTTTGCTCTGAGCCAAATATGTGCAGTGCAATTTTCGTACACTTTGCATGACATAAATTTACCACTATTTCATTGGTTTCTGGTTGTGTAGCCGTGTGAGTGCACTTGCGGGAGCCAAGTTAAACGAAATCTATTTCAATCAGCTTAAATGCTAAACTGCTGGCGATGTTAAACTCTAATGGGCTTAAGAAGCTTTCATTTGCTTTAGCCTAATGGCAAGGCAGCACAAAAGCGCTTTCTGTGGTAGTTTTTGTTTTTTTGTAAATAATTTGTTCCAGTCAAATCTTTGAAGCGAATCAATTGAATTTGCTATTCCTTCAAACATTTCGGTTGTTCGGTTAATTAAAATCAGTAGTAATTTTGATTAAAGCAATAAGAATTAAATAAAATGAGAATAAAATGCATGAAATACTTTAACAATTTTAGCCAAAATAATTCACCCCATAAATTTTAATTGTAATAATCCAATAATTCTAAATATCACGATGTGTACTATTCAACTCTTTAATTTTAATTTTGTACTTAATATTTTTCCCCAGAATATTACGAAAAAATTCAAAGTGATCAATTGAGGGGTTTTAGCTAGTTCCCATGCGCATTTCACTGGGGCTAATGCAGATCGTTCCCTGCTGATCTTACCCAACGTTTCTTAGAATAACAAAAGATATTTATTTCAAACTTCCACTGGAATGAATGAGAAGTCTTAAACAAATATAAAAGTCACGACAAGAACTCACTGATCAGTTTTCCTTTTTTATTTTCTTCCGTTTTTATTGTACAATTTGTTGGCTTTTTACGACTCTAATTGTAATTGTAAGAGAAATAAAGAACAACAACAACTAATAATTGTTTTAATATAAAAACAATTTATTTAGAGTATTGACAAAACTCCTCAATTGATCACTTTGAATTTTTTAGTAAAGTTTTAGGAAAAAAAGAATCAGCACATAATTAAAATTGAAGAGTTTAAAAAACAACAATTCCCCTAAATATGTACTTATTTGAAAAATAGTAATAATAATTATTATTGTTGGTACTTTTTTGAGAATTGTTTCTTAAAAAAATGTTTTTTATTATTATAAATTTCTATATATTAAATTATCAGTTTCAAAATTATATCTGTCAGTCTGAAATTCAAATCTGCTCTAATTTACAAATAATTTTGTTTCTTAGGAATTCGTCTCAAAAACGATTCTTTTATTAAGAGTGAAGTAGAATAATTCTTTAACTGTCAAATAATTAAACAATCAATCCGTCAATCAATCAGCTTATTTGTATAGGGTGTTTCTTATAGAGTGATACAACTTTGGTTGGAGTTGGCATCACTGCTTTATTTGGCCACCCATTTAACAGCCGATAGTTGATTTTTATTTAGTTTGCTTTGACATTTCATAAAGGATCGACTTCCATCAGAGCAACGCGTGCAAATGGTGAACATTTTTAATCAAAATAATGATTCTGTTCGTCAAACTTATTGTGCACTTCGTCCATTCAAAATTTTATATTCCGATGAAGCCCATTTTTTGCTGAATGGGTACATAAACAAATAGAATTGTCGCATTTGAAGTGAGAAGAATCCACAATCTTTTGTCGAAACACCATTTACATCCACAGAAAATTACTGTTTGGTGCGCTTTACCTGCTGGCGGAGTCATTGGCCGCCCATCTTCAAAAACGATGATGCTCAGAATGTTACTGTTTGTGCAAATTGGTGTTCCAGATTGCGCCTTGTACGCGCCAGCCGTGGCGGCCACAGGGCCGAAATCATGTTTAAACATTAATGTTATAAAATTGTCTATCCAACAAAGACCGTTTCATTGATATCAAAAATATATAATTATGTTTTATTATGATTTAAACTTGTATCACTCTATAAAAAACACCCTTCTTATGTGTGGGGCTTATAATAAATATCTTCCCGAAGATATTCCCGAAGATTTGTTCGCAATAATTATTTTATTTGGTGATTGAAAAAAACTAAATGGGATTTGTTATTTTCCAAATGACTGCCTATAACATCGTGTCGAAAAACCTAAACCTTTTTTTAGTATTAACTTATCAAGTTTATCCGAAGGATATCATATTTCTATAGCCCTCGCACCAGTAAATTTTCTTTTAACTTTAAAATTTTATTACAACTTTTTTTAATGAAAATATATTGAGAAAAAGCCAACTTTATGTCGCTGCAACTATATTTTGATTAAATTCTATTTATGTATTTCGCTGGCGTATTTTTATTTCTATTCTTTTGTTTCTGCAATAACAAATTCATGCAGACATTCGTTCCAACCCAGCAACTGAAACTCAAAACTAAATATTTCACGTATTTCCAGCATCAAAAACGAAATAAATAAACAAAATAAAAAACTCCAAATATAAATAAAAGTTTAACTAAAATCACTGCAGAGGAAGTCTCTGACAAACTGAATACACTTTTCACAAAAAAAAAAAGAAGAAAAATAAAAACAGAAACAGAAACAGAAACAGAAATAAAAGTAACAAGAACAAGTGATACAATGAAGTAAAATTTCCACTAAAATTGTGAAAAACAACAGATGATACTGGGGAAAACATTTATTCATTTCTACCTTCAGTTTTTCATTTTTCCATTTGCAACTCTTAAAATGAGTGTAAAACTGATAAAAACAGCAGCAATATCAGCAGCACTGAGGGAAAAAAATTTATAAAAAGAAAAACTTTTAGATATTTTATTTAATTCTTTTTTTTTTTGTACACGTTTGTAAATGAGCAAAATGTTTTAAACGAATAAATGAATGAATAGAAGATTTCATAATGAGAAACACTCAAGTTTCACAAAAAACATTATTTTCAAAAGTTACACGAACATTTGGGATAATCACGGCTTAAGCGGCGCATATATTTGCCGTAAGGCTGCACAGGGCGACAATAGACATTTTAGTATCCTGGCGATTCCTAATCATCTTTTTGTTATACGGAAAAAAAATTTATTATAAATAAGTCATAGGACTAAGTGATAATTTTTTTTTAAATATGTCTATAAGAATCCATTTAATATTCGAAAACATGTAAATGTTGCCGCTGGTAAATATAATCGCTTTCATATGAACTCCCAAGAGGGAGAATGTTTTTGTACAAAATTTCGTTTGTCCAGCAAC
This sequence comes from Linnaemya vulpina, assembly GCA_963675445.1. Classification (NCBI taxonomy): domain Eukaryota; kingdom Metazoa; phylum Arthropoda; class Insecta; order Diptera; family Tachinidae; genus Linnaemya; species Linnaemya vulpina. The sequence goes on from OY776278.1 coordinate 36,133,156, forward strand.
GACTGATTATGAAATTATGTCCTCATTTCTAATTAAATTATGAGCAACAAAATCCACTTCCAATTAAGTGGTTTCGTCAGTAGACAAAATCGTAAATAAAGGCTGCGTAAATATTCCAGAGTAGCTCCACAACAGTCATGCCAGACTTGCTTCAACATTTAAGGGACAAACGAAGATAAAAAATGTCTCAAAAGTAGCTAAAAATGGCTGATCGAATCCCGACTATAAAACAGAAACAGCGAAATATTTCGCACATAATTTTGTAACAGGAAATCAGAAAGATTTTTTTATTGTAAATTTAAGTAAAACTAATAAATTTCAAAAATAATTGAAATAAATATCTTAATTAAGTTGTATGAAGTTAAAGTTTGTAACGTGTGTTTAACTAACCACTGGGAAAGTTGATAATAAAAAAAATCGGGAGTTATTGGTTTTACACCGTTTTGGAAAATCGAACTCTCGTTTTAGATACCAACGTTTTGAGGTCTTAGAAAACTTCCCACACTAATTCTGAGAGCCCATCATGTGCGAATTTATGACCTGCTTATAAATTTTGAAAGGCTTGAAATCAACGGCTGAATCAAATCCATGAAAATTAAAAAAAAAATTTGAGTTCTTGGTTTTATCGCGTTTTGGAAAAATCGATCTCTTTTTAAATCCCAACGTTTTGAGGTCTTAGAAAACTTTCCATATTAATTCTGAGAGCCCATCGCGAGTAAGTTTATGGTCCACTTATGAGTTTTGAACGGCTTGAAATCAGCGGCTGAATCAAATCCTACTTATGACGTTCTAAAAATTTCAGCTGAACTACGATTTCCATACGATGTAAAATTTATTTTCAAAACTGTGCCTCGTTTCTGTAACTGAAGTGAGAACTTCTCGCATCGAAAAAATTGTCGTCACTCTGTAAAACACAGGATGAGTCAGAATATATTTCTTAATGAATTTAAAACTTTGTGTGTTTTTTATAATAATAAATATATTATTCTATGGATAACCCTACAATAAAAAGCATGACAACCAAAATTGTTTAGTTTTTCGAGAATGTCTCACATCAGTTGCAGAAACGAGGCACTGTTTTTTTAAATAAATTTCAAAGGAATCAATTCCCAAAACTAAGCAGCTCTTGAGATTTATATAAACGCATTTGAGATTTATGTAAACAGCAATGCTAGCCTGTCAAATGGCTTTCTTTTGGTCCAATGGCTTTGCGGACTGCACTGTTCAAAAAAAAAAAAAGATTAAAAAGAATTCGACAGGTTAACTGTTCGAAAAGTGGCTTTTTAGTTCAGAAGGACATGATAAATTTTGCAAAGCACAAGGAAAAGTTTTAAATTGTTCAATTTAATCAGTAGAGCAGAACACATGTTTTCGAAAGCCGCTACATTTTAAGCATCAGTAGTCAATTGTATTTTTGCTTATCAGCACACTTATTAAGTGGCTTAATTGAATGTGATTACAATTCTTATTTATACATGAAATTTTATCGAAGCGCATCTAAATTTCTCTTAAACTCTGTGTTGCCGTCTTGCTAAATTTTTCCACAATCCTTAAACTTTGACACATATATCCTTCCCTGGGAGGATTTCGCTTATATAATTTTCCTTTTAAAAAACAAAAATTACGCAACTTAAAGCTGCATTATCTCGATTATAAGAAATTAGTGGCAAATTTTATTATCAGCATTTTAGCTCTCTCTCTCTCTCTCTTCATATTTGGTTGGTAATTTAATATTTTATTTATATAATATCATAAAATATGACTGTAAGTTTTTCTGGACTCCATTTCCATTTATTCTGTTATTGATTTAAATGGGACAACAGAGTAACACTTTATTTTATATATTTTTCATGATAAATATATTTTTTGAGGAAAAATCGTTAAGAAAATAGCAAAACTTAAACCAAAATGGCTGAACGAAATCGCTAAAAGATAAATTAGCTTCTGTTCTGGCTAAACGTGATATGAAAAATTGCTAAATTTAATTTTAATTGCTTCACAATTTATATTTAATTGCTCCAGATTGTATCTTTTGGGGCTATTTGAAAGGGAAGACCCTGCAGCCATACAGCTGTTAAGAACCACATAATTTTTCATAAATAACTTAAAAATATGCTGCATTGAAAAATTAATAACAACTAAAATAAGAAGTTATAATAAACTCATATTCCTTCGGTCATATTGGACTACCCTGTACAGGACTGAAATATTGTTGAAATCAATTTTGTTTTACTATTATCTGGTAGATAATTTAATGGAATTAATTTTTTAATTATGGCTTTCGGCATATTTTTAAGAAATACATGAACCTATTCCCGGAATAATTTTGTTGGTATTTCTTCAATATGACTCAAAAATTGGTTTTCAATACTTCAAGAGTTTTTATATTGACGGCATAATTCACTGATTCTTAAAAACTACTTTCTGAAAATTAAGTTGTCAACAAAGTGGTTCTGCAATAAATCGATTATTAAGTTGGGCCGTTTTGCGGCAAACAAAAGTCATTGATCAATACTGAAGTGCAGTCAGCATGAATTAAGACGCCCGCCGCTCACCGTAACGGCAGCACATGTCACATGTAAACCGCCAAAAATATTTCGTTTGTATGGATTCGTGCACGACTTGACGATAACATTCGCTTCGAATACGGTCATTTAACCAGAAATGCAATTCATCTTTAAACACAATTTTTTTGATAAAACTGATTTATTTATTTTTTATTAAATTAAAATAGTGTCATATCGAATAAAAATTGTTTGTTGGGTTTTGTTTACTACACTTATTATAATGTGATTTTTAAAATCCTTTGTGAAATTGCATTTAAATTCTCAAATAGTTTATAGAAGTCTTTTGATAAGTTGAGAAGTTTGAAACTTTCAAAAACTGTGATTGAAGACTACTGACGATTTGGTATAAAGCGCCAATGAAATGCATATAGACATTGCTTAACCACCCAACAAATAAATTTCATAGTTAAAAATCAACAGTTTGAAAAACCTGTAATGGTTCTTCTGACCAGAAATGTCAACACTGTTTGACGTGCTCAGCTGTTAAATTATTTATATCGATAGTTTTCATGCAACTTAAGAAAACAAACGTTTTAAACTGATCCACTGTCATGCATGAACGTGCATGCGGAATTGTATGCAATATTATTTTTTACATTCACACTATTTTGAACAGCTGAAATTGTTTTTTTTTTATTTCCAAAATTCATTCAAGTGATTTTACTTAATTTACAAATAAAATTGCGCTGGTCTATTACATGCTGTAGGATGGCCGCAGGCGAAATAGATTGTTAAAATTTGACCTTTTAAAAAAAATGAGAGAGGATTTTATTGAAACAAAGTTACCCGAGTATGTTGCAAATATTTTATTATTTATTTCTTTTTTTCTATATAGTTTTCCACATATTTTTTGTATGGAAGAAAAAAAAGAATGCCATGTGCTCGTGAAAATTGTATTACAGAATTGTTCAAACTGCAACAATTTTGCTGCTGATAAAATACGTACAAGTTTTGCAAAACTTTTCTAGGTAGAGGAGTTAACAGCATTTGAAAAAGTTCTCCCTTTTCATTTGATATTTTTTTTTTTTGCTTTTGCTGCTGGAAACAGCGCAAACTTTTCATGCCAACCAAAATTGGACAATATTTTACAGGTTGGCATAAATCAGACTTGTGGGAAGGTTGGTTTTAATTTTCACAGCTGGAGGCAAACTTGTTGTAATTAAGGCAATAATTTCATTCCATAGCGGTCCTTAAAAAGTTAATGATTTATTAGTTGCAAAAAATAATATTAAATTATATATATATAAAGTTAAATTCAATAGTATGAAGGCCGAAATTAATTTAATCGAGACATGCAAAAATTAACTTTTTTTTTTGCACGTAAGCAAAAGTAAATAATTAATCAATTTAAAATATTTACAAATTCCTTAAGCTACAAAACGTTTAAATACGTAAATTATTTAATAATATTTGATAACGATCTCGTCTCGCATATTTCAAGTCGTTAATTTGTCGTGCCAATGAACTTGAAGTCTAAAAATAATTGTTTCATTTCTTATGGCCGATAAAAATATTTTTATTCGAAAGCAATTTTAATGGGTTTTTAAACAACTTGCAAAGGGTCTCAATTATTTGAAAAACAAATAATAATAATTAAAATAAATGAATACAATATGTGTATATACGGACACATATATTTTTGTGTGTGTATGTTTTTATAATGAGTATGTCGCTTTCAACCCAATAAAACGCAAAACTCAAAAAATCAAGCTTCTAATTTTTTCGTTCAAGTCAAGTTCAAATACAATTTATATGCTAAAATTTATAATATTAAATTCAAAAAGAAATTATAAGTATTCCGAAAAAACAAGGGAAAGTTAAAACCAATTGAATTTTAACTTACACCCCAAAGCAGAACAACACTGTTTTCGAAAGCCGCTACACTACCATTATAAGACGTTAAGTAAGCAGTAGCGCCACCCATTAAGTGTTTAAGATCAATGTGAAATAAAATTTTATTATCAAAAAGTATGCAAAAACTATATCAACACTAAACAGATGGTAAAACAATCTAAATCGGTTTAGTTATTTTCTTATTTTATTTGTGTCCCATTATTTTAATTGTTGTTTATGTTTTTCACACAATTATTATTAATATTTTTTTTACCAAACAACTATTCAAATATTAAGAGCTCTTTTGCGTTTCAAAATATTCAAAATTTTTGCGGAAAACAAACACAGATTTTATTAGTTTTATATTAATAAAAGTTTTATTTGATGTTTTCTTTGATACTTTCGCTTTGGTGATGTGATTAACACAAATAGATCCTAAACAGGTTTACCAGGAGATCAAAAGTGCTGAATTTGAACAGCAAAAACTGTGCCTAAATATTCCAGAGTTAGAAGAAAAAGTGTTGGTATTTATAAAATCAGTTGCTGCTAATAAAGCGTGTTTTTTTCGAGTGTCACAACTTTGAGTTGGCATCACTGCTGTGTTTGGGCACTCTTTTAACAGCTGATAGTTGCTTTTTGTTTAGTTCGCCTTGAAATTTCATTACGAATAGACTTATTTAAATTATATAAATTGTTGAAATTTTTAATAAAAATAATAGTTCTATTCGTCCAACTCATCCATTCAAAATTTTGTTTTCCGAGGAAGCCCATTCCTGGTTGAATGGGTTCGTAAGTAAGCGGAATTGTCGCATTTGGATTGAGGAGAATCAACAAGCTTTTGTCAAAACACCTTTACATCTACAGAAAACTACTGCTGTTTGGGGCGCTTTATTATGTGGCGAAGTCGTTGGCTTATATACCTTCACAAACGATCATGGTGTAGAATGTTACGGTTAATAAGAGAAGGGTTTGGGAACTTAATTCGATCATTTTCGTATCTCAATTAATAGGCATTAATCTTGCTGATCTGTGGCTCCAACAGGACGGAGTCACATGCCACACAGTGGGCGCTACAATTGATTTACTGAAAGAAACTTTTGATGACAAAATTATTTTACTTATCGTTTGATGTAACACCGTTGGATTATTTTTTTTGAGAACATGTCAACTCAGTTGTCTACTTCGATAAATCACAAGCAATTGAACACCTGGAAGTCAACATTCGAAGAGTGTTCGAAAGCGAACTGCGGCTGCAAATGCTACGAAAAGTTTTTGAAAATTGGTTTTCAAGATGGCGCTTTCTAGGCGACATCCATGGCAGTCGCATAACAGACATCATATTTCAATATCAATTTCATAAAATTTCCTTTCAAATAAAACCCGTTTCATTGACATTAAAAATAAATTTCCTAGTTTCATTGTGATTCAAACTTGTGTCACTCTATAAAAATCACCCGTTATAGCCAATACAAACAACTTACCTTTCGAATAGGGTCTTCTCTTTAAAAGAGTTCTTAAAAATTGTGCACTAGAAGCTATTTTTCATATCTCATATTAGTTCAGCTAAAATATTAATCATATGGGTGATTCCATACCAAATCGACAATGTGTTAGACATTGAACTCTTTCGATTTGGATGAAATTGGGTCAGAAGCACTCTCTCTCTTTCAATTCAGTATTTATTTAAACGGAAAAAATTACTCGGGTGAAGATAAATTTCGGAATTCATAACCTTAGACACAAATCGGGAACGTTAACAGACCTCTGTTAACATGTTAACAGAGCGCTGTTAAGTATGAAAAAGCTCAGTATTGCAAATGGAATAATGAACACATTTTTTAACCAAATTTGGAAAAAATTAAGGGAACATACAACCAGCTTCTTAGCTTTCATAAAAAATTAAAACGTTGATGTTATTATGCCGATTTTAATATCAATTATCTTGACATGCTGCATATCAGCGATTCTTACGCGAAGCAATCATCAGACTGGTACCTATTGCAAGAATTGATCCTATTCTTCAGCTCTTCGTTGGCAAAATTCAAGGCCTCCGTATTACCTTTTATGGAGCTGCGTTAAGTCATTGCTTTGTGCCGGCATATGAACGAATATTGGCAGATAATATTCCAGCCACGATCATTTCCATACACTCAGACTTATTAGAGAAGGTAATACAAAATTGGACTGATCGAATGGGTAATGAAATTTTTCGGCGGGGGTATACCGGAAATCATATATGAAAATTAAATGTCGTTAAACTATTGCCAGATTATGACAAAAAAGTTCATTCCAAGTGATCGTGGGGAGATTAAGTGCCCTGATCAGAATCAGCTTCTAGAACTTTTTTATTTCATTGTGTTGACCATTGTAGTCAATTGTAAAGCTGTCAATTATCATAAATCGAATAACTTATTCACTCCTTTCTATGACTCACATATCGCTACATAAAACGTAAACGCGTGTAACTTGAATTTAATATATTTTAGATGTGAGGAATTAGCAGGAATTTCCGTTTAAATAATTCATAAAAATCGTTATATTTTAACTCTTTTCAATTACTTAAATTCTGATTCCTTCCTGGAGTTAAAGATTTTATTAAATGATGAAAAATAAGCTTCTATGGCTCTCAATAAGATTTAAAAAAAAAATTCCCAAGTGAATTTTCCCCTACAATTCGTGCAATGAAACCCCTAATTGCGAAATAATATTGCAATGCATCAGCGATTTAATAATTTGCTTATTTATTAATGGAATTTTCATAAATACTATTTAATTCACATATTAAATATGTAGTTTTCACGTTTTGAATTAAAATTTTATTCATCTCAATTAAAATGTCAGTTTTTCCCAGACGTCAAACAAAAACATATATAATTGTTTTGTTGTGCTACAAAATAATTGGAAGTAGAAGCGTTTGCTGCTGCAATGTCATAGTGGGCAAATATTTGACCATAAGATAAGGGCAAGAAAAAATAAAGTTTCAAATAAATAAGAAGCACACTTTTAAGAAAATCGAGCTAAGAAGTTAGAAATAGATTTGGAATAGTTCATATTTTTGGGAATTGTCATTTTAATACTTTTTAATTTAAATTTTCGTGCTGATTCTTTCTTTCTTTTTGTGTCGAGCTCTCGATATAGGAAAAATAGGGTACAAAGATGCCACGTTTTTGTTTAAAATAATACTTGTATTTTGGTTGGTTATTGTTTTTATTTAATTTTAAAATTTATTCAAACATTTTAAGTCCTCTTTTCCTAAAAAGCGGTTTTAGTATTTTCGAAACAAGTCTTTTTTTAATTTGTTAGTTTAATGGGCTTTGAAAAAGTGTAGAAATACTTGCACATTATGAGAAGTTAAGAACATGAACTATAACAGCAATTTTGCACGAGTAACATTCTTATCTTCTCATAATGTGCAAGTATTTCTACAATGCCGGCACAAGGCAATGACTTAACGCAGCTCCGTAAAAGGTAAGGAGGCCTTGAATTTCGCCAACGAAGAGCTGAAGAATAGGATCACTTCTTGCAATAGGTAACAGTCTGATGATTGTTTCGCGTAAGAACCGCTGATATGCAGCATGTCAAGATAATTGATATTAAAATCGGCAGAATAACATCAACGTTTTAATTTTTTATGAAAGCTAAGAAGCTGGTTGTATGTTCCCTTAATTTTTTCCAAGTTTGGTTAAAAAATGTGTTCATTATTCCATTTGCAATACATACACTCAGCTTTTTCATACTTAACAGCGCTCTGTTAACATGTTAACAGAGGTCTGTTAACGTTCCCGATATGTGTCTAAGGTTATGAATTCCGAAATTTATCTTCACCCGAGTAATTTCTTCCGTTTAAATAAATACTGAATTGAAAGAGAGAGTGCTTCTGACCCAATTTCATCCAAATCGAAAGAGTTCAATGTCTAACACATTGTCGATTTGGTATGGAATCACCCATATGATTAATATTTTAGCTGAACTAATATGAGATATGAAAAATAGCTTCTAGTAAACAATTTTTAAAACCTCTTTTAAAGAGAAGAGCCTATTCGAAAGGTAAATTGTTTGTATTGGCTTGTTTCTAAAATACTAAAACACGCTTTTTACGAAAAGAGGACTTAAATTGTAAAAATAACTTTGAAAATAAAGTAAAAACAATAAAATTATATCTCTTCAAAATTAATTACCAGTCATAAACACTCTCTCATATGTGTGTATGTGTGTGCGTGCATGTGAATTGCTTCTACTCTACAGCAATTAATTTCCAAATTTCTTTTCATACTTCACTTAACACTCGCACTAAAATTGCTTTTTTAATCAAAAGTTATTTTATATTTCATTTCTTAGCTGCTCTCAACTATTATTGAGCCACAACGTAAAAATATACTTTCTTTTTAATGCCAATTGAAACGAAAATGGATACATTTTGAACGACTGACAATTGTTCGTAACGTCAAACGAAAAACGTCTTATGAAACATGAACTTTTGAGATGAAGATAAAACTGATAAAGAAGTTTTTAGCACTCGTTTACTGTTGATTTTATTATTTCCTTTAAAATTGATATTTAAACTACGAGTGTAAAAATTTCAAATTTTTTTTAGTTTTAAAATGATTCTTTTTTGCCGCATGCAGAATTATTCGAACTCAAACGTTTTTACTTTCGAGATGTTCTTCTCTTTCAATGATTATTATTGGCAGAGTCGGCAAAAAGCCAACCTGATGTAGAATAAAAATGTAATAAAAAAAGGAAAACTGATCAGTGAGTTGTTGATATGACTTTGATATTTGTTTTAGACTTCTCATTCATTCCAGTGCAAGTTTGAAATAAATATCTTTAGTTATTCTAAGAAATGTTGGGCAAAGGTTCCCTGATGATCTGCATTAGCCCCAGTTAAATGCGCACATTAACTAAATAAAACCCCTCAATTGATCGCTTTGAATTTTTTAGTAACATTTTGGCAAAATATATTAAGTACAAAAATAAAATTCAAGAGTTTTAACTTCGACTGTGATTTGTGGTTACAAAATCTTTTTTTTGTCTTAGAGTAGCATTCAGAGGAAGACCCTTATATAGGCAAGGCATTGTGCCAGAACTATAAAGGAGTGGATAATTTTTAAGAGGACAGTTGAAGACAGAGAATTTTTTACGACAGTTAAGTTAACAGCACCTTCTACATACGCTTGACGACTATCATCCCTGAAAACATGGCAGTTTTCAATTTAACCAAAAGCTTTCTTCAACGCTAAACGAAATCTGCGCGACACATATTTCGGACAGAGCCATGATCTTCACAATTTCAAAGTCAGTCTATTCATGTTGAAATGCCAAATGATATTAAGATTAAAACACTTGACAGCTGGCGGAAATTCCGCCAATTAAAAAAGTATTGTCGACTTAAAGTTGTATACCTTTACAAAAACATTTCTTGAGGTAAATTATAGAAAACAAGCAGTCCCCCTGCTAAACGTGGCATGAATGACTTGAATCAGTCAAAAGCAATTATGCCCTGAAAGCGGAACATTTAAATCACGCTCCATATCTCTGCCTGTGCTGTAGCAGGCCTAACAAATAATGAAAACTGCAGTAAATATTCAGCAGACATGATGATGGGGATATAGTGACTTCCGAGAATTTGTTTTATTTTCGTATTCTTCCAAGTGTCAATCTAATTAACTTGGTATACCCTACTGCTCATATTATATTGTGATCCTTAAAAGTCATTAACAATTCTCAAATGGTTCATAAAAGTCTTTGCATAAGATGAGAGGTTGGAAGGTTTTCAAAGCTGCTGTTAAATTCTACTACTGATTTGGTAAATTATTTTTGAAATGCTTATAGACGTTGCTTAGCCACCCAGCAAATAAGTTTTTCCTATACAAAACAAATAAAAATACTTTAAATTGGTATTCCCCAAATGTGTGGACCATCATTTCAATTGTTTTCTTTCATTACTCATCTTGTTGGTTTATTTCATTTCAAGTTATATTCCGCTACGTCAGGCTAACAAAACTGTTACTTTGTAATGCCAAGTAAGTGCACATGCAACTCTGCCATGCCTCGTCGGTGAGGTCTTAACATAATACCCGCCTGTCTGTATGTGTGCATGTTCATGTTGCAAGCACATGTATAATTATCAGAGTACCAGCAGCATGTGTTGTGTATGCAGTAGCGATTCTTTGCGTGCATACGAATTAATTGAGCTTAAGTGTTGCATGGGTATGCACTATGTGCATGTGTGTGTGTGTGTGTGTGTGTGTGTGCGATTTGATTTGATGATGACTAAAGAAAAAGTCAAAAGTCAACAACATAATCACAAAAGTTGTTAGAAAAACACTTAAAAAGCTAAAACACGGCTAACAAAAGTTCAAAAAGCTTTTAGATTGCAGTTAAAGCTTTAAAGCAAACAAAACTATAAAAATGCATAAAAATTAAATGAGTTTTCTTTTAACGGTTTCCTAATATTATGCACAAGTTAGTAAATTAGCGCGCGCACACACACAGAAACTCCCCCTCGTGCGCACTCCTACATGATTATTTTAAACAACTTTGCTTTTTTATTGTAGATAATTGTTGCCAAACACTAGACTCTTGTGGTGCGCTGTACTGCACCGGCGTAATTATTTCAAAAGATCTTAAATGCGAATCAATTATTTGTTAGTGACAACAATTTGTTGTGCAGATAAGCAAATAGATGGTTAATGGTCAGGCTTGGAAACTGCGTGCATAACGCAGACATAATGTAAAGCTTCTAATTTTGCTCAGGCCATTAACAAGTAGTTAAGAAAACAACTTCTACTTTCTGAATTCCCATGCTGCAGCATTTAGAATCGTTTACTTTTTTGCTAGAATTTTTGAATTTCTTTTATCGCGAGATCCGCTTTTTTATTCTTGAAAGACAATTAAAAAAATTACTTGGGCTATTCGTTGATAGCAAAATAGATAGAAAAATAATCATATTCTTTGTGGGTGACATTAAATCTTATCAAAATAAACAAGTATTTCCTCTATCGTCAGATAAATGCGAGACATTTGAAAATAATTTTCTCTCACGGAGTGGAATTTGATTGTTTCTAATCTAGACGATAAGAAATTTGTTATCTATTAAATCTGGAATAAAACTTTTGTTGTGCGACAATTAATTGTTATTGCGTACTTGAAAACTATTATTATTGTCAAATTATTCCTTTTGTGAATTGTCGTTTTGAACACTTGGATTTAATTTGAAATGTTGTGATTCTTTTTTCATAAAATTTGCAAAACAATTTGAAGTTATTGTTGAGGGTTTTTAGCCTGGTCCCACGTTTAATGCATTTACCGAAATATTTTTTTATTTAAACAGTCACAAAGTTATCGAACAGCCCTCGTGTTGTATGTTCTACTACAAGAAAGAATTTTGTGCGACATTTTACGTTTCCAGATTCTTTCTGTAAAGAATTTTTACCATATTAAGAAAAAAGGGGGAAAAGCTTCCTCTTATGGCGTTTTCTTTTCTCGAAAAAATTCAAAATTTTTTCACTTATTTTCAAAAAAGGGGCAGTTTGTAAAAGTCTTAAGACAGAAATTATTTTACGTATATAGTGGTGGATTAATTTATAATAAATTCTTTATTTTTAAATGACAGATTGTTGCCTTTTGCCATTAAAAAGTGTGAAAAATGTTGCATTCTTTTTAGCTTTATAAACAATATATCGTTCAGTGTTGCCAGTATTGTTATGATTGACACGACAAGTTTTTAAATTGGTGCTCGGCGCTTTTTAAATTAAATTTTATTGTTTCTTGGAATTGTGAGGCTGCTGTTGGCTGAAGTAGTAGAACACAAAACTGCGATGCCTTGAGTTCCCACTTCGACTCCGCAGTCAATCATGAATGTGATGTAGAATTTTTGTACCCTGCATTACTGCAAGATTGGGCTAATTATTGTTGGCTTGTAGCACTGATGCAGCCATAGTCGCTGAGCAATACCGACTACAATTGACACCGTCATGTAGTACAAGAGCACAATGAAGCATCCTCCTTCGTCAGTAACCGTAGGAAAAATTGGCCTGCGTAGCAAAAAGTAAAAATAGCCACAATGAAAATCGTTAGCCTCTGATATCTCTTCATATGTCCTCTTGACATTATCCCCTTCTTTCCTAGTTCCAGCGGAATACATTACGTATGTCGGGAACGTCCCCTGAGTGCTGGACTTTGTACAGGCAAAGTCTGCTCTGACAAAGCGTTTTAGATTCTCTTCTAAAATATCTTTCAATTCATAATAAACAGACGGCCCAATACAATTATGCGACGAAAGAAGAACACCCCAGCAACCAAACCCAATTCCTTTGCCTGTGCGGAAACGGCCTAACGAGAACTGATGATGGAAATATAATAACTTGCAAGAACTTCGTTCTTGTGTTCTTGTATATTTTGGATTATTAAATATTTTTTAATTAATCTATTATTTTTTTCAATATTTCGAAATTAATATATTTTTCTTTATAAAAGGTTCTATATCTTTTAATCGTGTATATATAGTTTTAATCAAATGAGATCTTTTAAATTTAGTGTTCTTTTGCTTTTCTTTAGCTCTAGTGCTTTTTGAAATTTAAAAGTTGACAACGCTGATACCGGATTCAAATAAGTTGCATTCAAATATTTGCCATAAAATTACTCTATATTTTTAAAATAAAACAATAAATCAATTATATTTTTAATGAAATACATTTTAATTAAAATATATTTTAAATATAAAAACCAAAGGGTTTTCTTCCAGTTAAATATTTCAAAAAACAAAAGGACAGAACTTTAGCTTCTAATCAATTTAATCCTAGACGACGTCTTTTTTTATATATCCTAGACTTTTGTAGCGATATTCATGGTTTTAAGTAGACACGTTATTTAGGGTATGACCCCTACTTAATGAATAGAATGTGACCGAACTATGAAAGGACGGGAAATGTATTGAGAAGACAAATTTAGGGGATGAGAATATAGGGAATTTGTTATAGTTGTTTTCTTCTTTAACCCTCCTGCATTCCTTGGGTCAATTGGACTCAACTTTGGTTTTTAGACGAAAAGTTTTTCGCTTTTATTATAAGATATAAAAGTTAAACTTGAATTTATTCATTCCAGGGACGAAAATTCTGCTTTTAAAAGAAAAGAGTAAAATTTAGTTTTTTCTTTCTCCTTCCTCATTTTAAAACATGAATAGAAAGGGCACATATTTCAGGGATACAGAAGGGCTAAATCGCATTTGAGCTTTCTCCACAATATTGATGGAGCTGTAGTGTTCTGTTTAGTACGCGATATGATTTTCTTTTTATTCAAATTGCTACAGAGTTATCAGGCAGCTCTTTTCAGTGTTGGAAGATCATTTTGAGATAAACGAAAGGATAGACCAGCACTTGGCACTCGAAAACATACGAAGAATCGAACTGCAACAGTTAATCCCCCTGGGGGGCACAATAGGGAACTTGGTCAGTCGTAACGCCTTGTTGTAATGTTGTAATGTTGTAAAATTTAGTTTTTTCTTTCTCCTTCCACATTCCAAAACATGAATAGTTTCCAAAGGTCATAGAAAGGGCACATATTCAAGGGATGTAGAAGGGTTAAATCGCACTTGAGCTTTCTCCACAATATTGATGGAGCTGTAGTGTTCTGTTTAGTACGATATATGACTTTCTGGGGAAGAGATAAGAAATACAGGTGTAAGGATACCTGGGTCCCTCCATAAAATGGGTCAAAAATCAATAGGAGGTGGTAAACCTCTATTAGTTTGACGTGCGAGGCGTAACCAGTTTCCTTACACTGGTACCACGTGATCTGGTTGAGCCCCACAGATGAGACTCTGGTTGATTCTGTGACCAGATAGGTCTCCCAGGTTGAGGTCTCTTCAGTGAGTCCACGTGGTGGCTGTGGTTTAATACCAAGAGTCGCTGGTAGAGATGTCAGATAAGAGTTGATGTTCCGGCATATGTACTATGTTGGATATTGACTCAGCTGATGGCAGTCTCTATGGGCTGCTGCGAATGAGCAGACGTTGCGAAAGTGGAGTTGTGTTGTTGGTGGTGGGAGTGTCAAGAGGGATAAGTCTTATGACTTTGACCCTTGATTCCTCTTGGTGCTGATGGCGTGCTTTCCTCGGAAGTAACAAGAGTTTAAGATGGGCCCGAACACCTTAACAAGGTGTATGAAGTTGGTATTTATGGCGATACTAAATGATTAAGATTGCAACCTTTGTGTCCTCGAGGGACACTCAGGTGGCCCCTGAGGGCGACAGGGGTGGTGGTGAACATTAATTTCACCCGGTGTTAGGACCACCGTCGGATAGGCCGTAATGGTAGGAGCCGACATTAATCTAAGACAAAGTCTGCAACAATTAATTCAATTTGTTTGTTCGTCAGTGTTGTAGAACTCAATTTGAAAATATCGTGAATTAATTTTTTGCAAGATATCATTCGGATATCGTTGATTTTTATCAGATTAAATATATTTTGAATACAGATCTTCACTTAATAAAGTTAATTAAATAATTTTAAGTGTTTTTAGAAGAAAGTAAAAAATTGATTTAAGTGGAAAATTTGAAGAGGAACCACTTCAAAAACTGAGTGGTTCTCAAACGATGTTTTTCACTCAAGTGGACTATTAAAATATGATTAATATTTAATCGTATCCTACACTTCACCGCAGGTATAATAGAACATATTCAAGATTATAATCCCATTTATAATTTTTACAATATTGAATTTAGATTTAAATATAATTCAGATATTGTGGATTCTTATGGGGCGGGAAGACGAATTAACGTTTATTAACAGTATATTTTTTCTTAATATTCCCTCGCACTTTATTATAAATATTATTAAGAATTTCAATAGTTTAAACATTTTTAACATCATTTCTAACTTTAAAAATATTGTTTTTATTTTCAGGTAAAATAATTCATATGAACTACTCATTTAAAAATGTATCTGGATCAATATTCGTTTCCTCCCAAAGGTAAATTCGTTAAGCATTTAATAACTTCCCATACATAAATATAACACGTGCTTTTTGCGGTACGCTTTTAACTATTTTATTGTTGCTTAATATAAATGAACGATATGTTTTCTTAAAGATATTTTTATGTAGATGTGGTATAAATAATTACATTTTCTAGCATCTATCCATATTAATTTTTTATATGTGTATGTCTCAAGTGTTTAATTTTGACCACCCAAAAGTCAAATCTCTCTCCAAATAATATCTTTGTGGTCTTGTGTTAATAAGAAAAGCGCATTCATTGACTTTGCTGTTTCCTGGAGAAGATTTTTTCTTTAGCTGTTTTGAAATTTAATATCTTTGAGCAGATTTTTTCCTGTTAACACTTGAAAAACAAGCTTCGAATAAAATCAGCAGCCATATAACAGATTTCGCTCGGAATGAGGTTTTCCATTCCGTACGAATTTGCTTGTGGTGCTTCAGATTCCGATTGGTTTTGTAGTTCTTTGAGTACACTGTAACCTGGCCGTGTACGAGAAATAAGTCGTATTAATTTAAGCTCCACTGTAGAACCCCGCCAGATAAGCCGGTTTGTTAAACACATAATAAAAACTGAATTTTATTTATTCAAATAGAAATGAACGAGTAAAATGACACTAAGCAGAGTACTTAGGATTTTTTCAAGATCAATTGGCATCGATGGAATAATAAGCAAATATTTTTTTAGATCAGGAATGGAAAATTGTTACTACGAAATGGTACTTCAAGCACAGATACACAAAAATACATCTAGAAAGTCGTGCATCGTCACTTTTTTATATAAAAAAATAGATAATCAAAGCTGAGTCGTCATATCTAACAACCCTTTTTAAGGTTGCTTAAGGTTAAAAGGACTGCCCGCCAAAGCAACGAGAAAACACTCGGAGGACACAAAAGGCCCATTGTGATGTCTTCCTTTACACTGCCTAATTTAAGGGAAAAGAAGAAAGAAACATCGTTTTCACACTCACGTTATTAATTATTAGAGTGAAAAGATGCTAATACCGTGTCTAGACATGAATTTTTAATTGAGTCAATTTTATTTTAATTGCGTAATTAAATCTAGTGTTCACACATACTCAATTTGGCTGACTCAAAAAACATTGTTTTTATTTCTTTCGTGAATGTTCGTGTTTGCAAATTTTAAAAATTGATGCAAATTTTGGTTTAAAAGAAATTTTATTTGCATATAATAGAAATATGGAGCTCTTGGAGTCATTGCGATCGATTTTTGATTAAAAATCATCGCTGCTTGAAAAAAAGAAAGAGGAAAATTTGACAATTTTACAAAGTTGATTTATTGGAATTCAGTCTAGTCTGTTTGAAAATCCAGTTTGTTTTGTTTGTGTGTGCATATTTTTTAACATTTGGCTCCCCTTTATAGGCAATTTTTTTGCTCACTGAATGCAGTTCTTAATGAATATACTTATGACCAGGGTTCTAATTCGAGTTTTACGCAATTAGTGAGACAATTAACTACTAACTGCTCAATTTACTAATTGACTTGTTGTATGATAAATTGAGGTAAATTAAGGCCTTAATTGAGAAAAATGCCCTAATTGCGCAATTAAGGGGTATGTCTGAAAACTGTATTAACTATAGATGAAATTTGCTTGCCAACTGAAAATGTTGTAGTCATTTGTCCATCCCTGATCAACACAACTGAAGCAAAGAAGAAAACACAATTAAATAAACAAACTTGTTTATATTCGAGAAGTGGTTGTGAATAAATTCTCACTTAAAATGTGGCATGATCGTGGCTGATCATAACTGCAACTGAGTGACACCCATTTTTAACGTCCCGCTAAAAGGATTTCAACTTTAAAGAAATCGGGAAATTATTGGTTCTACCCTGTTTTGCAAAACTTTAGTTCTCATTAGATCTCAACGTTTTTAATCCTTAGGAATCCTTACTAATATGGAAAGGGTGTTCTCTATATCTGCATGTAAATATGTGTGTGTTTGAGTACACGTTGAAAGGCTGGTAAATTTTTAACGGCTTGATCGAATGGAACCAACATTTTTTATCCATCGATTTAGGGATATCTTGACATTGCTGAACCATGTCGTTGACCATAATGGATTTAGTTTTTGGTGAGATATCAGGATATAAACTCAGAATGTGATTTATTTATAAAATTTTGAAGCCATATATCTGATCAATTCGTATCCTCGACTCTTTTACAGGATTCGAAAAGCGACTACAATAATTGCCAGTCGTGAGAGTCAGTTGTTTTATTTAAAAGTTATAGCAGTTTGAAGATTTACTCTCAATAGACTTCTGATTTTGAAAAAAGGTTTTTTGTCTTGTCACCGGATGATCCTTTCAAATCCACAATTATCAGGAGGGCAATGGCGTTAAGGGGGGGGAGATAAAGACAGATTTTGCTGCAGCTATTTTTAGATTTTTATTCGCCGGTAAGTTGCTTATCTACAGGTGCCGATGAAGGAGGGTGCTGCATTCTACTCTTTTATTACGTGACGGTGTTAATAACTGTCGGTAATATTCAGTGACCAGTTCGGGGCTTTCGTCATTGAAATAGAGCGACAAAAATTAACACAATCCTGCGGTAATGCCGAGATCCGAGACATCGCAGTGTTCGCTACTTCAGAAAAGAATACCCTCAATTTTTTTAAGTGTTCAATTAAATGCACCCGTGAACCCATAAGTTAGTCACGCTTCCATCTCTAAGGAATTGTGCATTAAATGACGAAAGTGATAGTTGTTATTACCTCGTTTATTGTGGTTTGGAAATTCCGTCTAAATAATTGTTGTATCGTGCACGTTATAAATGCAAAAAAAAAATATATTTTTAAAGAAAAAATTATGCGCTTGAATTGCTGCAATTTATCACAAATAATTTACACAAATTTCTCATAAAAAATTTAAATACACAAAAGCTTTTTTTTGCTAAACACTTGAAAAAAAGTAAACAAGACTTTTGTTTTGCACTGAAACTTAATTCACGATTATTTTGAAGCACAACTGAAAAAACTGAAGAGTGTTAATGGAATTTTAAATGTCGCACATTTATTTGAATATTTTTGTTTTAAATATTTATTTTTAACTTAAAACTTGTATTTTATTGTTGTCGTTTCTTATTCTTTATTTGATTATTTGTTTGAGTATTCAGCCTCACTCCGTTAATAACCGAATCTGACTAAATTGATATATTCGGTTTATTGTGAATATGTACCCGTTTTTGTTTTCTTCTTATTTTTTTTTTGTTTTTGCTCGCCTCTCTAGACGTTTTCTTTTTATTGGTCTCTACAACCGCTCTCATGTGAAAAGCCGTGCATGGCATGAGACAAGCACAAACAAGTTTTATTCGTATAAAAATAAACAAAATCAACCTGTTGTTTTCTAACTGAGTATTCGTTAAGCAGTTTTGTGCAAGTCTGTTTATATTTCTGTAGCCAGAGATCAAAATATTTTGTTCTCTGTTTGCTAAGTAATAGGGTGTTCCATTAGTTAACTCGGCTATGAATTCTTCTGTTTTATTTAGTTAAAAATATTATATTTTAGTTCTATTATTTTCTCTTGTTTCTAATAACATTTTTGTAAATTGAAAAAAATTTTATCTATCAATTAATCGATTATCAAATAATCGATTAAGTTCAAAGCTAGACTTTTTTGTCGAAGTATTAGCCGATTAAAAGAGAACCCTGTTAATGAAAAACTCTATTAAATGACAAATAAGAATGTCCCCATTTGATAGGAGGATTATAAATAACTCTATTAGGGTGTTCAGTTAGTTAACCGCTAACCGGCTACGAATTCTACTTCTGCTTCATTTAGTTGATAATATTATATTATCTTTTTGCCAGCCATCTGCTAATCAAGACAAAGAAAGCAGCATTTCTTTTTATGCCATTTGAAATTTAGCCGTAGTGAACTGACTCGATAATGAAATAGCCAGCCATCGTTGTATTGACAATGACTGACTACATTGCCGATATTGATAATATGCGCAACTGCGGCTTATCATGATTTTTCTTGCATAAATAGATTTTAAAAAATATCTAAATTAACTTTCTTTTTGCTTAATATCGCGCTGCACTGATCTCGCTTTAGTTTTAAAGTCTTGAACAGATTCGAACGACTGAATTGACATCAAACATTTGCTTTATGTGATAGAAACATTTCCCAAGTGAAGTGTTGATTGGAAGAATTTTACATTATTTCTCTTGCCATCTGTTTTATTGTATTTTTTGCTGTATTTAAATATCCTGTAGGTCTTTCAATATTTCCTTGCCAGTGGCTCATTGTTGGTCAGGGACGACAACGTTGCTGGTGTGTTTTGATATGCTGATGTGTTGTACAAGTATTTTTAATTTTTTTTTTATATTTTTACTTTTTGTTTTGTTTAATAATCTTTTACGCTTTTCCATGTCCTTTCGCTCACAGATTGTTGTACATCAATCTTCTTTTCCCCATCTTAGCCAGTGCGTTACCATACACTCGTTGATAAAAGTGTTGGTACGTTTTGTGTCAATGGTTGTGTTTGTGTGTGTGTGTGTGTGTGCGTTTGTGAGCTGTCTTTAACTCCTTTTGTTGCAGGATTTGTGAGAGTGTTTCTTGCCTGTTCTTTAACTGTTGTCTTGTACGAGCACATGTCATGGATATGATGTCTGTTTTTGTTGTTGTAATTATTTTGTTGTATTGCCAAGATAATATATTTTTCATTTCCAATACATCAGCAAGTGTTATTTCGTATGTGTGTGTGTGTCAAGATAAAAATCAAATTTACATCCGTACAAACACACACACACATGCACAGAAATAATGAAAACAATCGTAATAAGTTTTTAGCTTTTTACAATCATCATATAGTTGCAGTGGTAGTGGTAGTGGTAGTGGGCACTTGTAAATGTGTTTGTTTTTAACTAAAACAAATAAATATTGTGTCAGTCGTGTAGTTCAAGAGCCAAGTAAAAATTTTATCATCTGCTTTTAAGTTTAAGACTGAACTTTCCCACTGCCCCTGCACTTTATATCATATAACGAATAAATTTTTATTTATTCCTGCGTGTGTGTGTGTGTGTGTGTGGTGTTTTTCTCTTACTGAAATCGATTACGTGCGTTTAAGGCCTGGCTATCAAGTTTCCTCGGTCTTTATTGTAGCAGTTGACCCAGTTTATGTATTTTTCTTGTAAATTTCTTTTCACTGGCAACTGATGAATTTTAAGGACTGATAAAAATATAAGAAAATATACATGAAATCATTTCTTGTACAAATTTAGCATGTTTTACTTTAAATAAACATTAAAACCAAATTATTTTATTTACAAGTAATAAATTTTAGTACCAAGGTTTTGTTAGCTTGAAGGATTTGTCCTTCTTTGGTACAGATTTTGTTTTTTTTAATCTAATTTATTACAATTTTCTTATTGCTTTTTGATTGTGTTATACCGTGTTCAGACATTCTCCTTAATTGCGCAATTAGGAAATTTTTCTCAAATAAGGTCTTAATTGATCTCAATTTACCATACAGCAAGTCAATTAGTAAATTGAGCAATTAGTAGTTAATTGTATCACTAATTGCTTAAAACTCCAATTGCAACCCTGGTCTTAAGTATGTTCATTAAGAATTGTGTTCAGTGAACAGAAAAATGTCCTACAATGGCGAGCCAAATGTCAAAAAATTTACACACACACAAACAAAACAAACTGGATTTTCAAACAGACTAGACTGAACTCCAATAAATAAACTTTGTAAAATTGTCAAGTTCCTCCTTTTTTTTTAAGCACTGATAATTTTGAATCCAAAATCGATCTCAATGACTCCAAGAGCTCCATATTTTTATGATGTGCAAGTAAAATTTCTTTCAAACCACAATTCGCATCCATTTTTAAAATTTACAAACACGAATATTCACGAAACAAATAAAAACAATGTTTTTTTCAGCTGTCAAATGATAATTGTGTCTGCTAAATTGAGTATGTGTGAACACTAAATTTAATTGCTCAATTAAAATTAAATTGACTCAATTAAATATGCATGTCTGAACACGGTATAAGATTTATAAATAAAACTCTTTTTTAGTTTTATTTATTTCTCAATCTTCTTCAGATAAATATTAACAATTCAATGATAATAAAATAAAAAAAGTTTTATTTATAAACCTTGACGTACAGTCCGAACAAAAGGAGTTTAATACCAAATTAGGTCGAATGATATATAAAAATTAAGTATTCAGAATAAAATGTGAATATGAAAATATTTTATTTCGTAATGCAATAAAAGTAAGAAAATAATATAAAAAAAGGACGGACTCTAAGGGCCATCCCTGTAATTTTAGCTACAAGCTGCCGTATCCTTTTGAGCTCCTCAGGCTCAGGAACCTTTCAATAAATCAACCATTTCCCAGGTGATAAGCGTTAATTGGCGTAGCCTTCGACGACTAAAACGAAGCGAAAAAACTAGAAGATCAGCTACAGAATTACGGTTGCTATAAAAACTCACTTATTTCGGTCTGTTTTCGTTTTTTTGCTCACGAACGATTTGATGGAATTTGAAATGGTTTACGGTTATCAATGTGGTTTTTCAAAAGCTTTCAAAAGTTTAAATAAACTCTTTAAGAACATATGATTTTTTAAGAATTTCTTACTGCTTGTTTCGCAATGTCGGGAAGAGTTACTTATCTCTATTATATGGAAGTAAAATTTCTTTTAAGCCAAAATGTTCATCCATTTTTTAAATTTACAAACACGAATATTCACGAAACAAATAAAAACAATATTTTTTCAGCTGTCAAACGATAATTGAGTCTGCTAAATTGAGTATGTGTGAACACTAGATTTAATTGCGCAATTAAAATTAAATTGACTCAATTGAAAATGCATGTCTGAACACGGTATTAGTGTTGAAAAGGACAGGAAAAATTAGTGTTAATCCAAGTAACAAACTTTCACATTCGCATTCCAATAATTACACGCTGGCAGTGCTTTTATAGTGGTAACTTCTATTTGGGGGAATCACAAGTTAATATATAAATTTAAAAAAGTTTCAAGGCTCAAAAGACAGTCCTCTTCGAAAATCCTTAATATGTTCACAAAAAGACCTTATTCACAAAAAATATATGATGCTTATAAGCTGCTTATAACATAAATTTTTAATAGAAAATGTTTCTGCTTATGAAATGCTTTTCATGAATCAGACTGTTTGTACAGTCAAATCTAACAACGTTGGCAATATTTATCAGGTCCAATTTTTATTGAAAGCATTTTGGCCAACAGTAGCCTCCTAAAACCTGTTTAAATACTTTAAAAATCTCTTTTATAAATTTGAAAATATTATTCTTATATTCCACTTTAGTTTATGTAGTTGCAAAACTCCTTTTATCATGTCGAAAATTGCCTTAAAATTTACCCATCATTTTCGTTTTTCTTTGTTAAAGTTCTTTAAATTGCGACCATTTTCCTTTGAGCTTTACGTGTGTGTCTGTCTGTCTGTGTGTGTGTGTGTGTGTGTGTGTGTGTGCATATTTTATTTAATTGCTCCAGTTAAGGAAGCGAATTAATGCTTAATTATTTGCTGAGTTCTTTTAATTACATTTTAAATATTAAATACAATCCTAATAAAGTTTTGCCCAAAAACTCTTTTAAGCAACGAAGCTGTTACACAGGAAAATTTTTGTTTATAAAACATTGTACGTTAAAGCGTGTTCAAAAAGTATCTCGCATTAATAAATTATTTTGTCAAAGGAAGCAGGGAAACATCTGGTGCAGTTGTTAAGGAAATAAAAATGTATAAAGTTTTAAAGTAAAATTTGAAATTTTACGAGACAAACACACACACACACACCTGAGAAGCACATGTGGGCGATTGAATGCACTTTTATCTTGTAAAGTAATTCGTGTGAAGTAATAAGACCTTAATCAAAATAAGGAGTTTCTAGTGGTTCCTTTTTGTTAATGAAGAAAATAAGTAGAAAATTGTATATAAAAATTGCTGCTCTAGAGACAACAAAATTCTGCTGAGAGCATCTAAAGATTGAAAGCTTTTGAAGCGCTGAAAGTGAGTAGAGTTAAATAAATTTCATGTTGCTAAAATTCAGCGAAAGTTGAACCGCCAGATTGCACTACGTCAGAACCAGCCCAGCCGTGAAGGTCATAGCCAGAAGACTATCTTTGAAATAAATCAAATTTCATATTAATATATATATATATATATATATATATATATATTTCGATATTTCGCTAACCTTCGGTTAGCTTCTCCAGGAAATTATTTTCTTGAAGAAGCTAACCGAAGGTTAGCAAAATAACGAAATTTATATTAATATAAAATAACCTCAAAACTCAAACAAATCTATTAATTATTAAAAGAAAAAGGTTAAAAAATTAGACACAAGAATAAATCAAATTTCATTAAAAAAAAAAAAGGGAAAAGTGATCAGTGAGTTCTTGTCATGACTTTGGTAATTGTTTTAGACTTCTCATTCATTCCAGTGAAAGTTTGAAATAAATATCTTTAGTTATTCTAAGAAATGTTGGGTAAAGGTTCCCTGATGATCTGCATTAGCCCCAGTGAGTTGCGCAGAGGAACTCGCTAAGATGCCTCAACTGATCACTTTGAATTTCTTAGTAATTTTTTGGGGAAAAAGAATCAGCACATAATTAAAATTAAAGTGTTTTAAATTTCATTTTAATTAAAAAACAAAAACTCGTCTGTATTTTACCCCATTTTAAATTCTTATACCTCTATAAAAAAACACCCGTTATAACATATAAATTTCTTTAAACTATCACTGACATTCGAAAGTCTTGCGTTCTTTAAACACCTCCAACAATTGAATGTTTTATTTACTTGTTTATTTTTAAAATTTATTGTATTATTTTTATCAATTCATCAAAGAAAACATGAAAAACAATTCCTGTAATTTATTTGTTTTCTTGTTGTTGTTGTTGCTGTAGTTGTAGTTTTCTTTTTATCGCATTCAAAAACAGTTGTAGGTAGAATAACACTTTCGTATCTGGAAATGTATCTGAACATGTAATTCGAATACTGGCAAAAAATAAATAAAACACAACAACTCTGACTCTCTGACTCCATCAAGCACATCTAATATTCGTATTAGAGTTGCCGCATTTTTTAAAAAGTTACCAAATTCAATACACTATTTCATTATTTTCATACCCTTCACAAGAAAGTGAAAGGGTTCGTCGTTCCGTGTACAATTTCTTCGATATTAATATGGAAGCCCATAAAGAATATATGTATTCTGGATTCTTATGAACAGGGATGGCGATTGAGCGATGTCCGTCCGTCTGTCCGTCTGTCTGTTCGTGAAATCGGATTTCCCAAGCCCCCAGAAGAGCTAGAGGCTTCGTTCTTGGCCTGATGGATTGGTATTGAAAATCCGATATACGGTTCCAGAGCTGGGAAGCTTTCACCTATTTCCCGACGTAATATTATTATCAAAAATCAATTTTTTTTTTCAGGGGTGGGAAATTGAAAGATTTTTTAGCACATTCAGTATTTTGTAGTACCTGTAATAGCTAAAAGGTTTGAACATTTTAAGTTTTGCCTCAATAAAACCACTTTATATATCATGAAGAATTGCATTGAAACAAAATATTTAAAAAAAATTTTAAAATATCGAAGAAATTACGCACGGAATGACAAACCCTTTCAATTGTTTCAATTGAAAAAATTAACAAAAACAATTTCTCAATGGCAGATTTCAACTCAGAGCCTTTTAAATAATTTCACACACCGAACTGAAAAAGAAATTCCCCTCTCCATCCTGAGTAAAAAAAATTACCAATTTTTAACCAAAATAATCGAAAAACGGCAGCCCTGACTCCTACATTTCCATGTTTGGTATATATGTGTGTGTGTGTGAGTTGTTTATTTAGAGTAGATATTCAGTTTATTTATGGCTCCTTGTTTGTATTCCGTGTATTTTATCTTAATGTTTTCTTGTTGTTGGAAGTGCTATTGTCTTTCCAGTTTAAAACTCTCTGCGACACCCTTTTGGCTTCGTCGTGGAACATTTGTATGACCTTTTTTTTATATTCCACGTCATTGTCTGTCTGTCTGTCTGTCTGTTGGATGTATTTTTATGTTTCGTCTTGCTACTGTCTTCTCGGCTTTTTTTTCTACTTCTTTCGGTTTCGTATGTCCTTTCGCTTCTCATGTGTTGAGTTGAGAGTGTAAATGGGTATTATTTTACAACATTTTGCTAGTCGTTTTATGTTGCAGCATGAGGAGTATCCAAAAAGGAATATCGAGGGAAAACTGAAAATGCTGCGCGGAGATAGAAAAAAGTTGTTTATAAATCACAGTTCTTTCCAGGAGTTGAAACATGAATGAAATTAATTAATAATCAGCTGCATTGTACATAAATGAGCAGTGGGTGTACCATCGTCATTTTGGGTCTGAAATAGTACCCAAAAAATATTTTAATTGTTTCAAATTCAGCGACTCTATTTTCTTTTCCTATTGATTTTTGTATTATTCTTAATTATCATTTAAATTGTTGCGCAAGAGACTGTAGCATTTGGCTTTCATTTGCATTTAATTGCAGGTAGTCATTGTCACAGATCGGGTTGATCTGAATAGTCAGCAATCACAAGAATAGACCTGCTGCTGCATGCTTAAACATGCCCTATCTTGCTTCTTTGTCTGCAGCTTTAAACTTTGAAAAAATCAGTAGTTTTTATAATTTAATTCCATTTTTATACTCCCTCTTATACCAGTTCCTTCAGCCTACCGTCGTATTTAATCTTTTAGATGTACTCTATTTCAGCCACGTTATAAATTCTTGTCTACAGAATAAGAAAGAGGGAAAAAGGCCAAAGAAAATAAAAAAAGAAAAGAAAACAACAGGATTTGAATGAGGCTAATGTCCGTTTCCATGTTGAGTGCCATTAAGTTTAGTTGTCACTTAGCCTTTTTTGTTGTTGTTGTTGTTGTTGTTGTTTTTATTGTTGTTGTAACTTATTCTCTATATTATTTATTTAGTTGTTGTAGTTGTTTTTTCTTCATATAATTTCGGCGTTGTATTTGTTGTTGCTATTAAAAGTTCTTAAACGACATGTCGCTCATCTTAAGCTGTTTAAGTTGGGTTTCTGTATGTGAATAAAAGTGAATGCTGATGGATGCAAGTTTTTAAGTGTGTGTGTGTGTTTGTATGTGTGTGTATTTGTGTGTATGTATTTATGTGTGTGTGTCTATTCAAACTCATCTCATTTTGTCGTCAATTTTATTGTGCTCATATTTTAAATCTTTTTGCTGTTGTTCTTCTTGTAACTGCATTTAGCCAAAAGTTGTCTTAAGCTTAACGGCCAAATGTAACACGTTAAGTATGACAAAAAAAAATAACAAAAAAAAGTACTTGGAAAATTAAAAAAAGATCAAAAAGGAAGTCGGTGTGACGATGACGTTAACAATTGCTGGCACAACAACAACAGCAATATGATGATTTTTTTTTATATAAAGGGAACCATGCCGTTTGTATTAGTGTGAGTGTGGTGTGAAAGAGTAAAAGAGATGAGAGGAAAAGCGACATAAAGGATTAAAGAGAAAAAAACTATTGTTAAGCTGTGTCCGTTTTACAAGCAAAACAAAAAAGCAAAACAATGAAACTAAAATGGCAAAGCAAGAAAGCAGAAAAACAGAAACGGAAATGTTTATCTTTCGTGTTGCATTTCATTTTTGATCACATGCTTAAAAGCAAAGTAAATTTCCGTTTTCCTCTCAACATGCAATAGACAAATTTTATAATGTTTATTATAAACTATAAGAAAGAAAAAGTCCTTTAACCAGTTTGTGCACAAGAATTTGTTCAAAGTAATTGATGATAAAAATTCATGTTTCAGATGGCGGATATCAGGTGCAAAAGTCAGCAGGCTGAACTCGTTTAATTGGAAGTATTTGTAGGGAACTATTTTTTTTTGCTGTATTAAATTCAATTTTTATTTGTTAATTATTCGAAAAATGTTTTTGAATTCAATAAGACCAGGGGCTAAATTAAAGCATTCGATAGCGATCGAAATTTCAATACATTTTAAATAGAAATTTCGATCGCTATCGAATGGCGTAAATTGCCGCCTGTTTTATATTCCAAAGCATAACGAGGTTTCAGCATAATTTTGTAAATATTCAATTGATCAGCCAAAGCTTAACAGATGTTTTCGAAAGCCACTACACTTTCTGCATCAGTTCTGCATGTGCATGTTTGTTGGAATTTATATCAGGTCCTTCTATAGTAAAAACGCTTACCCAGATTGAATTTAATAATTCATTTCATTTATTAAAAATCATATGCTGATTGAATCTCGTTTTTTACTCATAATAATTTCTTAATGAAGCCTCCCAAATTAGAAAACCTTCAATGGCGCACTCATTTCATATTAACAATAATTTTGAATGAGTTAAATGTAACAAATCAAATCAATTCATATTATAAAAATTAAAGGAATTTTATTTAATAAATTAACTATTTGACAGACTGTCATTGTACCATTATAATATGAAATTTATTTGTTGAGTGATTAAAGTCTACTGACGATTTGGTAAGAAGCGCCAATGAAATGCATATAGACATTGCTTAACCACCCAACAAATAAATTTCATATTGGAGTTTTAATTATTAAAAAGCATAAATTCAGAACACGAATACTCTTGAAATATTTTCTGTTTGCTTGTATTTCTAATAAATAAGAACGTCTCAATGGTTTGAATGATTTCTATATATTTTAACTTCTTTCTAAGCCACCATATGAATAGTGATAAACAAAAATCTGTTTGCAATAATTATAGAACTTTTTTATCAAACATTTATTTTTATCAGTGAAGAGCATTTATGGTTAAAGAATTACATTGAAAAGAAATTGAGTTAAAAAACATTTATAAAAGTTTTCTATGAAATAAGTTGATATATTAAAAGTATTAATAATAATTTGTTAATGTGAACGCTACTTAGCAAAAGTTGATTTAAAATATAAAACTTCCGTTGGCACATGACACAGAAATCCAGAGTTAAGAAAAGTACACACCGTACAAAAATCTCGTACATAAATGTAAACGAACACATGAACACGAGTATGTTCATATTGCACATGTACTTTTCTTGTTGAACACAACATGAACATAATTTGTAGGCACACGCGAAGCTGTTTATTGAACATGTACACTCTTGCCGCGTACGTACACGTACTTAAAATTTTTGAACATTTGAACGTGTGTTTGATGTGTGTTCCAATCGAACAGTACATGTTCATTTTATGATCGTGTTCAAAATATAACAAAGAACATGTACGACTGTGTTGAACACGAACAAAAATTTTGAAACACACATAAATGTTATGAAAATAAAAATATGTGCTCGTTGCTTCTGAACAGTAAGCTGTACGTTTGATGTGTGTACTTTCTGAACCTTGCAGAAATCTTTATTTCATCCACGAGCCTTCAGAGAATTCCTCATCAATCTAAAAAGTTATTAGAAACGACATAAAAGAAATCACATTGAGTGCACAACAGGAAAATTATTTCGGCTTCACTGAAAAGGTGACAGGGAAGAGAACTTCTTGCAAATGCAACTCTTTAAAAAAGCATTAAAAGAGATCCGAATTTGCACTATTTCCAGATCAAAAGTTGAGGATCTTATTGACTTCTTTCGAATGCCTTTTTTTACAGAGAAATTATAAATGATACCTGGTTTGGGTGTTTGGAAAAAAATCCTGCTTATTTTACCGTCGTTTCTATTATAAAAATGAGGTAGCATTTCATGAATCCTACCTAAAACCAATTGAAAACGGTTTTAAGTTGGTTTGAGAAAAATCGTTTTGTATTTTAAAACCAAATCTTAGAAGTTGGTTTTAATGTTATTAAAACCAATTCAGTGTAAAACATTAAAAGAAAGTGATAATAATTAAAGATGCACACGAGTACTGATGATGAAAGTGTAGCGGCTTTTGAAAACAGCTGCTCTGCTCTGCCATGTAATTTTAATATATAAAACTGATGTTGACTTTCTCCTTTTCTTGGGAATATTTAACATGTCTTTCTGAATTAAAAACACTTTACGGACAATCAAAGTCTATCAAAATTAAATTTTTCAACAGCGATAAATAATTCGATACAACTTCTGTGGGGTTTAGGGACCAGACGTCTTATAGACGTCTATAAGAACTGCAGTCTTTAAAAAATTTCATTGTCTTGGATATTTTGTTCAATATAATGCAACACTCTGTTCTCCTCAACCCTAAACTGTCAGCTATCGGGTTGACAACCAGATATTCCAGAATATAATCGCTTTCGCTCTTTGAACAGTTGCAAAAACCGACATCGAACCAATTTTAATTGACATCCAAAGCACTCGTAAAACTCATTTTATGATCCTTAAGGTGTAGATCCCTTTTGTGTCGCATTAAATGTATTTTATTAAAAATGCAGTTTGTTTAAGTGAATATGAAATTAAATCAAAACGAAGAATTATTCAAAAGTTAAGCTCCCATCGTTCTTTATAAGTTGGCTTGAGCACTGATGATGAAAGTTCAGCGGCTTGCGAAAGCAGCTGTTCTGCTCTACTGTGCAAATTGAATATATAAAACTGATGTTGACTTTTCGTTATTCTTGGGAAGATTCACTTTTAATTCAAACATATTTGTTTAAAGGACATAACCAGATTGAACTAGTTTCAGGCAGGATATATTTTATAAATAATATGGCGTTTTAGCCGTCACCGTGTAGATTTAGTAGGCTTACAGCAGTTAATTGAGCAGCCCTTAATCCCATGGCTCTAAAGGCCACTTTCTAGAACTATTTCTTAAAATCAAGTTTTCGTCAATTTTAGTTTCCATAAATTGATGTCTGCGGTCACGCTGATCGGTGGCGTCTATACTCAAAAATATTAAACAGGGGTGGGTAACGTTCTTGTTGCAGCGTGAGCCGCACCCTCATTTCTATAGAAATAATATCGGAGTGGAAAATGCATCAGATGATTCTTTTCGGCAGGGTCTTTTATGAATCCTTTTTCACTTCAAAATATGCCCACATTTTCTGCTGTCAAGAAAAGCTGATCAAAACTGTCGCCTAAAATTTTTTGGTTAAAAAAAATATAAACTAAATTCTCAAAAGCGGTGATTGTGCACGGGATCAGAAAAGTTTTCAACCAAGATCGTGAAGTTATGAATTACGACGGTCGTTCTGGATGCTGCAGAACATCAACAATAATTGTTTGAGAACATGAAGAAAATTTCTATGAAGAATCGGGGAATAACTATTGAAAAGTTTTTACTTTTTCATAATTGGGAAGGTGAAAGCCGAGTCGCTGAGAGAGCTAGAGGACATACAAAGAAGTCCCCATCAGATCTGCTCGAACATAGAAAAAATATATAGAAAACTCTTGACCCTAAAGGACATTCCTGTAACTCCCCGTTAATTTTAACCGCAAAGTAGTCGTTTTAGATTTTGTGCTATTCTGTCCTTTTGAGCTGTTCGAGCTAGAAAACTATTATTTTAATTTTAAAATCACGTGATTCCCACGTGATAAGCGGTGATTGATGTAGTTGTCGATTACTATCAATTATATATCCCTTGTCAGATACATAAAAATTAAGGATCGCATGGATTTTTATGCCGATTAACAATAAAAATGTGCCATATCTGGGAAACTTTAATGTCCCCTTAAATGAAATTCAGATGTAAAGTTTCAAAACGCCGATACAGGTGTCTTTTTTTTTTGTCACCTCTACCAAAATTTATAGGTCGGACCTTGTAATTTTTATTTATTTTTTTTTGTTGTACAGTGTAATTCAGGAGTTTTAAAAACGGATCACTTTTTTCGATTTAGTCTTGCTCATAATATCTCAGGCCGATTTTAGCCCGGCTTATGTTGATTGGCGTGGATTTTAGATGTCAAGAGCTTATGGAGGGATGGGTCTGCAATACAACGACTTCTGCAGAAGCTGTAACGATGAAGAAGAGTAGGAAACAGTACTCCATCTTTTATTTCAGTGACCTGCCCTGAACAGCATAAGGGCAGTGGCACTGCGCTGCAACTTTCTGCCAGATCTAGATAGCCTGGCGAGTGTGCAGCTTGTTAGAATATCGGCCTTCCTAGCGAACACAGGCTGACTTAGTGCGGCAGAGGACAACTCATAAGAAGTCCTCGGTTTAAGGGTATCACAATGGGACCGAATAAACGGACCCAAGTGCATTGTTTCGACCTTGACCCTAATAACCTAACCTAACCTAAGAGCTGATTACTTTTTGGAATCGATAGATGCAATTGTTTTTTTGGAACATCTTAAAGTCTACCAGTTTGAAGCGATTGGACCAGAATTCTAAATTCAGTAACGCTACTTAGAACGCTTCCAGTTTTTTTTAATACGATTCAGCCTTTCAAAAGTTTTAAGCGGATCACATGCTTACACAAACACATACATACATACAGACACACCCATACACTCACACCAATACACACAAACATAGTGACGTGATCTCAGAAATTGTCAGGGAAGATTTCTAGTACCTCAAAACGAGGAGATCTGATCAAAAACTCAATTATTTCAAAACGGTGTCAGACCACTAACTGCCCAGTTTTTGAAAATTTTTCGAGTTCTGAGAGTGACTATAAAAAGGCGACAAATTCAGAAATTCGGCTACAAATAAATACTTTTGAGAAAAAATCTGAATAGATCTCTTATAGCGGAAAGCAGTTGGCCAATATAATTAATGCCGTAATAATAATTATGGCATATTGAAGAAACCTTTTTTATATTTAAACGACTTAAAGATAATACAATTGATCTTTGCAATTATAACTGGCGTACAAGAACTTAAACTCTCTATCCTAAAACAGTTTTGAAAGAATGAAAAAAAGAAGTTTATTCTGCTTTTTACAAAAGGTCTTTATAAAATTCGGTTATTTGATTTTTTTTTCATAAGCAAATTTAACAAGACAATCACATACTTAATAATTACGATGTTCATAAACAGTTCCCTCGTAAATATAAAAGACCCTATAAAACACTTTTTTCGATTAGACAGACACTCTACTCGTACATAATAAAAATCATAAATTTTATTAAATGGCAAATTTTGAAAGACACTTTTACCTCCAAAAAGGCCTTCAGTTGTAAATAAAAAATGTATCTATAAACCATAGAAACTTTGTTGGCAGTTTTCTATTACAAGTTAATTTGAATATATTATATTCTATTTTAGTTGTATGGATGTGTGTGTGTGTGATGTAATAAAAAGCACAGACACTTAAGGACCTTCTAAGTTGCTGCGAACAGTGGTTATGAAAATAAAAGTTGTAAATAAAAGTTTCAAAAATATTTTTGGTTGATTTCTTAAAACTATAAAAGATATTTATTTGAGAACAAGAAATTTTATGTAAAACAAAAAGATTTCAGATAATTATCTCAATATATATTATTAGGATAGAAAGATCTGCCAAATGTTGGACATGGCTGCGGAAAATAGAAACTTCATACGACAGTTTCTATTTTCAATAACTCTCATGACATAGTTGGGATTCGGTATCGCAAAAAAGTTTCCATTTAAAATATATAGAAATTTCGATCGATATTGAATGCAATAATTTAGATCTTGATTTTTTTTCTTTTCAAATATCAGAGGTCCCGATGGGCCAAATCATATTACAAAAATGACGGTCAATTAACATCGCCAGGGCTTGAGATTACACGGCCACTGACTTGTTTGTCCATTCGGCCTAGTCACGACACTTGAAATGACCACTAGGTTCCAGCTCTTGAAACAATTGAATCTCTCAAGCCTGTAAATTCAAATCTTAATTCAAAATCCGCTTCAGTAACGTTTTTGAGATGTACAATTTTTGAACACAACCACGATTCGAGATGGATGTCTCTCGTGCCAAATTATCGCTAACAGCAGATTTGTTTTCCGGATAACAAACTGAGCGATCATGTCCAGGCCTTTTTACATTTCCCCGGTTTGATAAACTTTGCGCATAATTTTGAGGTTTGTTAACACATTCACTCGATTATGCTGACCAGAAAAATTACGAAGTGCACGGAATTCGTTTTGACAAAAGCTCCTTCGAAATTATATGTACAGGATAGGCAAATTTGAGGTTAGGAAAAAAAAACGTCTGCCAAGTGATGATATACAAAAAGCTGAGCTATAATTTTTAATTATATATTTAGTTCAAAATCGAGAATTTTTATTGAATGAGAGTTCAACTGTTATACAAAAAAATTTTATTATGAAAATTGGTTGTAAAAAACTGAACAACAACCACGTATTTTTAATAAAATGATTTTTAGTGAGGAGGTCCATTTTTAATTATATATAAAGAAATTAAATTGCCCGATATGGATCTTACAAAACAATAGTCCTCGAATACCCCTTAAATCCAAAGAATCTGGCCATATTGTGAGCTTTGTGATGGGGTGGCAACATGAGCCCGCATTTTCTATAATACGAGTAAAGAAAACACCGTCCGACTAAACCATGGTAACTAATTTTTTATAGCCACAATTGGCTGGTGTTGACATCAGTGTGTTTTTGTTTGGCTGGCCAAAAAAAAGTCAGTTATTGAAGGAGAAATTTCACGGTTGTTCAATTTGTCGATTCAGCTCGTTCTTGTGATTTACACCGTATTCAGACACACCCCTTAATTGCGCAATTAAGGCATTTTTTGTTATTAAGGCTTTAATTGACCACAATTTATTATACAACAAGTCAATTAGTAAATTAAGCAATTAGTAGTTAATTGTATCACTAATTCCGTAAAACTCGAATTGTAACCCTGGTAATAAATGTGTTTTTTAAGAACTACATTTAGTGAGCAGAAAAATTTCCTATAAACACACACATAAACAAAACAAAGTGAACTTTCAAACAGACTAGACTGAACTCCAGTAAATAAACTTTGTAAAATTGTCAAGTTCTCCTCTTTCTTTTTCTTAAGCAGTGATAATTTTGAATCCAAAATCGATCTCAATGACTCCAAGAGCTCCATATTTCTATGATGTGCAAGTAAAATTTCTTTCAAACCAAAATTTGCAACCATTTTTTAAATTTACACGAATATTCATGAAACAAATAAAAACAATGTTTTTTCAGCTGTCAAATGATAATTGAGTCAGCTAAATTGAGTATGTGTGAACACTAGATATAATTGCGCAATTAAAATTAAACTGACTCAATTAAAAATGCCGCTGCTTTATATTCTCTGAGGTCATTTGAAAGACAAACAACAAACAACTGCTGCCATCAAAGTTACAATACGGCGCTGCATTGACGAGACAATTTGCGAAATGTGACTCAAAAGTTTGTGAAAAGACCAGAGGTCTAATACCGTAATAGAGGTGGACATATGCCTGCCATAATATTTCACTATTAATTCCCATATTTCCACTTC
This sequence comes from Linnaemya vulpina, assembly GCA_963675445.1. NCBI lineage: Eukaryota > Metazoa > Arthropoda > Insecta > Diptera > Tachinidae > Linnaemya > Linnaemya vulpina. Next base: position 36,167,919 of record OY776278.1, read on the forward strand.
CCACTGGTATCAATAGAACTGAATTTGTCAAAAAACAAGTTTGCTTTTAAGCCAATTTACTTCCTAACCTCAAATTTGCCAACTCTTTTTATCTTCAAACTGTGAGTCATGCAGCTGCTTCTCTCAATTATTTTAGATTTTTCAACTTTCCTTTAAAACTATTCGACTAACACCTTTTAAATGTGCACTTTTTTTTAGAAAAGAACACATCACAAGTTGTTGAAGAGCCACTTTTACTGTTTACAAGCACTCAAATATTGAAGTGCGAATGATTTATTGTCGCCCTGGTCCCACCGTTTTTTCGCTCGTTGTCGTTATCGTTTTATTAAATTTACTGTTGTCTTGTTTGCTGCTGTCATAATGGCAATTAAATGTCAAATAACCCGAGCAACTCACGAAAAAAAAACAAGTTAACGATTCGCTCAAGTTGTGCTTTTCTTGTACCACTTCGTTTAGATTTTTTGTGTGAATTTTTTTTTTAATTCTTGTGTAACAGTTCCGTTGTTGCTTTTTTTGTTTTTTTACAACACTTTTCGCCACTTTTTATTGTCCAACATGTATTGACAGCTGTTAGATGTGTGTGTATGCGTATGTGCTTTTTAATAGATTTGCTGGCTTAAAAAAAAAATTTGCAAGTAGTTGCACGAATTACACAACACATACACACACACAAACAAAGACTCCTCCAAATAGAACTCAATCTATTTGCAACACGATAACGATGACAACAAACTAAAATGTTTCATTTAGTAGTGAAGGCAAATGCACTCGTTGTTTGTGTGTGTGTGCGCGTTGTTGTATGTGTTTAATTTACGCTACAACGACTGCTACTGCAACTACTGTTTTCAAAATGTTTCCGTTTCCTTTAACAAAATTTTCATTTCGCCATACATTCGAGTTGTAAACGTTAAATTTACATACAACTGCTGCGATAAATAATTCGTTTAGTTAATGAGAAATTCACAAAAATTTTCTTTCCCTCTTGTTATTTTTTTTTTTGTTTGTTTTTATTTCCCAAATGTTTTCATTCCACTTTCGGTTTAATTATTTTATTTCTGGAAGATTTTTTTTTTTGCCGATTGATTTGAGAAAACTTTTTTACTTACCATCAGCGATTTTAATTTCGAATAGTGAGCGAGAGTTTAGTGCTGCATTTGTGTGTTGCCGCCTGCAAAGAAAACAATAGTTATCTAAATTAAGTTTCTTAACTTTAAAGAGCAGGAGTTATTGTTTAAGTATTAAATCCTTGAAGGCCGAATTAAGGCACTCGATATTGAGTGAAATTTGTATATAAATTGTTTTGAAATTTGTATATAAATTTGTATATAAATTGAATGTGGTATCTACAGAAAATATTTTTTTTTAAAACGTATTGTTTCAGTATTTAATTGAGTACTTTGTAATAATTTTATTGTACATAAATTAAGAACTTCAACTTTTTGTAAAGTTTTAAGATTTTAACCATAAAAACAACAAACCAAAAAAATCTGCTTGATCTTGCTTGAGTATATGATATTGTCTTGTTTAATAGTTTTTTATTGCCTCTCAATTGGAGACCAATTGTAAGCAATTGCAGAAAAGGTACTTTTTTGAAGAAAAATGTGCTATTAATGTATATTTTATTTAAAAGGTACTTTCAAGGAAAGATAAGTATTTCAAAAGTGATATTTGGCAATTTTTTAATGTACTTTTTGTAAGAAGTACCTTTTTAAAAGGTACTTTTATTAATAAGTACTTTTTTTAACAAGTACTTTTTTTAATAAGTAGTTTTTGGAAAAGATATGTTTTTCAAAATTCACTTTTTTGAATAAAGTATGTTAAAAACTATAAAGTGCTTTTTTAAAAAGTACATTGCAGAAAATGTACTATTTTGAAAAGCTTTATTAGAAAGGTACTTTCTAAAGATACTTATTTCAGAAATGATATTTGGTAATTTTTTTTTATGTTTGAAAATGTACTTTTTGTAATAAGTACTTTTTTCAAAAAGGTACCTTTTTGAATAAGTACTTTTTGGAAAAAGTACATTTCTTAATAATTAATTTTTGGAAAATGTGTGTTTTTCAAAAACTACTCTTTTGGAAGAAGTACGTTTTGAAAAAGTAACAATTTGGAAAAAGTTATTTTCTAAAATGTACATTTTAGAAAATGTACTTTTTTGAAAAGGTGCTTTTTAATAAGTAAATTTTGGAGGAGATCTATTTTTCAAAAAGTACTTTTTTGAAAAAAGTTAAGCAATGGAAAAAGTAGTTTTTTAAAAATACATGTTACAAAATTTACTTTTTTGAATAAGAAGTACTTTCTTAATAAGTAATTTTTGGAGGAGATATATTTTTAAAAAAGTACTTTTTTGGCAAAAGTTACGTAATGGAAAAAAGTACTTTTTTAAAAAGTACATTTTAGAAAATGTACTTCTTCGAAATATTGCTCGAGAAAATTTACAACGGCTGCATATCCAACGATCGAAATCTTATTTGTCTAACAATAAAAAAATTTCATAGGAAATCGCAAGTTCAGGAATAGTCTTCTAGAACGCTGGTTTGATTCGGCTCAGGCTTTTCAAAGTTGTACACACAAACAAACACACTCACACAAACACATATAGACATGGTGACGGGTTCTCCGAATTAGTAAGGGAAGGTTACTGCTACCTCATAACATAGAGATGTAACGAGAGTTTGCTATTTTAAAAATATTCCCAGTTTTTTTAAATTTTTTGTTTTCCTACCGGGAAGTCAAAAATAATTGGAATTAATTTTGTAAAAAAATAAAGTACATTTTAGAAAATCAGCTTTTTGGCAAAGTTGCTCGAAAAAGCTTACTTCTCGCAAAAACTAAGTTTTGGAATAGCATTTTTCGAAAAACTTACTCATATATTGCAAATAGTACTTTTATAAAAAGTACTTTTTGAAAGAGTACTTGTTTTATTAACTGCTTTTTTGAAAAAGTATGTTTTGGATAAGTAATTTTTGGAAAGGTATGTTTTTCAAAAATTATTTTTCTGGAAAAATTACGTTTTGGAAAAGTACTTTTTGAAAAAGTACATTTTAAAATTGTACTTTTTCGAAAGATTCATTTAGTAAATTTATAATACTTTTGGAAAAATACCTTTTAGAGAAGATACATATCACAAATAGTACTTTTATAAAAAGTACTTCTTTGAAATAAAATACTTTTTGAAAAAGTACTTTTTTTAAAGTACTTCTTTAATAATTAATTTTGGCAAAAGGTATGTTTTTTTTAAATTACTTTTCTGGAAAAATTACGTTTTGGAAAAGTACTTTTTGCAAAAGTAAATTTTAAAAATGTACTTTTTCGAAATATTCATGGATCAAATTTATAATACGTTTGGAAAAGTACCTTTTAGAGAAGGTACAAATTGCAAATAGTACTTTATATAAAAAGTACTCCTTGAAAAAAAAACCGTTTTGAAAAAGTACTTTTTTAAGAACTTTTTTGTTGAAAAAGTACTTTTGTAATAACTAATTTTTGGAAAAGTTATGTTTTTCAAAAAGTACTTTTTTGGAAAAATTACGTTATGGAAACGTACATTTTAAAATTGTACGTTTTCGAAATACTCATGGAGGAAAATTTTGGAGTTTGGAAAAGTACCTTTTAGAGAAGGTTGGAAACAGTACTTTATATAAAAAGTACTTTTTGCAGAAATAAATACTTTTTGAAAAAGTACTTTTTTGCTTATAACTACTTTTTTGGAAAAGTATTTTTTGTAATAAGTAATTTTTTGAAAGGGTTTGTTTTTCAAAAGGTACTTTTTTGGAAAAAGTACTTATCTTAATAATTAATTTTTGGAAAATGTGTGTTTTTCAAAAACTACTTTTTTGGAAGAAGTACGTTTTCGGATATGTAGTTTTTGAAAAATTCCTGGAGCAAATCTATAATACGTTTGGAAAAGTACCTTTTAGAGAAGGTGCATATTAGGAATAGTACTTTATATAAAAAGTACTTCTTGGAAAAAAATATACTTGTTGAAAAAGTACTTTTTTGCTAATATACTTTTTAAAATACCAACAAATGCATTCAGCAAAGGTGGTGTTTGGGGATATATTGGGTACCTTCTGAAGAAGTACCTTTTGAAAAATTTATTGCTCTTAATCTGGTAAGGGATGTGACAATCTTTTATTTTATATGATTCCAAATCCGAAGTAATATTCCTCCAAATACATTCTGATTTCATTTAGTGCCGCTGTTCAATTTAGTGTCCCCGGATTTCCTTTAACGCAATGCGAATATCCCAAAAGTCTAGGGTTAACTGCTTTAAGTACTCCACTTGCACAGAAGCCCTTGATAATAAATTTACCAACAAATTTTATAAGAAAATTTCAAATTCATTTTAACATCATAATTGAATTTAACATTTACTTCCCTTGAATAATTTACTTGTCCTTAACCACTCAATCGCCGAGTCATTTATGAATGCACCAGTTCCTTCCAACCTGCTCGTCTGACTTGAGGAATGTTATAATTGCAATTCAGCTTTTATTTATTAACTCTTTGTTTATGAAATATTTACTTTAAACATGAAAATGTCAAGAGCAAAACACACGTTTCGTATGCAAAATGTAAATTAATATCAATAAATAATATAAATTTGCCAGAAGACTGAAATAAATACAAACGAATTTCGAAATGATATTCAAATAAAGAGAATTGTGGAGATAATTTACAAGTTAAATGTTTTTAATTTATTCTATTAAATGGCATGTAAATAAGATTCGAATATTTTGTAGATATTTTGGCATGTGTAAAAGCGTTTGCATGAGAAATTTATTTAGAAAAAAATTTATAAATTCAGGCAACACGAATTTGGAAAAGATTTCTTTCTCATGATGACATACAATTTGTACGCTACAGGAATTCCTTCAGTGAATTCTTTCAAAGCACTGTTTTAATGTTTAATTGATTCACAAAAGAGATCGTGTTTTATTAAACACTTTTTAAATAAAAATATTTTATACATTTTTAAATTAATTTATAAAAAATATTTGTGATTTATAAAACGTAAACACTTTCATACAAAATCTTGTATTACAAACCTCTTATACGTCTGTTATTTTTTTATATATCCTTCACAAAGAAGTGAAAGGGTTTGTCCTTCCGTGTGTAATTTCTTCGGTATTAATATAGGAACCCATAAAGAATTTATATATATATATATATATATATATATACATATATATATATATATATATACATATATATTCCGGTTTCTTATGAATAGAGATGACGATTGAGCGATGTCCGTCTGTCTGTACGTGAAATCGGTTTTCCCAAGCCCCCAGAAGAGCTAGAGACTTCGCTTTTGGTTTGATGGATTGGAAATAAACTTAAATAGAGTGACAAAAATACGGTTCCAGAGCTGGGAAGCTTACACCTATTCCTCGACGCAAAATTAATACCAGAAATCAATTAGTTTTTTGTTGGTTAATAAATTGAACCTAATTTAAATTTTAAAATTATTAAAAACTTAAAAAATAGAAAATATATTCCAGGGATGGAAAATTAAAGTTTTTTTTCGCACATTCAGTATTTTGTAGTACATTTAATAACTAAAACGTTTAAATATATTAAATTTTTCTTAAATAAAACCGCTTTATACATCATGAAGATTTGCATTGATAAAAAAATTTTTTCAAATTAAAATGTCCCTTCCAGGGGTGGGAAATTGAAATTTGTTTATACATAAACGTAATTAAAAATACAACTAAGGTTGTTTTTTTTTTGCTAATTAAACCTATTTTATAACTGAGAAAACAAATTTGGTATCAAAAACTTAAGCGAAATCAAAATTTCGAATGCAGGGTTGGACAAGTGCAATATATTATGATACATGAAGAGTAACCGAAATTGTTAAAAACTTTAAATTTTTTTTAAATAAAACGACTTTATACCTCACGATGAGTTGCATTGACAATAAAAGCAAAAAAATTATAAATTATCACTTCCAGGGTTGGGAAATTGAAAGGTTTTTTGATACATGCAATATATTGTAGTACATGAAAGTGAGCAAAATGGTTAAAAATTTTAAAGTTTTCTTAAATAAAACAATTCCGTGCCTCATTAAGAGTTGCATTGGTAAAATAAATATTTAAAAAAATTTAAATTTCGCTTCCAGAGAAGGGAAATTCAAACTTTTTTTTATACATAAAAGTAACCAAAAAGGCAACTAACGTTTTTTTCTACTAATTAAAGCTATTTTTAATTCAGGAGAAACACAACTGGTTCTAAAATCAAGCTTTCGATTCCAGGGTTGGATAACAGCCATATTTTGTAGTATGTAAAATTTTAAGTTTTTCTTAAATAGAACTAATTCGTGATTCATTAAGAGTTGCGTTGGTAAAATAAATATTTAAAAAAATTATAATTGCGCCTCCAGGGATGGAAAACTAATATATTTTTGTACTTAAAAGTAGCCAAAGAGGCAACTAACGTAGTTTTTTTAAATAATTAAAGCTATTTTTTCATACCAAAAAACAAATTTGTTTTTAAAAGTAAAAAAAATCTAAACTTCGATTCCAGGCTTGGATAACTTCGATATATTGTGGTACTTGAAAGTGACCAAAATTGTTACAAATTTGAAGTTTTTCTTAAATAGAAGTAGAGTTGCATTGGTAAAAAAACAAAAATTGTTAAAATTTCAGGCTGAAAAATTGATATAATTTTTATGCGTAAAAGTAACGAAAAAGGCAATTGACGTTGCGTTTTTGTGCTTGAAATTATTTTATAATTCAGAAGGAAAAAATGGAATCAACTATATGAAAAAAATCAAAATTTTGATTCCAGAGTTGGATAACTTTAATATTTTGTAGTACATAAAGGTGACCAAAATGGTTACAAAGTTTTTTTCATTGAGAAAAAAATGTTATAAATTAAAATTTTGTTTCCAGGGATGGGAAATTTTTTTTTCCATTGAAAAAAGTAACCAAAAAGCCAACTGACGTTGTTTTATTTGCTAACTAAAACTATTTTTTAACTTAGAAAGAATAAAATTGGTACTTAAATATATATGTCACACCAGACGTACGTTTGGGGAAGGGTATATAAAATTCGGCACAGCCGAATATAGCACTTTTACCTGTTATAAATTCGGCCGGATTATTTAATATATCCTTGTCAAGTCAATTCATGTTTTGCCAAGACATCGTCTTTAATCATTTTCAGCATTCAAATTATTGACTGCACGGCCTTTAAAAAAAGTTAATGATATTAAGTGACACAAAACTGAACAGTTCTGCTGGTCGTTATTATTATTATTGTTTTAAGTACTTTCATAAAAGCGCCTGCTTCTTTGCTAAAACTTCCTTCTGGCAGTTTGTCCATTAAGAAAGATTTTCAACATTTCATACATGGAAAAATAAATTTTTTTTATTAAATCTTCTTATGGCGATTCAAGCAAAAATAAATAAATAAATGCATGAACTTAGCAAACGATAATGAACAAGAAAAATGCAATAATTTTTGTTCTCAGGATAATGAGTGCTTAAGGAGCACAAAAGGCGTTGCAGTATAATTTTTGACAAAAAGAAAATAAATATATTTATTTATGTAACACAGAAAGAGAGTAATAAATTATAGCTTTTTGCAAAAAAAAAAAATACTTAAGACATGAAAGGAGTTTGCAAATAAAAAAATTGTTTATGCGTTATTATCAAGTCCTTAAAAGCAGTGCAGAACGAATTGTGCTGCGATTTATGGAAAAGGTGTTACCAACAGCAAGAAACTGTTGAAAAATTTTAACTAAATTGTATACATTTATTTTTAGCTTTATTTGTAAAAAAAAATTGATTTATATGAGATTTACAAAATATATGTTTGTAAGAAAGATTGTTTTATTAACCTGTTATAATTCAATTACAATTCCCTCACTTAACGAAGAACTCGGAACGCGTTGTACGTTCTACAATTTCGGCTTTATAAAAATTGATGAAGAATAGCCAGGAACAGTTTATTACTTGGAAAAAATTACTTGGAAAAAGTATTATTAGTACACTAAGAGAAAAAACTTGCTGAAATCAATATCTTACGTTCAAAATAACATCAGCTCAATCTGTGAAAAATCTTAATTCAATAATAATCTTAATTCAATAATAATCTTAATTTAAGAATAAAATTCCGTTTGTTCGAGCTGTACGTCCAATATCGTGTTCAGACACACACTTAATTGCGCAATTAAGGAACTTTTCGCAATTAAGGCCTTAATTGGCCACAATTCATCATACAATGTGTTAATTAGTAAATTGAACAATTAGTAGTTAATTAAATCACTAATTGCGTAAACCTCGAACTCAATCCCTGGTCATAAGTGTGTTTATTAAGAGCTGTGTTCAGTGATCACAAAAATTTCCCATAATGACGGGCCAAATGTCAAAAAAATTATACACACACATAAACAAAACAAACTGGATTTTCAAACAGACTAGACCGAACTCCAATAAAAATTGTAAAACTGTCAAGTTTTTTGTTTGTTTTCTAATAATTTTGAGTCAAAAATCGATCGCAATAACTCCAAGAGCTCCATATTTCCATTATATGCAAGTAAAATTTCTTTTAAACCAAAATTTGCATCCATTTTAAATTTTACAAACACGAATATTCACGAAACAAATATAAACAATGTTTTTTCAGCTGTCAAATGATAATTGAGTCAGCTAGCTAAATTGAGTATGTGTGAACACTAGATTTAATTGCGCAATTAAAATTAAATTGACTCAATTAAAATGCATGTCTGAACACAGTATAAGATTTATAAATGAAACTCTTATTTAGTTTTACTTATTTCTCAATATTTTCAACACCATCTGTGTTCTTCTTCAGGAAAATAAAAATAATTTAGTGATAATAAAATAAAATAAGATTTTTATTTATAAATCTTAGACGTACAGCCCGAACAAAAAGGAGTTTAATACCAAAAATAAAGTCGAATAATATATAAAAATTAATTATTCAGAATAAATCCTTAACTTTTCTAGGATCCCATTTAAGATTGTGACTGTGAATACTTTTAAGATTGAAGTCAATATTTTTATCTTATGAATAACTTTGAAATTAACTGGCCTCAAGGTCCCGAATTTTTTGTAAACATTTTATTTTACTGTGCAATAAAATAATATAGAAAAGGAATGACTCTAAAGGACGTCCCTGTAATTTTAGCTTCAAAAGAGTCGTATTCTTTTAAGCTTTTCAGACTCAATAATTGTTATATGTGAATTTACAAACTGCAATAACTTTTCAATAAATCAAGCGTTTCCCACTTGATAAGCATTAATTGGGATAGCATTCGACTACTAAAAAAGAAACGAGAAATCTAGAAGATCAGGTACAGAATTACGGTCACTATAAAAAAATCATTTATTTCGAATATTTTCGTTCAGGATATCTCACGAATGAATTGATCGTTTTGATTGAGTGATCGATAGAATCCGAGTAGTCCTTTCATAAGTTTAAAAAAAATCGTTAAGAAAATATATTCTTTTAAGATTTTTTTACTAACTATTTTACAATATCGAAAGAGTTCCCTTTTTCACTTAATTATATTTGAAACAAAATCAAAATTTTAAAAAATCTTTTTGTTTTCAAATTTAATTATACGAAAGAGACAGTTTCTTTGATACCGTGAAATATGCAGACGCATTTCTAGAAATCCACCGGCTCGAATCGGTTCCATTCCCAGTTTAGAACGCCGCCACTTCGGCTCCTCATAGACGAAAAAAGTTATAAGCGGATCACAAACACTCTCAGTTATATAGATACAGACATGGTGGCACCCTCTTTAAATCAATCAGGTGCGCTTTCTAAGGAATCAAAAGGACAAGTTCTGATAAGAACATGATTTTAGCAAAACGGGGTAAATTTAATAACTCATTTTCAGAAAATTTTCAATTTTCCTAGTGGGAAATTAAAAATTAAACACATTCTTAAATATTAAATTTAATATGTCAAATATAATGGTGTTTTCTTTCTGGAAAACATGCAACATATTTTCACTTCTTTTCTTAAAGGCAGCAGCTTAGAGAAGTTTTAAAATGAAAACAATTTTTCGTAACGAATGTTGGACTAATTTCTAATAAATTATTGATTGTCAAATGACATAAAGTTGCGTTCTTCTATGAAAAAGTGTAAGAAATGTAACATTCTTTTTTTAGAAAAGAAAACACCATAAAATTTATATTTTCTGATTTATAACGCGTTAATAAAACGAAATTCCATTAGAGAAGTTATTTCATAAGCCTTTTTTCAATTAACTTTTTTTTTACATAAATCAGTGCCTCGTTTCTGTAACTGAAGTGAGAACTTCTCGCATCGAAAAAATTGTCGTCACTCTGTGAAACACAGGATGAGTCAGATTGTATTTCTTAATGCATTTAAAATTTTGTTGGTTTTTTATAATAATAAATATATTATTCTATGGATAATTCTACAATAAAAAGCATGACATATATATTATTCTATGGATAAATTCTGCAATGAAAAGCATGACAACCATAATTATTTAGTTTTTCGATGTGAGAACTTCTCGCATCGAACAAATTGTCGTCACTCTGTGAAACACAGGCTGAGTCAGAATATATTTCTTAAAGCATTTATAATTTTTTTGGTTTTTTATAAAAATCAACATGTTATTCTATGGATAACCCTACAATAAAGAGCATGACAACCATAATTATTTAGTTTTTCGATGTGAGAAATTCTCACTTCAGCTACAGAAACGAGGCACAGGCTGTGAAAAGATTTTCACAATCCGCATCTAAGAATTTTGGTTTTAAACTTAAATCATCATATTTCGTTTAGTGTAGGGACCAGGTTCCTTAGTATCTTTTTTAGTGCCCCCTATTCTGTAACGTCACATCACGACAATATCAAATGTGTGTTACTATTGCACTACTACCAGCCTATTGTCACATTTAAGATCTTAGGGAATAATATCAGTCTGTCAGCAGTAGTTAATTATTGGGCAGTAGCAGCAGGTCAGTGTCGATGTTTGATATTGTCTTGCCCTGACGTTGATAAATTGTTAGGGAATAAAGAAAATTAATATAAACGATTTATGTACTTATAAACCATAAATAACAATATTTTTATTTTTATTTCAGGTATGCATTCACTTGACTTGACTGTTGGTGTTAGAACATCGGCGGTAAGTCTTGCAAAAATTTTGTTAATCCCATCGATGATAAAACAACAGATAATAAGAACAAGAATTCGCCACAAAATGCAGCATTCTGCATTATGGCTAAATAAATTTGATAAATATTTTAATTTCAGTTCACGCCACATATTCGTTCACAAATTTAATGTCCCTAAAAATAAGAATTTTTTTTGGAAAATAACAGAAAAAAATGTAAATTTTTGCTAAAAGCAGATCAGTTTAGCTGCGGTAATATCCCATATAAATTTATTTTGCTTTTACACAACATTTATTTCTGCATATTTTAACCACAATTATGAGTCCGTATTATATCTGCTGTAGCCCAAGAAAATGTAGTGAAACCAAAACCACGACGCTGGTACAAGTTTTTTTTTTCATCTGTTGTTATTTGGAATCAAACCAGTAGAACTGCAATAATTTTGTGCAATTTTAGCCATTAACACTGGCAAATACAATGAAATAAACCGTAACACACACACACACATAGACTCAATATTACAAAGCCACACACACACACACACACACATGCTACGCATAGATAGTCCGTAATTCAATATCGTGCAGTGGCTGAAAAGCAGTAGATTTGAAAATGGTTTCGATTTTTCGATTTAATTATGAGTTTTCTGAGAAATTTTGGTTAGTATCCCTGGTGATCAATAACGGTTTCAGAAATTTTAAGTCCGGATAACAGCATATAGTGGCATTCGCCGCTGTACACAGACACGATATTGAAACAACATCTACTCGCTAGTTTCCTTCCCCGACGATGTGAATAAATTTACATTAAAATTTATACTTAGAACTATTCAGGAGTTATGGAGTTATATTCTGTATAAAAAACACTAAACTACACATGCAAGCACAGCATATATAACACTGTGCGACAAAAACCAATACCAGTTTCTAAGGACTGATTCGAAAGATTAAGAGTTCCGCTCTGTTTACAAATTGCCAAAGTTAATTCCCATAGACAATTTTTTTAATTCATCTATAGGTTATATGCAGTACTTTAATGCGAAACCCTTTTTAAAATATATCGAAATTTATAGACTTGAAAGTCTTATATTGGGTGTCTTTTATAGAGTGCTACAAGTTTAAATCATAATTAAAAATAGTAATATAATTTTTAAATCAATAAAATGGTCTTTATTGGATAGAGAATTTTATGACATTAATGTTTAAATATGATTTCGGCCATGTGGCCGCCACGGCTGGCGCGTACAAGGCGCCATCTGGAACACCAATTTTCAACCACTTTTTGCAGCAGTTGCGGCCGTATTTCACCGATAACTCTTCGAATTGTGATTTCCAGGTGTTCAATTGTTTGTGGTTTATCGACGTAGACAAGCGACTCAACATAGTCCCAAACAAAATAATCTAACGGGGTTAAATCACGGGATCTTGGTAGCCAATTAATTGGGCCATTTCGTAAAATTATTTTTTCGTCAAAAATTTCCTAGAGTAAAACAATTGTAGCGCCCGCTGTGGGAACCACTTATCAGCAAGATTAATGCCAGCTAATTGAGATACGAAAAAACTTCGAATCGTGTTCCTATACCGTTCGCCATTGACTGTAACATTCTGATCATCATCGTTTTTGAAGACATACGGACCAATGACTTCGCCCATTCAACAAAAAATGGGCTTCATCGGAAAACAAAATTTTGAATGGAAATTCAAAATCAATATCAATTTGTGCCTCAGCCCATTCACCGAATTGCCGGCGCATACGATGGTCGTTTGGCTTTAATTCCTGCACAAGTTGAATCTTGAAAGCTTTTAAGCCAAGATCTTTGCGTAAAATCTTCCATAAAGTGGAAGCACACAACCCTAGTTGCAGAGAACGGCGACGAATTGCTTGATTAGGATCATCTTCAATGCCTTCCTGTACAGCGGCTATAGATTCTTCAGTGCGCACTGTTCGGCGCCACACTCGATGCACACTAACAGTAACAGTAAATGTGGTCCGAAAACGATCTATTGTTCTTCGAATTAGCAGCTCTTAAGGACGATTATGTACGCCATAAAATGGACTTATCGTGCACTTTAATTTTGACCAACAGAACCATTATTTTGACTAAGAATTTCCACAATTTGCACGCGTTGCTCTGGTGTAAGTCGATCCACAATGAAATGTCAAAGCAAACTAAACAAAAACAACTATCAGCTGTTATATGGGTGGTCAAATAAAGCAGTGATGCCAACTCAAAGTTGTATCACTCTATAAAAAACACCCGATATTAATTATATTTAGAAAGACTATTAAATATTATTAGGAACAACTGAAAGTCAGCAACAACTTCATTTGCAACTTACACAGTAAATCAGAACAGCGCTATTTTTCTCATCAGTACTCTTGTACTTTTGCCTATCACATGTCTTAATTATCAGGGTCTCGATACCAGTAGCAATTCACCGGCGAGGTAACAATTAAAAATATATACAAAAAAAATGGCTTTCTGTCTGTCTGTCTTTATCTGCACTGCATACGTGGAAGTCATCCTCTGAGCGTTGCTTCAAGATAAAAAAAAAGATGCAGCATTTTCGGACTTTTTCAAATCAAGTTTTTCAATTGGACTTAAAGGCTTTTTTTCTTTGTGAAATTTCGGGACTGTTTTTCTAATTTAATTCCATTTTGTTTTTATGTGTGATACTCGTAATTAAATTTTTAACTCCAACTCGTTATCAAATTAACTTGAATGGACTTGATTCAGTTTCGGTAAAAATTTACTTGTTCTGCTTGATATTCTTCTCGTTTTTATTAATAAAAAAAGAACAAAATTTAACGTATTTCGTGTCAATGATTTGATCAATTTATGGTAACGCCATAATAATTTAGCAAAATAAAAGCCAGCATAGTACAATTCAAGATCATGTTATGATCTTGATGATCATTTTTTCATCTTGACAATCATATTATGATCCTAAGGATCATGAAAATATTTTATTGTTAATGTTATTGAATAGTTTAATGAAAATAACATTAGTTACAGATTTATAAAATATTATCGGTTGGATAAAGAATAACAATAACAAAAAATTAATAATAAAAGAAATAATAATAATAAATAAAATAAATAAAATAACGAAAATTCCATTATTTTTGTTTTCTTTCAAAATTTTTTTCAAGGAATTTCACAAATTTCCAAAAAAGGCTTGAAAAGGATGATAACAAATTAAAATCAATAATAAAAATAAATTTATTTGCTTTTAAAAGTTTTATTTGCACTGTAAGTTAAGGAGTTAATAACTCCGTTTTTGATACTAAAAGTGATTTCATTCGGAAAAAAAACCTTTTCTTTTCGCCTTCTGAATAAAAAAACTGCAGAATTAAATATGTTGCGGAACGGGATTGTACTCTGTTCCATTTCCGATAATATCCTTTTAGGTTAATTAATATAATCCAGTATTTGTTCCCTCCAGATAATACATTTTCTTTGAGAGGAGTTTGTTTTGGTAAGGACCTCGTCCTTGTTGGACGTTTCTAGGCTCATTAAAAAAAACTTTTCCTTATAAATATTCGCAAAGGAAAAAGTCTGGAGGGATTAAATTCTGGAATTGTGAGTCAAATTGAAATCTCTTTTACACATAAAGAAATTCATTCAACAAAAATTCAGCCCAAAAATGTTATTGTACCCTCAGCAGTGCCTGTTGGCTGCATCGAGTTGTTTCCCATATTACCCTAACGATATCTAACACCAGGGATGGAAAAGTCACCACCAAAATCTGCTTCCAAAAAAAGTGTGGGCCAGTTTGCTTTACCGATGAAACCTCACCCTAAACAGAACACTTGATTGAGTGTAATTGCAGCTGCTGAATCGTGTAACATTTTTTTATGACTTCATTTTTAAAAAGTAACAGTTTATGGGAGTTTCAAACATTTTTCGTTAGTGATGTGGGATTAATTTCTGATAAGTTCTTTATTTGCAAATTACAGAATGTTGCCATTCCCTATAAAAAAGTGCAAGAAATGTTGCATTTTTTTCTAGAAAAGAAATCAGGATCTGTACCCCGATATGCTGCAGTTATGCCAACTAACGAACTCATTTAATTGGACTGAATTATGAATAAAATCAAGATTATCGTTGTTGTTGGTAAACTTTTGTTATCCATTCTTTAACAATCTAATTTTTTATGAAAAACTTCTGCATTTTTCCGAACACTGTTCTGCTCCTCTTCCATATATTCAGTCCTATGCCTCGTTCGTCGTAATCAGGCATACCAGCCGTTACTAGTGATCGTCTCATCGATCACCATAAATAATGGATCGCCAATTTGAGCAATTCGGGCAGGTTATTCAATTAAGTTCTATTCTTTTTTTAAATTAATAAGTCTTTTTCTAAAAAGCATTTAAAAATTATATAACAAAAAAGTAATAAAGATCCTTATAATTGTTGCCTTGGCTCACCCTGTATTACCGCTCTTATATGAAAAAAATAATGTTGTCAAGTGCTTCCTTAATGCGCAAATAAAGATGTTGTGCAATGAGTAAAAAAAAAACTTCCTCTTTTATATAGAATTCTTTATGTGGTTGTTTCAGAATACGGAAAAAAATTTAATAATTGTCGAAAGCACTTGCGGTGCACTCAAAACAATGAGCAACACAACGGCACATCGATCCACCTACTTGTGGCCGAAATAAAAATTAGAAATAAAATGGATAAACAAAATGATAACTACTCGTATTAAAACTGAAACTAAAACTAAAACAAAACTATTTTATTACTATTTGCTGACCTGCTTTTCCAAACAGATGACACTGAAAGCAACAACAACAACAACAGCAACAACAACAATGGCAAATATATAAAAAGGAACGTTAGAAAAAAAAGCAGGGAAACTTTAGCTTAAACAAATCGAATGGAAAAATGGCTGCTTTAACGAGTCGAAAGAAAATTTATGAGAGCAATAAATAGAAAATAAAAATAAATTTATTTTTATTTTAAAGAAAACGGTGCAAAAGTGTGCGCTGGAAGTTAAGTTGGCTGGCAGTTTCTTTATATTTTTGATGGTTTGAACTTCTGCCAGCCGCAAGGATCTGCCTCTCATTAGCACGTAAGACAATTGGTTTTAGTAACTCCACTTTAAAAAAGGACAATTTTGAAGTTCAAAATTTACTGTACATTTTTAAAAGAAACTTTTATTTATACCCAAAAGCTTTTTCATAAAGGTTTTTCACAAATTTTCTCCTTAAAATTTTGTATTATTAATCCTTATAGAGTATAAAATATATTTCTTTTATTTATATAATTCGAAAAGGATGTACATATAGGGTGTTTTTTATAGAGTGATACAACTTTGACATATCATCACTGCTTTCTTTGACCACCCATTCAACAGCTGGTAGTTGCTTTTTGTTTAGTTTGCTTTGACATTTCATTACGGATCGACTTACACCAGAGCAACGCGTGCAAATTGTTAAAATTTTTAATAAAAATAATTATTCTATTCGTCCAACTCATCCATTCAAAATTGTATATTCCGATGAATCCCATTTCTGGTTGAATGGGTACGTAAATAAACAGAATTGTCGCATTTGGAGTGGGGAGAATCCAAAATCTTTTGTCGAAACACCATTTCCATCCACAGAAAATTACTGTTTGGTGCGCTTATATGCTGTCAAAAACGATGATGGTCAGAATGTTACTGTTTGTGAAAATTGGTGTTCCAGATTGCGCCTTGTACGCGCCAGCCGTGGCCGAAGTCACATTTAAACATTAATGTCATAAAGTTTTCTATCCAATAAAGACCGTTTCATTGATATCAAAAACATATAACTATGTTTTATTATGATTTAAGCTTGTATCATTTTACAAAAAACACCCTTCATGTCCTTAAGCTCTTTAGAAGTAATTGTTGTGATTTCATAGAGACCGATGTCGGTTTTACAATACAGGTTTAAATTGAACTAATTTAATACTAATCATTGACGAAATAAATTTTAATAACAAATATATGATAACGTTCCCTTTGGTGGGAGGTCGATTCCGGGAAAGCAAAATTGTCTGCTCATCACCAATTTTATGGAATAAATTGAATCGAGAAGAAAAATATCATCGAGAATCATTGAATCCCTATTAGAGAAGTCTACTGAGGATGTCAGCATATCCCAGGAATTGATTTTTTTGATTAAGAGTCTTAAACATATGACAGTAAAGTTGGTCCCAAAAACTTTTTCCCGCTAGAAAAATTTAAAACTTTTAACAATCGGAAAGTTAATGGTCATACCCTGTTTCGAAAAAGTCGACTTCTTATCAGATCTGAGGTCTGTATGCATGTGTGTACGTGTTCGTGTGTGAGTGTGTGTATATAACCCACTTATGAATTTTGAACGGCTAAAACCAATAGAACCAAACTGGTAGCGTTGTGAAGAGGGTTCCTGAACATGGATTTCCAGTGAATTTTAACCGATTCAACAGATAGATTTCAAGAAGTTTCAAACGTTTTCCATTTATTTTGATTTTTCGTCAAAAACAACAGCGTAATTAAGAGTCAGTCTCTGCTCTTTTTTTCTGATTGAAGACACAGAACGGAATCATTGAGAGAGGTCAAGCACATGCTGCTACTTTTTTCCTGATTGCAGAGAAAGCATTGAGAGAATCCTTGAGAGAGGTTAAGAAAATACCAAAAAGTGTACCTCGAAAATGCTTCTGAGATTGAAGAAAAAAAAAACGCTGCTAAAACTTTATTATCTGTAACAGGGACTATTTTGGAAAGAAAACAAAATAAAAAGTTAAATAAATAAATAAAAGTTGACCTTGTATTGTGAACAGACGTCGTATATTAAAAACTGAAATGTTAAATGAAAAAATATAAATAAAATAGACCATCAAGCAAATGTTACTAAAGAAAAACACACATGATTATTGATAATGAAAGTGTAGCGGCTTGCGAAAACAGCTAATCTGTTCTGCTGTATAAGTTATGTGAATATATAAGAACTCATTTGTTCTTATGCTTTCAGATATTTATTGTGTTGTTCTGTATTAAAAACATTTTACTAACAATTAACTTCTAAAATTAAATTGAATATGTTTTCAAAAACCATTGACTTTCGACCACTGCCAAGTGTAAGGCACATGTCCAAATAAAGAATATTTGACAGTTCAATAAATATCATTTATTTTCAGCTTTCAAATACTTGACATGTCCTTCAGAGCTTGAAACTATTTTTGAATTTCATTAAAATGGGAAATATTTCTTTAATTTGTACATATTTTGGGAATTGTCGTTTAAACTTCTTTAATTTTAATTCCGTGCTGATTATTTTTTTTCCCAAAATCTTAATAAAATCAAAAAACTTTTTCTAGATTAAATAAACAGTAACAAAAATAATTATGAAGAGAATACAATATTCGCAAGAGTTTTGCAAAAAAAAAAACTTTTTTTATTCAACCAAAAAGTCGTTGTATAAATACACTTGAGTACTGATGATGGGAGTGCAATGACTTTCGAAAATAGTTTTGCTATATCTGGTCTTTTTTATAAGCCAAAAGTTGAGACGATGTTGGCTTTCTTGTGCTTCTTAAACTTATATCGTTTTCTTTTCTGGAAAACATGTAACATTTTTTCACTTTTTTTTTTGGAGGAGTCTTAAAACAGAAATTACTTTTTGAAATTTCTAATAAATTTCTTAAGTTCAAATATCGGAATGTTGCCATTTTCTGCTAAAAAGTGTAAGAAATGTTGCATTTTTTTTTCTAGAAAAGAAACCGACTTTAGACAACATTTCAAAAGTCTGGATGGCAGTTCTAATTAAATTTCAAAAATTTTCAAATTCAGTTGGAAAATATCTCCGTAGGAATTATTCACTCATGCTTATTCATGCACAAAGGCATCATACTTCAAATATTCGTGGTAAAATTCATTTGTTTCCCTCATCAGAGCCCCCGTTTGGTAAGTCCTACAAATAAAAAAAAATCGTTACAAATCCTCAAATTAAGAAACAATCTAAAGCAACCCACACATGCAACATTCGTTTTCACCGGGTATTTGCAAGTGCATTTTGCGGATTATGCACACTAACGTCTGCACAAATATTTTCTCATATTAATAAACGCATACACACACACACACACATTTACTGCTGCACATTGCAAGAACATTTAATTAAATTGTACGCTATTTCCTTTTAACCACATTTAACCAAAAAAAAAGAACACGAAGCAACAACAAGATAAACGAATAATTCCACTAACCACTGCTCTACTGCAGTGGTAAATATCTACATGATGCACATGGTTAAAGTGTGCTATTAGGGCGTTAAGAACTGGCGTGAAAAGTATTTATTTGAAATAGTTTTGAAACACCAACAATTTTTGAAAGAGCAAATAACTGACAGGCCTTGCAAAATAATACAGAAACAACTGCCTCTGCTCTGCTTTGCCGACACACTTCATTTTCAGACAGCCGATCTCGAAATTTATTAGTGCAGGATGGGCAAGTTTTAGATTAGGAAGAGAATTGCATTAAAAAAATGCACTATTTCTTCACAAACTCTGTTTTAATGATTCCAAAATAAAGCAGAAATATGAAGGTTATGGGGACATCGGATATAGAAAACCGGCAGACGTCCGATCTTTTCCCAAACCTTTAAACCCCATTCGCTTATCTCGTCATATATCATCTATTAGAGTGTCAGTTGTTTATATACCCTGTCTCCCTGAAGAGTGTTGCTGAGCTTGGATTTCCGTTATATTAATTAGAACCGAATCGAAATGGTAGGTTTCAAGTTATTGAAAGAAAATAAGAAAAAAATTAAAAATCATTTTGAAAAGTGTTTCTTCGCAATAACTTTTAAACGACTTTCCAGGCATTTAATAACAACAAGGAGGTAGGCGGTCAATTGAAAATGGGCCTCATGACTTAAGATGATGTTGTTCAGATCTGTGAGTTCTTGTTATGACTTTGATATTTCTTTTAGATAATCGGTCTTCCTGAAGAGTGTTGCTGAACTTGGATTTCGGGTACATGAATTGGAACCAAATCGAAACGACAAGACGGCAGGCGGTCAATTCAAAATGGGCCTCTTGACTTAAGATGATGTTCTTGAAACAGGCGTTGTTTTTCTACAGATTTTCAAACTGCCAATTTAATTGATGGTTCAATTTTTACAATTTAAAGTGTTTGTTTAAGAGCGAAGTATTCGATTTTATAATTTCCCAACTTTTTGTTAAATAAATATCAAAGAATGAAGGCTAAATTCCTGACATTTTATGGTGGGATAGTTAACTTACTTCTTAACCTCAAATTTGCCAACCCTGTAAAAGATCAGTGAGTTCTTGTTATGACTTTGATATTTCTTTTAGACTTCTCATTCATTCCAGTGGAAGTTTGAAATAAATATCTTTAGTTATTCTAAGAAATGTTGGATAAAGGTTCCCTGACGATCTGCATTAGCCCCAGTAAAATTCGCATGGGAACTAGCTAAAACCCCTCAATTGATCACTTTGAAATTTTTAGTAAGATTTTCAGAAAAAAGAATCAGCACATAATTAAAATTAAAGAATTTAAAAAACGACAATTTCCCAAAATATATGCTGATATGTTTTGAAAAATGCAAGACGGATCTTTACAAATGAAAAATGGGTTAAATAAATAAATGAAATAATCCGAGAGCTTCACAAGTCCACCTTTTATAGAAGATTTCTTCGAAAGTTGTTTCTATTAATAATCAAGCGTTATTGTCAACTTCAATAATATTCCCCAGATTTAGTTTTTATTTCTTATTAATAATGGAAAAGAGACACGGAGTGGCTGCAATAGCACTTCTTATTCCTCAACTTCTTTTATATTGTTCGAAATAATTTGGCCTCTAAGATCGTGTGGTATTATGCCTCAAGTCCCTAGTCGCTGGCTTACCAGCTGGTAACAATTGACCACTTGGTGGACAACATTCCCAAAGTTATGGCCGTTATACGGCCGTATATGTTGGAGAATATTATTGAAAATCGGATCTCCAGAGTACAACATGTCCCATCCAGTCGGGGCAGTCACTTGTCCGAAGTCATATTTAAATTAAAATGGCTGAAAATTGTTTAATATATTTATTATAATTTTTTATTTTTATTTTCAATTAAATTTCATGGCAATTTAAGAAAGTCATCTCTGTTTTATGCTATTTTCAACTTCTATATCTCTGAAAAAACACCCTTTACTTTTCAAAATATTGTGAAAATTAAAAAAATTTTGTGAATTAAAAAAAATTTAGTTATAAAATAAGAATATGAAATATTACGATCCATTCTCCCTGGCAAGTTCTCGTTCGCACAATAACCAACAACAACTGCAACACTGGCGTTATGCAATCGTCCCTCATGTAAAATGTAGTCCAGCATGTCCCCATTTTAAAATACAATTCGCCTGCAAAGTTTTATTATTTTTCTATTTACTTAATATGAAGTTAATATAAATAATTATTTGCTTTTTATCTGTACCTCCTTAAACAACATTTGTATATCTATTCAAATTAATATGTGTATGTATCAATACATATATATGTGTGTGTATGTGTGTGTTTATGTGTGTGTGGGTGTGTATATATGAAACCTAAAGTTACTGAGATTTCCCATATTTACCGAAGCAATTTAGCAACAATATTAATTATTTCTTCATACTTTATTGCTGTTGCTGTTGCTGTTGCTGCTGCTGATGTTGTTATTATTACTTTTCTGTTGCTGCGTGAAGAAGAAGCATACCGGAAAAAAAACATGATGTTTTTGTTTATTTGTTGAGAGTAATATTTTTACGAGGGCCAATATGAAATAAAGTTTTTTGGCCATTATTTTGAAAATGATTCAAAAAACAAACGTGGCATTTCCAATAAAAATCTTTCGACAATTTTCTTCTTCCAACTAAAAAATTATTCTTTTAATTTTCAAATCAACTGATTCCCATCTAATAAACCGTGATTGATGTGGTTTTCATTTGCTGTAAAAGAACCGAAAACACTAACTGATCAGATACATAATTCCGGAGCTTTTCAAATAAAATAATTTTTTTTTTCGAAAACTTTCTCACTCACGGTTTAACCGATTATGACCCGATTAACAGTAATCGACGTAGTGTTCCCCTGCCAGGGGCTGATTGGCTTGTAGAATCGGCAAAGTCGGTTAAAAGTTATTCCGAAGAAACAATTTTCAAAATATTTTTCTATTTCTCAATTTCTTTCGATATCTGAAAATCTACCGTTCCGATTCGGTTCCAATTAATGCACAGGAAATCTAGGTTAGGTTAGGTTATTAGGGCTATTGTCGAAACAATGCACTTCGGTTCGTTCATTCGGTCACGTTGTGATACCCTAAAACAGGGACTTCTCATGAGTTGGCCTCTGCCGCATTAAGCCATCCTGTGCTATCTATTTCGGGCAGGAAGTTGGAGCGCAGTGTCACTACTCTTACGCTGTTCAGTGCAGTGCACTGACATAGAAGATGGAGTACTTGAATGGGTCCCAGAGTTACAAAGAAAGTTCCAGGAAATCTAAGTTCTGCGAAAGTTATAAGCGTGTAAGACACACCCACTCATGCCCCTTAAAATTAGTCTGGTATGCTTCTTAGAAAATAAAAACATCCAGTTCTGACGAGAACTGGAATTGTTTCTAGAGGGAAATTAGAAAACAAACGGAGTGTAAAAGTTTACTCTGGAGTTATGGAAGACGGATTGAAATGATTGCGGTTCTAATTTTTGTTAGAAGATGATAAAAGTCGAACAAGTTGACTCATACTTTTTACTGAGTTCCTTGAGTTAAAACAACTTACGAAAAATTAAGAAAAAATAATTTATAACTCCATAATTATTTTCTATAATTCTTTTCCCTCAATAAACCCCAGATACATGCTCCCATTATGTTTTCTTTGTATTGAGCGTCATAATGTTGTTTGAAACTCATCATGTCCTAGTAAAAACGTTTGCCTTCCCCTACCGAATGCGCTCCCCTGTTCCTTTTAAGCGTATCTAAATCAGCAACTGTGCATTTAATGACACCCTGCCATGGCCTTAATTTGGTTAGCATATTTCCAACTAACTTTTCATAGATTTTAGGTTTGTTATTTCCAAAACAAAACCAAATACTACGAATACAATTAAGCAACTTGGGAAATTATTAATCAGCGAAATATTTTTCTAATTTGACAACCATCGAATATCTCAGCCTTAATCCTTGCTGCTGATAACTTCGGCGAAGTGTTCTTCTTTTGAATTTCCATCCAGTTTTCAAAGAAATTGTTTCACCAACACCAACTTATTTTATATACTTTTTTCTCAACTCTTAAGCAACCGGAGGTATATAAATAAAACTTAATTTGTCTGTTACATTTAATGCACCGTTTAATTAAAAATTCTTCATCTCCAGAACATCTCTTATAGTATCTGTACGAAACGTGTGGGCACGTCTTTACTTGTCTTGATTCCGAACAGGGCAACCAAAATCGGCTTAGTGGGCTTCACACGGAATGTGAAATTTCTTGAATTTAATTTTAATTATGTGCTGTTTCTTTTTTCAAACTTAAATTATAGAAGTATATATTTTGGGGGATTGTCGTTTTAGAATCTTCAATTTTAATTATGTGCTGTTTCTTTTTTCCCAAAATCTCACTAAAAAATTCAAAGCGATCAATTGAAGGGTTTTAGCTAGTTCCCGTGCGCATTTCACCGGGGCTAATGCAGATCATCAGGGAACCCAATATTTCTTAGAACAACTAAAGATATTTTTTTTCAAACTTACACATTAATAAATGAGAAGTCTACAACAACTATCAAAGTCATAACAAGAACTCACGGATCACTTTTCCTTTTTTATTTTCCTACGTTTCATTGTGAGTTCTTGTTATGACTTTAATATTTCTTTTAGACTTCTCATTTATTAAAGTGGAAGTCTGAAATAAATATCTTTAGTTATTTTAAGAAATGTTGGGCCAAGGTTTCCTGATGATCTGCATTAGCCCAGTGAACTGAGCATGGGAACTAGCAAAAACCTCTCAATTGATCACTTTGAATTTTTTAGTAAAATTTTGCGAAAAAAGAAACAGCATATAATTAAAACGTCAATCCCCCAAAATATATACTTCCTTAATTTAAGTTTTACGTCTTGAACTTTAAAAAATCGCCACATATAAAACAAATTGTATCTCGATAATTTTTTCCTTTTCATAATGGCATTTAGAGTTTTTCTATGATTTCTCAAAAATGTGATCTTCATTTTTCAAATGAGTGCCTTCTCTCGGCACTGATTTCGCTCAATTATTGAATGCGGTAAAAATAATTTAAATCAAAAATTTATTTTATTTTTATAAATATCACAAAAGCAAATTTTATACTAAAAAAAGTGGTTTTCTTATTTTAGATCTTGTGTATAATTAACCGAAAAATCTTAAGATAAACTTTAGAAAAAAGAATGAAAAATTTTTTGTTCCCTTGTGTAATTATTCTAGCAGCCCGATTAATATATGAAATTTTGTCCCACTATGTGATTGAAAATCTTTACCGATGAGCTGTTTTCGAAAGCCGCTGCTATACGTACATCGTTAGTACTTTTTCGTATTCTCGTTTGTCGTGTGGGGCTTTTTTGAACGTGTTGTAACTTTTTATTTAAATAAATTTAAATAGCATACGAGAATTGTATCATTACTAAACTCAAGTAAGCACATGCTGCCCGTATTGCCATCTGCTTATTTTCTTCACATTTCCATATTCAGAATTCTTAGTTCCATTTTATTTAATGCTGTTTTCTTTCCCAAAAAAATAATGCAACATTTCTTACACTTTTTAATAGAAAATGGCAACGTTTTGCCATTTAATAATAAGGAATTTATTAGAAATGAATCCCACATGTTTTACAAAAAACTATTTCTAATTAAGAACTCGTCTAACCTGTTGCTTTTTAGAGCAGAAGTGATAAAATGTTACACGTTTTCCAGAAAAGAATGCGCCATAAGACAAACATTTGCGGGTTCAACTTTTCTTTGTACTCAATTTTTAATTCAGTGAACTTTCTTTGGTGATACGACTTGCTCAAATCGGTAGCTTCTTTGCTAAAGCAACAAACTATTTGTTTGCTTTATTATAATTCTGAACGTGTTTATATATTGATAACTGGCGATCATGATGTTTGACAAATCCTTCGGGGCGAAGAACAAGAGGTTCATAACCCCATTGAAAAACTCTTTATATTTGAAGCAGAAACAGTTTTTGTGTTGCAAATAATTATGTTGCGGTTTTTCCCTCATTATTGTCAGTAATTTGTTGTGTTAGTTATTGCTGTTGTTATTGCAACAATGGTGATAATATCGTTGTTGTTGTTGTTGTTGCTGCTGGTGTTGTCTAATTTTAATAAATGACCATAAAATAAATGAGTTTCAGTGACTTTCTGTATTTGCATACTAAATTTGCGTATGCGTTGGTATATGCCCTTGATTGTTTATAAGTAGATGTGTGTGTGTGTGTGAGTGTGTATGTGTGCAGATGTGTGTTTGTGTGTGCGCGGACGTAAGCTGGAAAGTGAACACTTAGTCTCATTAATGATTTGAAATATTTGCGGTTAAATTTAACAATTTGTTTAATTTAAAGAGCAACATATTAAATTTATTTAGTCCTAAAACGATTTCTATTAAATTGTTGCAATTTATTGCTTTTATTTTCAGAAAATAAATTATCTTGAATGAAAAAAAATATATTTAAAATATATAAATTTATTTGGTCTTTAAGTGTCGAGGTGAGGGACGACACCTTCAAGTCTGCAATAATTTCAGATTTAGTAGCTGCTCTGGCAAACTTTTGATGGCGCTCTTTTTAGTCCTTGGCTTATGCCGCTAGTCGAGCAACTCTTGAATTATTGGAAGCCAATATACAATTGTGGGTAGGGAAAGGTATAAGGTCAAAATTATTAGAAAAGTAGTAAAAAATTGGACTGATCAAATTAATCATGAGACGCGCAGCTGCCGCGGGCATATTCTTCTAAAATTAATTTAAAAAAATCAATGTCTCCCAGATTAAAATAAAAAAATATATATGAACACCCTGGACCCTAAAGGTCATCCCTGCCAGTCCCCGCTAATTTTAACCGCATAACTATCATTACCTGGTCTTTTTGTGCTTTTATGCTATTGAGTTCTTTGAGCTAAAACACGATAATTTTAATCATATCAAATCAACCGATTCCCAAATGATAAGCGTTAATTGATATAGTTTTCGATAGCTATAAAAGAATCATTATCAGTAACTGATCAGGGACCGAATCAAAGTATTCGATATCGATCAAAATTCGTATTTGAATTATATTGAAATTTCTATCTCACAAAAGTGTTAACCGACTTTGACTTGGTTTAAGGTAACTGACGTGATATTTAATGGATCATGACACACGCAGCTGCTGCGGACATATTCCCCTAAAATTAATTTAAAAAAATCAATGATGTATAACTGTCTTCCATACTAAAATAAAAAAATATATGGACACCGCTTAACCCTGAAAATACCGGCAAACGCTTCCCTGACCTGGTTTTTTTTTTGCTTTTCTATGCTTTTAAGTTTTTCGATCTAAAACACTATAGTTTTAGTCATTTTAAACCAACCGATTCTCAAATGATAAGCGACGATTGCTAAAAAAGAATCGTGATCAGTACCTGATCAGGGGCCAGATCACAGTATTATATATCGTTCGAAATTCGTATTTAAATAGTTTTGAAATTTCTATCGATATCGAATGCGGCGATTTGGCTGCAGTTATATAATTTTGAAAACACTTTTTTCGAATTTTTTTTTATTCACGATATCTCAGAAAAGGATTAACCGACTTTGAATTGGTTTACGGTGACGAGGGTCTTAAATGTTAAGAGCTGATGTAGAATCGATCGGTGATTCCATTCAAAAGTTATTCTAAACAAAAATCACTTTGTAAATTTCTTTCTTGAAATATCGATCGATATCGAATTCGGTTATTCGGCCCCAGATATATAATTTCGGAGCTTAAGAAAGCCACTTTTTTCCTATTTTTAGTCACGATATCTCACAAGAGAGTTATCCGACTTTCACTTGGTTTACGGTGATAGATGAGGTTTTTTAATGTTAAGAGCTGATGTAGAATCGATCGGTGATTCCATTCAAAAGTTATTCTAAACAAAAACCACTTTGGAAGTTTCTTTCTTCCACAGCAAATTAAAGTTAATGGCGTTTTCTTTTCTCGGAAAAAATGTTGCCTTTTTTCAGTTGTTTTCTAAAAAGGAACGGTTTCGAGGAGTTTTCAAATAGAAATAATTTTTCTTCAGGGATATTGAATGAATTTCGAATAAATTCTTTATTTTCAGAAGACAGAGTGCGGCCATTAAACACTAAAAAGTGTAAAAAAAATTGCACTCTTTTGTAGAAAAGAAATCAATTTATGAAACATTCCTCTGAACACCTCCAGTGTAGTTTGGTCCGGTTCAGCCAATCAAAAGTTACTCACACACACATGCAGACATGATGACAGGCTCCCAGAATTAGTCAGGGAAGGTTTCTACGACCTCAACACGTGGACATCTGATGAGAGCCCGATTTGTTAAAAAAGGGGTGAAAGCAATAACAACCCGATTTAAACAAATTTAAAATTTTTCCATCGGGAAAATGAAAATCATTTCAGCAAATTTTTCTTTTATGTACAGAAAAACACCAGATGTATTTTGTTCAGTTGCGGGAACTTCTTTAAATATTCGATATTGAAGGAAAACTTATTTCCACTTTAAGCTTTTCTAACTAAAAAGCTTTGAAATTAATAGCAGCGGTATTCTTTCCTACAATTTCGAGCGAAAAATAACAATATATTTATGCATCTTTTATTTCAATTATGACACATTTATGTGAATGCCTGGGAGCGAAGTTACGTATTCCCATAATTTTAGAGGTAGTGATTTAAGGTTGTTTTCTCGTTTCATTTTAAAAGCTGTTTATTTATCTGCATTGAAAGAAGTTTTGCTGATAAACATGATCTGCAGCATACAACAGACACAAAACCATTATGGTCATGATATAGAAATGAGGGTCACCCAAACCCATTCAATCACACGAAACTCAAGTAATTTTTCATTTTATTTTGAAATAAAAAATTAAAGCCTTTTAAGTTTTCTTTCCGACCAAAATATATAAATATTTTAGAAATAATAAAAAGTTGCTATGAAAACGTTAGAATGGGAACCCTAAAAAGCATGATTGTGGCATGCAGTTGCTTGTGTATGCCTGCACACGGCATGCACATTCATGACCGCTTTGGCTTACGTGTGCTCTAAGAGTGTATTCGCCTTTGACAAATACGGTGCAATTATGAAGCTTTTCATAAATTCATCACATATGAGATTAAAACAATGCACACAGACACACATTCACACACACACACACACACACATACACATACATATGCAAAAGCCTGCATACATTGTCCCAAAAGGCTAACCAACTGCGAAGCTAACAACAGTGTGGCAAAGGTAAGCCATTGTTCTACGGACTGAAATACAATGTCCTGCGAAGAACGTGTACCCATAAAGTGATTGTGTTTCTGCAGTCATGCTGTACTGCAAGCGTCTGTCTGTCTGTTCGCCGCGTGTGTGTGTGTGTATGGCTGCGTGCAAATTTGTATACGTAAATGCGTGTAATTTTGTGTGCTACCGCTGACATATTTTAACCTGCGCTCTTGCCCACTTCAAATATCCTTTTAATGTGTTTTTCTGTTCTAGTTTTGCATCCTTTGACGGTTCAATTTTGCAGTCGTTTTACAATTTACTAGAACGACAGATAACATCGTTACTATCGCCGTTTTCATTAAAAAAAGGCAACATCATCGGCCTACAACTTGCCAAAGCGTGCACAATATCGAGGAGATCGTCGTTTCTTGCCAGGACGGTTGGGTGAGAAGTTTTTTACACGTTTAAGTATTTAATGGCCACACGCTGTCCTATGAAAATAAAGAATTTATTCGAAAGGTGTGTAGGGCTACTAATGCTATTAATTTGTGGAATTTTACTTCAGGGGTGTTGCATGTTTATATATTCTGTAGCAAAGAAAAACAACATTGAGGAGAAATTAATTGTCTACAAATCAAACTTTGTTATATTCTTTGGTGAGGAAATAATTTATAAAATGAATAATTTTGAAATATGTATTATAACGGGGGACTATTTAGCTGCCTGGTTATTTATAACAATAATAGACAAAATTATTATTGGAATGAAATGGTTTTTATAACAATTAGCGAAATGATTTCATGGCATTTAAATTATAAATATTATTCCTGGCATACATATATCCCGCAGCTATGACTTCATGGCCCATTCGATCAGTGGTGGAGGTACAGGCTACCCATTAGGGTTGCCAGATAATAGTTGGAAATATACCTTGAGACTCTTCTTACAACCAATAAAATGCCGCATATAGACATGCTTGAGCACACAGCAAACAAAACAATTGTGTCGTTAAAAGATGTTGCTTTTTGTTAATGAATTTTGCTTAAATTGATATACATAGTTTTCGATTTTTATACAAGAAGCGAGATCAGTAACTGATCAGGGGCCAAATCATAGTATTCGATATCGATCAAAATTCGTCTTTGAATTGTATTGAAATTTCTCATTTAATCAATGAAAGATTTTATAAACAAGTTTTTCAAACATAATCCTTTTCTCACTATAAACTGCAACACTGAAATATCTTTAAGCTTTTCACTATGAACAATTTTCCATCCAAATATTTTTTAAATGAGTTACAGAATAAAATTTTGTCCAGCTCTTAAAAACCCCGAAATGGCCGTTATTAAGTGACAGAATAGGTTCTTTATGATTTCAACATTAAAAGAAATTCAATTATTTCAATACAACTTACGGCGTGGCGTGTTCTTTTCTATAAAACATAAAATATTTCTTCATATTCTTCTAAAAAGTTACAGATAAACGGAGTTTTAAAATGAAAATTCTTTTCCTCAAGGAATGTCAAATAAATTTGTAATAAATTTCCTATTTCCCCAACAAATATTGTTGCCTTTTTTCATTAAAAAGTGGAAAAAATGTACCATTAATTTCTAGAAAAATAGTTACCATTAGAATCGTGTCACAAGAATAAATTTTGGAATTTAAAACTGTTTGGAATTTTTTTAAAAATGTTTAATTTGTTAAGCCTTAAATTTATTTAAATATATGCATATCGCCACCTAAAATCCACAAGGCCGTAACCGGCAAAATATTCAAAATATATGGCTTATGACGGACTTGTAACTAATATACAGAATAATCGAAAAAAAAATAATTTAAATATGTCATCAGTCGCAGCCCTTTTGAATTTAAGGTGACGCTTTATGGCACAAAAGATATACCATATTTCAATACATAATATAAAAAGTTCTCATTAATTGTCCAAATCAAACTTATTGGTTGTGGATTTTTAATTGAGATTCAAAAATGTATTGAAGGTTACTTTCATAAAATGCTTTATATGATATGAATTCAAGGCCTTAATTGACCTCAATTTATCATACAACAAATCAATAAGTAAGTTAAACAACTAGTAGTTAATTGTATCACTAATTGCGTAAAATTCGAATTGCAACCTTGGTCATGAGTATGTTTATTAAGAACTGTATGCAGTGAGCAGAAAAATTTCCTAAAATGGCGGGCCAAATGTCAAAATATACACACATACATAAGCAAAACAAACTGAATTTTCAAACAGACTAGACTGAACGCCAATAAAAATTATAAAATTGTCAAGTTTTTATTTCTTTTCTAATAATTTTGAAAAAAAAAATCGATCGCAATGACTCCAAGAGCTCCATATATCAACTATTTTATATAGAAGTAAAATATCTTTTAAACCAAAATTTGCATCCATTTTTTAAATTTACAAAACAAATAAAAACGATGTTTTTCCAGCTGTCAAATGATAATTGAGTCAGCTAAATTGAGTATGTGTGAATGCTAGATTTAATTGCTCAATTAAAATTAAATTGACTCAGTTAACAATGCATGGTATAAGATGAACACGGTATAAGAGTGAAATATTTGGAATATTTTTCACAACTACTCATCTTATCAGCTCTTGCAGATGGCAGATTGAAACCCAAAGCCCGTTAAATAAATTCCATTTCAGTAATTTAATCTACAAAAAAGTTTCACTAATAAAATATATTCATAAAAATGAGATATTCAATTAAATTTCGAAATATTCATAAACTTCTGGGATAATTTTTGGGTTTATATCGATGTGAGACTAGATAAGAACACTTCTTACAAATAACTTGTTATATTAAAACCCATGAATTTAGTTAGCAAAACTTCTCTCTCTGGCCACGCAGCTCTACCTGCATACGATAACCTGCTGCTGCCCGTGAATTGTCTTTAAAAGTGACATTAAGTGGCCACTATTGCCACTATATTAAACATTCCACGTTAAGAGCACAAACACTAGCACACATACAAAACATTATTTTATTTAAAAAAAAACAGAAAATTTTTCACTTATACCGCCGCCAGTTAAATGCATTTGCTCGCCAATACTCACTCCTCTGCAAGACATGAGTATTAAATATCAACAATAATAAAAATGCCAGGCCGAAGTACGTGTACTTGCATGTGTCTATATTGAAATGCCATGAATGTCAGAGTGTTGTATGCACTTTTGCAATTTCAACCAAACAATTTAATTTTTTCTTCTTGCAGTTACCTGCGTGGCCTTTTTATCTCTTAATGAAAAAACCGCTGATGGCTTTCATTTAATTTTTTTATGTTTTTAATACACATGCGAACTCATCATGTGAGCGTGTGCATGTGTCTACAGGAATCTGATAGATATATTGTGCTGTTGAGGAAAAGATACAAAAATTTGTTGGGAATATATTTTCAAAATATATCTCTATTACAAAAATACAATAATTATTTATATTGTTTTATTATATTGAACAGATGCTACTGATGGCCTGAGAAATTTCCATTTCCCCAACTGCTTTAAATTGTCGTGTTTGCTTGTTTTATTATTATGAATTAAATCCTTTTCATTTCCCTGATCTATTCTACACATATGAAATATATATTTCAATACAATCATAAAGAAGTCCAATAGCCGTAACCCTTAACAGTTGGATTCTTAATAAAGAAAAATTTCACATATTCCTGTTTTCCAGAAATTTATTCTTTAGAGAAATTCCATGTTCCATTTGGAATACATACACTCAAATCTTTCATGATTAACAGTGCTCTGTTAACATGTTAATGTTATCTTTTTTCCAATAAATTTTTAAATTGTTGAGGAATAGTCGCCTACTGAGAATTGTTATAAGACTTGGGGCGCATTAGGCAATTCCGTGTCTTTTGCCATCGCAAGTTGTATATGGTCAATCAACAGCAGACTTCTGTCTAAAAGCGTCCACATATAAAATCATTTAGTAGCAATTCTTGTTTATTATTATATTTTCTATAAAATTTTCAATAAGTCAATTATATAGCGTGTTCAGACATGCCTTTTTAATTGAGTCAATTTAGTTTTAATAGCGCAATTAAATCTAGTGTTCACACATACTCAATTTAGCTGACTCAATTATAATTTGACAGCTGAAAAAAAGCTGTTTTTATTTGTTTCGTGAATATTCGAGTTTGTAAATCTTAAAAATGGATGCAAATTTTGGTTTAAAAGAAATTTTACTTGCACAGAAGAGAAATATGGAGCTCTTAGAGTCATTGCGATAGCTTTTTGATTCAAAATTATCAGTGCTTAAAGAAAAGAAATAGGAAATATTGCCAGTTTTACAATTTTTATTGGAGTTCATTCTAGTCTGTTGGAAAATCCAGTTTGTTTTGTTTATGTGGGTGTATATTTTTTGAATTTGGCTCGCCATTTTAGGAAATTTTTCCGCTCACTGAGCACAGTTCTTAATAAACATACTGATGACCAGGGTTGCAATTCGTGATTTACGAAATTAGTGATACAATTAACTACTAATTGCTCAATTTACTAATTAAAATGTTGTATGATAAATTGAGGTCAATTAAGGCCTTAATGGAAAAAATACCCTAATTGCGCAATTAAGGCGTATGTCTGAATACGGTAAAAGTTTTTTTAATACGTAATTTTTTATGAAAAAAATTCCTAAAATATTTTCAAATAATATAAATAACTTCCAACTTTTTGCAAGTAAAATAACTTTCTAATAATTATCTAGATATTGTTTTTAAAAACGTCTGGATAAATGAAATATTTAATGTTATTGAATTTTTAGAAGTAAAGAAAAATTATTTCATCAGAAATGGCTGGCAAACTTTCTTCACTGTGAATTGAATTGTAGTTTATAAAATTAAAAACAATTTTCTATATTCCTTACTGAAATGCTTTTTCATTGTAAGTAAAGGTTATTTTAAGAAAGCAATTTTTAGTAATTGTATCTTGTGTTTAAAAATACGTTGTTCCCAACTAAATCAAGATCTTAAACAATTAACTGCTGATGATGTGTTTGCTGCTTCAGCATTTAGCAGTCCTGCTGCTGATTTAATTTAACTTTAACTACCTCGCCTGCCTGCACATTTCTGTCCTTAACTTTGTGCAGCAGCTAAATGTAGTGATGCATGTGTTGAACATAAAAAATATTGATGGAATATTTATGAAATCATAATTACAATCTTAAACCAGTTGTCGTAGTCATGTACTTGTCTACGGTTAACACACGTCTCTCATATCGACAGGTTCTGGTTTAATTTTCAAACGTTTATAAAATATTCTTCTCTTTTTCCTTACGTTATAAGTTAATTAGTTGTTAAATTGTTGTTACTGCAGGAAGATCAACTGAAGGCACCGGCTCCTGCTGTGTTTGCATGAAATATTTGTGGTTTTCACTATCAGCATTTCATGTCTCATAATGAAGGGAAGATTTTTTTAAT
This sequence comes from Linnaemya vulpina, assembly GCA_963675445.1. NCBI lineage: Eukaryota > Metazoa > Arthropoda > Insecta > Diptera > Tachinidae > Linnaemya > Linnaemya vulpina. The sequence continues at coordinate 36,201,957 of OY776278.1, forward strand.
ACCCGCTTAACATCACACAAATCTTGTTTATTATTTGTCGAAGCAAAATCCTCAGGAGATGGGATTACAGATTAGATTTATTTGAAAGAGGATACAAGAAGACTGGAATAGAGATGTAACAAGTTATTTGCAATAAAATAGCGGGTTGTAGACTTGAATAACGAAATAGTAATCAAATGTTTTTAATGCAGCATTTTTTTTTTAGAGTGTCACATTTTTGAGTTCACATCACTATCAGCTGGCAACTGGTCCATTTCACTGCTGATAGTTGCTTTTTTTAAGTTTGCTTTGAAATTTCGTTGTAAATTGAGAGCCACGCCTTCTACACGCCAGTCGTGACAGCCATATGACCGTCTATTATTCAAAAAAATATTTATTATATTATAAATAACATATGAAAACGGAATAACTGCCCAAGTGACCACTTTTGCAAATAAACATAATAACAGACATGGTATTTATTATGTTTGTAATGAAAAGGTTATATAATTTTTTAAATTTTGCTTAAGTAGTTGCGTAGATAATCAGTATCCCAATTGATGCAAAACAAATTAGTTCATCAGCATAAATTTATTAATTGTAGAACTTATTTTCATTTGGTAACATGCCCATTGCCTGACTACACCAACCATTCTGACAGTCGGATTATAAATAAGATTTTTAAATTTACAAGATGGAAAAACCTCATTTTCAAAGTCAAACACAAATAATTAGGACCGAAAGGGTTAAACTCGCAAGTTATTTAAAAATTTTGCATTTTCTCTTCTTTTTATTGTATAGTTACCCATCCAAAATGAATTTTTACATCAGTTTCAACAATAGGTGTTTATAGGATCGCAACTAGCCAATTATACATTTTAATTGGAAGCTAATGATTGTTAAATCTCCCGTTCTCATAAATAAATAATAGAGTGCAGTTTAGTGGAAATAAAATCGTGCATCCGATATATCATAATATGCGGGCATTTTGTCATAATTGTATATTTTTACAAAGTAATAAGTAGTTTTCTTTATATATTATATATTGTTAACCACAATGAAAAACTCCGAATTTGTATAGAAATTAATATAATTAGCAACATATTATTTGTTTTGACATACTACATAGATAAATACATTAATAAATGACTAATAATATAAAAATGTATATTGCTATTAATTTGACTAGTTTTAAACGACCCTACCGACAACCGTTTTAATTACCCACATTTTAAATAGTGGCAACTCTTAACACAACATATTTTCGGGAATCAAAACATAATTTTCCCTCTTTAATAATGCTAAAAACAACACCAACAATGCTACAAGACAAAGAATGTTTTGCGGAAAAATAACGGCACTTGTTCAAATGTAGCATATTCATATGTACGATTGTGTGTGTGTTTATACGTATGCACGAATGTAGGAGAATGCAAAACTAAACGTTTAAGCTTTCAACGCACTCGCCACAGCAGGCTCTTGACTCCCATGACTGCAAAAGCCGCTAAGCAACAATTGTCGCTGTGTGGTCAGCTGCTAAAATATTTTCAAAACGACACCACCAAAAAACAATCATTCTCATATACGCACATGCATTCGTTTTTTGACAGGTTGCAGCCTGTAGTCTGCTGTACTGGATGTGTCTAATGTGCTACTTTTTCATGCCTACAAATATCTGTATATATGTGTGTACATATACATTCACATATGTGTGTACATATACATTCACACATGTATGTATGTACGTACATCCATATGCACATAAGTAGCTAAAGCTGGATTCAGCCATGGTTTCAGAACAAAATTTATGCTCTGAAACATTTTTAGTTCCTTGAGAGCATGCTCTGAAGCGATTTACCCACTTCGCTCAATTGTTCTGGAACATCAAGGCTGCCATATGAAATAGTGTTGTAAACTATGTGTGTGGGTTTTACAATTGGGCAATACCATCAATTATTTAATTTTATTTACAACAATATTCACCAGTTATTTATTTTTAATACCAAGCAATACAAAACAAGTGCTCCGTATTTTATTATGTACACAAACAATATGAAATAAGTGCGTTTGTATACATACAAAATATACATATAAAATCATATATAATATGATGTGGCATTTCAGTTCTACTTTACTTAAAAAATTAAACTTTCTGGCAGCACAGTTGCAATATTTCGGAAGGCGAATTAAAATTAAAGCAATTCATGTTACGAAACAAGCTACTCTTTCGCTTCTCTCTCTAAAAGAGAAACATCAAAGTACACATAAAAAAAATGTTTCACACATTTTGCTATAACAGCATGAGTGAATCCAGAGCCTTAAGGAATTACCCCGAACTCATGATATGCCTTGTGCCAGAGCTATGGAAAAAAGGGGAAGAGAAAATTGGTAGTACGCATTTTATTTATTATTCAACTTCGTTGGCCTTGAGTACAAGACAATGCCAATCGCTAGCGGAAGATAATTTTCATTGACCAGTAACACACCTCCTCCTTGCAACCAGGCTGACATCAATACCCATAAGAATACACCAGGTCGATGAAATCAGTTCCTATAATAAATAAACTATCCGCAACTCTGCAACAGAAACATTAACTTCTTGATATAATTACAAATAAATTGCAAATACATATATAAAATATCGGTGGACACTTGTCGCCGGATGATTCAGTGGTCGCCAATATTGTAGCCCGTATTTAAATACGTTCCTGTGACTTACTGCACGCGATTTATGAATTTACATAAGAAGTAGCAACATAATCGACCCAGGGGAATTCCTCCGAAGAACCGCAGATCGATTTAACTTAAATTCAATGAGCCTATCGGTATCCATATATCTCTTTGGGTATGGCTATCATATCTGAAAAATATGTGTATCGTTATGTCCCTAATTCATATATCACATATAATATTTGTATACGAGAATATTCAACGTTACCATGAATGGCATTCTTCAACTCCCATATTCTTCAAATTTCACATTTTGTAATAACTCGTGCTCGGATATATTAAACATTTATATTCAGGGCATAACAAGTCTATAATAGCATTATAAATATGTATATACAAATGTGCTGTATACAAGTACATATTAAAAAGTTGATCATAATAGTTAGGATCGAGCACAAGCCTTTGAACTCTCAAATAAGCAGCTCTTAAGTATTTGCATAATCCCCTATTTAAATATCTGCCCTTTCCCCATGCAATCAGTATTAATAAATAACTCAAACTAATCCCACTGCATGTGGCATCACTTCGTTCTCTAATTGCCAAACTTTTAGTTCTCCCTCGCCCACCATTCCAATCGGATGTCGAAGACTATCGTTCGTCTAAAAGTGCGTATAAAATCAAATAAAAGTGCTTGTAATTTGCAAAGTGTTCAGCAATAATCAGTGAAAGTGTTAATTAATATGTGAAAGTAATTTAATATCAAATTAATTTAAAGTTGAAGTTTAAATTGTCAATGCTGGTGTTTTGTAATAAAATATCATATCAAATAAGCAATAAAAAACAAAAGTCTTGGTATAGATGTTGTTGTTGTTGCTGTTGTCGGTAAACCATCAACAGTATTGTTGTGGCAGAATAGTCCTCAGCACCAAAAATTAATATGCTTGTACATACTTATACACACATCCATACACACATGCATTCGTACGTCGTATGCAGCAAGACGAATTGATGATGTGCGCGAGGATGCCAGCTTCTTTTTTTTACTAAATTCCGACAAACAGTTTACAAAAGCGTCAAAACCGGCGCATATATAAATCTTACCTTTACAATTTTGTTTCACTTTATATAATAAAATTTAATAACAAATTAATTAAAATAAATAGGATTAGCGACAATCAACTGTCATGTTTTACAATGGAAATATTTTTTAAGCTTTAAACTTTTCATGACTCTTTAACTTCACCGAAATTCCCAGAATATATATATTGACATAAAGTGTGTATATCATATTGATAGTTTCATATCACAATCGTGAGCCAATATATTAACATATATAGAGACTTATATTGCCTTCCGAAAAATACGTTTTAAAATCGCTGCTTTTGGCGAGAGGTCTCCACATCTGACACCCCTGTATTTATTTTACTTATGAGTAAATTTGTTTGCTATTTGTTTGACATGTTCCGCCAATTTAAGAAACCCTTCGTTGTGCATCAAAATACTGACACCACTTCGGCTTACATCGGCACCTGTTGTTTTGTTCATCTTGCTTAAAGAAACTTGTCGATGTGCATGGGTGTATGTGAATGTTTGTATGAACTAGAAATGTTGTGTGTGATAAAAAGCAGAGTAAATGTCAAAAATCTGATTATATATTAATAATCATTAAATGTTGAGGATAACAAAAGAAGAGTAAATATTAATGATCATTAAATGTTGTGGTGTTAAAAAGCAAAGTAAAAGTTAATGATCATTAAATGTTGTCTTACGAAAAGCAGAGTTAATGTTAATAATCATTAAATGATGTGTGTGTCAAAAAATCAGAGTATATATTAATAATCATTAATTGTTGAGGATAACAAAAGAAGAGTAAATATTAATGATCATTAAAGGTTGTGGGTGACAAAAAGCAGTGGAAATATGATGATCATTAAATGGTGGGGATGATCATAAAATGTTTGCTTACTAAAAGGAGAGTAAATGTTAATGATCATTATTGTGTTTAGAAAGGTTATTATATAAAAATGATATGCAAATAATTATAAAATTTTAAGAGCTGCCACTTTTTCAAAAACTTGTGAATAAAACGGTTATCGGTACGGGCGTTAAATAAAACGTAATTTAATCGCGAAAACTTTTTAACTTGATGTAAGAGGTGAGTAATAATGAAAGTTTAGCTAAAATTTATTAAATTAAAAGAATATCCAACACTTATGCCTATTAATAAGATTTCAGAAACAATGAAATAAATTTTAATTTATGGTGAATAATCAATTGTAACAAGTGTTTCATATATGTATATTGAATTAAATTCAGTTTTATAGACTGCAGATCACAATATTGAATAGAAAAAAAAATAATAATAACAGCAATTTAAAATAGAATGGCATGATATCGAATATAAATATCTATCTATTCTATTTACTATCTGGAAAATTTCAAGCAGGGGGACCACACATCCACTAGACGTTTGACTGTTCTAAATTCGTAGAAAAGTAGCCCAAGAGCTTTGGTATATATATATTCTTTCGTGGGAAATTAACCCAATACTTAATAATAAAATTGGGCGTTTTTCCTTTTTACATGAAATATTAACCTGTTCTATTAATAAAAAAATCGATTTTTCTATTATCGATGACTTGATTAATCGACCCAACGAGATTCATTGCTTTTTTTGTAGAGTCATTTGAAAGAGTTATCTGATTTGAAAATCCTTAAACCTTTTGATGTGAAAGAGTTTCTCATAAGCTATTTAATGGTGAAGGAATAATTAAATTGTGGTTTATTAATTTTGAATTTATATCGATCTAAATCTGATGAAGTATTTTACTGACGACCTCATATATTAAAATCTCTAAAGTGATCTATGACATATCCCTTTTCTAATTATGACTTCCCTAATTTAAAATGAGCAGTTAAATAAAAATCAGATGTAAATAATTAACTTGTAAATTATCTAACAGACTCTAAGTTCGAACCTGCGAACTGCAAGTTATAAAAATAATTTGTTAGAATTCCAATTCTTGATAAGAGTGGAATATTTTGAAAGTTTCTCACAGGTCTCAGTATTGATTTCGGGGGCTCTACTTCATCTTAGCAGCTTTTGCAAATGGCAGATTTGACAACAATTCCATTTTATTAATTTAATCCACAAATAATTTCACTAACAAAATACATTCATAAAAATGAGACAGACACATTCACTTAAATTTCGAAATATTCATAAACTTCTGGGACAGTTTTTGGATTTATATCGATGTGAGATAAGATAAGAGCACATCTTACTAACAACTTCGTATATTAAAATCCATGAATTTAGTTAGCAAAACTTCTCTCTCTGGCCACGCATCTTTACCTGCATACGATAACTTGCTGTTGCCCGTGAATTGTCTTTAAAAGCGACATTAAGTGGCCACTATTGCCACTATATTAAACATTCCACGTTAAGAACACAAACACTTGCCCACACACCAAACAGCTCCTGCTGTGTTTGTATGAAATATTTATTGTGTTCACTATCAGCAGTTCATGTCTTATAATGAAGGGAAAATTCAAATCAAAATAATTGTTCGCATCCATTCAAAATTTTTATTGATCGATGAAACCGATTTCTGGTTGAATGGATATGTAAATCAGCAGAATTATAGGATTATTTTATTTGGGGTTATGTTGAACCACCAACAATTGAACACCTGGAAATTAACATTCGAAAAGTTATTGGCGAAATACGGCTGCAAATGCTGCGAAAAGTAGTTGAAAATTGGTGTTCCAGATTACGCCTTTTGCGTGTTAGCAGTGCCGCCCTCAGGGCAGAAATCATATTCATTCAATAATTTCATCAAATTTTCTTTTAAATACAGCCCGTTAAGTACATGTTTCGTAGAATTGTCGTTTTAATACTCTTTAATTTTTATTTTCGTGCTGATTCTTTCTTCCCAAAAGTTATATTAAAATTCAAATTGATCAATTGAACTCACTGATCTCCTTGCCTTTTTAATTTTCTTACGTTTTTATTTCAGTCGTTGATATGAAAAATATATTTCCTTCTTTCATTATGATGAACTTGTGTCACTCCATAAAAACAACGTGTGGGCTGGTAAATAAATATGTGACTCATACTCGGTTTATTAAACGTATTATTATAATAATTATAATTATATTATTATTTTAAGGGAAGGACTCCTACATATCCAGGATATTGTACCAGAACTAGTTGAGAGGACGGATGAAAACGGATTAGAAGATGGAGAATTTGGGTTGGTACTTTTTACATTATTTTCTGAATTCCCATCAGCGTTGATAAGTTCGGTACACTTAACATTCGAATAGTGTTTTCAGATCGAAAGCTTAAACCTGGTTTTAGCGTTAAAACCATAAACATTTGAATTTGCGTTTACACTGCCGATTTAATAAATTCAAATTTAAAAAAGAACAGTTTGTCTTATAAATTTAAATACAATAAATTATATCCCTTCTAGAAATTGGTGTATATGTTGTTGCATTTTCCTCAAAATTTTACAACTTTTAATATACAAACTATACTGCAGGTGTTTTTGCTTACATAAGAAAATCAGTGAAATTTTAAATAAGAATTTTTTGATATTTTAGCAAATTTGGTTCCACCAATTTTAACTTTTTACCTCGCCGGTAAATTTTCCGCTGCAGGTATTGATGAAGGAGGGTGCTGTATTCTACTCTTTTTAGGACATGTCAGTGTGTTCATCACTGTCAGTAATGTGCTGTGACCAGGGCTATGTCTTCGCTATTGAGAGACTAGCACTATTGCAGGTCAGAAAAGTTCTACAATGTAGTCGAATTTTTGACATCGTAGTCTTGTGTTCACTACTTCAGTTAACACCATCCTAAACATCCAGAATAGCTGAAATTCTCAACTTATAGATGGAAACGAAAAAGTTTTCATTATAACTTGAAAGTTTGCAACGTTTTGAATGAAAATCATATGGTTTTCGGGATAGTTTTCTTTCAGATCTCTATATTCTGCGCAACATATCTTCAATTTCTTATGCCTTCCAAGAGAAAAGAATTGTAAAGATCTTTAAAATCTGTATTGTTTTGTTTGCGAGATGACTTTATGGTTCTATTCATATCGAGTTTGCTAATAAATTGTAGTCTCTCAAGGCAGGATGCTATTGGCTGAAGCAGTTAACAATTAGACCACGAAGTCGAAAATCCCGCTTTCAATTCAATAGCTTTTAGTTATGAAGTTGTTATAGATCTTTGCTAATCATCTTTAGCGCCGAAGGCTTCCACAACAACTGTTTTTACTTTCTATACACTTTTATGCGCTTTTAGGGTTTTGTGGCATCTAGGATGAACGTCGTCATTAACACCTCGACTATCGTTGTACCAGTTGTAAAAATTTGGCACTCAATTCCATTTTCTATACAAAATTTATTTCAAAATTCCTTGGATACATTTTTGTCGACAGCACATAATCGCCAAACACGCAAACGACTTCTGAATTTTTGGCAGTCAACAGAAAACTAAACACTTTCGAGAGCAGTGCACCAGCATGAAATATGAACAGACCTCGCTCAGTGTTTTAAAATCAAAGTGCGAATTGCGAAAATACAAATTGAATGCAATTATCTTTTGCCATGTGCAGCTCGTGATGTTCTACAGATCACTTCAGTTTTTTTGTGCAATCAAATTTGTGTTCTCATATCCCCGTGATATATTATTTTTCGACTACACGAGTGAAATATTTTAGCAAAAGAAAAAAATAATAAAAAAAGAGTTGTAGTATCAATTGCAATACGTTGAAGTTCATGTTGTTTTCTTTTCATTTTATTTTATATAAAATATTGTTGATATTGTTATTTGATGTTCGAGCACTTGTACCTTTTGGGAGCAGCAGGTTCCAATCAGTTGTTAAGTAAAAAATAAAAAAAAAGTATATAAAAATAAGTTCACAACACTCTAGAGGATTTTGGACGTGTTGCAGAGGTGTGGAAAACAACTGTTTTACTATTTACAAATTGTTTTGCAAAAGAAGAATGCGAATATTTTCTATTTGATTTTTTACACGTCGAGGAAATAAATAGTGTCGTAATTCGAAAAACAACTGCACAGATGAAATGTTCCTATTTTTTGTGAGTGAATTTCGAGGAAAGTTGAAAAAAGTGCAAGAGAGCTTAAAAATTATATTCACAGTTAATACGAAAATATATAAAAAATATCGCAACCTGATTTCTCTGTTATTCAATTAGCACATTCCCACGGAATAGATTTACTTGTCGGTTATTTTAAATGAACCTGGCACTTTAACTGATCAAATATATAATTTCAGAGTTTGAAGAAATCACTTTAACCATGTTTTCGTTCCCAAAATAACTCACGTACGGATTAATCGATTTTGATGCGCGATCGCTGTTTGTGTTTGTGAAATCGATGGGTGAAACTGTTTAAAAATTTATTCTAAAATTTTACTTTGAAAAATGATTTTTTATATATTCTTGGATATTTGGAATCGTTTCAAATTAACTCACTGAAATTTCAAGTTCAGCAACGCTTTTCAGAATGCTAGGAAAGTTAACAATTTTTAAGAACCCCCTTTGGAAAATGATTTTCGTCGTCGTTTGTTTTATATATTTAAATCTAACGGTTCGATTCGGTTCGAATTTGTTCACATGAATCTGAGTTTAACAACGTTTTTCAGAACATTAGTAAAATTTTAAATTTCCAAAAATAAAAAAGTTATTAAAAAACCGAGCTTTAATCAGATCCCGGTCAATGGGCTAAACCGATTGGAACTAAAGTGGTGGATTTCCAAAGGATTCTCTCCTTAACTTGGATTTCCTGTGAACTCAAATTAAATATATATGTGATTCGTTTTAATAACATATCAATTCCACAAACTAACCTCAAGATTAAAAAGCCACTTCGACCACTGCAAATCGAGTCAAAATCGGTTAATCTGACCGTGAGATATTGTAAACGAAAAAACGGAGAAAAAGTGATAATTTTAAAACAATTCCGAAATTATATATATCATCAGTTATTTCCTCGACTATATTTCATAGTAATCGAAAACTATCGCGTAGGAATCATTTGATTTTTCCAAACGTTATGGCGGTTTCAAAATTAACACTATAGTGTTTCACTCGTAGAACTCCAAAGCATAGAACCGCATAACAAACCAACGTTTTCCGTTTAAAATTAGCGGAAAGTTACACAAATGATATCTAGGGTCAAACGTTTTCATATATATATATATATATATATATATATATATATATATATTCTCATTTTGGTTTATTATATTTTGTTGGCGCTCTAATCGCTGCAACATGGACGCGGTTGCTAATTGAACAGTGACTTTGTTCTACTGAAGTGTTATTTTCTCCATAAAAAAAATTCAGATTTCGGATTTTAATAAACGGTTCTAATATATTAATATTGATTTCTTTTCTAAAAAAGAGTGCAACATTCTTACACTTTTTAATAGAAAATGGCAACATTCTGTCATGTGAAAACAAACAATTTATTAGAAATGAATTCAACATTCTTTACGAAAAATAATCTAAATTTAAAAATACTTGAAACTGCCACAAATTAGTAAAGATGTGCAAATATGTTACACATTTTCCAGAAAAGAAAACGCCTTAAGTTTCATAAATTATTGCCTATTTTTAGTTCTATTGATTTATGAAACTAAATTAAAGTTCTCATTCGCCTTGAAACTTTCCACTTCTATTGGCAGTCGTCAATGACTGCATAATACCTGGTTCAGACATGCATTTTAATTGAGCCAATTTAGTTTTAATTGCGCAATTAAATCTAGTGCTCACACATACTCAATTTAGCTGACTCAATTATCATTTGGCAGCTGAAAAAAATATTGTTTTTATTTGTTTCTCGAATATTCGTGTTTGTAAATTTAAAAATGCATGCAAATTTTGGTTTAAAAGAAATTTTACTTGCATATAATAGAAATATGGACCTCATGGTGCTTAGAAAAAAGAAAAAGAAAACCTTAAAAAATTTACAATTTTTAAACATCCAGTTTGTTTTGTTTATTTGTGTGTATATTTTTTGACATTTGGCTTGCCATTATAGGAAATTTTTCTGTTCACTGAATGCAGTCCTTAATAAACATATTTATAACCAGGGTTGCAATTCGAGTTCTACGCAATTAGTGATGCAATTAACTACTAATTGCTTAATTTATTAATTGAATTATTGTATGATAAATTCAGGTCAATTAAAACCTTAATTGAGAAAAATTCCCTAATTGCGCAATTATGTCCGATCACGGTATAACGTAGCTTTTTAATTTATAGTCAAGAATCATGATTTTAAAATCACGTTCTTCATTTACTTACTTTCCATATGCAATACCCCACATATTTACAGCTGTAACGGAAACAACATCAACAAATAAAACGAAAAGAGTAGTCAACATGACACAATTTTAATCCAAAAAAAAAAGAAAAAAAAAACAAAAAAGATATAAAAATAAATAAAAACTTAAAAAGGACAAATACAAAAATGAAGACAACAACAGAAAAAATATAAAACAACAGCAACATCCATTAACCTTTCGGTAACACAATTTGTTTTCGCTGGGTGGCTGAGTGGGTGGCCTGCCAGTAACTACAACACCAGCACTGACACCGCGCTCAGCTTAAAAAAAAGCGAATTCACACGAGTATCACTTTGACAATATTAACTGTATTGTAGTTGTAGTTTTAGTTGTTGCTGTTGGATGGAGAATGTAGAATACAAGTGATTGATGGCGTCACATTGTTGTTGAAATGGATTAGAAAACGAAATGGGGAAAAAAGCACATCACTTGCTTTTTAGCTATTGTATTTATTGTTGTTGTTGTTGTTGTTGTTGTTGTTGCTGTTGATGTTTTTATGTTTCGTTACTTGTAATAAACAACACTTGAGCGTACTTACACAGACACAAAAGCACAAACACATACGTAAATAGCTATAGACACTTTTGTCAATGAGTGGTACAAGTTTTTATTAACTGAAATTGGCCAACAAAAATAATAATTTTTTTTTTTAAATTTGTTCGAATTTGGGTTGGTACGTTTTACATAATTTGCTGAATTCCCATCAGAGATGATGAGTTCGGTACACTTTGCATTCGAATAGTGTTTTCAGACCGAAAGTTTAAAACTGGTTTAAGCATTAAAACCATAAATTTTGAATTTGTGTTCACACTGCCGATTGAATAAATTCAGATTTGGAAAGGAGCAGTTTGTCTTATAAATTTAAACACAATAAATTCTTTTGGAAGAGATTTTCCTCTAAATTTTACAACATTTAATGCACAAACTGTACTGCAGGTGTTTTTGCTTACATAAAAAAATTTAGGGAAAATTGTAAATAGGAATTGTTTTATATTTTAGCAAATTAATATCTTAAAAGTATGGAAATACTTTTTCAAAAGTACATGATTTCATATAAAATCGCGAAAACTCTGAAATAGAGTTTTCACTCTGACAGGATTTTAATAAATTCTAGTTTTGAAGTTAAAACTGTTTAACCTCAAAATCTGGCCTTAACACACAAAAAGATTTTATTAAAATCAACTTAAAGCCGGTTTTGAATTGGTTTCAAGTAGGTTTAATCAAATGAAATCATGGTTTCGCTGGGTTTTGTTGATACTAGTTTGAGTGCTGCCAAGTTGTGAAATGAAAACAGCTGTTAACATTGAAAGAATGGACAGCAAAATTCCATAAGAAATTTATGATTTTTATGTATAATAATAACATTTTCAGCATTCGCTTGCATTAGAAATTTGATAATAATTTTAAAATAACACTGCTTTGCAAAAATTAATTTTTTGTCTCTCCTTCAAATAAAACTATGAGCTCTACATGGATTTTGATGCGCTAAACTCGAATCCGTTTTCGTTTCTTTTCCATCAGATCGAGATTTTTCTTATGGGCGTGGCAGTTTTTCGCCCCTAATTTAGCCAGGTACATACACATATTTTACAATTTCGTTAGACATTTTCTGGTGTTTTACTTTTCAAAATCGGATGACTCGTTCTCGAGTTAGGGTGAAATAATATTTTCTTTTATAAAAATATAATTGAATTATAAAGCATTTTTAATAGATTTATATGAAATAAGTTGATGAATTAAAATTATTAATACATAATTATTTGTTTATGAGAACGCTATTTGACAGGGAAATCTTTATTTCATCCACGAGCCCTCAGCCAATTCCTCAACAATTTAAAAAGTTATTAGGAACGACATACAAAAAATCAGATTGAGTGAACCACAGAAAAATTATTTCGGTTTGACTGAAAAGGTGGCAGGGAAGAGAACTTCTTGCAAATGCAACTTTTTGAAAAGGCATTAAAAGAGACCCGAATTTGCACTACTTCCAGATCAAAAGTTGAGGATCTTATTGACTTCTTTGGAATGCCTTTTTTTACAGAGAAATTATAACTGATACCTGGTTTGGGTGTTCGGAAAAAAATCCTGCTTATTTAACCATCGTTTCTATTATAAAAATGAGGTAGCATTTCATAAATCCTACTCAAAACCAATTGAAAACGGTTTTAAGTTGGTTTGAGAAAAATCGTTTTGTATTTTAAAACCAAGTCTTAGAAGTTGGTTTTAATGTTATTAAAACCAATTCAGTGTAAAACATTAAAAAAGTGATAATAATTAAAGATACACTTGAGTACTGATGATGAAAGTGCAGCGGATTTTGAAAACAGCTGTTCTGCTCTGCCGTGTAATTTTAATATATAAAACCGATGTTGACTTTTTCTTTTTCTTGGGAATATTCATCAAGTATTTCTGAATTTAAAACACTTTACGGACAATCAGTCTATCAAAATTAAATTTTTCAACAGCGATAAATAATTCGATACAACTTCTGTGGGGTTTAGGGACCTCACAGACGTCTATAAGAACTGCAGCCTTTAAAAGATTTCATTGTCTTGGACATATTGTTCAATATAGTGCAACACTCTGTTCTCCTCAACCTTTAACTGTCAGCTATCGAGTTGACAACCTGATATTCCGGAATATAATCGCTTTCGCTCTTTGAACAGTTGCAAAAACCGACATCGAACCAATTTTAATTGACATCCAAAGTACTCGTAAAACTCATTTTATGATCGTTAAGGTGTCGATCCTTTTTGTGTCACATTAAATGTGTTTATTTAAAATGCTAATTTAAATGAATATGAAACGAAATCAAAAAGCCAAGCGAAGAATTATTCAAACGTTAATTATCCTGCCGTTCTTTATGTGTGTGTGTGTCAAATACACAAAATAAAATTTTACATAAACGAACAAAAATGTGAAAGTTTGGAACGTTTGTCAATTCGGTAAACAAATAGTTGGCTTTTGAAGTATTTTTTTTGTACGTTATTATTTTGAAAACGGAAAAATGTGTGGATTTTCTCTTTGTCACAACAACGGCCGCTGTTGTTCAGTTTTATAATGACTTCCTTTTGCTGTTGACCTAAAGTCATCAGCGCCCGCCCCATCATCGTCATCACCATCATCATCATCATCGTTATTATTACAACCATCAAACATCATGTCCTTTTTATAGTTTTAAACTATTTTTGGTAGTTTTTTCTTTCTATTTTGTCATATTAAAACAAGTACGTGCATGCATGTTTCCTTTTCTATACGATAGTTGGATTACAGGGTAACGATTTTGCTATGAGCAAAGCGACACTTATTAAAGTCTTGTTTACGCTGCGGCTCATTTGAGGTTTATTTTTGGCAATACAAAGTGATGGAATACATGCGTCAAGGCTATTAAATTTGACCATCATGTTTTGCATGTCTGTGGCTTTTGGAGGTTTCAGCGGATTTCCGTTTCGAATTTCCGTTTCTTAGAGAAACAAGTGGGCTTTTGTAGAAAGCAAATAACAGATTTAATCTAAACTGTCTGTCAAACAGCTGTTCTGCTTTGCCTGGTTGATTAAATATTTACAAAATTATGTCTTTGTGCTTTGGAAGACGTCGTCACATGTCCTTTTGAATTCAAAAACACAAGTTTTATAAACATCACGAATAGATTTCTTTTTTTTAAAGTAACTTTTCATAATTTGCAAGTGCTATTCTATCGTCAAACGGGTCATGGAGTATTGCCAAGCCTTCCTAAATGTCCACACAGTTTGACATGATCAGTTAAAAAAAAAGCACAAGAAACTAAATCTATCCACTAAATCATGTATCCCAAAATCCTTTTCCGTAGACCGACAGTTAATACACACTCGGGTAAGAAAAAAATTTAAATTCGGAACATAATTCAAACAGATAAATTTGATAAATTTTGGAAAAATTAAATACGAGTCACTCACACATTTCCAAAGCCATTTAAAACAAAACTAATTCTGTATAAAATCCACACAAAATAATTAACCATTTGGAATAACGAAAAAAAAGAAGAAGAAGCAGCAAAATATGCATCTGTCAGCTTTAAAATAAAAATAAAAAAAATAGATAAACAAAACGACGCTTAATGAAATCCTTAACGAAACAACAGGAGATAATCATTTCATACAGTTTTCACCACAATGACGTGCACACATTGAAATTTAACACACACACACGCACACACACACACTGCTGCACTTGCACAAACTTATTTTTAAATTTGTATTCCATTCAAGAGAGTGATACAGCAAAATGACTATTCATAATTGTTTAAACTTAACAGAGACCAAAAAAAAAAAAATTTAATATTCAAAGTTGAATTTTAATTATATTTGATATCATGCAGTCACGGCTCTTTGGAAGTGTCGAGGAAAAACCCTAAAACAGGAGAGACGTGTGCAACAATGAGGCCGCCTCCACCACCAGCACTGCCACGATACCACATACTGGCAGAAATGTTGCATACATTTTATATGTTGGTGGTGTGACGGCACAACATGTCAGGAGAAGAAAACTTTTATGACATGACAAAAAGGAAAAAAAAAAAGAAAAGCAGAGAAGGAAAACTTGATTGTAATGTTGCATGAATAGAACAACAACAAAAAACTTTCACTGGCAATGAAAATTTGCAAGAACGAAAAAAGAGAGAAAAAAAGAAAATGTGATACTCACACTGCTCGTATGCAAAACACATAACAGATGAACTTTGTGTTCCTTTAAATATCGCATGCGGTTTATCATGCAAAAAAGATGTTGAAAACATAATTGGACAGAGTATGAGATGGTTAAATGCCATAATAATAACCAGTGCCAGGAGGAGGAAAGAAGAGGAGGAAGAAGAAGAAAAAACTCAAACGTCATACAAAATATTAAATCAAATTATGCTAATTGTGTGTGTGTGTGTGTGTTTGTGTGTGTGTCTCACTAACTAACATGTTCGAAATAAACAACTTTTTCATTTGCGGCTGACAGACAAGTTGCGCTTGTGAAAAGATTCAAAAATTAAACAGTTTTAGTGGACGGTTTTCTGGTCAACTTCTGGGAAGAAAGTTTTTGCTTTTATTGTGTAATTAAGTTGTTATTTCATAGTGAATGAGGAGGACTTTTGTCAAAATATGACACCGCGGTTACTTTTTCAAACACGATCGTACACTTTTATTATCAAATAATCTTGTATAATTAGGATCAAGGATTTTGAGAAAATCTTCATGGTGACTCTGCTGAATGTTGGGAGAGACTTAGCTGACATACTGCCATCTACAGGCGATTCAAAAGTCGTATAAGACTTGAGAATGCAGCCATTTAACAGCTGATTTTGATTAATTCGCTTTGAAATTTCATTATGGATCGATTTACACCACAGCAACGCGTGCAAACTGTAAACATTTTTAATCAAAATAATTATTCTATTCGTTATACTCATTCACTGAAAATTCTATTTTGTGATGAAGCCTATTTTTGCTGGAATGGGTCCAGAAATAAGCAGAATTGACGCATTTGGAGTGAGCAGAATCTGCAGGGTTTTGGCGAAACACCATGACATCTACAGATTGAACCTTCAACTCATATCAAGGCAACAGCTGTTTTAGTTTATAAAGGGTGATTTTAATAGAGTGATACAAGTTTAAATCATAACAAAACATAGCAATATATTTTTAAAATCAATGAAACGGTCTTTGTTGGGTAGAAAATTATATGCCATTAATGTTTAAACATGATTTAGACCAAGTGGCCGCCACGGCTGGCGGGTACAAGGCGCAATCTGGAACACCAATTTTTACAAACAGTAACATTCTGACCATCATCGTTTTTGAAGACATCTGGGCCAATGACTCCGCAGGCCATAAAGCGCACAGAACAGTGGCGCTTCGACAAAAGCTTGTGTACTCTCCTCACTCCAAATGCGGCAATTCTGCTTATTTACGTACCCAGTCAACCAGAAATGGTCGTCATCGGAATATACAATTTTGGAATCATGAGTTTGAAGAATAGAACCATTATTTTGATTAAAAATTTCCACAATTTACACGCGTTGCTCTGGGGTAAATGGATCCACGAATGAAATTTTAAGACAAACTAAACAAAAACCAACTATCAGCTGTTAAATGGGTGGTCAAATAAAGCAGTGATGCCAACTCAAAGTTGTATCACTCTATAAAAAACACAATTCTATTTAGATAGTCTTGTGCATACAAAGTTATGATGGGTTGTTCACTCTAGGCATATATTTCGTGCTATTATCTTATGACTTTATGACTACAGTGTGAATCTCCCAAATGAAATTTTTATAAATAGTGTGATAGTAAAATTATTTTGTATTCAAATGGAAAAATAAACACAATATACACATGAGCACTGAAGATGAAAGTGTAGCGACTTTCGAAAACAGCTGTTCTGCTCTGCTGTGTAAGTTGAATAAAACTGATGTTGACTTCCTTTGTGCCTAGGATTATTTATCATCATGTCTTTCTGAGATTTTAACTAAGTTAGAACAATTAGCCTATATAAATATTAATATAGGAAAAATTTTGTTCGTTTCGATAAAAAAAAATATCGCGTCATATTTGAATTATTAAAGCACTCTCGCATATGATTTGATCAAAGGAATATCTCTGCCACCAGATATAAAATACACACACACAATACAGGTTTGAATGTGTTTTGACAGCTGAAGATGTGCTTATGTATGTGTGTGTATATATCGACATACGTACAGACGAGTAAAAATGCAAGAACTAAATTTTTTTGGCACTTTCCGACTGATTATGTTAGCAAAAGATGTAAAACAAGAATATTTTCAAGAAAATTACACTCAAGTGTTGAATAGAACAAAAAAAAAAACAAAAAGAAAATCTTGACTTTCATGAACTTTCACACACACACACCTACAAATAAATGAGAATAGAAAACACAACGGCACTCATGTATGTGCTGGAGCAAATCGACAAAATCAGCACATTTGGTCAAAGCCAATATTCATTAAGAGACTTTCACACAAACACACACACACTCATGTATGCATACACACACACACACACATGATATACAAAAGTCTGCTAAAAATACTTGGCATCAGAGACATGGCAGGATTACCTTAAATTGTTTCTATTTTTATTTCTATTTTTATTTCTATTTTTATTTCTATTTTTATTATATATTTTACAATATAAATTTTCTTTCTTTAATTTAGTGAAATAAACTAGAAAAATGAACATCAAAAGAGAAATAAAAAATATAAAAAGTTGTTTTCACATGCAAAAAATATATGTTTGTAGGGACAGCAATTTCAGAATTTGTTAAGATAATAATTTGGGTTCTCCAGCTAATGAAATTGCCAGCAAAATTTATTTGAATATTTAAAAAGTTTATCGTAAAATTTAAATTTATTTATTGAGTTTATTTTGTTGTTGTTGTTGTTGTTGTAGAAAATACAATTCAAATTTTTATATATAATAGGATCGTTGGAGGGTCAACATCGCATTCTGCTTCATATTAATAATTCCATTTCAAATATGAATAATTGTTTAATTGAAATCCTAAGAAATGGCTCGATTAGTAGTTCACTCAAGCCTTCATGATCATGAGTCCTGATCAGGGCCTTATAAAATCGCGAGAAATAAATTTTGATTGTAATTGTTGGTTAATTGGTTTACGGTGCTGCTCACTTCGTTTAGGAATTCCAAGAGATTCTAGATGATCATTTTTGTCACTGGACTCTTTTTTCCAACCGTGAGAATGTCTGCTTTAAGTTAATTTTATTAAGGAACAAATATCGAAGAATTAAATGAAAATAAAATTACAGAAATAGTTTCATTAAATTAAGTGCCTTAAGACGAATTCCACAGTAGGTAAATTTCACGTGGCGTTAGTGTTACATATGGAAAGCTTCTAGGGTTAAATAGCTGTGTAATATTCAGCGACAAATGCTTGGCCTTCGTTATTGAAACAGGCCGACTACAGTGGAAGGTGTTTAAAGGTCTTGTCTCATATAAGAAAATAACTGACCTAAAAAGCGTAACCACTCAATATTAGAGAAAAATATTTAAATTCCGAAAATTGTTTCTTGAATCAAACAGTTTCAAATGATCTTTCCTAATGCGCTACCGCCTAATTAACTATAAATGAAACTGTTTTACTTAAGAGCCACGTATTTAAATAAATATAATATTCTTTACTGTATAGTGGTCACGTTTTTTTAACTAAATGCTGGCCAAGTGTGAACGTACCTTAAGTAATCACATCTTGTGGTTACTTCAAGCTCCAACCCAAAGAAACTCAACACTGAATGTCATTTCTGATCAGAATTGGCTGGTTAACTCAAACCTCTCCCCCCTGTTCTTATCACACGTTTTTCAATAAGTATTTTGTTTCAAATAATTTAAGAGATTTTGATTAATTTAAACGAAAATATTGATTAGCGATCTTGTTATGACTTTGGTATTTGTTTTAGACTTCTCACTTATTAAAGTGGAAGTTTGAAATAAATATCTCTAGTTGTTCTAAGAAATGTTGGGTAAAGGATCCCTGATGAACTGCATTAGCCCCACTAAAATGCGCGTGGGAACCAGCTAAAACCCCTCAACTGATCGCTTTGAATTTTTTAGTAAGATTTTGGGAAAAAAGAATCAGCACATAATGAAAATTAAAGAGTTTTAACAATATTTCGTATGATATAAGATATTTGATATATAAAACGGTTTCACACAGAGTTGCACATTCATACGATTGTGTAGCAGGTTTTTCGCAACCTCGTTTGCTGTTACTTCAGTGCAAAATTTAATGATTCAAAATGAAGAGAAACATCGTGAACACTGCTGTCCACAAAATTCTATAATTCAGAAGAAAAGAACCGCTGGGTTGGGATTCAAAATAAGACCCTCTTTTTCCAATTGTGCGAATGCCTGCTTTAAGTTAATTTTATTATGGAACAAATAACAAAGATTAATATGAAAATAAAATTACAGAAATATAGGATGTTTTATATAGAGTGATGCAACTTTGATTTAGCATCACTGCTTTATTTGACCACCCATTTAACAGCTGATAGTTGCGTTTTGTTTAGTTTGCTTTGACATTTTATTGTGGATTGACTTACACCAGACCAACGCGTCCAAATTGTGGAAATTTTTAATCAAAATAATGGTTCTATTCTTCAAACTCATGATTCCAAAATTTTATATTCCGATGACGACCATTTCTGGTTGACTGGGTACGTAAATAAGCAGAATTGCCGCATTTGGAGTGAGGAGAGTACACAAGCTTTTGTCGAAGCGCCACTGTTCTGTGCGCTTTATGGCCTGCGGAGTCATTGGCCCAGATGTCTTCAAAAACGATGATGGTCAGAATGTTACTGTTTGTGAAAATTGGTGTTCCAGATTGCGCCTTGTACGCGTCAGCCGTGGCGGCCACATGGCCGAAATCATATTTAAACATTAATGTCATAAAATTTTACAAAGACCGTTTCAATGATTTCAAAAATATATTACCATGTTTTGTTATGATTTAAACTTGTATCACTCTATAAAAAACACCCGATAGTTTCATTATATTAAACGCTTTAGGAAGAATTCCACAGTACGTAAATTTTATATCACGTTAGTGTTAAATACTGTTAATGGTCTTGGGTTAAATAGCTGCGTAATATTCAGCGACAAGTGCTTGGCCTTCGTTATTGAAACAAGTCGCCTACAATTAACACAACCCCGAAATAATGCAGATCAGAAAAATTCTATAACACTTTCCAGACTGCTCTTTGGCTTCACAGCCCCTTCGTTAACTACTTCAGACATCGGGGCCCTTTCCAACACATAAACAAAAAGTTTATGAATGCCACTAAATAGAACCAGAGACGGCACCATGTTGTTCACTTCTTTATTTCTTTCAGAGCTTAAAATTCGTACATTTTCACAAGCCACCACTCAGTTTTAAATTAAATATTTAGTTTCGGAGCGACACTAGCGTTTTTCTTAATTCTGCATCCCAGAAACTCTTTTATAAATTATTCAAAAGACTTTTTCTTAATTCATTTTTAATTCCATTTACGAGTAGTTATTTGGGAAGAGTAAAATCACGTGCGCAAAATGTCGTTAAATTTTCTTATACGAAAATTATTTCAAATACTTTTTTTTCCTTCTCTCTGTGAAACTTTAGAAGAGCATTTAATTCCTCTTGTTTCCTTTTTGAGCTGTTTAATATTTTAACGCAATTGTTTTTTGTTTTTTCCCCCCTCTTATTGTTGTTGTTGTTGTAACACTTGAGCATTTTGTACTTTTGCTGTGGGAAAACAGATTGCGTTGTTGGTATCGCTGGCTGGTAACTTTGTTGTTCAGTTCAATTGACGGTTTTTGTGTTGCTTTTTACCACGTTTAAGCTCGTTCGTATGTGTTTAACTATTTGACGCCTGTTTGATGTATCTGTATGTGTTTGTTTGTGTGTTTTTCTTCTTAGATAATAAACGGTTTATATGATTTGAAAATGGGTTGTATTCTTTCTCAGCTCATATAAGAGATTGGATTTTATTTTATTTGGCAAAAACTGCTTTCAAAAAAAAAAAAAAAAAACAATAGAAAAAACTAAAAGTTTAAATGAGTTTTTTCCACAACAAAATTCAAATCATGCTTCTTGTCTGCTTTCTTGCCACGCTGTTTGACTAACAGTGGGTAGCAAAAGTAGTTTGCCAGCTCAATTATCTTTTTTTTACAAACAATTTAGTTAATGTTATTAAGTTAAAAGTTAATGGCAAAGAAAGGATTGACTATTTAGACTCAAAGCTGCGCTCTTTGCCATACTCGTTAGCCACTGTTGTGCTGTTGTTTCCTTTCTTCGTCTTCGTGTGCACAGAAAAAAAAAAAGAAATTTTGTAATTTGCATGCTAAAATTGGTTGTGCAATGAAACAGAAGCAAAACTAGTAAAAAAATATATATTAAATAAAACTATAAAACGGGAGAACAAAATAAAAAAAAAAACATCCTTAAAGTGGAAGTTTTTAATTTAGTTTTGCGCTCTGTATGTTAAATATTTTATAAGCTCTTTTAATACTTTCTGTGTGAAAAAGCAGATACAAAAATATAACGAAAGTAAAATAGAAATTTCTGCAAAAGTTTTTAATGAGGTCTCCTATTTCGCTGCAGCTGTAGAGGAATGCGAAAAATGATTTTAAAAAATTTTAAAACTTGAAACAGTTTGAATAAAACACAAGTAGGAAGACAACAGAAGTTGATTAAAACAGAAGGAAGGAAATCTATAAAGAGGAAAGTAGTTTCCATCCGCACGTTTTTAAATGCAATTAAACAGTTTAAATTTATTCGGGTAATCGAATAGTATTAATATTGTGTAGCCCAGTAGTTTCAAAATAAGACTGAAAACTAGATTTTTTAATATGAAAGTTTTATTAGAAATAAAACAAAAGATATAATTGGGGGATTCACACTGTAGTCATAGAGTCATAAGTCATAAAATAATAGCACTAAAAATATGACAAGTGCGAACAACCCGTCATAACTTGGTCTGCTAAATAAAGTTGTATATATAAACTCTAAAAGCTGCTGCCTTGTTATGAGCTGGATAAACGTTCAGTGGCTGCCAGCTACGTAATTTAAACGAGAAAAGTTTTTCAATTGTATATATTTAGTTTTTGCGTTTTAGTGCTCCTTTAATATATTTTATGTTATAAAAATGTGATTTAATATGCAGACATATAGATATGAATAATTTTTTATCCGCATTTAATCGTGAAACATATATAAGTAATGGCGGCAAACAGATACTACCGCCGTCGAGTTCGACTTAGATCTCTGGAGCTATTTTATGACAAGACAAAAACATACCTGTAAGAGTGCTATTATTTTAAGACTTTTTTATATGCAGCGCAACAACAACTTTTTTAAACCAGTCTAAAATTTTATTACTCTATGACAATATGACTAAATAGCGCGAAGTGTGAATCCCCCAAATATAATAATTAATCGAAAATTAATCGATTAATCGAATAACACTTTTATTTTAATTTTCAAATCAACCGACAGTTTTCGTTTACAACAAAAGAAACGAGAACTCTAGCCCCCTTCCTACAACCTATTTTTCTACTTCTGGCACAATGAAACGCATATTGAGGGGTCATCCCCTGAGTGGTGTTCCCAAATAATGAATTAAAACCAACTAATCAGATATATAATTTCGGAATTTAAAAAAGTCACTTTAAATTTTTTTTTGTGCACAATATCTCACAAACGGATTCACCGTTTTTTACCCGGTGATGATCAGTGAGTTCTTGTTATGACTTTGATAGTTGTTTTAGATTTCTCATTTACTAAAAAGGAAGTTTGAAATAAATATCTTTAGTTATTGTAAGAAATGTTGGGTAAAGGTTCCCTGGTTGCATTAGCCCCAGTGAAATACGCATAGAAACCTGCTAAAACCCCTCAATTGATCATTTTGAATTTTTTAGTAACATTTTGGGGGGGAAAAGAATCGGCACATAATTAAAATTAAAGAGTTTAAAAAACGGTTGACGAGGTTTTTATAATCCATTAGCTGATTTGCTTATGGAATTGACCGGTGAACCGGTTAAAACTTTATTCTGATAAGAAAAGTTTCGAAAAAATTTTCTAAGTGTTGTATTGAGATATTTTGAAATCAACCGATTCGAATCGGTTCAGATTCTCATGATATCTAAGTTCCTAAGAAACGCTTTTTAAAACACTACCAGTCTAGTTTGCTTAAATTCGGCCATTCAAAATTTAGAAGAGGGTTACTTGTACACACATGCACCCAGCCATACACACAGCCACACACACACACCCACACACACACACCCACACACACACACCCACACATAGCTACTCACAAATACACACAAAGAAATATGTTGACGGGCTCTCAGAATTAGTGGAGGTCTGATGAGAACTGGATATTTTCCAAACTAAGAACTCCGGGAGTTTTTGAAAATTGTCCATTTTTCTGGAGGGAAGTTAAAATTTTTGTTAGAGATATTTCGGCGTATAGCGTGTTTTTTATATAGTGATAATAATATATTTTTGATATCAATGAAATGGTCTTTGTTGGATAGAAAATTTAATGACATTAATGTTTAAATATGATTTCGGCCACGCGGCCGCCACGGCTGGCGCGTACAAGGCGCAATCTGGAACACCAATTTTCACAAACAGTAACATTCTGACCATCATCGTTTTTGAAGACTTATGGGCCACTGACTCCGCCAGTTTATAAAGCGCACCAAACCGTAATTTTCTGTGGATGTGATGGTGTTTCAAAAAAAGTTTGTGGGCTCTTCTCACTCCAAATGCAACAATTCTGTTTAATTACGTACCCTTTCAACGAAAAACGGGCTTCATTGGAAAATAAAATTTTGGATGGACGAACTGCATGAAAAGTTTGACGAATAGAACCAATATTTTGATTAAAAATTTCCACAATTTGCACGCGTTGTTCTGGTGTAAGTGGATCCACGAATGAAATGTTAAGGCAAACTAAAGAAAAACAAACTATCAGCTGTTGAATGGGTGGTCAAATAAAGCAGTGATGCCAACTCAAAGTTTTATCACTCTATAAAAGACACCCTATACAATCGCGTCTCTCCTTGTTCATAAAAGCTCAAAAACTTAGTTTTTATTTATTTACGGCGTAAGTAATTCATATCTTATATTAAAATGTGAGATCATCGTGCGAAGTTTTTCTTTGGGGTGTCTGCAAGTGACCCGAAATCCAATGAATCATGGGTAAGATGTGCGACATCTGTAAGAAAAAGTCATGGCAAATTTCATATGAAGGCCGGTCATCAGAGATTTAGGAAATATTTAAGGCATATATAATTTCCTACATAATCGGAACATGTCGTCTTTGCAATCCAATAAAAAGTTGACAACCATTTCAAAATATATGAGCTTTTATTTTAAAGTCAAAGTGTGCATCCTTGCAAAGACATCCTCTAGTTTGTTGTAATAAACAATATGTTTCCAATGAAATTTTTTTAAATAATAATCTAGCAAAATAAAAGCATGAACATCAACAAATTATTGCTGGTCCAAGTTTATTTCATTTGCAAATATTTGCTTTGATCCGGTTCTCATAATATTTTTGTTAAGAACAATTTGCCTTTTCCCAAGTACTTCTTATTATTATTTATTTTGTTTTAAAATAATTAAAAAAACAAGAACTATTTTATTAATTAAACACAGAAATGATTGTGTAGCCGAGTTATTAAAATGAAGATGAAGGCAACAAACAAACTTCCTTTTGAAATAACAACTCGTTGGAATTAAAAGTTGCAGTGAATGGCATTCTTGTCTTCTTGTTGCAAGGAATTATATTTACTTTGTCAATATTTTTATTTTATTTTATTTTATTCTTTTTCCTGTTTCCTATTTTGTTTTTATTGCAAAACTTTTCAATTTATGCTCTTGTCCATTTTATTTATATAATTTGTTTTGTTGCCATTGTCCTGTGCTGGCTCTCTGTCTCTTCTTTGCCTGATTCCTTCTGTTTGCAAAGACTTTTTGTGATTTTCGTTCTGTTGTTTGCCAGGAAATTTATAAAAGTATTAATTATTTGTAGGAAAACAAACGAGTGCAATATAAATTATCATTAAAATTTCAATACACAATAAGGAGTCGCGGAGTAGTAAAAGTGATCCCACCAACATCGTAATGGCGGGTATAACAACTAAATTTGCACTGTCAAATCGAATCGGACGTGGCTTGAAAATATTTTACAGAGTCACAACTTAAAGACTCTCATACTGGAGAAGACTAAAAGATATTTTCCAACCAAAAATATAATTTTAAATAAATAGCATAAGAAATTAACTATGAAAGTTACCAGAAGTCAATGCATATCAGTTACGAGACTGAATAATATGAATTGTAAGTCCGTTAACATTTAAGAAGCAAGTGGATCATGGAAAACCATGTTCGAATCGGTTTAGCCGTTCGTGAAGCATCGTGAACGGAAAACTCGAACAGCTCAAAAGCAAAGAATAGTACAAAAACCAGGAGTAAAATTAGCAAGAAGTTACAGGGACAATGGCCTTTAGGGCCACTTAAAATTGAAATTGGAAATAAATTACAAATCATGACCGCTGAAGCGGTTAACGCATAGAGTAGGAAAATCCTGGCTTCGATGCGCGCTCAGCCATAAAAATGGAGCCGAATTATTGTGATTTGCGTTGTTAAGGTTCTTGCCGCCCTGTTCAGGACACCATCGTGTATTAAGAAAAGCATCACAGCACTCTGCGTCCGCGGTATAATACGAAAATTCACCTACAAATTAAGAAATCTTTTCCATACCATGTCCTCCTACAAAAAAAATATATAAATTCCTTTAAACTCAGGAAGACCTGATAAATATTTCATTAAACAACGTAAACAGCTGAGCAGAACAGCTGTTTTGCCAACTCTTATATTCCCGTCACCGATGCACGTCTGTTACTTTTCCGTTTAAAATTATTTCGTAAAAACAGACAACGAAAATCGTATGTTATCGATGTTGAGGAAGTAAACGAAACTATAAATTACAAAATGATCTACACCAGTCCCTCCACAATCTGCGTTATATCATGTTAACTGTGTACATACTTGTTTGCATCACTGTGTTAGCTGCTTTGGCAACCTGGAGGACTTTCAACACTCAAAAAAAAAGCCCTAGTACTTCAGGGCACTCGTATTTGACGTTTTGCTAGAACAACTTTTCGCTCTCAGTATTGAAAGTTGCAACAGTTTTTCGCCTTCGCATAATTCTTTATCTCAATTCGTACGAAACTTAATTGTTGTTTCACAAGTATTTTGTATTCACCGTGTAAATTTTAATCCACTATTTTATATTTTTTGCACTTCCTTTTTTCAGCCTGTTATAATTTTTTCACTCGATTTTTTTTTATATTATTATCGATTTTATGGCAAAATTAAATTGCTCGAGTCCAGTTCGTTTCTTCCCATAACAATTAAAACTATACAAAATAAATACTTTCGGCACATCGTTTTACTGTTTAACAAACACATTTAAATTAACACGATTATTAAATAAAGATTTTTATTTATGCAGCAAACTAACAAAAAAAATAAATAAATTTATAAAAAAACTCACCTGTAAATTGTATGAAAATAATTAACATTTAATAATCAAGTGTTATTTTCCTGTCCGACAGTTTTATTAATCTGAAAAAACAAGAAGAAGAGAAATACGAATTAAAATCGTTATAAATGGAATTGTTTTAAATGAATTTGTTGAAAATCCGTGATTAATTTCATATAAATTGTATTGTAATAAAAATAAATGCAGTTTATTTAATTGCACTGCAGGTGTTATAATTTTTTTTCATATTAAAAGGTTTTTAAATAAAATTTCACATGTTGTGTAACGTTTGCTTTTGTTTCGGAAATAAATAATTTCTGGAGAGAACATTTTTATGGGCATCAAAACTGTTCTATCGAAGGGCATTGCAAATTGATTTTTTACTGACGTATTCTTTGAAAGAGAAAAGAATAATAATGTACTGGAAGTGCAGTTTATAACTTAATTATTGTTCAAAATATAGGGTTATCCATTTTGCGGTTTCAAAAGTAAACGTAAATAAAGCACATATAAAATATTTTCTTTCATGATATTTCTTTTTTATTATAAAGTTTGAACGTTGACATTATGTGTGATTGTGAATTGAGGCAGATAGGCTAGCTAAGATGGGAGCATTAATGGCAAAGATCACACTAGATAACCCAAAGCCATTTCAGGTTTTTAAGAACGAACTTAAACAGTGGGCCATGGAATTGCATACAAGAGATTGGCAGCACTCTACCGTAGGTACGATGACCAGAATTCTATGGGGTGACCCAGGTGGTAAAAGGACAACAGAGACTCTAACACTGAAAAGGCCAGTACTGCGGAAACTGGTTCATTCGATAATAGGACATACAGAGTTGAGGACTCACCTGGCACGCATGGGTATCGTTGTTGATATAACATGCAGAGCCTGCCAGGAGGAGGACGAAACACTGGAGCACTACTTGTGCCACTGTCCAACTTTCAAGCAGGTCAAAAGACACGTATTTAATCAGGGGATAATACAGGAGATAGAACTTCTTAGGGGCTCCAACTGGAGGGACTTAAGAAGATACATTAAAGAGACTAGGTTCCTAATGTAACCAAATTCGAAGGTTTTTGTTTTGGAAGGTACAAAGGAGGTCCCATAGAATGGTGACTCCAAACTATAGAGTGCACAACAGGCCTATCGCGGCCTAGGTGTAATCCTTGTGAGGATTGGGATGACTCATGCCCCTCTTCTTCAACCTAACCTAACCAAACCTTATGTGTGAAACACTACATCATTTAAATGACCACCACGCGAAGTGTTGCAAGCATTGATTCTTATGAGGTAATTTTCGACCACTTTTTGACACATATTGGGCGGTATCTCAGCCATAACTAAACGAATATTGGTTTTCTTGTGCTCAAGAGTTAGAGGCACGGTCTTTCGCGCAGCCCCACCAAAAAAGTCTAATAGTGTCAAATCGCATGATCTTGGTGGCCAGTTGATATCGCCACGAAGAGAAATTACGCGGCCAGGAAATGTTCCTTGCAATAAAGCCATATTCGCTCCGTAATCGTCCTAGTCGTATTCTTCAATAGCAGGCAAAAAAAGTCGGTTATCATATGACACATTCGGGTCTTCGGCAACACTTTCACTTACAGCAGCGATATTTTTAGCGGACGAGCGAGACGATGCTGCATAGGCCTTAGAATATTTGTAACCGCTCCAGTCTCTTCTAATTTCTTCACAATTTTGCCAATTGCTTGCGTAATTGGACGATTATGTAGACCATAATCTCCTCTTAAAGCACGATATGTGGCCTTTTCAGAATCACCATTTTTGTAGTATGTTTTGATAATTTTTATGCTTTGTGTGATAGTTAAGCAATCTATTTTAGTCAATGTCAGACATTCAACTGCAAATAAAAAAAAAATTGGTTTAACAACTTAGTTTGACAGATGTCGAATTCCAGTCCTTGAAACAACGAAATGGATAACCCGGTATATTTGAAAGCGTTTGTTAAGCTTTTATTAGTTCTTTGAAATTGTAAAATGTAAAAAATTTTCACACTGTGAAAAAAAATTCATATTGTAACCGTAAAACGTGTTCAGACATGCATGTTTAATTGAGTCAATTTAATTTTAATTGCGCAATTAAATCTAGTGTTCACACATACTCAATTTAGCTGACTCAATTATTATTTGACAGCTGGAAAAAACATTGTTTTTGTTTATTTCGTGAATATTCGTATTTGTAAATTTTAAAAATGGCTGCAAATTTTCGTTTAAAAGAAATTTTATTTGCACATAATAGAAATAAGGAGCTCTTGCAGTCATTGCGATCGATTTTTTATTCAAAATTATCAGTGTTTAAAAAAAAGAAAGAGGAAAACTTGACAATTTTAAAACGTTTCTTTATTGGAGGCCAGTCTAGTCTGTTTGAAAATCCAGTTTGTTTTGTTTATGTGTGTGTATATTTTTTGACATTTGGCTCCCCGTTATAGGCAATTTTTTTGCTCACTGAACACAGATCTTAATAAACATACTCATGACCAGGTTTACGCAATTAGTGATACAATTAACTACTAATTGCTCAATTCACTAATTGACTTATTGTATGATTAATTATGGTCAATTAAGGCCTTAATTGTAAAAAATGTTCTAATTGCGCAATTAAGGGGTATGT
Source organism: Linnaemya vulpina (assembly GCA_963675445.1). Lineage (NCBI taxonomy): Eukaryota > Metazoa > Arthropoda > Insecta > Diptera > Tachinidae > Linnaemya > Linnaemya vulpina. The sequence continues at coordinate 36,231,729 of OY776278.1, forward strand.
ATGAACATGGTATGTGCTACGTTTTTTTTTTGTCGCTGTTATAAAATATATATTTTTATTATAAATTCGAAAAATATTTTTAATTCAAAATTAATATGATATATATTCCAAAAGGAATTTCGCTAAATATCTGTGTTGCTGTTTAATTATTTTTCCCGATTTCGTTAAAAGTGTCATGTTTAGACGGTTTTGTCATGTCACAAACAGCCATAAAAAATTATTTTAGTACTCCGAAATTCTGTCTTTTGCGCAGCAGTCGGAAAGAGGGAACATACCTTCCCAATCGTCTAAAATTTGAGAAGCTTAGATTAGCTTAAGATTAAAAGAGCTGTCCGCAAACGTGCGAGAAAAATCTTTGACACCAGTATGATTCTTAGAGGACTACACCCTACACAAGCCTACAAAGTACCGATATATCCGTTCTAGAGAGTCACCCAGAACTTTTCACAAAAATCATTAAGACAGTCAGTGGTACATCCCCTCAGATTAAGTGGTAAACAACAGCCAAGATGTCCAGCAGGACTTTGCAGTCATAAAGAAGATGTTGTACTGACTCCCGTCTATTGAAACCGATACTGCAGTGCTCATCGTTGGAAAGCTTAAAAACAGAAATCCACAGACGCTGCCTCTACCCTCAAACCTCTTTTCTAAGATATTGAAAGTTTTCTCAGACGATTGTGGAAATCTCACCATGATTTTTTTAATTTATTTTAGCACGATTGAAACTGATTTAAAGACAGACAATGATATCATTTTAGATATTTAGTATGAGTGACACTGAGCACGTTGTACACGGCCTTAATGGCAAACATTTTTATCGTCCTTTACGATTGTTGACAAATTCTTTTCTCACAGATGGCGATATAGAGATTAAAAGCATTTTGCATTATTCTTTTACAGCACAAACAATCGACATGAACTTTTATTTTAATATAAATATATATTCTTATTTATTAACTAGAACGTTTTAGACAGTCTTTAATAAATGTTTAATATAGTGTTTTATTAAAAATATTTTTTATATCAAATAGTTATCTAAGGATTTTTAAATAAATTTTCTGAGAAATCGGGGAAAATACTTCTAGAAAATTTTATAAAAAGCTAAGTTTTCTTAAAAAAATTTAAACTAAAATATATTTTTATTTAGTTATTGATATTGAAAATGATAAGAAAATAGCATCGATTTGATACAGTTCTCGTAGGCTTTTTCATAATAAAATTGGTACAGATATTAACTTGCATCAACTTCAATTAACCCACGTAATAAGTGTAGAAAGTGTAGCGGCTTTTGAAAACAGCTGTTCTGCTCTGCTGTAGAATTTCAATATATTAAACTCATACTAAATTTCCCTTAAGCTTTGGAATATTTATCATGTCTCACTGAATACAAAGAAATTATTTCCTTAAAATTTTATTTGTTTCATTATTGTGCTATTCCCGGCAATTTTAAATAGAATCACGTCTATATATATTTTTATGTATATCGATCATCATCAGTGGCTTTGAATTTGCTAGTTTAGTGCTGTAGCACAGTGTTATTAAGATAAACAAGAAATATTGACTACAGAAATCAAGATTCTAAAATCAGCACAATTTTTCATTCCCATTTTCTCTTTTATTTTGTTTTGTTTTATTACACGTTTTATTTATTTCTTATTCCAAAGCTCCACGCTCCGTAATGCAGCCAGCTGCCTTATCGGATCACTCGTGTAATATATTAGACGAGTACATCTTTATAAAACATTATGGAATTAACAATTTAGGACATGATTTTGCAACTTGCTCGCTACCCGGTTCTTGCACAAACATGTTATAAATATCTTTATCTGTGCATGTAGAAGATAAAAGATAATACTGAAGTTGTTATTATTCTCTTTAGAATTTATTATTATTATTATTATTATCATTTTTCTTTTTCTTTTTTTCTTGAAGAGCTCCAGTGCAAATGTTTGAGATAACAATAAATAATAACATTCTATGGCTGCTTGTTGTTACCTACACATGTGCACTGCTACAGTTATGACTTAATAAAACAATGCGTCTACAGGAACAACGCACACACACACACATACACACATGCACACATGCACACATGCACACTTGCATACATATATAAAAACAGTTATAAAAAGTTTTATACAAAAATAAGCGTAACTGAGTGATTTCATACTTGTTTTTTTGTTTCTATAAATTTTATATCTATTTTATATGATACGACTACAATATACTCGTAGTTGTACTTAAAGGATTCTTTATTTATTCAAACACATACACACACACATACACACTAACAGATTAGTTCTCATTATACAGGTTGCTTTTTGTTGTTGTCGTTCGCTCGCTTCTCTTGTTTTATTCATAAAATTCTACATAAAACTCACACTTGTCGGAATATAAATGAATAAGTGGATCTATTTGTTTGCCTGGCTTTGTGTGTATATGTGTGCGCTTGTTTGTGTGTGTGTGTGTTTTTATACTTGTGTGTGAGTTTGTGTTGTTTTGTATGAATGCAAATTTAAGGATAAATCTTTATATAATGAAAGATTATAATACGACAAAAAACAACACAACAACAACTACTACTTGTGCCGTGCTTAACTAAACGTGTGTGGATGTGAGACCATTTTCAGACACAAAAGCCATAGTGTAATAGGAAAATTATCCAACAAATATCTTAATTAATTCAAAGATTATTTAAATAGACGACATTGAAACTTATATTTTTAGTAAGAATTTTAGTTCAGACGTACTCCTTGATTGCGCAATTAGGGCTTTTTTTCTCAATTAAGGTCTTAATTGACCACAATTTATCATGCAATAAGTCAATTAGTAAATTGAGCAATTAGTAGTTAATTCTATCACTAATTGCTTAAAACTCGAATTGCAACCCTGGTCATAAGTATGTTTATTAAGATGTGTGTTGAGTGGCGCAGAAAAATTTCATATAATGGCAAGCCAAATGTCAAAAAATATACACACACATAAACAAAACAAACTGGATTTTCAAACAGACTAGACTTAAAAAAAGTCAAGTTTTACTTTTTCATTTATTAAGCACTGATAATTTTGAATAAAAAATCGATCGCAATGACTCCAAGAGCTCCATATTTCTATTATATGCAAATAAAATTTCTTTTAAAACAAAATTTGCAATCCATTTTTAAAGTTTACAAACACGAATATTAACGAAACATATAAAAACAATGTTTTTTTTCAGCTGTCAAATGATAATTGAGTCAGCTAAATTGAGTATGTGTGAACAGTAGATTTAATTGCGCAATTAAAATTAAATTGATTCAATTAAAAATGCATGTCTCAACACTGTATTATGGTGCTCACAGTAGAACATCAAACATTTCGTGGACATGCGGTAGAGGATGGGTTGAACTAGTCAAGTTCGGAGAGAGATAAAGTTATTTATTATTTCATATGAGTCCAGGATCTCGTTTATGTAACTGATGTGAGAAGTTCTCACATCGAAAAACTAAAGAATTGTGGTGGTCATGTTTTTATTGTAGGACTATCCATAGAGAAATATATTTATTATTATAAAAAACACGCAATATTTTAAATGCATTGAGAAATATATTCTGACTCATTCTGTGTTTCACAGAGTGTCGACAATATTTTCGATGCGAGAAGTTCTCACTTCAGTTACAGAAACGAGGCACAATTTTTAGACTTCTTTAACAAACTATTCAAGTCTAGTGCTTCCATTTGAGATCAATTTTGGACTTGTGGCAAAATTTACTTCTCACTCTATTTCTATTAGAGTTTTAAAGTGCAAATTTTATTCATTTTAACGCACAAAACACTTGCTAGTTTGTATGTGTGTGTGTGTGTTGTCTGGGAGTCTCAGAGAATTGTAAATTAAAATATAATCAGTAAGAGAGTGATTTAAGTGCCTCTTATTACTGTCGTATGTATATTAATCAAGTCATGAGTGGTAGTATTTGAAATATTGCACTTGTATGTGTTTGTATGTGTGTGTGTGGGTGTGTGTGGGTGTGTGTGTGTATGTATAGCAATTGAGTGTATGCAAGTATTTAAGTATTTGGCTTTAAGTTCTTGTGTATTTTCATAATGTGCACTTAAAACTTGTTAACTTTTTATATCATCTACAACCAAACAAACACAAACTCACACGTTTGCGAAACACACACGCACACACATACGTGTACACACATCTGTGTAGAATATAATTTCCTTTGTTTTATTCTAAGTATGAATATTTTTTCATATGATTTCTTTGTTGTCATCAATTCTTGTTGTTTTTCTAAATTCTTTTCTTTTATTTGTATAAATTTCATTCTTCCACTATTTTTTTGTAATTAAAAAAGAATTTCTCCTTGTGTAAAATTTTCTTTGATTGTCGTTCTAAATTATTGTTTTTAATTTGACGTATTATTTTGCCGGAAATTTCTAATTATCAAGTGTTCATTGAAATGTTTTATTTCTTAAATACTTGACGCTTTTGAAATTTTACGAGTCTGAGTGTTTGTTTTGAATTCACTAGCAACACAAGGAGTTTTTAAAGATCTCCTTCTTATACTAAGTTTTATGTTTTTTAATTTACGTATTTGAAATTTAGGCCAAGAAATTTATAGACTTGTAAAAGTTAATTGACACGACTAGACTTTGTGGCAGCATAATTATTCTTTATTATTTGTGTTGGTGTGTTGCTTTTATAGAATCCTGTTTGTTAGTTTTTTAATTTCAGTTTGCATTTATTTCATGGTATTTCTAAGGACGTTTGCATTAACTCGCAAGCTTACGCTTTTGAAGAAAATTTTTATTAGCCTGAACATAATTTAGTTGACCAGGGTTGTAATTCGAGTTTTACGCAATAAGTGATACAATTAACTATTAATTGCTTAATTTATTAATAGACCTATTGTATGATATATTGTGGTCAATTAAGACCTTAATTGAGAAAAATGCCCTAATTGCGCAATTAAGGGGTACGTCTGAACACGGTATAACGTTGTAAAATCATATGAAAATTATTATTTTATTAAAAATAAAAGTTTGAATGTCGTCTATTTAGTAGACTTATTGTATGTTAAATTGTGGTCAATTAAGGCCTTAATTGTAAAAAATCCCCTAATTGCGCAATTAAGAGGTATATCTGAACACCGTATAACGAAGCAGTTTGTTTCTCTGGCGTATACGCGATCTTGTTTATTCATACACTGAAAATAAGTGTTCGCCACAGGCAAACCAACTAAAAATACATGAGATAAATTCCGATCACACTTTTTCCATAATTGTCAGCAAATGAATCCATTTGCTGCAAATTTAAATACGATTTCATCGAGTTAATATTTAAATTCGATCCTAATTACAAAAAAAAAGCAAAAGCTTTACTGGACTCTTGTGTTATACGACCCACCAAATGCTGCCATTCATTTGGCTGTTTTATTTTAAGCGAAATATATTTGCCTGCTGAAATATTTTCATTCATATCGCAGGCATTTCAATAGTTTTCCATTTATTAAATATTTATTTAACATATTGAAAAATGTTTGCAAGCCCAATACAATGAAAACTGCACGCCAAACATAAATCACAAACCCACACACACACACAAACACACACAAATACAAACACACAAAAATACAAACACAAATAAGCGCTGTCGCAAACTACAACATCTCTGGGTGTTAAATAAATACAGAATCGAACCGACGAACGTAAACAAAAAATGGTGAATGCATACAAGTGTAATGAAAATTATTCCTTTACACACACATACACATATACATACACATACATTCGTTGCTTTACTTATACATAAAGAAATTATGACGCAGAAGACTGCTAAACGATAATAAAATGTTGGTGGCTCTTAAATACAGAAATGCAGGAAAAAAAGAGTATTTTTGTAAATTTCGACAGCACAACTAAAGAGAACTGTTTTGCTTCTAATTTATGGAAAAATAAAATAAAATAAAATGAAATAAAATTAGATATCAACTTGTTTTTTAACTAAATTTAGAACTTACTTTTTGTCTTATCACAATAAACTGTCAGTTAATAAAAACACAACTTTCCGTAAACAAAAGTTTACGCAAAAAAAACAACAAGTTTTTATCTGTCACCATATGAGTGACACAAACACACACACACACCTACAAATACACATACACATACTTTCATACCTTCCCCTAACTGATAATGCAGTCAGTTGATGGAATGTTTAAAGCAAAATATATACTCGTATATGAAAAAATGCACTCACACAAAACGCAAGTTTTTTCTTCTTCGTTCTCTTATTTAACTCCAGATAAGCCAACATTTTATGACGTCAATTCTTTTGCCAACCATCGTGAACAACAACACCAGCATGAACGTAATAAAAGCAAACAATACTCTTCAATACCACAACGAACAACAACAACAGCACAACTAACCTTCTAATGGAGGAAAATAATCTAAAAAAAGAGAGAAAAAAAAACAAGGAAATTGTAAGAAAAACCATAACAACAAAAGCCATAAACAACAGAACACCAAAACAACATCATAACAGCAGAATATGCATTTTTGCTGCCGCCATAACTCTACACTGACAGACAATACAAACGCTTAAGCGAGTGAGTTGGGGGCGTGCGAAAGCTCTGCTCTGCTCTGCTCTGCTCATCATAATCAGCATTTGAAATGGAACAGCTGCAAGGAAAATGTGCAAAAACAGTTACGTCATGAAGTAGTTTTTCTTTTCATATTTTTTGGATTTTCCAAATACCTTCAATAAGACACTGAATTCAATGCTGCTGGTGTGTTGTTTGTGTGGTTTGTAAAGTTTAAGGAAAACATTTTATACTTTTTTGGAATGATTGTAAAGTCGTCAAAATGCCGTATAATCCAAATAACAAGAATCAGATTTATTATATTGGATTTATATTTGATTTATTTGTGAGGCAAAGACTTGATGGAAACTATTAACGCTGTGCAATCAAACTATTTCAAAAAAACAGGATGCACAGAGATCGAAAGAAAAGCTGAGGTGGCATAAGACTAACAGTGGAAAAAGAATATTGTTATACAAAAAAAAATTATGAATAAGTATCACTCACGTCTTATGGAATTGCTTCGGTGTTGTTGATAGAAACCAAACACCATACAGAGTTGGCAAATTTGGGCAAAGGAAATAAACTGGCTGGCAAGTAATAAAATGCCAAGAATTAAGGTGTCATTTTTTAAAGTTTATTTAGTAAAAAGCTGAGGATTTGAAATTATTGAACGCTACACTCTTGAACAAAGAATTTTCGTTGTGAAAATTTTATATAGAAATGCTGTATATTTTAATCCTCTTCAATTTTAATTACGTGATGATTCTTTTTTCCCAAAATGTTACTGAAAAATTCAAACTGATCAATTGATAAGTTTTATCTAGTTCGCATGCGCATTTCGCTGGGGCTAATGCAGATCATCAGGGAACATTTACCCCACATTTCTTAGAATAACTAAAAATATCTATTTCAAACTTCCACTGGAATGAATGAGAAGTTTAAAACAAATATCAAAGTCATGACAAGAACTTACTGATCACTTTTACTTTTTTATATTTCTGTTCTACAATTTTTTGGCTTTTTCCGGTTCTAGTTGTAGTTGTAACAGGAATTAGAAACAACAACTATTTTTTTTTTATTTTACTTTATCACTTCGTGAGATTAAAAAAGACTTCTTATGAGACCACTGTTGCTGTCAATAGTTTCCTGGGACTTGGTTTTGGCTCCTTATTTGGAGATTGTGTCTTAGATTAACGTCGGCTCCTACCATTATGGCCTATCCGAAAGTGGTCCTAACACCGGGTGAAATTAATATTCAACACCACCCCTGTCGCCCTCAGGGGAACCTGAGTGACCCTCGAGGACATAAAGGTTGCAATCTTAATCATTTGGTATCGCCATATATACCAACTTCATACACCTTGCTAAGGTGTTCGGGCCTATCTTAAACCCTTGTTAACGTCTGCTGATTCGCAGCAGCCCATAGAGACTGCCACAAGCTGGGTCAATATCCAACATAGTACATATGCCGGAATATCAACCCTCTTCTGACATCTCTACCAGCGACTCCTGGTATTAAACCACAGCCACCACGTGGACTCATGAAGAGACCTCAACCAAATATCTGGCCACAGAATCATCAGAATCTCATCTGTGTGGCTCAACCAGATCCCGTGGTACCAGTGTAAGGAAACTGGTTACGCCTCGCAGGTCAAACCAACAGAGGTTTGCCACCTGCTATCGATTTTGGATCCATTGTATTTCTTATCTCTTCCCCAGAAAGCACTGCAACAAGGCGATATGACTAACCAAGTTGCCTATTGTGCCCCCCGGGGGGAACCTTATTTGGAGAGTATTTCAAACAACAATCTTTTGCAAATAGTTTGGGCTGCATTTTGTATCAAATTTTAAACAGAAAGCCAGCTTTGAAACATTAGCCGTGACCAACTAAAATTTCTAGATTCTGTTATGACTTTAATATTTGAAGTGAGGGGCCGAGTGAAGCAGCCAATTAATTTCAGCTAAAAATTATAAAAACTTTTTTTATCTGAATTATTAGATTAATTAAAATAATTGTTGTATAATTGCATAGTTATTTTTATACGAGGTCTGTTCAATCAGTATAAAGAACAATTTTTATATTTTCATCAATTTCTGTTTTTTAACCTTCAAAGTCATTCCCCTCATCTACGCTAAACTTTTTCCTGCACTTTTTCCAATCCCAAAGCAATTTTGATATGCACTGTCTCGTATGTCCATGAGCTTTTTCAGTGATTCGAATAATTTATTCTTAAAAGTCGCAAATCGGGTCGTTCTTACATGAGTCTATTCAGATTTTGGCACAGTGGTTAATTTTTATAATATTTTTTTTTTCTTTTTCTATTGCTTAAATTCAGCAATTTTGGGAGCAAATTAAATGCAAATTCAATATCCTTCATAATAATTTTCTGCACACGCTACACATTTTTATCGGTGATTAATTCATTGTATTCTTGCGTTATTTATGACAATCGTTATTATTCATTTTTTTTCTTTGAAAAAAGTTGCCAGCATTTGGCTGACTCAGAGACAGTGGCAAGCAATTCAAGTGATTTTGAGCAATTAATTCTATATTTTAAACAAAATCAAATCATTTATTCTCCACAGCAAACATTCGCCAAGCAAAAAATTAAAAAATCAATAAATGAAGACAGTAGACATAAAGGAAATAATCAAACGGCAACACTGTAACTTAATATCAGGTGTTTTTTATAGAGTGATACAACTTTCCGTTGGCATCACTGCTTTACTTGACCACCCATTTAACAGCTGATAGTTGCTTTTTGTTAAGTTTGCCTTGACATTTTATTATGGATCGAGTTACATCAGAACAACGCATGCAAATTGTGGACATTCTTAATCAAAATAATGGTTCTGTTCGTCAAACAAAGTGCACGATAAGTCCATTTTATGGTGTACAAAATAGTCCTTCAGAGCTGATAATTCGAAGAACAATAGATCGTTTTCGGACCACATTTACTGTTACTGATAATGTGCATCCCGCGAGATGCCGAACAGTGCGCACTGAAGCCGCTGTACAGGAAAGCATTGAATCAAGCAATTCGTCGCCGTTCTCTGCAACTGGGATTGTGTCCTTCCACTTTATGGAAGATTTTACGTAAAAATCTTGGCTTAAAAGCTTGCAGGATTCAACTTGTGCAGGAACTAAAGCCAAACGACCATCGTATGCGCCGCCAATTCGGCGAATGGGCTGAAGCACAGATTGATATTGATTTTGATTTTCCATTCAAAATTTTATTTTCCAACGAAGTCCATGTTTGGTTGAATGGTTACGTAAATAAGCAGAATTGTCCCATTTGGAGGGAGGAGAATCCAGAAGCTTTTGTCGAAACACCATTTACATCCACAGAAAATTACTGTTGGGTGCGCCTTATGGGCTGGCGAAGTCATTGGCCCAGATGTCTTCAAAAACGATGATGGTCAGAATGTTACTGTTGGTGAAAATTGGTGTTCCAGATTGCGCCTTGTACGCGCCAGCCGTGACGGCCACATGGCTGAAATCATATTTAAATATTAATGTCATAAAATTTTCTATCTAATAAAGACTGTTTCAGTGATATCAAAAATATATTACCATGTTTTATTACGATTTAAACTTGTATCGCACTATAAAAAACATCCGATAAAAGTCTTATACTCTTTTTTCATAATAAAATTGCCACAAACAGAAACTGTTGTCACATTTTACTTAGACATCTAAAAAGTGGAAGTTATTAAAAATACACAGGATATAATGATGATGATAAGAGTGTAGCGGCTTTTGAAAACAGCTATTCTGCTGTGCTGTATAAGTTGAATATATGAAACTGATGTTGACTTTCTCTTGAGTTTTGGAATATTAATCATATTTTTGTGAATTAAAAACACTTGGAAAATTTAGCCTATAAAATTAAATACAATGAAATTATTTTCATTAAGTTTTTTTGTTGCTTTATCGTGTAATTTTTAACAATTTTGACTAGAAACACATCTATAAATTTCTGAGCACGTCTTTCTCTTTGAAACACATCTATACATATTTTGAACAGACCTCGTAAATTGAAAACTGAAATATTTGGTGTAAATATTACAAATAAAATAAACCATCAAGCAAGTGGTTCTAAAAGAAATCACGCCTGTGTACTGATGCTGAAAGTGCAGCGGCTTTCGAAAACAGCTTTTATGCTGTGCTGTATAAGTTGATGTTGTCTTTCAGAATTAGATATTATTTTCGAGCAATAAGCCTTATCGAAATAGAATATCATATAAAAAAAAACAAACCTGATGAATATCAGAATTGAGACAAGCGTCCCACTGTTGCATCATTTTGTCCTCTTAAATCTTATAGATGTTTTTTTTATGCTCTTATTTATAATGAAATTATGGAGGATTATTTCCCTAATGATGATTTTTATTGAGCAAATTTTAATTAAAAATAAAATTTCTTTACAGATTAACTCATCGTTCTTCTGTTTGCAACGCAGCGGCCTGCAAATAACTCCGTCAAATTTGGTAAGTGGCTTTTTAAATTATTTTTATGCAAGACTTTTTTTCAATGATATTGATTTGAATGGAAAATATTATACGAGTATTAAATATTAATTAAATCGCAAGGCTGCGAATTGTAGTTAATAACAATAGAGATTTTGAAGAAGGAGTAAACAAAAGGATATGCCTGGACATAAATTTGCCCACAACTCTTAAACTTCTTTTCATCACTTACGATTTTGTCGTAAGCAGTTTTTAATTACAATTAAATGCGTTTATATGCCAGGAAAATATGTATGACTTTTCAAACTAAAAGGAGGTTTCTTACAACGGGGCTTATTTCTCTCTTTTTAACAAGAAAAGAAAACAAATAACTCTTTAAGAAACAGAACATCATTGAAAGCATTCGTTTTGTTCCTTCACTTCAATTTCTTTTTGAAATTGCAGAACTCTTTTGTAAGCCGGCTCAATCTACTTATGCAGCAGCGTAAGCAAAATGCCAAACAAAATATCTGCATATTCACTTGACATGAAAGGAAGTAGTAGTTCGCATGTCTGCACAACATTTGGCCCACATGCCGCAGCGGGTATAATATTCTGGCATCTAAATTTATTATGGATGGCATCCATAATATTTCCCATCGATGGAGTAGGAGAAAACAAAGAACGTAAAGCGAAACAGGCAAAAGAATAGGAAAATAAAAAAAAGAACGGACCAAACAAATAATTCTTTTAGCCATAAGACCATAAATAGGTCAGGGATGTAAATTTCCACTTTCTTTTTTTTTGCCAAGACAACAAAAATAAAACGCCAAAACAGCAAGAAAAGAAAACTAAAGCTTTTCGGGGTTTTTGTTTCATTTCAGTTTTTCATTTCAAACCAGCACAGTGCGTTATTCTTGCTCACCTTTCACGTTATCCTTTTTACCCTGCTTTAACTGTGTGTGTGTGTTTGTGTGTGTATTTGCATGAGTTGGCGTGTATTGGTGTGAACTTTTGTGGATTCTTTGGGGTTCCACTTTTTTTTTATTAAATACATCTTCCAAGAAGGATTAACAACTTTCACACATTTTCCTTTTTTCAACTTAAGTCAAGTGCACACGAGGCAAACGAATGTTTACACTCTGCCATTCTTGTTAATATAAATCTTCTCTGTTGGCCATCTTGCAATTTGGCCTCGTGTGTACTTAGCCTTCCTTATTGCTGCAAGCAGACCGAATGCCAACATGGAATAATAACAGCAACTTTTACAAAGAACTACAACAGCAATTGTTTTTGTACAATTCAACACTCAACACATTTATGAGTCGGTATGAAAAGTTGTTTGTATCGTCCTTTTCTCCGGAGGCAGCCATAGCGAAGAGATGTGCGAAACAGATGAAAGTATTCCTTTTGTCGCGCGCTTGTGTGTGTGTGTGCGTGTGTGTGTTTTAAGTAACGAGTAACAATAGCAGCAGCAGCAGCATCGCAAATAACGAGGGTATTAAGACCAAAGAAATTCCTGTCAATAGGGAGAGGGAAGTTGTGCAAAAGCAACAAAAATTAAAAAAAAAGTAGAAACAAAACAATGAGGGACATTTTAAAAGTCATTAGGGATAAGCAGAAGAAACTTAAAATGCCCGGGCTGTCTGCATAAAATCTGTGGCATAAATTTATTGAAAAAATTCAAAATATTTCCTCAGATAAATTTATTATGATTAGCTTGACTAAGACAAACGCCTGTTAAAAAGTTAAAATACACCATCAAGTAATACAACTTCACGAGGGTCTTGGAATACTGCAACGAAAGCATTTAATATAATAGGCCATTCCAATTCAAATACTTGAATTAGAAAATGATTTCCAAGGAAGTCAATAAGATTCTTAGCATATGATCCAGAGCAGTGCAGACCAGGATCATTTCTAATGATCTCTACAGTGAAGGGTAATTTTTATAACCTTGACAAAAAAGTTTATTATATCTTCGATATTAATATAAGACCCCATGAAGTATATATATATATATATATATATATATATATATATATATTCTGGATTCTTATGAAAAGCGTTGGCGATTGGGCGATATCCTCTGTCTGCCCGTCCGTCTGTACCTGATATCGGTTTTCCCAAGCCCCTTGAAAAAACTAGAGACTTCGTTCTTGGACTGATGGTTTGAAAATGAACTTAAATAGAGTGGTATTGAAATTCAGAAAATACGATTCCAGAGCTGGGAAGCTTACACCTATTTCTCGACGCAAAATTAATAATAAAAATCAATGATGTTATTGTTTGTTTGTAAATTGAAACTATCTCATGCTTTGGAAACCCTCAATTGTCTATTAAAAACTATATAAATAAAAAAATTTCTTCCAGGGATGGAAAATAAAATATTTTTTTGGCACATTCAGTATTTTGTAGTACATGTTGTAACTAAAATGTTTAAGTATTTCAAATTTTTCTTTAATAAAACCGCTTCTTACATCATGAAGAGTTGCATTGGTAAGAAAAATGTTTTAAAAAAATCAAAATTTCGTTTCCAGGGGTGAGAAATTAATATTTTTAAAACTAAAAGTAACTAAAAAGACAACTAACGCCGTTCTTTTACTAACAAAAACTATTTTTGCATTCAGAAAGAATAAAATTGGTTTCAAAAATTCAAAATAAAATCAAATTTTCGGTTCCAGGGTTGGGCAACTCCAATATCTTGTGGTACAAGAAAGTGATTAAAATGGTAACAAATTTAAAATTTTTCTGAAATTAAACTAATTCACGCCTCATTAAGAGTGACATTTGTAAAAAAAAAATTAAAAAATTATAGTTTCCCTTCCAAGGGCGGGAAATTGATTTTTTTTCACTCATAAAAGTAACCAAAAAGGCAACTGACGTTTCTTTTTTTTTGCTAACTGAAAATATTTTATAATTTGGGAAGAACAAATTTGGTAATCCAAAATATATGCAACGCCAGACGTACGTTTGTGAAGGGTGTATAAAATTCGGCGTGGCCAAATATAGCTTTTATACTTATTTTTTTTCATAGTTTTTGGATTAAATTGAAAAGGCCTTAAATTAAATTCAATTCAATTCTACAATTCGGCCTTAATACCATGACTGAGTGAAACTTGTGGCGGAAAAAATTCTACACAATCGGCTAAAACAGTCAAAATATTTAAGAAATTCAATGCGAATAAAAAAAACAGCAGCAATTCATTATTCTTGTGCAGCAAAATCCAATGAAAACTCTGTTCTAAGGTAAACCAACTTATCTCCAGAAACTTTATTGACAACAACTAAAACAATTAAAACAAGCCCAACTTAATTATCTCTTGTTTAATGAATTGCTAATTTCTGCATAAATTAAAAATAAAAACAACAAGAAAATAAATCAAATTAATCGATTTATTTACTTTGAAAACAGGTTGAAAAGCATAACCAAATTGCATTCAATCAATGCGACATTTTAAAATGTTAACAAGATAGAAAATGGGCAAAAGGTTTAACTAGTTTTAAATGCCACTACAAGGATAATGGCTTAAATGCAAACAAGCGAAATAAATAAAAAAAAATAAAATAAAAAAACAAAAAACGGTGTAAAAAATGGGAATCTGTGCAGCCAAATGCAAAACTAATACATCAATAGATAACAGAGCACATATACATACACACAAACATTTACACACACAACCCAGCAAACACTTTTATGTCTAAAAAGATTTACAAATTCGACTCTGTCACACAGGGGATTAACGCTCCACGTCTGCCTTTTCACACAATGGCCTCAATGATGATGCCAAAGATTCTTTTTATTTATAAAAACAATTCAGAATTATCTGAATATTTAATTTGATCTTTTTTTCATTGACGACCTCATTGGTGTCCTGCTACTACCGTGACCTATTTGATACAATTTAAAGCTTTCAATAGCTCCTACGTTTGTCTGCCTTTTTGATGCTTTCCTTTTTGTTTGTTGTTTCTATACTTAATATTATTAATAATATTCCTCATACGCCACATTGTACTCGTATATGGCAGTTGGTGTAGTTCATGTTTTTAACTTCTCATAATGGTCAAGTATTTGTACCCGCTTTTGGAACACATTAAAGTAGACAATTAAAATATGCTTTTTAAGCAAATCAAATTGAAAAGCTAAAGATTATTATTTTCATAAAACATAAAGATTCTTTTTTATAGAGTGATACAAGTTCAAATCATAATAAAACATATTTATATATTTTTAATATCAATAAAACGGCCTAGAACGGATAGAAAATTTTATGACTTTAATATTTAAATATGATTCCGACCATGTGGCCCCCACGGATGGCGCGTACAAGGGGCAATCTGAAACACCAATTTTCAGACACATTCTGACCATAATTGTTTTGTGAAGACATATGGGCCAATGACTCCGCCAGCCCATAAAGCGCGCCAAACAGTAATTTTCTGTGGACGTGATGCTGTTTCGATAAAAGCTTGTGGATTCTCCTCAATCCAAATGCGTCAGTTCTGTTTATTTACGTACCCATTCGAACAAAAATGGGCTTCATCGGTAAATAAAATTTTGAATGGACGAAGTGCACGATAAGTTTGACGAACAGAACCATAATTTTGATTAAAAATTTCCACAATTAGCACGCGTTGCTCTGATGTAGGTCGATCCATAATAAAATGTCAAAGCAAACTAAACAAAATGCAATTACCAGCTGTTAAATGGGTGGTCAAATAAAGCAGCGATGCCAACTCAAAGTTGTATCAGTCTATAAAAAACACCCTAAGCAACAATAATGAACCAGAGTACAAATATTATAGTGAAAAAAGGACAGAAACTTTAAAACTCATTAAAACCAGTTTAAGAAAAATAATATAAAACAAACAAGTTTCAGAAAATTTTAGGTCTTTTAGAATTGATTGTCTGAGTTCTTTGGGAAATTGCAGAAATAATTATGGAAATTTTAGGAATGACGTTGGTCAGGAGCACGGAAATAATGACAGAAATTTCCCACGCCATGATAATTGGAGTTTGCAAGGAAACAATAGTGGTAATTTTACCACGTACTTTACTATGGAAACAATAATAGAATGTCGGGTTACTTTAGAAGATAATGATGACAGAGTTCAAAATTTTCAATAGTGAAGTCAGGGAACCGATTACTTCTAGTGCTTTTGACTTCGAATGAAAAAAAAAATTAAATGTCTTCTGATTGATACTGGAGCTGCAACAGCTTTGGCGGACTGAAATACATTTTCAGTTCAATTCAAAATACAGAATTTTACAAAACCACTTCAGTAAAATACTTTGGGAGTTCTTTCGTTGATATTTTATACCCATAAAGAGTTGTGGATGTTAGTAAAGCTTTCTAAACTTCTAGATTAGAAAGATGAGACATAAGAGTTGACAATAGAGATTTGATACACGAGCAAATAAATAGTATTAACAGTGCATCTCTGTAGTACTAAGCCAACGCTAAGCCATCATTAACCTGCTACTTTTTCCTGTCAAGATCTATCAAATATAAGGGGCCTGTAAAATCTACTACTAAAACATTTGCTGTAACTTTTATATGCGTTACAAACTATATTTCTTAATTGATTTCTAACGTATTTTTATGAATAAAATATTTAGTTTATTGTTTGTAATTTGGAATATTAAAAAATTATTCTCAGACCTTAGCAGTGACTTAAGAATGGCACTGCTATTGAACTTAATATCAATAACAAACGCAATATGTTGTGTTTGCTGGGTGCACTTATAGACAAAATTTATAATCATACAATTGGCAGCTCGATGACACTTTGCGTTGTTTTTATTTACATTTTATTTTTTTGTTTCTAAATGATTTTGTTTTTTGTGGTCGGTTAGAGAGGTATTTTTCATTTTTATCTGAGTGTCAACCTAGAAAAGCAACAACAACAACAACAACAACAACAACTGCAAACTGCAAACTGCAACTATACAAACCCTAAAAATGTTTATAAAAATCTACGCGCTCTTTAAATAACTGACTGCAACATGCGACTGCACACAATGTTGCGGCTGTTGTTTTTGTTGATGACCTAAAATAATTTGAAGTGTAATTAAACGCATCTACAACATAAATAAATATAAACAACAACAAGCGATTGCATAAAAACCAAATCGAATTGCTAAAACGATTCGTAGCATAAACAGGAGAATATGGCGCATGTTAAATTTGCGGTAATTAGAAATAAAAGAATTATCGGATTATTCGCTTTAATGGGAAAATGTTTCAAGTATCGCGGAAAAAAATATATAGAAAAAAAAACATCCGTTACAGCATGTCCAATTAAACAGTTGGTGTATCAGCTTAAATAATGGCTCACACGCTAACACACACTCACACACACTTATAAAAAGAGAAGGAGGTAAGAGCGGCAGCGGGTAATTTTCTAGCAAACGTTTATTTGAAATGCAATTAATTTCCAGTTCACAGCAAAACCACTTTTTGTTAGACAACAGCCAACAATATTTTAATTTATTATTTAAATTTAAAACAAAATTTCCAGGCTGTTCAATATTCAGGCAGATATTTCGTATTCGGACGTATCACATGCGGTCGCATTGGGGAAATATTTGATTTCCGTAATGTGGACATGATATATGTGTTAGAGATAAACAACAACCAGATGTTGTTGAGAATAGAAAATTAGGTCTGCCCCGGGGATACATAACGAAACAAGCCGAGTCCTTACAAATTTATACAGAAGTCTTATAAGTGTTAAAGGACACGATAAATGTTGCAAAGCAAAAGGAAAAGTTAATATAAAATTTTGTACATTCAACTTGCAGAGCAGAGCAGAATAGCTGTTTTCGAAAGCCGCTACACTTTCAGCATAAGTACACAGCCATGTTTTCTTTTAGAACCACTTGCTTGATGGTTTATTATTTTTTTTTGTAATATTTACATCACATATTTCAGTTTTCAATTTACGAGGTCTGTTCAAAATATATAGATGTGTTTTAAAGAGTATATATAAAGACGTGCTCAGAAATTTATAGACGTGTTTCCAACCAAAATTGTCAAAAATTGCTCAACAAAGAAACAAACAAAAATTTAATGAAAATAATTTCTTGGTATTTAATTTTATAGACTTAAATTTCCAAGTGTTTTTAATTCAGAAAGACTTGATAAATATTCCAAAGCAAAAGGAAAAGTTAGTATGGCATAGCTTAGCAACAGCTGTTTTCGAAAGCCGCTACACTTTCATGTGTATTTTTATTTATAATCACTTGTTGGTTGCCTCAGTAAAATGTGACAACAGTTTCTATTTGTACCAATTTTGTTATAAAAATATTATACGTGAATTATATCAAACCGATGGTGACACACTTTTGTCAAGTTCCTGTGCTGCCGTTTGGTTATTTTTTTCAAGTTCGGCTTCTCTGAATTTTATTGTTGCATATTTCTTAAGCTAAATATTCTTGGTTTGAATTTTATTACATTCGAAAACGAAAGTCTAACCAGAATGTTTTCTTGGCACAGGAAAAACATTTTTAAACTCTGTTTTGTTCTTCCTAAATTATAAAATAGTTTTTAGTTGACTTTTTTCGTTACTTTTATGCATGAAAAAAAAATTATCCCACCCCTGGAAACAAAGTTTTAATTTTTTTTTTTTAATTTCAATGCAAATCTTCATTCTGTATGAATTGGTTTTATTTAAGAAAAACTTAAAATTTTTAAACATTTTAGCTGTAACATGTACTACAAAATACTGAATGTGCAAAATTTCCCATCCCTGAAAAAAATATTATTATTTTAATTTTTAATAGACAATTGAGTCTTCCTAAAGCATGAAATAGTTTCAATTTACAAACAAACAAAAAAATAATTGGTTTTTGGTATTATTTTTGCGTCGAGATATAGGCGTAAGCTCCCAGCTCTGGATCCGTATTTTCTGAATTTCAATACCACTCAATTTTAGTTCATTTCTAATCATCAGTCCAAGAACGAAGTCTCTAGTTCTGCTGTGGGCTTGGAAAACCCGATTTTACGTACAGACAGACGGAAGGACAGTCGGACGGACATCGCCCAATCGCCATAGCTATTCATAAGAATCCAGATATAATATCGAAAAAATTACACACGGAATGACAAACTATTTAATTTTTTTGTTAAGGGTGTAATAAGAATTGAGAGAACGCTTGATCCTAAATGCCAGCCTGTCAACTTCTTTCAGGAACAGTTATTGGAAAGGACACGTAATTTAGTAGTGTTTTATTTTCTTGGACCAGCACTTCTTTTCTTGGATTACCACTACATATGCAGTACTTTGTGCGAGATCTAGAAAGCAGATATTAAATTTTGTTGCAGCTATTTTTAATTTTTACTTCCCCGGTGAATTTTCGCTGCAGGTACGAACGACGGAGGATGCTGTATCCTGCGCTTTTTACTACATGACGTTGTCATATCAGCGACCAGTTGTCCTTGAGACAGACTGACAAAAATTAATGTAATACTTCACTACAGTAAATCGAAAAAATTCGACGTAGTATTAAAAGCGGAGCGCGAAGTCCTAATCCGGAACTTTTTAGCTCGGGTAGTATGCAGGGGCCATCCCTTGCGATCTAATCTGCACTTTACTTTAAACATCCTTTTCTTGCTGGGTCACTTCGTGTAAAATATCAAATGGCGTTTTCTTTTCTGGAAAACAAGAAACTTTTTTTTCACTTCTTTTCTAAAAAGTTTCAGTTCGGAGGAGTTTCAAAACAGAAATTATTTTTTATATTCATGGATGATCTTTGGCACCGTTGCTGGACTCAGATTCCACTTAATAAATTTTCACTCTAACAATTGTAAGTCTATTTTTCAAAACACCCATTTATTTTGACTTAATATGGGCCGAAAAGAAATATATTCAACATATTCTTAAAAGTCTGTTAGCAGTCTTCAGTGAACCTCTACCATTAAGGATCTTCTTTAACCATTTTAAATCTACAGTAGAGATGCTCAAACAAAAACAAATAAATTGGCTTGAGCTACCAATGAAAATTGGAAAAACGTTCACATATACTTAAGTATAAAATTCAAACCAAAAAAGTTTGACTTAATGTATAATGGAACAAAAAATTCAGAAAAATGGGACATGAAGAAAATAATCAAACGGTAACACAGGTATCATAACACACAAGTGTTAACATCAGGTTGATACAGTTCTCGAATTCTTTTTCACAATAAGATTTGTGTAAATAGAAAACTGTTATCACATTCAACTGAGCCACCTAAAAAGTGGTGACAAACACAATATACACATGAGCATTGAAGATGAAAGTGTTGCGACTTTCGAAAACAGCTGTTCTGCTCTGCTGTGTAAGTTGAATAAAACTGATGTTGACTTCCTTTGTGCCTTGGAATATTTATCATCATGTCTTTCTGAGATTTTAACTAAGTTAGAACAATTTAGCCTATATAAATATTAATATAGAAAAATAAATTAATTATATTCTTAACCTTAAACACACAATTAATAACGACTATTAAAATTGATTGCAAATTGCCATAATGACCTTAAATGCCAGCATGCAGTTCAGGCAAAAGTCAAACTTATAATAAACGAAAGTCAAAGAAAGTGTGTAATACAAAATGCTGTCTCCCAATCCTGCGTACTCGTATGACGACTACAAGTATGTGGCCTAGAAGTGGCAACATGATGACCTATACCCCAACTCAGCTGCACTCACTTTAACAACGAAAACCCATTGACACTTCAGTTTAATAAACATAAAATATAATTTCTCTACATTTTCTTATGCCACTTGCCTGACGTCTTTCAAGACGTTTTATTATATATCTTGTTTGAAAAAAAAAATAAATAATAACAATAATAATATTAAAAAATCATAAAATGCTTTGATATGAAATGTTTTTGCAAAAATATTTGCAATTTCATTCTAACGCCTGGATGTATGCTTTATTGTTTTCATCTCCTTGAAGTATGTTATGATTTCTTTTCTAGTTGTCCTGCCTGCAACTGCCTATAAGTTAAGCAAAATGCAAACGAAGCAGAAAAGAAGAATTATTAAAGAACAAATATGAAATGTTCTTGGAATTTAATCGAAAGAGAATGACAGAAGGTCGCTAGGAAAATATTAGAGAGAGTTGAATGTGTCATTTTAAAAGGAAAAATATAAGACACGCGAAAGAAATACTTCTCTGAAGGCAATTCGAAAAAAATTAAAGTTTTCAATTAAATATTTTTCTTGAAGAAAAAGAAAACCTGCTAAATCTTAAAATATTAACCCTTTAATTTCGTTTCTTAAGAATTTCCCTACCGAGTCTTAAGCCACATTTCTGCTGGCACACATAAATATCAAAAAACAGCAAACAAAGTAAATTCTCACACACAAACACACATGCACACACATAATGTTGGTAGTGGAAATGCTGAAAATATGTAAAAATATTATGACCTCAAGTTAAAAGAATCAAGCAGAGGAAGACAGAAATAACAAAACTCATTCAGCACATAAAACATTTCCTAAATGTGTTTTTAAAATATTCGACAAGAAATAATATGGAAAAATACAATATTTATGCAAAAATATATACTCGAGCATGTATTTTATTCGAAATAATAATCCTCGTTTCTTGTACACAAACAATCACGCCAGCAACACCCCGAAAAGTGCTCATGGAAGAGCACAAATAACAAAAACAATAAATACTTCCTACTGATACTGTGCAAGTGAGTGTGTGTGTGTGTGTGTGAGTGTGTGTGTAAGTGTGAAGGAAATGCATCATTTGGAAGATGCACATGAGAATGCAAATGGAATGAAAAATGCATTTTTCATACATGAAAAACAGACAAAATCAGAATATCATAAATTTTCTATGCAACTTCTATAAATTTGGCCCAAACGCAATTTTAAATACATCAAGCATTTTACCTTTTTTTTTTTTTGATTTTATTAAAATTTATATTTCGCCCCACAAATTTGGTTGATATCATCTGTAATTTATAGTCCGTATTACTATAAATTTATTGACAAGATTCAGTTATCCGCAAGAACTGCACGCAGCCAATGCCCGAGTGCCGATGTTGTATAAAAATTATATTGAAAAATATAGCAGGTGATACCCAAATAAGGGACTATAAAAGAGCATCAGGATACTAAAAGTGGCAGAAGGAATGTCTGGGATCGACCCGCTATTAAGGCCTTAACACACGGTGCCTTAACATACGGTAGTCGCAACGATCTTAGAGCTCACTTGCGAGCCAAACCAGGGTATCATTGAATGGTCACAATAGTACTTTTTTCGCAACAATTTGCACTTTAAAAAACAAGAAAAATTTGGTACTTCAAAAATATTTTTATTACCGATCCAATTTCAACTGCCTTAATTCGTATTCGTTGTCCTTCTTTTGAGAAGTTTGGTAAAAACTAACGTTACATCTCGACACATATTTTCTTGACTACCCGATAGGAAAATTAAAAAAAATTTCAAAAGACGGGAAGTTATTGGTTTTACCCTGTGTTGAAAAAATCGGGTCCTCATCAGATCTTCACATTTTGAGGTCTTCAAAAACTTCCCTGATTAATTCAGGGAATCCGTTACTATATCTGTGTGTTGCTTTAAGTATCATGTAGGTGGCTGAATCGAATTTGAACCGATTCGAACCGGTACATTTTAAGATGTCTTAATAAAAAATTATTCTTCAAAGTGATTTTGTTTCGAATAACTTTTCAGCGGTTTCATCGATCGATGCCACAAACTAATCAGTTCTTTTTATCTACAAACTTCATCGATCTTCGCTAACCGGGTCAAAATGGGTTAATCCCGTTCGTAAGATATCGTGAACGAATACATTTAAAAAAATTATTTATTTGAGAAACTTCTAAATTATATATCTAATCAATTAGCGTTGTCGGCTCTTTCAAAACAATCGAAATAAAAGAATTAGAACCGATTCCAACCGGTAGAATTCAAAATGTCCTAGAAAAAAGAAAAGCATTCTTTAAAGTGATAATTTTCGAATCACTTTTCAGCGGTTTCATCGATCGATGCCACAAACTAATCAGTTCTTTTTATGTACAAACTTCGTCGATCTTCGCTAACCGAGTCAAAATGGGTTAACCCCGTTTTTAAGATATCGTGAACAAATAAATTTTAAAAAAATAATTTATTTGAGAAACTCCTAAATTATATATCTAATCAATTAGTGTTGTCGGCTCTTTCAAAGTAATCGAAAGAAAAGCTTTCCTGGGGGCAAATTACAGCACTCGTTATCGAACGAGATTACGAAATATTTCAATAGAGTTTATATAAAAATATTTTAAAATTTCGAATCGTATCGAATGCCGTAATTTGCCCCCAGAACATGAATTGCTATGAACTAGAACCGTTTCGAACCGTTAGATTTCAGTATATGCATTTAATATAAAAATATATTTAGAATAACTTTTCAACGGCTTCACCGATGAATTGCACCAAGTAATCGGCTATTAAAATTGAAAAACTACGCAAACCGGTTGAGAATCGGCTGAACGGTTCGAAAGGCATCGTGAACAGAAAATTCCAAAAATGTGATTTTATTTTTAAATCTCTGAAATTATTTATCTGATCAATTAGTTTCCTCGGCTCTTTCAAAACAATCGAAAGAAAAGCTTTCCTGAACTTGATTTCCTATGAACTAGAACCGATTCGAACCGGTAGATTTCAAGATGTCTTAGAAAAAAAAAATCATTCTCCAAAGTGATTTTTTTTCATCCATCGATTTCACAAAGTAATCAGTACTTTTTATTTACAAATCATATCGATCATCACCAATCGGGTCGAAACCGGTTAATCCCGTTCGTAAGATATCGTGAACAAATAAATTTAAATAAATGATTTTTTTTTTAACTTAAATTATATATCTGATCAATTAATGTCCTCTGCTTTTTCAAAACAATCAAAAGAAAATCTTTCCTGAACTGAGATTTCCTATGAACTAGAACCGATTCGAATCGGTAGATTTCAAAATATGCAAATCGGCTTTATCAATGAATTGTAGAAACTAGTCGGCTATTAAAATTTAAAAACCACGTCGATCATCGAAATCCATGTTCGAATCGGTTTATCCGTTCGTGAAGCATCGTGAACGGCAAACTCGAACAAAATGATTTTATTTTTAAATCTCTGAAATTATTTATCTGATCAGTTACGAGTTGTCGACGCTTTTATTGTTACCGACAACTACATCAGCCATCACTTATCACTTGGGAATCGGTTGGTGTGAAAATTCAGATACTAGTGGATCAGCTCTCGGGAAGTTACGGGGACGTCCTTTAAGTTCAACCGTTTGCCATTTTTTTTTTTTTTTTTTTTTGAAGAAGCGAATCGTTCAAAAACATAGAAAGGAAATGTGCCTTGAATTCTAAAGACCAAAAATATAATTATTTGAAAATTATTTTCATGGAAATTCGATACAATTTTCAAAATCAAATTTCATAATATTCAATACGACAATTGATATATTTCTCTTATTATCTGTCCAATTACTTGGAGTCGTGTCACATATTGAAGGACTTGCACAGTATTTATTTAGGATTATTTCTGAATTCCATATGAATGCCGGCTTGCAGTGGGTTGTCACTTAATCCTGGACCGAAGACTCAATTAAAAGAGTGATAGTTGGTAAAAAACTGCAGCGTATTGGAAAATAATTAATTTTGATTTCTTTTAAATGTTTATTTTTTTAAATATATTTCTTCTTTTTTTGAAATATTTTCCCTCCAATTACTTCGAAACTTTCTAGCAACTTGAGAAAAAGTGTTGAGCGTATATTTCAACAGAAGATAAACTAAATGTCATTTGGACGGCATGAGAATTTATTGGAAAAGTTTTCAGTTGCAAACAGTTTCTTCTTTCAGATGTGATTTCAGATGTGTATTCAGCTGCTTTATTTTGTTAAGCATTTTCGCAGTCCTCTAAAGACAAGCCAAGAACTCTGAACAGAAGAATATAAACTTTAGGGCAACATATTGTTTTAATGCCATCGTTGATTTGTTGTTACTTTTAAGAACACAACATCCTGCAAGTGCATGCTTGAACACACAAATCATTTAGAAGTTAGCGTTGCATAATTTTAGATGTTTAAAAAGTGTTTCTTGTGTTGTTTAATACTTGAGAAAAATTTATTGAAATTGAAAAAGATGAAAAAAGCTTTTCTAAGTATGTCTTTGCCTTTGGTTATATCTACAATATTTAAGCGCGATTTGGCTCCAGCGATTTGGGTCTCTGAAACCAGAGAAAACTACGAAAAATAATTGTATAAAAAATTATTTGTATGTCTTGTTCTCTTTTATCTTCAAAACTAACGTTCTTTTAGGCGACTGATCTTTACGGCAACTACTCTAACATGTCCTAATTCAAATGGCGACAAGCCGCGCTAAGACTACTTATGTTGTCAACACTCTAAATAATTTTTTTTTACATTAAAACAATTACTAGTTGTTGTTATTCTTTATTTCTCTTACCACTACAATTAGAGTAGGAAAAAAGCCAACCAATTGTAGAATAATAACGTAAGCAAATAAAAAAGGAAAAGTGATCAGTGAGTTGTTGATATGACGTTGATATTTGTTAAAGACTTGTCATTCATTCCAATGGAAGTTTGAAATAAATATCTGTGGTTATTCTAAGAAATGTTGGGCCCCAGTGAAATGCGCACAGGAACTAGCGAAAACCTCTCAATTGATCACTTTGAATTTTAATATATAACTTTTGGGAAAAAATAATCAGCACGAAAATAAAAATTAAAGGGCATTAAAATGACAATTCACAAAAACATGTAATACTTCACTTGTTTGTAGCCATACAAGGAAGTTTATTAAATTACAGGCGTCTTGATAGAAAAATTAATCGTTGGTCTGACTACACTGTTGATTATTTTGAACTCTTCTAAACTATCCCGACATTCTATTATCGTTTCCATATTGGAGTACGTGGTAAAAATTACCTCTATTGTTTCCTTGCAAAGGTATGAACTAATCCAATTTGAACAGCCACGTGTGAATCCCATGTAATGCAGTTTACTCAATAGAAGTTTGTGGTTAACTTTATCAAATGCTTTACTGAAATCTGTGTAGACTACATCAGTTTGTTTTTTATTGACAAAACCACGATTTACCAAAGTTGTAAATTGTATGAGGTTGGTTGTAGTTGAGCAGCCACAACTTTGCAAACAGATAAGCTGCTGTGACCATAATTTTACAATGTCGAACATACAAACAAATGCAGCAATCAGACGGAGAATAGCTCGTGAAGATCGTCATCGATCGATCGAACCATGTACTCCATTCCAATTGCATGTTATCAATTTTGTACTGAAACAAAATTCTTAACTTACTACCTTTTAGCTCCCAACGTACATTTTCTAATACGTCAAACAATATCAACTTTCATCCACTTGGAAAAGCAACAGTCTGATAACATCTAAAAAACATGGTAATAAAAGCTTCATTAATTTTGTCTATCAGAGTCTGTTTATTATATTTTAAAGTAGAAAACAGACTTTATGATGTATTTCATCATCCCACATAAATCCCTCTGTTAATACTTGCGCTTGTATCAAATCGCTGTTGACAACTCTTATCTCTCATTTTTCTAATTTAGAAGTTTAGAAAGCTTTACTAACATCCACAATTTTTTTTTTTTTTTGCTATAAAAGATCAACGAATATTTGTTGTCTCATAGTTCTTCAGTAGTTTGAATTAAGTACGAGTAAAAGCGCAAGTGAAACTTTGGTAAAATGAAAAACAAGTTAATATTCTGCTGTATTTTGGTAGCCGTTGCAACGGTCACAACTCACGGTCACAACACAACCGCCACCGACTATTGTGATGTGAAGTGTGTTTTTAATGGAACGGAAAGAACACATATTCGTTGCAACAATGGGGTAAGTGAAGGGAATTAATTAATTTCTCTCATACAAAATATATTCATGGTCTTCTTGCAGAGCTTCGGTCCCCTTTGTCGAGGAACTCCTGAAGTGCTACCAATGACTGGGTCAAGGAAAAATCTTTTCCTACATGGATTCAATGTCATTCGCAACTTGATTGCGGGCGGTTACAATTCTACTTTCGCTAACTTCTTACCTGCTTGTCGTATGGGTGCACTACAATGGGATGATGGGTTGGCTTATAATGCTGTTCCCAATACTAAAATGTGTAAGTCATGGTTCGACTATTGCCATCCCACTGACACTTTCAATAGTTCTGGCCAAGCTATATTTGCAACTAACCAGATCTTGCCTCATACAGGGGATAAAACTATAAAAGATGCAATTACCGTTTGGAAAAGAAAGTTTCTGTAAGTTTAAACATTTTTTTTCTAAATTAAATTTGTAATTTTATTATATATAAATTTCAGTGAAAAGAAATTTTCTGATATCGCGGCTGATCGCAACACTCATGTAGGTTGTGCTATTACGACGGCGGCTTCCAACTTTAAATTAAAAGGCCAACATTTGCAGGCATACTGGGTAACCTGTAATTTCTCAGTCGACCTTCAGAAAGGTAAATCGATAATGTATGAAGTATGCGAAAAGCCTGCTGAAAAATGTGAAAACAAGCCAGTGGCTCCTTATCCCAACTTGTGCTCAGCGGGTGAAACTTACGAGTAGGGATCCTCGTGCATAAATTATTTGCTTTGTTGTAAAATAAATATTTTATGAAGCCAAACGCACACATGGAGGGAGTTTTATAGCTTATTTTATATATTTTATGCAAAATTAAATAAAAATAAAAGCTCAAGAGTCGCTTAAAAGAAATTCTAACATGATGGTGTATATTTTGAAGGGACATTGAAAAGTGGAAAATATTCAATTCGAAAATTCCATATATTTTTATATATCAACTCAGAAGTAATAATTTCATTAAATAAGTTTCCAAGGCCTTTAAATATTATTAATTTGGAGATTCACAGTTCCGTCGGAGGATTTACTCTACGCTTGACTTGCCAGAATATTTTAATTCTGCCCCACTGTGCTGGCTGGCTGTTAACAGAATAGTAACTTTATGTCAAAAGCCAGATGTCAGATTGAAGATTAATGCGGGATTTGAGGAGAAAATTAAAAGAAAAATAGCTCAGGAGATCATAAATTTTCATTTCCCTCAAACCCAGGCACCGCAAAATTTTTAGTGGTTTTACTTGTCTCAGAATAAGGCGGCCGCCTGATTGTGCTCCACACGATCTAAAATTCCCGACATGGCGTTGGTAGATCGGAGATTAATTGTTTCAGAGATTCTGCACTTTATAAGTGGGCATATCACGCGGCCTACGTTGGGCCACTTTAAAAGTATAGAAATTGTTTTTCCATTTCGTGCCACTGTGCAATTGATAAAAGTGCGATTCCAATTCACTTGACTAGTGGCGTGGTGGTAATTGTTATTGGCTCCATTACAAGTTAACTGACAATCAAATAAACCTGAATTACTATCGACACCAACAACAACAACAACAACAACAACATGCTATAGAAACTTCTTAATATTTCTAATTTTAGACACTTAATTTATTTTTCAATTTACTTGTTTACGTGCAAGTGAAAAGTATTTTATTTCAAATTAAATATTTCAATGCCGATTGTTTCACTTACAAAAGCTGCCAATGCCGTTGCATGTGTGTGAGTGTGAGTGTGACTGTGACTGTTCTTTTGTTTAATAGTTTCGTCTGCAAGTAACCAACTTAATCGCATTTTCCAAATGACACTCAGATATTTTTATAATTGCCTCAATTATTTCAAATAACATAAAAAGTATTTTGTTCGCTACAGTTTTTTTATTTCATTTTTCCTATTTTTTTTTTATTGTATCAAGTAAATTTAGCCTTGACACACTTACACACATAATATTTCATTTTCTAGTTACTAAATTAAATAGTTTATGAATTTTGTTTACTTGTATTTCTGTGAGGAGAGAGAATGTGTTGGCATTTCATTTGGCATTTAAATACTGTACGGCTGTAAGTGATTCGGCGAATGCGGGTAGAGTATGAACTGGATATCAGCAATAGACCGAAATCGACAGATATGGGAGTTATGCAGATTTTGTACACATCACAAATGTGGTTCACACATGAAATATTTCTTTGAGGACGTGTGAGAAACGATATATTTAAGTGAGTTAGATCAGAGAAGATCTTCAGGGAATAAAAGTTATTTGGTGACTTTTAATTATCGGTCAGAAAATAAAAGTTATTCCTTTACTTTCATTTAAGCAGCAGAAAATAAAAGTTATTTATAAATATTTTTTGCTTAAAAGCAAGTAGTTTGTAAACTGGAAATGTCTTAAACAAAATTATTCAATTAATGAAATAAGAATTTCTTTCACGGGATATGATAATAAATTCAATTCCATATCGTTTAATATTAATTTTAGATGCATAAAAGCTTAACAATGAATGAGAAATAAATAAAAGCTCAAAAAATAACTTTTATTTTCTGAGAAATAAATAAAAATCAGGAAATAATTAATATATTCTGGTTGAACAATAAAAGTTAAAAGAAACCTCTTTAAGGTTGCGATCGAAAAATGCAAATCAAAATTAACTTTAATTTTTTTTTGAGGATTAAGCTGGAAACGAAAAATTATATATATTTTCTGACGAATATCGAAAAATCAAGAAATAACTTTTATTTCTTGACAAATAAATCAAATTTAAGATATAACTTTTATATTCTGTGGAGTTTAAAAAAAGTCAAAAACTAACTTATATTTTGGAAACTAAATAAAAATCAAGAAATAACTTTTAGATTCAACGGATGAAATAAAAATGAAGAAAAAACTTTTATTTTTTAGGAATAAATAAAAGTCAAGAAAGAACTTTTATTTTTGAGGAATAATTAACAATCAAAAACTAGTAACTCTTTTCTGATTGAAAAATAGAAGTCAGGACATAACGTTTATTTTCTAAGAAATAAATAAGAATAAAAAAATAACTCATATTCTCTGAGGATGAAATAAAAATCAACAAATAACTTTAATTTTTTTTTTTTGAAAAATAAATGAAGTTTAAGATAAAACTATATAACATTTATTCAAGAAATAACTTTTATTTATTCGGGTATTAGACTGAAAACAAAAGATTATATATATTTTCTGACAAATTTATAAAAATCAAGAAATAACTTTTATTTCTTGAGGAATAAGCCAAATTAACATATAACTTTTATATTCTGAGAAAGAATTAAAAGTCAAGATATAAGAATTGTTTTCTGATCCAAAAATAGAAGTCTAAAAACAAATTTTATTTCTTGAGAATTAAATAAGAATCAACAAAATTTTTTTTTTATCTGAGGAATAAATAAAAGTTAAGAGGACTTTTATTTTCCGATGAATAAATAAAAATTAAGAAATAACTTTTATACTCTAAGAAACAAAAATCAAGATATAAGAATTATTTTCTGACCCAAAAATAGAAGTCAAGAAGCAAATTTAATATCTTGACAAATAAATAAAAATCAATAAATAACTTTTATTTTCAGAGGAATAAATGAAAGCCAAAAAATGACTTTTATTATCTGAAGAATAAATAAAAGTTGAGAAGACTTTTATTTTCCGAGGAATAAATGAGAAATAAATCAAATTAAAGATATAACTTTTATATTCTGAGGAACAATGAAAAACAAGAAATAACTTTTAATTCTTGAGAAACAAATCGAATTTAAGATATAACTTTTATATTCAGGGGATGAAATAAAAATTAAGAAATAACTTCTATTTCCTAGGCGAAAAATACTTGATAAAAATCAAGAAATAACTTTTATATTCCATGAAACAATTAAAAATCAAGATATAAGAATTATTTTCTCATCCAAAAATAGAAGTCAAGAAACAAGTTTAATATCTTGAGATTATTATCTGAGGAATAAATAAAAGTTAAGAGGACTTTTCTTTTCCAAGGATTAAAAAAAAGTAAAAAACTGACTTGTATGTTTTGGGAGTTAAATAAAAATCAAGAAATAACTTTTATATTTTGCCGAATAAATAAAACTAATGAAATAATCGGTAAAGTTGAGTTGTTTTAATTAACTTCAATATCTATTTTATTTTTGTCTTGGACCGGTACTCAGGGGCTGATGACCCCTGGATACGCAGTGTTTGCGTATGGCTTGTGCACGTAGCCCATCGCTTTTAGTATGATTTTTTGTAAATTAAATTTGGAAAATAATCGTTATTTGCCTTCCCTGCTGAAAACACTATAAAATTTAAATGAAAAATATTGACTCCATCAAATTTTTATTTAGGAAAAACTCAAGTTTGTTATTATTTTTGTTTATTTGTTGCTGTTATATGATCTTGTAAATGGCGTTTAACTAAAGTTGCCCCCAAGTCGACTTGGGGGATGGTTAACAAACGCCTCAGCTTCGTTCTTCGAATAGAATTTCTCAGCCATTTTGATATAAAAAATTAAAATAATCAAATAAATAATTGCTGTGCTTGTGGCTGTCATGCATTTAATTCCTTTAACGCAAGAGCTTAATTATATCTTTCTCAACTAAATAGCAGTTTTATATGATACAAAAAAAAGAAAAAAAGGAAAAAGAAAAACTCTATACATATTAATTAAAACCATAAGAGGTCCTTGTAGCAACTTTTTCAAGCACTTAATAGTTTCACAGAGTGGCAAAGCCTTTTGCAAACAACTACTTTAAACTGCTGCGTTTGTTTGCCTCTTTTTGTGTGTCTGTGTGTGTGTGTTGCCTTGTAAGTCCTGTTTTATTTTGTTATATATTTCCTTTAACTTGAGTGAAAGATAATTGTGAAAAAAAGAACAGAAGGAGAAACGAAAATAAAAATGATTGAAATCACAACCTTTTTTTCTTTCTGCAGGATATTGTTCAATTGCATATTTTTCCATTCCAGTTTGCTAATGGTTTTAATGGCTTTAACCTTGTCACATGACAATTTTCACAAGTTTTTCCTTTTTCTATATATCGAGTTGTTGTTTCTTTTTTGCTGGTCCTTGCGTTAACTGGTTTTCATAGCAGTTGGTGTTGCTTCAATCAAACCATTACAACAAATAGTGGGTAATTATTGGCCCCTGATATAGTCATTATAGATCTATATTTCGAAGTCTTGTGCCAGACGTGTGTTGGAAAAAGGCTGCATATTGAAATCACAGTGAACATTCGCAGCCCGCTTTTACTAAGTTCTCACAATTCGCACATGCACAAGTGCACAGTGGGAAAATGGCAAACAAAATTATATAAATTTTTGGCAAATTATTGATAAAAATTTATAGACAAAATATCGTCAAAATTAAGGCAACTTATTTTGACTGTATAAAAAATATTCCCGGGGGGCACAATAAGCAACTTGGTTAGTCATATCGCCTTGTTGCAGTGCTTTCTGGGGAAATCAGGTGGAAGGATACCTGGGTCCCGTCATATAATGGATTAAAAATCAATAGTAGGATACAAACCTACATTGGTTTGACCTGCGAGGCGTAACCAGTTTCCTTACACTGGTACCACGGGATCTGGTTGAGCCCCACAGATGAGACTTCGGTTGATTCTGTGGCCAGATATTTGGTTGAGGTCTCTTCATGAGTCCACGTGGTGGCTGTGGTTTAATACCAAGAGTCGCTGGTAGAGATGTCAGAAGAGGGTTGATGTTCCGGCATATGTATTATGTTGGACATTGACCCAGCTGATGGCAGTCTCTATGGGCTGCTGCAAATCAGCAGACGTTAACAAGACGTTAACAAGGGTTTAAGATAGGCCCGAACACCTTAGCAAGGTGTATGAAGTTGGTATATATGGCGATACTAAATGATTAAGATTGCAACCTTTGTGTCCTCGAGGGACACTCAGGTTCCCCTGAGGGCGACAGGGGTGGTGGTGAACATTAATTTCACCCGGTGTTAAGACCACCGTCGGATAGGCCATAATGGTAAGAGCCGACGTTAATCTAAGACACAATCTGTATAAAAAATATATCCTGAAAAATTTTAGTAAAAAATTCAAAGTCATCAATTGAGGGGGCTTACCTAGTTACCATGCGTATTTCACTTATGGCTAATGCAGATCATCGGGGAAGTTTCACCCAACATTTCTTAGAACTACTAAAGATATTTATTTCAAACTTCCACTGCAGTAAATGAGAAGTCTAAAAAGAAATATCAAAGTCATAACAACAACTCACTGATCACTTTGCCTTTTTTTTATTTTCTTACGTTTCATTCTACAACTGGTTGGTTTTTTGCCGACTCTAATTTCAAAAAATAACACTGGCCAACAATTTAATAAAATAGAACGAAAATGCTCATCATGAGACTTAAGTAAATTGAAACTAAAAAGTTTGGCTGAAGAAATGTGGAAAATAGAATATTAACAAAAAAGAAATAAACTCAAAATCTTTGAAAAGTTTTCTATAAAATACAACACTGCAATTTTGCTAATTTCAGTTTACTTAAGTAATTTTATGAAATTTGTCGAGGGACTATTCCTTGTTTTCTTCTCCTCTGTAGGCGCGTCTGTTTTTGAGAAATTCCCTGCCGATATATTAACTGATATTATGTACAACTTCATTAAAACTAAATAATGATGGACTCTTTATCCAAGTTCCCAAAAAAGGAATTTTTTTCTGAGAAAATTCCGAAGCCGAATCTTTGGAAATTAAAGGAAAAATTCTTTGAATAATATCTGATAAATCACTGACACATTTTTCCGAAACATTTTTTTCAAACTTAACTAACAAGCTAACACTTCTTTTACTATTATTTTGGAATATATATATATATATATATATATATCCCCCTATTCCCCGCTGGCTGATATTTTCAATGATATATTCTAAAATTCCCAAATTGTCTAAAGAAATCTGCACTAAAAATTTTTAAAAAGTTCAATATATTCACATAGACATGGTCATGATTAGAAATGTTCGCTGGGTAATTTTCTATAAAATTGTTAACACCTTCAAGTGCATGCACGAACATGTTTCACATTATATCTGCTTAAAAGGTAAAATTTTAATTTAACGCTCCATCTGTTAACTGCTACGATGCGAATGGAAATTGTTGGTTAAAAGACTTGATGAGAAAATGGAAATTTCATTACATTCTTGTAATGAAACCAAAAGAAATTAAGTTAATTTATCTATTTTGTTAATTAGAATTTATTTTGTAAAACAGATAAACACACACTCATAAACAAAGACATACACACACACATACACACATACAACTGAATACAGAAAACAATAAATTCTTTCCCGTTTTTAAGTTAGAAATGCTAGTGAAATCTATTATAAATACTAAACCCCTTATTCATAAAAATTATGAGAGATTTATAAGAGTGTAACAAAGCAAATTTCATATGAAACTTGGTTTTATTACGCTGTTATTAGACTCTCATAATATTTATGAATAAGAGGGAAAGTTTTTCGTAGGCTTAAAAATAAAGGAGGCTCAATAACCTCAAATTCAAAATGGAGATAATTTTTAAATAATACAGAGTTCATGTTAATAAAAATTCAAATTGTTCAGAGCGCAAAATTGGCTCAAGTGACTGGCTTTTTTACTTGGTGGCTGCCCTCTATGCTCAGTCATTCAGCAATTATAATCTAGAAGAAAACTTTTTTCAACAAAAGTAAATTAAAAAAAAATTGGTTACCAGTGCTGCCAAGTTCAAATGCTCATTATAGAAAAGCTAAAACGGTTTACAAAAAAAACTCTAAATTCCCATAATAAACAACATCCCCAACACCAGCAAATGGTTTTGGTGTAAAAATTATTTATATAATAATTTTCAAGATTCAAATCGAAAGCCTGCATCCATAGTAGCTGGTGTTAAATATGTAAAAAAAATTTTCAAAATATCTGCAAACTCTGATTTTGTTTGCTTTTGTGTTTCTGTTAAATTTTTAATATCCAACCATAAAATTTGTTGTATTACTTGGCTTCTAAACCTTTTTTTTTAGCTCTTTTTTTGTAACCAGTCATTACTTAATGCCGCCAACCATACAAATATAAAACACCAAGTCCTACACACACACACACACACATACACATACAGATGCTACACAAACTATGAGAATAAAAGCAGTCGTTACGTGTACAAACAACAAAAAGGGAGCAAACAAATAAAAAATAAAAAAAATGTATGGAATTGGAGAGGGTGGGAGACATATTTTACTTTTCCTTATGCAAAAATTACTGACTGTTACAATTGTTGTAGCTGTTGCTGTTGTTGGTGTTGTCGCCTGTAACAATTGTTGTTTTTGTTATTATTTAGATGATGTCGTTTATTCTT
Organism: Linnaemya vulpina; assembly: GCA_963675445.1. Taxonomy (NCBI): domain Eukaryota; kingdom Metazoa; phylum Arthropoda; class Insecta; order Diptera; family Tachinidae; genus Linnaemya; species Linnaemya vulpina. The sequence goes on from OY776278.1 coordinate 36,267,002, forward strand.
TAGCGACCTCAATACACAAATAAATTGTTTGCATATCGTGCAAATATTGTGAACAAACACACACACACACACACTCGCACTCACACTCACACTCAAACATACACAAAAATGGGAATAAACATGTTTTCTCTATGCTCTTCTGTTTCTTATTTTGGTAAAAATGTGTTTGTTTGCTTGCAGTCGTATGTGGAATGCCAACATGTTTGCCAAAATTAAGAAAACACTCATACGCTCCCGTGTTTGTAGGAGGTTCTCGGCGAAAGTACTTTAAAAAAATATATTTCAAATAAATTCCGTTGCAACTGTTGCTTAGCCAAGTGATTGAGCTGGGGAAAAATAACACTATGAAAAAGGACTTGAATCCTGCCTTCACACTATACATATTTATCAAAGCGGATAAGTAAAATAAAACGTGACTGGTTCTAAAAATACAACCCGACATTTATTTCATGATGTTGCGTCCTTCGAAAACAGTATAATGCAACATTCGGATTAATAATGAAAAGTTGTTGGTTTTTATGTATATATTAGGAGGGTCACCGATACCGAAGCCGATATATCCGTGATATTTTGTTATCTTGCTAAATTTGTTTGTTTGCAAAAATAACTCAATTCCTATTTTTGCAACAAGTGAGAGATGTGACATTATGCAAAAGGACACTTCGCACTATATATATTTATAAGGTCGGATGAGTAAAATAAAACGTGACCGGTATTAATAATACAACTCGACACTTATTACATGATGTTGCGTCCTTCGAGAACTGTATAATGCCACATTTGGACTAAGAGTTGTGAAAATCCAGCACATTTCCCCCAATACCATTGAAAGAAACAATTTAAAGTCTTAAGCGAATGCGAAAAAGCATTTGAATAAAATAATAGGATTATGCAAAATCTATTATGTATATCCTTTTAAATGCCCTACAATTTCCTTTATCATTGAAATAATTTGGGAGATTTCCTTTGATTTTGTGTAATAAAAAAAATTCTTCAGTTTTGCATTTTAATTTTAACTTGAGCCCAAGTCCACATGCGTAAATTTTGTCTTAAGAAATAAAAATCTACGGCGAAGCACAGGAATCATTTTCCAAGATATAGAAAAGGCTTTTGATTCAGTTTGGCACAATTGTCCTATATATAAACTTCATACGTTTGGTATTCCAATTTACATACAAAAGATTATACAAAATTTTTTATCTGAGAGGACATTTGTGGTGAACGTTGACAATGAATATTCGTCCGAACGAAATATTGCTGCAGGGGTACCTCAAGGATCGGTACTATCTCCAACATTATACTCATTGTATATATCAGATTTCAAAGTATTAAGGGATCACTCATCAGTGTTATATGCAGATGATACTGCCATAATAACCACAGGAAAAATTTCAAATGCAATAGTCAAAAGTATGAAAAAAGGTCTACTACATGCAGAAAAATAATTTTCCAAGTGGAAAATAAAAGTAAATGAGAGAAAGACTCAGGCTATAATATTCCCTTTCAACAAATCACCCAAGCGAATACCAACAGTCCCCTTGGCCGTTAATGGAGCGGAATTCCCATTGCTGAGACCACTAAATACCTCGGAGTTATACTAGACAAAAAGCTAACTTTTAAGCATCATATTTTTCATATATGCGACAAAGCCTTACGCTGCGGCAGGGCTTTATTTCCTTTACTCAACCGACACTCAAAACTAAATTGCAAAAATAAGATCTTACTCTACAGAATGTGCATACAACCAATTATGACATATGGTTGTCAAGTTTGGTCTAAAAGATGTGCTACAACATACGTCAAAAAACTTCAGGTGATACAAAATAAGCACCTAAAAATCATATATAAATTACCTAAGCGATATTCAACCAGCAGACTACATAGAAACTCCAAACAACCATTATTTACATCACTAATTTGCAATATTACACAAAGATTCGAAAATCGGAACAGATTTTCAAATTTTTACTTAATAAGAGATTTGTGATATTGAGAGCTCCTTCATCTTCGTAGTGAAGTTGAATGAAGCATTAATGCAAGCAAATTTCTTAACATTCCTTACAACGTTTTTGCCTATCATTTTCCTTGTACATTGTAAATGTCTTTATACTGTGAATATTCTATTAAAATAAGTTTTATTTATTTGTTGCAATACTTTTTAGTAATATCTTAAAAGTTGTTGGTATATATAACTATTTAAGTTTTTAAATTGTAATACTGATAGTATTTATAAATAAATTAAAAAAAACATGCGTATCGGTATTGGAGTAGTATGTCTATACCGGTTCTGTATCACTTTTTCCATACAGAAAAAAGCTGCTCATACTGCCAGCGTTGCCGCAACCAAAAAACATTTTTGAAAACAAATTATAAAAAACCAATTTTGGGTGAAATTTATCAATAAGGCAATGAGCAGCTTTTTCCTGTATGGAAAAAGTGATACAGAACCGGTATAAGCAGACTTCTTATTCATATTGTAGATGTATCTTTTTGAATATTTTTATCGGTATTTTAGTGGCAAAAAGGGCTATCGCTACGTCCCCCGAGTAAATGAAGACTTGTGGAAAATAATCTTAAAACAGAAAAAGGAAAAATCGGATATAAAGGACTGGGAAATTGTAGACTCAACATAAAAATTGGGCTGACGGATTGATCTGAACGCGCATTCTTGAAGGGAGAAACTGATTAAAATTCGAAAATTCCAAATAAACAACAGGCGTCTGTTTTCCTATATCGCGCTTCTACTTGCATTCAATTGGCCTTTTGATATCCTGTAGATTGGAAGTCCTTTTGGAATTACCCTCGTTATGGAATATCACACAAACCCACACACACACGGCAACATCCATATGTTGAACTCTTTTCCCTGAGGCACACAAAAATCAAGAAGAAAAAATTATTAAAAGCCAAAGAAAGTCAAGGAAAAAAAGTAACTCTGAACACACACACACACACAACGAAAGGAGACTTTGAAAGTGTTTTTTTTTTTCGTTTTTTTGTGTTCTTGTTGGGTGTGTTCATTTCATTTGATAAATTTGCTCATGTTTGTGTTTATTTTTTTTGCTCGTTTTTTCTGTCGCTGCAAAATGTTGATTTTTCAATTTATTTTCTTTGCATTTTTAGTTGTTTAGCTGTTGTTTTCGTCTTGTTGCCGAGAGTTGCAAACAGAATTGAAATTGTTTGAATTGTTTGGGGCTTTCCTTGTTTTCTTTTTTCTTTATTTTATTCGCTCAATATTCATTCGCTATTTATTTTGCTTTTATTTATTTAAGTTTATTTGCTGGTTCCACATGAATTATTTCAGCACAGCATTTCAATATTTCCAACAACGTACAATATTTATGTGCAACATTGCTTTCATGTGGCTCTGTGATATGTTTGCAATATTACTGAGAATATTTTGTGGCAATCAATATTAGCGGATTTAGTTTACTGTGAAAATTTTCGTTACAAATTATTTCAATGATAAAGGAAATGGTAGGGCATTTAAAAGGATATACATATTCGATTTTGCATAATCCTATTACTTTATTCAAATCTTTTTCGCATTCGCTTAAGACATTAAATTGTTTAATTTAATGGTATTGGGGGAAATTTGCTGGATTTTCACAACTGTTAATCCGAATGATGCATTATATTGTTTTCGAAGCACGCAACATCTTGAAATAAGTGTCCAATTGTATTATTAATACGAGTCATGTTTTATTTTACTCATCCGCCTTCATAAATATGTACAGTGCGAAGGCGGTATTCAAGTCCTTTTTCGTTTTTGGCAAACCTTTTACAAGAAAGAGGATTTTCGGTTAGTGAGTAAAAAGCAAACCCCGAAAAAAAATTTTTACTTTTATTATAAAAACTATTATTGTTGAACTAAGGAAAACAATTTTTTAAAATTGTGCATTTTATTCAAAGACGTCCTTTATCAGTATAACAACTTTTCAAAATGGCAAACTCAAAAATAACCCAGCAAGCACTTTTGAAAGGATTTGTGACTAGTGAGTTCTTGTTAAGACTTTGATATTTGTTTTAGATTTCTCATTTATAAAAGTGGAAGTTTGAAATAAATATCTTTAGCTATTCTAAGAAATGTCGGGTAAAGATTCCCTGATGATCTGCATTAGCTCCAGTAAAATGCGCATGGGAACTGGCTAAAACCCCTCAATTGATCACTTGGATTGTTTTTGTTACATTTTGGGGGAAAAAAAGGATCAGCACATAATTAAAATTAAAGAGTTTTAGAACACTTTGCACCAAGTCTGTAGACTTTAACCACGTAGCCTTAAAAAGTTTCAAAGTTCTCAGCTTAAGCAAATATATTTATAAACCATTTGAGAGTTCATAAGTGGTCGTTTTAAAACCTCATTCTAATAACTCTAGTAGTTTGTGAAATTCATGCAACAAATAAGCTTCATTTAAACTGAAAAATAAATAAGTTTAAAAAAAGAAATGGACGTGCAACTTTTTTTTTTGATCAATAATATAAAAAAACCCCACCACAAAAAATTTAAAAATATACTAAATCAACAATTTTATTATGTGAGAGCTTTTGATATCCTGATTTCAAAATTTATTTCTAATTTAACATAATTTTACTCTATTAAATTAACTCTGAAATAGACTTCTTCAAATTATTGATGCAAATACTTAAAAATTAGAGCCAACAAATTGATTTTATTTTTTAACAAACTTAAACCATAAAAATAACGAGACATATTGAGCCGTAAAATCTTTCCCATCGATCAAAGCAAGAAATGCCAATTTAATCAAGCTGAAGCCATATTTTTGAAACCTCTACAATCGTGATAGAATGGAAGGAAAACTTAAAAAGGCTTACAGCGATTATAAATAACATGAAATTTTGCGACAACTCGTCTGCAGCCAAACACGATGCCATTGCAAAAGGAGTCAACACAGGAATTTTCACGCCAAAAAGAAAATCTTAGAAGAAGCGATGAAAAAAAAAGACTGTTAAGAATTGCCAAAGCAGCAGCGAACGTGCGACTGAATAAACAAACGTAAGAACACAACAGCGACAAATCTCGAAAGCAAACAACAAACGAAATTTTTACTAACCAACAACGATTTGAACAACAGCTTGAGCGAACAGCAACACCAATGCCGCCGCCAACATTTGGGAATTAGTAAAAGCAATTTGGTTTGATTTTTTTTTTAGAAATAAGAATTTTCCACAAATGCCAAGAATAGCAATAACAGCAACAACAACAACAACATTAACAGTAAAACCTACAGAAGCAACGAAATACTTAAAACCTTTCAACATCGAAAATGCAAAACAACATTTGGAAATACTAAACAACACACCGTTCGTTGCAAGCATACGTTTTACTTTAGGCAGACAAGTTAATATTAACAGTCCGTGGGAAAAGTCTGTGTACACAAACATTTTGTAAAAAATAAATTGGAAGTATAAATTGGGGTATTCACATTATGGTCATAAAGTCATAAAATAATAATTCGTAAAAATAAACCCGTATGAAGTTGAATTTAGGTTTATAACCCTAGACACAAACCAGCCACGTTAACAGACCACTGTAAACCTGTTAACAGAGCACTGTCAAGCATGAAAAATCTGGGTGTATGTGTTGCAAATGGAATAATGGCCACATTTTTGGACCAACCTTGGAAAAAACTAACAGAACATCCTACTAGGTCCTAAGCTTTGATAATAAATTAATACTTTGGTGTAGCTGTGTCGAGAAACTGTGATTTTTTAAGATTTTAAGATTCTAGAGATGATAAGCCAGGATCCTGGGAAAACGGCCACTAAATTTCATATTGTTTGGCAGCTCTTGAAGTTCTCCATAACGTCCAGTAATCAAAACCCTTAACATTTTGGTTTATAACACAAAAACATTGGAGTTTACTTAAATACCATACATCGAAACTCTTTAAAGGGTGAATTTCTGGAACACGGGAATTAATTTTATTTAAGAACTTAGGGGTTACACCTTGCTCAATATGTAACGTTGTCAAAAAGCACCCCCGTAACTATTGTAGTTTGAATAACATCACCAAATATAACGTGCCTGCCTGGTTTGTGTCTAGGGTTATGAATTTCGAAATTTAACTTCACACACCTTAAAAATATGAGTACTGGGAACATCCCGTGATAATATACGGGTGTTATTTTTTGCAATAAAAAGTGTACAAATTTCTTCACCCCTCTTCGAAGAAGTGGCAGTTTGTAGGAGTTTTATAATAGAAATAATATACCGTAAGAAGTGTCCACACCAGTCATATTTTTACAAATTAACTTTTAACTTTCCACTTTCCACTAAAATAAATGAAAATTTAAAAGAATCGGAAGTTATTAGTTTTACGCCGTTTTGAAAAAATCGAGCTCCCAATAGAACTCGACGTTTTGAAGTCCCAGGAGCTTCCCTCATTAATTCTAAGAGCCCGTCTCTATATCTAAATATGAGTGAGTGTATGTGTCTGTAAGTGTATAAGTATCGAGTGTTTTTTTATAGACTGATACAATTTTAAATCATAATAATATATAGTAATATATTTTTGATATCAATGAAATGGTCTTTATTGGATAGAAAGTTTTATGACATTAATGTCTAAATATGATTTCGGCCATGTGGCCGCCAAGGCTGGCGCGTACAAGGTGCAATCTGGAACACCAATTTCCACAAACAGTAACATTCTGACCATCATCGTTTTTGAAGACATCTGGGCCAATGACTCCGCCAGCCCATAAAGCGCAACAAACAGTAATTTTCTGTGGATGTCATGGCGTTTCGACAAAAGCTTGTGGATTCTTCTCACTCCAAATGCGACAATTCTGTTTATTTACGTACCCATTCAACCAGAAATAGGCTTCATCGGAAGAAAAAATTTTGAATTGACAAAGTGCACAATAAGTTTGACGAACACAACCATTATTTTGATTAAAAATTTCCACAATTAACACGCGTTGCTCTGATGTAAGCTGGTCCATAATAAAATGTCAAGGCCAAATAAAGAAAAAGCAACTATCAGCTGTTAAATGGGTGGTCAAGTAAAGCAGTGATTTCACCTCCAAGTTGTATCACTCTATAAAAAACACCCTATATGTGATCCGCTTGTATATTTTGAACAACTGAATCGGATCAAACTAAACTGAAGATCCTCCCTGAGGTTACACTTTTAAGCCGATTTCAAATTGGCAGATTTCAAGACATACAAAAAAAGAAAACTTTGAAAAAAAATGTCAAAGTCTTTGTTTATAATAACCGATAATAATCGATCGATGTCACCCACTAATCAGCTCTGGACATTTAAAAATTACGTCGATCTCTGTAAAATGTTTTAAAATCGATTAATTCATTTGTAAGATATCGTGCACGAAAATAAGAGCTTTCTTTTAAATCTGAAATTATATATATGATGATCTCATTGCTTATATAGTAAACGAAAACAACATTAAGCAACATTTATCACGTGATTGTTTTAGCTCAAACAGATGAAAATCGATAAATAGCACAAAAGCCAAGACGAAATAGATTTGCGGTTACGATTAGAAGGAAGTCAGAGGGCTTGACTTTAGGGTCAACCGTTTTCCATATATGTATCTTTCTTAATGATTTGTAATTTTTTTTGTACTTTTAGCGAGTAAAAAAAACTTATTCGTTTCTCTTAAATTTAGTTTTTCAATTAATTTCCATTTTTAACATCGAAAATCCCAAAGTCCACGGTCTCATCTACAGGGTTTCAGCCTTTCCGCCGCAGATCTCTACAGATTTTTTATGAACAAACATATTATTCTTATTATTTTATGAAATTTTTAGGTTTTTCTAAAATAATATGACTTTACATTTAGCACACAAAGTGAATACCCCAAATATGTTAATCGTATAAGTATTTACGCATTTATATATTACGCATTAACGCAAGTCTGCTTCGTAAAGGTGCTCCTTTCTCCGACTGTCTTGTTTTCTCTAAACAGGAGCGAAAAAAGCGTAGTGGGAGTCTTCCGTAAAATGTTGCAAAATAAAATTAAAAACATGTTTCAACATGTTTAATAGGGAGGTAAGGATTTTACTTTTTGCCGACACGATACCGATACTTAAAATTAAATATTGGAGATATCGATACCGATAGACACATAAAATTAAGTTCAATTTAAAATTAACGGATATCAAATATAGTGATTTTTTTTACTACACAAACTCACAATATAAGAGATTATAAATTTATAAAATAGATAACAATAAGATTCAAGGCAAACCAACAACAATTTCATTATTCTGCTTTCATTTTATAAAAAAATTTTGTAAGACAACAAATTTTGTTGATATAGAAAAAAATTATTCTTAAGACTAAAACGACTGGCCAACACGAACTCAATGGTAGAATTATCTCTAACTTCCGTTAAGTTTTATTTCTACTTCTAGGAACATGGGCTACTTTATCCCTGGATGGTTACTGTTCGTCGAATTGATGAAGCTCATTTGCTCTTTATCATTTAACTCTTTTTTGTTGACTAAAATTGCTATCGAATTTTAAGAAAGAAAAAAAGCTTTTATGTTTTATTTTATATGTATATTTTTTCATTATGTTTTCATAAAATAAAATAAAATAAAACATTTTATTTCAGACATTTCTATTTAACCGAATATGAAATTATTTTACTCGAAGAAAACACACATCTAAATCAATAAGACTCAAAACAAACAAACAGCGATTTCATTATTCTGCCTTGATTTTATAATAAAATTTTGCAAGACAACAAAATATCGCCAATATATCGTTATCGGTATCGGTTACCTCCCTAATACTTACACCAAAACCAAGAATTTTTCCTTATGCCAAAAATATATCTTGCAAACTCTAACAAAAATGCTGATACAGCATTTTTTCCATACATCTGCTTCATTAGAAAACTTGTACAGCGTGTTTTTTCTTTAGAGTGCCACAGCTTTGAGTTGGCATCACTGCTTTAGCTGAGAACTCATTTAACAGCGGATATTTGCTTTTTGTTCTTAAAATTTAATTATGAATCGACTTAAATCACAGCAATACGTGCAAACTGTTGAAATTTTTAATCAAAATAATTATTCTTTTCGTCAAACTCATCCGTTCAAAAAATTATTTTTCGATGAAGCCCATTTCTGGTTGAATGGGTCTATAAATAAGAAGAATTGTCGTATGTGGAGTGAGGAGAATCCAAAAGCTTTTCTCGAAATACCATTTCAATCCACAGAAAATTACTGTTTGGTGCGCTTTATGGACTGGCGGACCGATCGGCCCATATGTCTTCAAAAACGATGACGGTCAGCATGTTACTGTCAATGGGAGAACGGTTTAGGAACTTGACTCGAAATTGTTTCGTGCCTCAATTACGTGGCATTTATCTTGCTGATATGGGGTTCCAATAGGATGTAGCCACATGCCACATAGAGGGCGCTACAATTGATTTACTCCAAGACACTTTTCATGAATAAATAATTTCACGTAATTGGCCACTAAGATCGCGCGATTTAACGCCATTGAATTATTTTCTTTGGGATTATGTCAAGTCACTTGTCTACTTCGATTTAACCCTTAAATGCGCAGTGTATCTTTAAAGATACAACCAATAAAACTGGGGCTATTTCCACATTCATTAAAAAAACAATATATTTTTTAATAATTACTACTGGAAACTCTTTTTTCTATCATCCTTAATTAATTTTCTGTTAAAAATGTACCGTATTTTAAAATTATGGAGCCGTAGATTCAAAATTTCAAAATTTGTACTTTTAGAGATCAAGCTAAGGTTTACCCAGTTTTATTTTTATTAGTTTTCCATGAATTTACTTTAAAAAAATATATGTTGATAAAAATAGTGTTTTTTAACTACACTGAAATTTTCAATACGGTCTGATTTATACTTTCGCCAAAAAATCGTGTATAATGGTTGTATCTTATAAGATACATTGCGCATTACACACCAATTAGGAATTTTGGCTGTTATTTTTTCATGTACGCTGTTGCTAGTGCACAAGCTGCTTGTGTGTTTTATTCTTGTTTAGTCATTTGATACGACAAGTTCCTTTCGCTCGCTACGTAAAATTTTATTTTATTCTAATAATAGTTGCGAATATAAATATGGATGCGTTTAGACGTATTGGTAGATGTAAAATGACAAATGATAAAATATGTGAAATGCTTTGCAACAGCGCAGAATTTCCATATGACAGCACTGATGAAAGTAGTGATGATGAAATTGAAATTCCAAAAAAAGTGTCCACTAAAAATAAAAATGTTGTCCTTATTGATAATGACACTGATCCGGAGGAAGAATGTGAAATTAGCGTTGATATAAATGCTTCAGTTCATGACTCGTTTATTACATTGATAAACGACGATAATGTGTTCTCAAGCCCTATACATTCTCCTGTAGCTGCACGCTCAGATCTGGCTAAGTCTAGTACCCTTCCGTCTTCCGCCCTAGTACAATTTTGTACTTCTAACTCCCCAGCACCAAATTTAAGAAGGTCTTCCTTAGTCCAATCCCCTGTTGCAAGCAATGGTTTATTATCAAATCCCACTGCTTCTAGTACCCCAACTGCGAACTTACAAGAGTCGTCAGCTAATCAATGCCCAACTCACCCACGGAACTTACCATCAAGTCCAACGCCATTTGATTTACTTTCCTCGAAATTTGAAAATGTATCTTTCGATCCAAAATCTTCTGCATTTGAAAAAATTATATGGAAACAGGGTAATATGCAATTCGTCAGTCAGGAAGTAGAGTTTAAAGGCGATATCTCTCTGCCTGATCATATTATATCATTAGTTACTCCTTATCAAGTTTGGCGTTACTTATTTCCTGAGAGATTGGAAAATTTGATAGTTGAGGAAACTTTGCGATACGCTGGAATAGATGAAAGATTTTCCTTCAATGTTTTAGAATTGCGAAAATTTATTGGTACTTTATATTATATGACATATTTCAACCTACCAAACTCGAGAGACTATTGGTCAAATAATAATGATAGATCAGTGGACGTTATCACGAAGCAAATGTCCCAAAAGCGATTTGAAAGAATTAGACAATATTTACACTTTAACGACAAAGAAAAACAGCCATCACGCGACGATCCGAAGCGTGACAGGCTTTATCTTATTAGGCCCGTTGTAGATACACTTAATACCACATTTGGTGCTATACCTAAAATGGAAAGACTGTCCGTCGATGAGCAAATGTGTTCGACTAAAATGCACACCTATATGCGAAAATAGTTGCCAAACAAACCTAAAAAGTGGGGCCTTAAATTTTTTGTTTTATGCGATACCAAAGGGTATGCTTATAAATTTGAAATTTATACGGGAGCTAATGAAAACATTCGTACAGAAGAGCCGAATCTTCAAGCTTCTGCAAATATTGTTGTCAGGTTAGTTCGGGAAGTTCCTAGATTTAAAAATTATATTATATACTTCGATAATTATTACACTACTATTCCCTTACTTATATATCTCAGAGCCCAGGGAATTCTATCAGTTGGTACGATTCGCCGAAATAGAATTAAAAACTGTAAGCTTCCGGAAGAAAAAGCTATGATGAAATTTGAGCGTGGAACAAGCAAGGAATTTGTAACCAGTGTGTACGGAATTGATATAACCTCAATTTCCTGGAAAGACACAAGAGTTGTAAATCTGGTTTCAACGTACGTCGGAACAAAGCCAGTACTAAACGGAAATAAAACAGATGATCACATATCTGTTCGAAGATTTGATAAAACGCAGAACAAAGTTAAAATCGTACCTTGCCCCCAGATTGTGAAGGACTATAATACCAATATGGGAGGTGTTGACCTAATGGACAGCTCTATAAGTCGTCACAAAATAAGAATGAAGAGTAGAAAATGGACAAATAGACTATTTTACCACTTGTTAGATATGACTTGCATCAACGCCTGGGCTCTTTTCAAAAGAATTAACAAAGACTGTCCAGATATAAAAAATCAAAGACTGATAGATTTTAAGCTCGAAGTTGCCGATTCACTTTTCGGCTATAAAAATAAGTCAAGAGAGCTCTTGGTACGTGGACGTCCGAACCTTGATACTGAAATACAACAGAAGAGGCATAAGCCAAATTCACAGACTCCGCCTCCGAAAGATGTGAGATTAGATGGCACCCAACACTGGACCGTGGTGAGTAAAAAAGGAAGATGTAAAATGCCAGGTTGCACAGGACAAACAAAGATGTTTTGTAGCAAGTGTGAGATAAATTTATGTTTGACTTCTGAAAGAAATTGTTTTCTTCAATATCATAACCAATAAATGTAATATTGGAAGGAAATTTACTTAAAATTTTTTTGTATTTCATGTTATTAACTTTTAGATATAAGATTGATTTATTTAGAATTAAAATTAAAAAAAAAAATTGAAAAAAAATTAAAAAATAGAAGAAAAAAAGAATAAAATAAAAATAAGAAACCCAATTTTTATAATTTTGATTTAACTAAATGAATTTGAATTACATTTTATACAATCACAATAGTTTTTCATTTTTTTCCTATTAAAAATAAACTTTCTTGAAAAATATCTTTCATTGTTTATGTGTGTTTCTTTCTATGTGGAGTGCGCACTGTATCTTATAAGATACAACCAGTTTTTCCTCAATAATATTGCAAAAAAAACAAAAAATTGAAAAAATAAAAACGCAGTTTTTAATTTTGAGCTTAATTACATATAATATATTTTTTTCATAAAGATACAAGACCGTGCGCATTTAAGGGTTAACACAAACAATTGAAAAGCTGGAAGTCAACATTTGAAGAGTTATCGGCGAAATGCGATCGCAAATGCTGGGAAAAGTTGTTGAAAATTGGTGTTCCGCTTCTACGCGCTAGTCATGGCGGCCACATGGCAGAAATTATATTGAAACATTAATTTCATAAGATTTTCTTTTGAATAAATTGCATTTCATTGATATTAAAATATATTTCGTTGTTTCTTATGATTAAAACTTGTGGCACCCTGTAAAAAAACACCCTTTATTTGTATAAGTATATGTAAGTGCAGTGTAGGTGTAAGTTTAACCAACATATTTCTTATGTGTGTGTATGGCTGTCTAAAAGATAAATCTGTCTGAGACCGAATCGGAGGGAAGCATAACAGAACTCTCAACTACAACAAGTTTGTTCGTTTCTTTCAATGATTAAATTAAACATAAATAAAAATACAAATTCAATGCAATCTTGGAGTGAATTATTTTGTTGTTGAGTTTGTTGCCACTTTCGGTGCAAATATTTATGACAACAAGTTTACACTCTTATTAACTTAAGAGTACCGTCTCTGTCTGTGTTAGCATAAGTTGGAGTGTCTTTATTTATGTAAGTGTTTCAACAGTGTGTGCTTGTTTATATTTGTCTGCCTTTAATTTGTCTATTCTACGGTAACTTTAATGTGAAACAGGAATATTTCTTATTAACTCCTTTACAGAGGATGTGTGCAAATTTTTGTAAACAACCAGCAAACACACCGGGACTAAAAACGAATTGCCCCAAATCTATAGAGTCTTTGGTTGATTTGGTTAAAGTGTACCAAATAAGACCCGGTAGTGCTGCGGTACCATCAAGACCGTAAAATTTATCACAAGAAACACAATTGTGGCAGCCAGAGACAGAATACCATCTAATGTAATTGCAATAAATAGTTATCTCAGAAAACTCCACTGAAAATTGTTTTATTTTCTTAATTGAAAATTTTCAAAACACTCTGAGAGTTATTGATTTTATCCCGCTTTGAAAAAGTCGTGCCCTCATCAGATGTCTGCAGTTGGAGGTCTTAGGGAGCTTTCTTGACTAATTCTGTGGGTTCGTTACTATGGCTGTATGTGTGTGTGTAAGTATGTGATCCGCTGATAACTTTTGAACGGCTGAATCTGGTAGTGTTCGGAAGAGCGTTATGAAACAGGAGGTCTACTGCGAATTTGAACCCATCGAACTGGTAGATTTCACAATATCCCAAAAAGCCTATAAAAAGCATTTTCCCAAGTGTTTTCTGAAGACTAAATTTTCAAAAGCTTCAACGATCGTGACCACAAAATCATCAACTTCTTTAAAAACCACATCGATCACCACAAATCGGATCGGAAGCGGTTAATCCGTTCGTGAAATATCGTGAAAAAAATCCAAAATTGAAAAAAGGGTTTCTTTTAAACTCCGAAATTATATAGCTGAAGCCAAGCTATCGCACTCGATTTCGGTTGAAATTTTAATACTATTTATATAAAAATTTCGATCGATACCGAGATCCTTAATTTGCCCCCTGATAAGTTAGTGGTCTCGAGTCTCCACTCCAATTATCACATGGGAATCGGTTGATTTAAGAACTTAAATAAAAGAGTTTTATCTCGAAGAGTTGAAAACCAGGTCACGAAAGCGTTTGCCGTTAAAATTAGCGGGAAGTTATAGGGAAGATGTTTAGGGTCAGTCGTTCCGATGAAAGTCGGTGCTTTATTCTGCTATTATATTACATGACGGTCTTAATCAACCGACAAGCCGACAACAATGAATACAATCGTGCAATCAAATGCAGATCAGAAAGACTGGACTCAATTCTCTTGACTGAGTGCGGCAGTCGATGTCGGACTCTAAGGAATCGTGCGCTTGTGTTCACTACTTCAGCCAAAAGCAACATCTTTGGCAGATATCACGAGTATCACTCGATATGAAGCGATAAGAGATTTTTTATTCAACGTTTGACTTCGTGTTTGTTGGGTAGTTGCAACAACAACTTATGACGGCATAGAGTTATGCCTGCATGAGTAGAAGTGTTTTGGCATGTAAATATCAGGAATATATTTTCGAATATTTATTTATGCTGTTAATGAAAGAAATCTTATCTTCTCGATCATCAGTTTGCTTGTTCGTGCGCTCGTCCGAAATATATTTATTTTGCCAAAATATTTATAGTTTTTGCTAGAACATAAATTTGAAAATTTATAGCTGCTGATTTAATTGGCCTTGAGAGTTATGATTTCAAATTATAAATAATTATGCGCATACTGATACGTTGGCAATTAATTATCGAAATAGATTTTTTAAGCAGATTGTGTGAGATTTTGTTAATATAGAAAAAAATTATTCTTAAGACTAAAACGATTGGCCAACACGAACTCAATGGTAGAATTATCTCTAACTACCGAACAGTTTTAGTCATACTTCCAGGAACGCCGGTTACTTTAACCCTGGATGGTGACTGTTCGTCGAATTGACGAAGCTCATTTACTCTTTATCATTTAACTAATTTCTGTTCACTCAAATTTCTATCGAAATTTTAGAGAGAAACAACTTTTTATGTTTCATTTTATATATTTTCATTATATTTTTTTTTATAAGATAAAATAAAATACGACATCTTAATTCAGACAATTCCATGACACCGAATATAATTATTTTACTCAAAAAACACACATTTGAATAAAAACGCTTTTCTTTACTATTTAATGGTCTCGCTTTTATGGGCAAACGTTTGCTTCGTGTGACTGTAGCGTAACCCATCTTAACAAAACATGATTCCTTGGCCATATATTAAATTATGATTTATTTGTTAAGACAATTACTTCTCTAAACAGCTCTTTTGAAATAAATGCCCCCTTCAAAAGTACCATTTTTAAATTTCTATAACAAAAAGTACCTCTTTCAGCACGGCTTGAGAAAAATAGTACCGGAGAGTGGTACATTCATATCACTTACAATTGGAAATTTTCAAGTGTACCTAAACATATTCGATTTATTATTATTATAATTTCTTTTTTTCAAAAAATAAAAGGCACTAAAAATTATTCTTTTATAAGTGGGAATTTTCAGAAAGTACCAAATCTTATTCGGGAAATTTTTGGTATAAATAAAACGCACTAAAAATCATTATTTTATAACAGGGAATTTTCAAAACGTAGCCAAATGTATTCGAGGTGCTTTTATAAGAATAAAACTTATTCTTTTATAACTGGGAGTTTTCTAAAGGTACCAAAACATATTCCGAATACTTTTTGTAAGAATAAAACGTACTAAAAATCATTCTTTTTTGACTGGGAATTTTGAAAAAGTACCGAAACATATGCGGGGTATATTTTGTAAGAATAAAACGCACTAGAAACTATTCTTATATAACTGGGAATTTTCTAAAAGTACCAAAACATATTCAGAGTACTTTTTGTAAGAATAAAACGTATTAGAAATCTTTCTTTTATAACTGGGAGTTTTGAAAATGTACTGAAATATATGCGGGGTATATTTTCTAAGAATAAAATGCATTAAAAATTATTATTTTATAACTGGGAATTTTTTAAAGGTACGAAACATATTCAGAGTACTTTTTGTAAGAATAAAACGTACTAAAAACCATTCTTTTATAACTGGGAGTTTTGAAAAAGTGCCGAAACATATGCGGGGTATATTTTGTAAGAATAAAACGCACTAAAAATTATTCTTTTATAACTGGGAGTTTTCTAAATGTACTAAAAATCATTCTTTTATAACTGGGAGTTTTGAAAAAGTACCGAAACATATGCGGGGTATATTTTGTAAGAATAAAACGCACTAGAAACTATTCTTATATAACTGGGAATTTTCTAAAAGTACCAAAACATATTCAGAGTACTTTTTGTAAGAATTAAACGCATTAAAAATTATTCTTTTATAATTGGGAATTTTTTAAAGGTACGAAACATATTCAGGGTATTTTTTGTAAGAATAAAACGTATTAAAAATCATTCTTTTTTGACTGGGAGTTTTGAAAAAGTACCGAAACATATGCGGGGTATATTTTGTAAGAATAAAACGCACTAGAAACTATTCTTATATAACTGGGAATTTTCTAAAAGTACCAAAACATATTCAGAGTACTTTTTGTAAGAATAAAACGTATTAGAAATCTTTCTTTTATAACTGGGAGTTTTGAAAATGTACTGAAATATATGCGGGGTATATTTTCTAAGAATAAAATGCATTAAAAATTATTATTTTATAACTGGGAATTTTTTAAAGGTACGAAACATATTCAGAGTACTTTTTGTAAGAATAAAACGTACTAAAAACCATTCTTTTATAACTGGGAGTTTTGAAAAAGTGCCGAAACATATGCGGGGTATATTTTGTAAGAATAAAACGCACTAAAAATTATTCTTTTATAACTGGGAGTTTTCTAAAGGTACTAAAAATCATTCTTTTATAACTGGGAGTTTTGAAAAAGTACCGAAACATATGCGGGGTATATTTTGTAAGAATAAAACGCACTAGAAACTATTCTTGTATAACTGGGAATTTTCTAAAAGTACCAAAACATATTCAGAGTACTTTTTGTAAGAATAAAACGCATTAAAAATTATTCTTTTATAACTGGGAATTTTTTAAAGGTAATAAAACATATTCAGAGTACTTTTTGTAAGAATAAAATGCATTAAATATTATTCTTTTATAACTGGGAGTTTTGAAAAAGTACCAAAACGTATTCCAGGTATTTTTTATAAGAATACAATGCACTAAAGATCATTGTTTTATTTAGTATAATTTAGAAGATGTACGGAGTACAAAAAAGTACCAAATCCCATATTTTCCCCCTAAAAATATTCGCATAAAAAAGTGTCAAACAGGGATAAAATTATTTTTTATCATTTCTTATATGCTTTTGAAACTTTGAGTTTGTTTGAATAGTTTCTAAAACATAGTGTTACGGTTTTTACCCTTTTTGCCCCCTTTTTCTCAGTTCAAAAAGATCTCAGTGATCTTGTGAATTTTAAAAAAGTACCAAAATATATTCGAGATTTTTTCCACAAGAACAAAACGCGCTGAGCATTTCTCTGTCATATGCTATAGTTCAGACGATATATGAATTATGAAGAAGTACACATTTAAATCAGGGGCCAAGTCGATACATTTTATATCGAAGTAAATTTTAATAGCATTTGGCCCCTGTAGCCTTTGATTCAAAATTGAATCAAATAAAAAATTTCTTTACCCATTTTATTTAACTCACCTGTTAACTCGAACAATATCAGCGCTTTCGTTGGTTTATGAGGTCTCTTTTCTTTTCATATTAATTGTGGCCACTCTTATTTCTGTGAAGTTTCATTAATTTGTATTCAATTTCATATTGTTTTTTTCTTTTGCACTACATTTTATTAAATGATTAACTAATATTATTTTATATATTTAATGATAGTGAAAACAAAAACACGCCAGCAAACGAATGAATGCTGGATAGTCGTAAAAAGTTTTTATTTTAAAATATTCTTTTAAAATTTTCTTTTTATTTAAACAATTGCGCTACTTGTCTGTACTAAAAAGACAGCCGAAGAAGCAGGGAAAGAAAGAGGAAGAAGACGAAGAAGAAAAAAAAGAAAACAATTTCAATTTGCTTAAGGCATTTGCAGTAAAAACCACAAACAACAATAGCAACAATTCCAAAAGGAAATTTATTAAAAATGTGTAAAAAAAATATTTTTCCGAAAACTTGAATACGAAATCCTCTATTAATTTTTTTTTTGCTTTTGCTTTAATTAATTGTTGTCGTCTGCCTTTATAAGGTCTACTTCTTGTACAATTTTTTTTTTTCTTTTTAATTTTTTGCAATATTTTATTCCATTCTTTTTGCTTGTGCTTCTTCTTTTTGTACATGTAATTTATTTTGTTGCCTGCTGTTTTTGGGGCAGACTAAATTCGATTGTCTTTCGTAGGAATTTTAGTCGAAACAAAAGCAAAAAGGCTAAAAATAACAAAAGGCTCATACGCACACATCAACGCTCGTTGTTCCATGAAACTTTTCATACACCAGCACACGCACACGCGTAAAACAAAAGCTTAGGACGAAACTACATGACCAAAAAACGAATAAAAATTGACAGAAACAAATTTCAAAGGATAAAATCAAAAAAGGAAATTATTTGAGATTCCACAGCCTCCCGCAGACGGAAAAAACTCTCACACACACTCTTGTGCAGCTTCTAATTTTTATGATTTAGTGTGTATTTGAAGTCTGTACATACGCACTCACACATACACATATACGCCCATAGAGTAGTCTCCTTTCTTGTGCGCTTTAGATCAATCACTTTAATGAAAAATTACAATAATTTGGTGTAAAGGAAAACCTTGTAAAATAATCATATTAAGTTTTGAGACAACAAAAAAGGGGAAGCATTAAACTTTCCCACAATGAAATGATTGAACAAAAGTTTGACACGTCACGTGCTTTTAAGATCAATCGAATAGATGGAAAAATAACTTGATCTACTCAAATAAAACTTGTAAACAGGGTGTCCAAAAAAGTGGTTTTGACACTGCAGTTCTCGTACCACTTTTTCATAATAAAATTTATGCAAATAGAAAATGTTTCTCAGACTCAACTGAGCAACCCAACAAGTGGTAACAAAGAAACACACACATGAGGACTGAGTATAAAAGTGGAGCGGCTTTCGAAAACAGCTGTTCTGCTCTACTTTTTAAATTGAATATATAAAACTGATGTTGACTTTCCCTCCAGCTTGGGAATATTTTTCATTTCTTTCCGAATTAGAAATGCTTTTCGAACAATTAGCCCATAAAATTAAATTGAAAATAACTTTTAAGTATTATCCTCGCAAATTGTATGGGGCCAAGATTAACGTAAGATTTTCTTCGTTTTTGTTTATAAATTTTCTACTTATTTATAATACCGTGTTAGTTGCGCAATTAGGGAATTCTTCTCAATTAAGGTCTTAATTGACCTCAATTTATCATACAAGTCAATTAGTAAATTGAGCAATTAGTAGTTAACTGCGTCACTTATTCCGTAAAACTCGAATTGCAACCCTGGTCAGAGGTATGTTTATTAAGAACTGTGCTCAGTGAGCGGAAAAATATCCTGAAATGGCGAGCCAAATGTCAAAAAATATACACACACATAAACAAAACAAACTGGATTTTCAAACAGACGAGATTGAACTCCAATAAAAATTGTAAAATAGTCAAGTTTTACTTTTTCTTTTTTTTAAGCACCGATAATTTTGAATCAAAAATCGATGGCAATGACTCCAAGAGCCCCATATTTCTATTATGTGCAAGTAAAATTTCTTTTAACCAAAATTTGCATCCATTTTTTAAATTTACAAACACGAATATTCACGAAACAAATAAAAAATTGTGTTTTTCGGCTGTCAAATATTAATTGAGTCAGCTAAATTGAGTATGTGTGAGCGCGAGATTTAATTGCGCAATTAACATTAAATTGACTCAATTAAAAATGCATGTTTGAACACTGTATAAGTTTCTTCTCATATAATTTTATTTATAGTTTCCGCTTTAAAGGCATTTTGTGCCACTACCAGCAGCTACAATAATGTGTACTAGAGGCAACGTTCCATATAAGTACATGTTTCGTTGTGTGGCATTGCAAACTGTACACATCTAAATGACAGCACAAGTGCGATACTACAAAATGCCGTAGCTTGTTATTGGCTTGAGAAGAAATAGAATACCGAAAATAGTATCGAATGAAGGGTAACACAGTTTGATTTTCTGTGCTACTGTTTGATTACTTTCTTGTACTAATTTTGGAGTTTTTATTCCGAATTTGACTTAAGCCAAATTTTTTTATTAATAATTTTTTTAAATTTAAATAAACCGGAACATTTATTATTTGGCTTTAATTTGAATTGTAATTATATCAAAGAAATAGTTGTTATATTATTAAATTCAATTAAGATTTTGTTTGTATAGCAAAAAGTCATGATACATATAGATTCGAATCGATTCAATACAATTCTCGTATTCTGTTTCGTAATGAAATCTGTATAGTTAAGAAGTGGTGTTAAGCAAAATTATTTATGAGTACTGATGCTGAGTGTGTGGCTTCTTTCGAAAATATTGTTCTTCTGTTCTGTGCTGAAACTTGAAAATATATTTATATTGAATTTCCGTTTTTCCTTGGGATATATATATATATATTGGAATATATATTTTTGTTTGAGGAAAACATTTGCATTTTTATGCAAAAGCAACATTTTATAAAATATTTTTCAATTGCTTAGGACCTCATGAATCTGTTATCTATTTTTATTAAAAATAAATTTAAAAAGCAACTCCGTTTAACGAGTTTCTTACTAAAATCCAGTGAAATAATTTGGAAGTAACTTTTTGGGAACTACTTCTTCTTTACTTCGAAAGTGTTTCATTACGATTTATCAGGGAGGGATTGTTACCAAAATCCAGATAATTGATTACGAAGTTATTTTACTTTAACAAAGTTGGAAGTTATTTTCAGTGTTGGCAAGTATTAAATTTTTAATTATAAAATAATATTTGATAACTTTGCTCTGGAGAAAATTGACGGAAAAATTAAAAGTGTGTTGAAAAAATTAAGTTCTTACTAGATCTCGATGATTTGAGCTTCCTGAGGAAACTTTCCTGACTGTGTAGGAATATGTGTGCATGTGTATGTGTATGTGACCCGTTTACAACTTAAAACAAAATTGCATTTTTTGAAGTGGCTCCATAAAATAATTCGTTCGGTCACTGGAAATCGGTTAATTAAATAATTTTGAATGGTTTTACCGAATCGACCCAAACAGGCGACGTTCTATATAGTTCTACTGGTGTTAAAGTTCCTGTGAATTGGAATCAATTTGATATAATGGGTTTTGAGAAATCGCAGAAAAACTTAAAAAAAATATACATATTTTCAAGTGTTTCAAAAAAAGTAAAAGGGTTCGCCATTCCATGTGTAATTTTTTCGATATTAATATGGGACCCGATAAAGTATATATATATATATATATATATATATATATATATATTCTGGATTCTTATGAACAGCGATGACGATTGAGCGATGTCCGTCTGTCTGTTCTTCAAATCGGTTTTCTCAAGCCCCCCGAAAAAACTAGAGACTTCGTTCTTGCACTGATGGATAGGAAATGAACTTAAGAGCGGTATTAAAATTCAGAAAATACGGATCCAGAGCTGGCAAGCTTACACCTATTTCTCGACGCAAAATTAATACCAAGAACCAATTATTTTTTTGTTTGTTTTTAAATTGACCCCATTTCATGCCTTGGTAAGCATAAATTGTCTATTAAAAACTAAAGTAATAACAAATATTTTTTTCGGGGATGGGAAATTAAAGCTTTTTGTGGCACAATCAGTATTTTGTAGTACATGTAATAATTAAAATATTTAAAAATTTTAAATTTTTCTTAAATAAAACCGCTTCATACATCATGAAGATTTGCATTGATATAAAAAAAATTTAAATAAATTAAACTTTTGTTTCCAGGGGTGGGAAATTAATCTTTTTTTAATTAAAAAAAAGTAGCCAAAAGGGCAACGGAAGTTTTTATTTTCCAACTAAAACTATTTTATAACTTAGGAACAACAAAATTAATACTTAAAAATATACGTAACGCCAGACGTACGTTGTTGCAGGGTATATAAGATTCGGCACAGCCGAATATACCACTTTTGCTTGTTTTATTTGAAATAACTTTTCAAAGGCATTTCGTACCAATTTTGCAATATACCCGGACCAAAATCCGGCTGTTGGTTAGTGAAACCTCGTGATTGAAAAAAATTCGAAGAAAGCGATTTTGAAAAATAAATCCGAAATTATGTATACGGGGGCCGCATTCAATATCAATCGAAATTTCAATACAAATTTTTATCGATATCGAATCCGGTAATTCGCTGTATGATCAGTTAATAATTTGGATTCTTTTCAAAGAATCAGTTGATTTATGAAAAGTTAAAGCAGTTGAAAAATAAAAAATAAAAAAAACGTTTCAGCTTGTAGAGCTCAAAAGCAGAGAGCAGCACCTTAAACCACGCCACGATAACTTAGAGGTTAGAATTAGCAGGAAGCGGCGCGGATGGTGTTTGGAGTCAAGCGTTTTCCATAAGTTCTTACAAAAAAATATGACTTGATATATTGAATCAAAGACTTTAATGCTAATAATTATTTGCATTTATGGGCGCTGATTTAAAATATAAAAATTGGCAAATTACACGGAAATCTGATTCTTATCACGGAATAATTATTTCACAGAAGTCAAAAAAAATTTATTCATACAATTATTGGAATTGCGCTTATTATAATAATTCCAAAGAAGTAGGAAAAAATTTATTAACAAAATAATTGGAATTGTTATAAAATATCAGATGTAATTAACATCCATCCGGAACATGACTTCGGATTCACTGCAGAAGTGACGAAAAAGTCAAGTTCTTGAGCTGATAATCAATTGTGAAAAGCTTTAGAAAAGATCTAGAGTTCTGTTGCTGCCCGATCGCAAGTGAAACGTGTTATCGAGTTCTTTAGAAAGTCTCCTGTTTATGGAGAACGAATAGGTCTAATATTATATCATCCGTTATACCGAGCCTCGACTGTATTGGAAAGATTATTAGCCTATTGTTTTGACTCCAGACTCCAGAAGTTAGGAATGGAACCTGCCACCTCCGTACGGTTAGAATTTAATTGCAATTGATTCAACTCTATTAAGAGACCCTTAAATTTTTTTGGTATTAATTATTTAAAAGCGCTTTGGTCATGAATTAAAGCGCTACATTGGCCTTACTTTCATTGACATTTGAGAATTTTAGTTTCGCTTTTATGTACGTTTATGTTTGGCAGCTAAGAATTTAGCATTATGTGGGATATGATGAGTATTAGTGGCGAGTTTTGCTTCTATATTTTTTTCCTTTAATTTTCCCTGCATGTTTTTTCAGGTTTTCAGTTTTTCATGTTTTCTTTTTTTCACATTTTTTTTGTTTGTATATTTAGTACACAGACTGTGTGGCTGTTAAAGTTGGCTGGATATCTGACATGATTGTGGTTGTGTCATTGAATGTGTGTGTGTATATGTGTGTGCGTGTGTTGTGTGCCTGTATGTGCTTGCGAGTATGGCTGAGTGTGTGTGCACTTGAAAAGCAAACACTTTCGTAGCAAGGATAATGATGATAAATAGAAATAGAAGAAGAAGAAGAAGACGTGGAAAAAATGAAAATTAAGCACAAAATAAAAAACTGAATGATGCTGGCAAAAAAAATTTTCTAATTAAAGAAATTTTTATTTTCTCCGAATTGAGATGTTTAATCAATTTTTTTTAATATTTACAACAAAATTGAGACCCAGAAGAAGAGAAATGTGCTAAAAGAAAAACTAAAGCATACTTTCATGGCTTATTAAAATTTTATAAGTCAAAGCATACGTTCAGGGTCTTTTGAATAATACACACACACACACACACACACACACACACATGCATGCACGAATATGAATATGTTAATGTCTCGTTTTTTGTATTTTTCTTCTTTCCTTGAATGCCAACTGGCTCTTTGCATATCTAAACTGTTAAATATTTCCTTCAATGCAACTGGAAAACTTTTAATTTGCCAACAACAACAAAAAAGAAGAAATTTCTTCCATATAATTTAACGTTTGACATGAAAATTCCATACATACACAACTGCAAATCTATGAGTTTTCCAGCGTATTTGCAACTTTCCTTCAGATCGTTACACTTCAGTTTTTCTTGTCAAGCCACTCATGTAATCACTAACCTTTTAATATAAAAGTTTTGTAAATATTTTCATAAATTTTTCAAGAGCTTTTTCCGTAGTTTTAGTTGTTTTCGATTTATAAATTTGATTTTATATAAAATTTTCACCAGCGTTTCACTAAGTTCGAATGCATTAATTTGCCAGACTCGATTGCTTTGCGGGAGGACATGAAGCTGTTGAGTTAATTGTTAAAATGAAAATTAATGTATATCATATAGGATTTTTCCTTTTAGCTGTGATACTCTTTTTTTATTAAATTTTTTTTTTTTTTTTTTGGAGCACTAACACATTCTGTAACTACTTTTCAACCTGCTTGCGGAACCGCCCTAAACAGTCGGAATAAAACTGAAAATACAAATTGATGAATATTTACCGCACTCACCGAAAAATGCCTAAGCTTTTTGGTGCGCACACATACACAAGCACACCTACACGCACATGTCCACACACACCATTTGGCATACACGAAATCCACCACGTTACACGAAGGATACGAATAAAAGACATGGGAATCACAGCATACAACCAACGAATAAGCAAGAAAGCCACAGTGGAAAAAAGGAAGGAATAATCAAAAGGAAAAAAGAAAACAACTACACAACAACGTCACAAGTGTACGAGCATTTTGTTTGTTGTTTACATGATTTTGGCAAAAGCTCAATGGCCGTGGTGGATTTGTAAAATGAAAATTTATTCAATCAACTTAGAATGTGTTGGGTTGCAACTCAAAGTCACATATATATAAGCACACACACACATGTATATGTATATACATATTTACACATACATACACACACACACATCCATATGCAATACTTGTACACACTTATAAACATTTTAATACATGTGAAACTATTTGGGATATTTAGTTGGAAAGAAAAAAAATGTATTTCTGCTACTCTATTTTTCTCCAAACATTTTCTCAAACGTCCTGTAATTTCTTTACCGTTTCATTGATTTAAAAACGCTTTATTTCATTTACTTTCTAACTCTCTAACTCCACTCGTTTCGATTTCATTAATAAGAAGAGAAAAAAAGAACCAAATATCTTTTTGCTCAGATTATTTTCTTTGCTTTCACAAAACGCTCGATTAGAAGAACTGCGATTCCGTTACAACACGTTGTCATGTGTCGTTGTTACTACTGCGAATGTCACATCCATGTCCTTTATTAAATGGTCTACTCTGGACATGACATTTGCAAACTGAAGTTAAGTTGAAGTTTTGGTGAATTTCATTACCGTTATTTATGTGTTGCCACATTTTGATTTTTGAAAAAGCTTTGCAGAGTTGTATTTCAATTGATGGTTGTGGATAACGGGTTGTTAGCGCTTTAACCCATTTTTGGTTAATAAATTTGTGTGTGGGATATGGAAAATATAACGCCGAATATAACTCTTTAAGTGGATGTAAAGTAAAATTAATTCTTAGAATTTCTTCTTCTTATTATACCATTCACAAAAAAGTGAAACGGTTTCTTATTACGTGTGTAATTTCTTCGATATTAATATGGGACCCCATAAAGGAAATATATTATGGATTCTGATGAATAGCGATGTCTGTCTGTCTGTACGTGAAATCGGTCTTTCCAAGCGCCCAGAAGAGCTAGAGACCGCGTTCTGGGACCGATGGATTAGAAATGAGCTTAAATAGAGTGATATTGAAAATCCGAAATACGGATCCAGAGCTAGAAAGCTTACACATATTTTTTGATGCAAAATTAATACCAAGAATAAAATATTTTTTTGTTTGTTCGTAAATTGAAACTACTTCATGCTTTGAGAAGCCTCAATTGTCTATGAAAAAATTAAAATCTTTTTTCCAGGGATGGCAAACATTTTTGCCACATTCAGTATTTTGTAGTACATGTAATAACTAATATGTTTCAAAATTTTAAGTTTTTCTTAAATAAAACTGCTTTATACTTCATAAAGACTTGCATTGGCAAGAAAAAGAATTTAAAAATTTAAAATTTCGTTACCAGGGGTGGGAAATTTATTTATTTTTTCCATTCATAAAGGTGCTACTAACTAACTAAAACTATTTTATAACTTAAGAAAAACAAATTGGTACTTAAAAATATATCTAACGCCAGACGTAGGTTGGTGAAGGGTATATAAGAATCGGCATAGCCGAATATAGCACTTTTACTTGTTTTCTATATAATTCTAGTTACAATTTTCAATACGCTTCAAACTTAGCATAATGGAAAGAGTAACGTAGTTGGATGGCTTAATGTTGGCATTTTTTAATCTATTTTTTATTGAAATTCAAGGTCCCTGTTGCTCTTTCGTTGCTGATTAGTGATGAAAATTGTAACTAGTACTAAAATTAAAAAAAGAAGAAGAATATCGAAGTTAGAGCTAAACTTTTCCCTCAGTGAAGTTATATGTTCTTAGTTTTTTCACGCCAACTGTTAGAAACTCCTCTTAACATTGAAACAATAAACAAGTGATTTTGAACAACTTAGAAATTCAATTCTAAATGCTGATTTTACATTATAAATTTGTTTCAAATTACTTGAAAATCTCTAATACATTTGCCGCTTTACTTTTCCTTCACAAAAGCCTGTATCTGATGTCGATCGAAATTTCAATACAATTTGTATACAACATTTCTATCGATATTGAAATATAAAATAACAAACTGGGAAATTTAATAGTGCGTTATAAAATAAAATTATTTTCTTTCTAGTTTTAATAGTGCTGGCTCTTTTTTTTTTGTCATAAATAATTTTAAGAACATAAATTGATCATGGAGTGGTTTCTGTTAATTCCTAATACCGTATTCAGACATACTCCTTAATTGCGCAATTAGGGAATTTTTCTCAATTACGGCCTTAATTGACCACAATTTATCATACAACAAGTCAATTAGTAAATTGAGCAATTAGTAGTTAATTGTATTACTAATTGCGTAAACCTCGAATTGCAACCCTGGTCATGAGTATGTGTACTAAAAACTGTGTTAAGTAAGCAGAAAAATTTCCTATAATGCCGAGCCAAATGTTTAAAAATATACACACACATAAACAAAACAATCCGGATTTTCAAACAGACTAGTCTGAACTCAAATTAAGAAACTTTGTAAAAATGTCAAGTTTTTCTTTTTAAAGCACCGATAATTTTAAATCAAAAATCGATCGGAATGACTCCGAGAGCTCCTTATTTTTATTATATGCAAGTAAAACTTCTTTCAAATCAAAATTTTCATCCATTTTTCAAATTTACAAACACGAATATTCGCAAAACAAATAAAAACAGTGTTTTTTTAGCTGTCAAATCATAATTGAGTCAGCTAAATTGAGTATATGTGAACTCAAGATTTAATTGCTCAATTAAAATTAAATTGACTCAATGAAATTTGAATTTCTGAATACAGTATAAGCATGTTTGAGATAATCAGAGAACATTTAGCCAACATTTCTTAAGATACCTTCACGCTTGTCAAATAATTAACTAAAAAAACGTAACCACTAAGTACTAGTCATTGACACCAGTGCTTATTAACCCTGCAATAACATACTTCGTCGATGTGACGACATAACTTCTTATTCTAAGGTTTTTCTTCTGGAATTGGTGCTGTGAAGCTTATTTTTATGATTAAGTCTTTTTAAAAACAGCATTTATTCGTTTTATTTAATTACAATACGTAAGAAACAATATAAAAAACTAAGCATTGAAAGCATTTTCAGTATTAAAATCAGCCTTTGGATCCTTTTGAGTATAGCCGTAGTCGATTTGACGAAGTATGACTTTTGCAATATAAAAATAAGTACGATAATCCAGGGTTAAGTAAAATAGTTTTTATCCAATAACTAAGGAAAACTGTTTAACTCATTAAAAAATAGTCGGAATTAAAAGAGTTTTCAATAGTATTTAGTGGTTACGTTTTTTGGCGAATATTTGCCAAGTGTGAGCGTACCTCTTAAATAACTAAAGATATTTTGTCAAACTTCAAATCGAATCTATCAGCAGCTTAAATTCTGGCCGCTTTTTGAAATTCAGAGGATAACAACGCTGATTGGCATATAAAACTTGTAAATTTGTAACTCTTAAAATTGAGAAAAGGGCCGCTTTTTTAAATATGTTCAAGCCAGACTGAATTATTTAACAATGTTTGTTCTCTTCAATACAGCGAGATCATTCGCACAAGTGCAGTGCTTTTTTTTACTCTTTTACAGATTAACTTTTAAGGTAATTAAGTAAAAAATGAAACGCCCCCGGGTGGGCTCGAACCACCAACCTTTCGGTTAACAGCCGAACGCGCTAGCCAATTGCGCCACGGAGGCTGTGGTGCCACACAACTAACAAGCGCTTATTGCACGTTTATCAAACCACTTGAGCAAACTGACTTGTTGTCTGAATCGTAAAAATTATTCATGATAAGAATCATGAATAATTGAGTCATATATAATTAATGCTCCGACGTAATTTAACGTAAACTAATAGTACTCTCTTCAGTCTATTTGAAACTGCAGTGTTTTATTTCTCTTTAACAACAAAATAAAAATAAATAACTAAAATTCAAGATGTATATTTTTGCGATAAATCCAAAATATTCTTATTGACAATTGACTCAGAATAATTATTCTAACGTCAGGACAAAAATTCGAATCGCTGAAGTAGTTAATGAGGACACCAACGATGAAAAAGAGGAACGCATTCCAGAAATGATTTTCTCGTACTTTGAAAATTCTATTCAGGTTCTATTTGCAAACACTGTCATGAGTGTTGAAATTGTCGATTGGAATCAGAATATTCGAACATAAAAAAAATAATTTTTATATATATATTGTCTTGAACCAGCACTTAGAGGATGACCCTACATATGAAGTACATTGTGCCAGAACTAGATAAGATCGCTCTCTCTCTCTCTCTCTCTCTTCTGTTAAGAGGACAGATTAGATGTGAGAAACTTTCCTTCCAGCTGTTTTAACTTCTTACTTCAGCGATGAATTATTTGCTGCGTATGCCGCGGAAGGAGGCTGTTTTATTCTACTCCCAGTTGGGTCAATATTTCGCGTGCTGTGTGGCATGTGGCATCGTCTTGTTGAAAAAATAAGTCAGTCAAGTCCAGCTCTACTTTGGGAAAAAAGCAATTTATTATCATCCCGCGGTAGTGCTCGCAATGGTCAGTAGCATACCTGTCTTCGTCGACTTTGAAAAACCACGTCAAAATAATACCTCCGACCCATTGTAAATATCAAATAGGATGCATTGGGAGCTCCTGCCGTGCTTATTTCTGCTCTCCACACCACAGCGATTTTTCCTGTGCACGTATCCTTGATAACAGAAATGAGCTTCCCCGCTAAAAACAATTTTCCGATTAAGAGAAGGATCTTCATCCATCTTTGCCAGCGAGTATTCTTCAAAAGTTAGCCGTTGTGGTAGACCGTGAATTTTCAATTTTTGCACTCACAACAGTTTTCATTTAGTGGAGTAACGATAATACTCTGGCACCAACAACTCAGGCTGATACAGCTGCGATATTTACCTCTATCTGCGTGTTGCCGGTTTAGTGTAAATTTAAATTGGGAGCATAATTTAGCCACAAGATTTCGAATATTCGCCACAGAAGGCCGTTCACAATAACCATAAAACGGAGGAAGCGCACAATGTACTTTCTTAAAGGAGTATAAATTTCGAGAGTAAAATTCGACAACTGCCAGCGCTACTCGTATGTAAGTCTAGGAATTATAGACCACACTGGTCGTGTTCAACAGTGACATGTTACACGAAAACACTTGAGCTGCCAAAAGCAGTCCTGTCATATATAAAAAAAATCACTCTTTAATGCGTAGAAATATGCCACATGTAGCCTAGATTGACTTATTGTGGCATCGTGTGCAAAAATATTTTCTTTTAAAATTAATTCTTCCACTTCAGCTCTTCATATACCAACATTCTAAATCGATTTCTACTTTTTTAAAACTTTTAATATATATCTTTCAGACAAAGGATTTGTTTCTGATATATAAAAGGTATCCATGGGCAACTGTTTGTTTATGCAGATGCAGATATGAACCCATCCGTACTTTCCCACAAAGAATATTAATCTCTTCTGGAAAATATTCTTCTGAAATTAATTTTGTACAATATTTCACATATTCAGAGTATCCTTTCATGAGTAGGTCTTCTTTATTTGTAATTTCTGAATTTTGCTTTATAATTCAATGGAATGAAACTTGACTCCAACAGAGATCTGTTAACTGCAAAATAAATTTCCTACGAAATTCGGTTCTTATCTTCTTATTAAACAAAATTAAATTTATTTTCACACTCATTATAAATGGTTTTTGATCATCATCCCAATAAATTTTAGTTTTAGGAGGCAGTCCGGTTTCTACTGTGCGTCATGTTGAAGATATTGTGTCGTATGTCGCCTCTATTTTTAGTAGCCAACATGTTCACAATTAAATTTTAAGAGAACCAGCAAAAATCCGGCTGATGCTCATTGAGGAAAAAATTATTTGTCACCATCAAGCAATTGGCCGTTCTCAATGTTTCAGCTTCAACCGCCCGTGCGAGATGAAACCACTTCCTTATTATTGTTTGTTAAAAAATCACACTTTTTGTATTATTAAACACTCTCGAATAATTATTCAGAATAATTTAGAGTGCAGATGGGCTTCTTCTGAGCAATTAATTTTGCAGCGGTTATGTAGAGAGTTGCAGTTAAAAGGACTATTGTCCTTTGGGCTATTTTGTGTCATTTGTAAATATCGTATTAAGGCTTATATAAAAACCTCACGAGTGGAACAAAAAAAAAAGGCTGCTGATCTGAGCAGGCTAAAGTGCCTAAGACTTTGTGATATTTAGAAATATGGAATGACACAATAAGAAAATACAGAAAATTCATAAGGATTATAGATTTGCTGAATGCACAATCCTCTGCTGCATCCTTTGCTGTTGTATTTTAAAAAATAATTTCAAATACATCTTTCCTCAATAAAAAAAATTATTTGTGAAATATTTATGTTTTTATTAACTTTCAAACTGTTTATTCGAATACAACCTTAAACGTTACCACAAGGCCCCTGAAGCTGAGCAGTTTTTAATTTATGCTGTTCAAAAATTTAGTAATTTATTTATCCTGGCTGGATATCCTTTAAAAAAAATAACTTAAACTGCTTTGCATAACAAATAAAAGACCTTTTGATTATGAAGTGACTTTTTAAAAGTTCATTTACTTTCAAAGTAGAGTTGAAATATTTTAATGCCCTGTAAATAGTATTTTGTTTAATTCTTTTTTAAACGAGTCACTAGAATCCCTTTAAGGCGTGTCACTTGCACAAATAAACAAAAGAACTCATTTAGCTTGACACAGAAAGGCCACATCAAAGCAGGGCCATAATGTAAATGCTTTTCGTTGCGATCGGAATGCATCAATTCTTGGCGTTCGTGGTTTCATTAACAAATTTCATATGCGTGTTTGTCACGAAAACAAATACAAACGCGTTTCCAAGGACCAAACTAACGACTTCACTGCCCAAGGATATGAGTGGTGCAATTAACTAAACAGAAATCCTGTTTGGTCCACCCCAGCTTTTTGTTTCTGTCATACATTTTTCCATGCATGTGAGATTGATGGCTTGTTTGTTTTGGTTAAAGCACGAATTTATTAAATTCAAAACATCCATCTGCACACCGAACGGAGAACACTCATGCACACAATCACATGAATTTAAGCTGGAAAAGCAGGAGTAGGAAATTTTACATCTGTTCACTTCCTGTGCGTGTAAATAAATATAAAATTAAAAAAATATCAACTGCCACCTACAACAACTACAAAACAAGAAATAAGTACCACAAATATCGAAGTACTTTCCAAACAACAAACAACAACCCCACCCAAATGCATCAAAACTTTAATCGAAGCAACCACAAGGAATTGTTTGCAGTTATTCGGTGTGTCCGTTGGCGTATCAAATATAATTTTCGATCTTTTTCTTTTTTCCATTTCTCTGCGGTACTTCTTCATCTGTCTGCCAGCGAGATCAATAACTTTGTTGTTTCAAGGTGTGTTTGAAAGTATTTTTCCAAAAAATATATCCACAACGAATTGCTTCAGTGTTTGTTGTTGCTTTTATCCACATCAAATCCATTGAAAATCGATGCTCATTTAGTTTGTAATTTAAGACAACTGTTTTTTCCTGCTTTCCTTTCCTTTTATTCATTTTTTTTGTTAACCAACAAATTTTAACACATTAAAACCACCCTTCCCATGCAGCGAATGCATTCAATCATTCATTCGTTCATTTAGTAAATTATACATCAACTGCAGTGTATCCTTCGCTCGCCCATATGCTGGAATTTTAAATGTTTCAGTATTTGTTTCGGTGATGATCGATTAAATTGTTTTCGTAAAACACTTAAGGCTTAATTAAGGCCAGTTAGTGTAATTAAAACATAATTAGTGAGTGTGTGATTTAGATGTTTGTTGGGTAGAAACAATATTAAGGGAGTGGGTACATCTCGCACAGGCAGGTAAAGCTGAAACATTGAGAACGGTCAATCTCTAGAAAGTGACAAATAATTCTTTCCTCAATGAAAATCAGCTGGCTTTTTGTTGGTTCTTCTAAAATGGAAATGTAAACACGTTGGCTACTAAAAATAGAGGCGATATACGAGTTAATATTCTCAACATGACACACAGTGGAAACCAGTCTGTCTCTTGAAACTAAAATTTATTGGGATGATGATCAAAAATCATTTATAATGAGTGTGAAAATAAATTTAATTTTGTTTAATGAGAAGATAAGAACAGAATATTGTAGGAAATCTCTTTTGCAGTTAACAGCTCCCTGTTGACCACTTAACAATTGGAGTCAAATTTCATTCTAATGAATTAGAAAGCAAAATTCACAAATTATAAATGAAGAAGACGTACTCATAGAAGGATACTCTGAACATGAGAAATATTGTACAAATTTCATTTCAGAAGAAATTAATATTCTTTTGTGGGAAAGTACGGATGGGTTCACATCTGCATCTGCATACAAATAGTTGCCCATGGAGCCCTTTATATATCAGAAACAAATCCTTTGTCTGAAAGATATATAATAAAAGTTTAAAAAAAGTAGAAATCGATTTAGACGAGAAAAAGTAGCGCTGCGAAATAGGAAATATCGAAAAATGTTGGTATATGAAGAGCTGAAGTGGAAGAATTAATTTTAGAAGGAAATATTTTTGCACACGATGCCACAATAAGTCAATCTAGGCTACATGTGGCATATTTCAACGCATTAAAGAGTGGGTTTTTTTATATTTGACAGGACTGCTTTTGGCAGCTCAAGTGTTTTCGTGTAACATGTCACTGTTGAACACGATCAGTATGGTCTATAACTCCTCCATGAATCGACTTGTAGCGCTGGCAGTTGTGGAATTTTACTCTCGAAATTCATACTCCGTTAAGAAAATGCATCGTGCATTTCTGCCGTTGTAAGATCAGTTTAAACGACCTTCTGAGGCGGCTATTCGAGATCTTGTGGCTGAATTATGCTCCCAATTTAAATTTACATTAAACCGGCAACACGCAGACAGAGGGAAGTATCGCAGCTGTATCAGCCTGAGTTGTTGATGCCAGAGTATTATCGTTACTCCACTAAATGGAAACTGCTGTGAGTGCAAAAACGGAAGCCTCACGGTCTACCACAACGGCTAACTTTTGAAGAATACTCGCTGGCAAAGATGGATGAAGATCCTTCTCTTAATCGGAAAATCGTTTTTAGCGGGGAAGCTCATTTCTGTTATCAAGAATACGTGAACAGGAAAAATTGCCGTGTTTGGTGTGGAGAGCAGCCAGAAGCACTGCGGAAGCTATCAATGAATCCTATTTGATATGGAGTTTTGATCGGAGGTATTATTTTGACGTGGTTTTTCAAAGTCGACGAAGACAGGTATGCTACTGACCATTGCGGGCACTACCGCGGGATGATAATAAATTGCTTTTTTCCCAAAGTAGAGCTGGACTTGACTGACTTATTGCTTCAACAAGACGATGCCACATGCTACACAGCACGAGGAATAATGGTCCAATTTAGAGGCGTGATCAGCCGCTCAACTGCCCTGTGGTCGTGTTATTAACCCTTTTAGACAATTATTTTCCTTTTTTTGTGGGAATGGTCTAATCTAAGGATACCGGCCGATATATTGACCGTGGCTGCGTTCAACAATTACATTAAATCGTTCTTTGCCTGCGGATATCTTCCCATCCCACTTACAATATCGAAATCTTCATATCAAATATCCACAAGCACTGTCACTCCCTCTATTCTCCTTCGAAAAACCTGTCACCGAGTTCCGAAGCAATGCGTTGCATATGGACGGGTTGTCCCTTAAATACTGGATCCACAAACATGTTCCCCTTTAAATTAAATCTCTAATTAACCTACTAAAAAATAACCCTCTTTAATATTAATATCCTGGTGGAACTGTCAATACTGTTGGCGCTATTTCCACGCTTGTTTTTATGACCAACAATTATTGATGGCAATTGCACCCGTAATTAATCTTTTTCTGTTCTTGCTATTTCCTGACTTCGTTTTAATAAAAATCTGTCTTCCCAGTTTCGATGCAATTTAGTGCCTATGGAGGGGTCATTCCCTAAATACTGGATTCACAACAAAAATTCTTTCATTAAAATAAAACTCTAATTAACTGACTAAAAATAAATTCCCATTAAATTGAGGATTCAACGCGAACCCTGTTGGCACTATTTCCAGGCTGGTTTTATGACCTGAATTCGTTTTAGTATAAAAGTTGATCCAATCGAAAAAGTGCATCGCGCCCCCGGGTGGGCTTGAACCACCAACCTTTCGGTTAACAGCCGAACGCGCTAACCAATTGCGCCACGGAGGCCATGAGACCTACGAGCAGCAATTTGGAACAGAATTGCATGGGAATATATAAGAGCCGAGGGACGGGAATGATATTTTTTAATTACGCCTGCCGTTCACGTACCTCAAACTTACTCACGAAGTGTGAAATCGAAAGTTTTAGAGCCGCTTATTTCGCAAAATATTTTAAATTGAATTCAAATCATTTTGAAAATTAAAGTCAGCAAGTAAATCGTTGGCCTCCGTGGCGCAATTGGTTAGCGCGTTCGGCTGTTAACCGAAAGGTTGGTGGTTCAAGCCCACCCGGGGGCGGCAGCACATCAAATACTTCAAAAACTGTTTTATGTTACAGCCAGTTTCCGCATGAAAAAGATAATTGAGATTTAAAAATAATTGATATCGACAAGGATATTAAATTGTCTGCTTATTTGTAAAGAAAATTTGAGATTTCTTAACAAAATAAACATAAAACAGGACGATAATAAAAATAAATTTTACTTTTTATGGAATCGAATGTTAGTTTGATATATTTTATTAGACACAAAAGTTTTTAATAAGTTTTAATACAGTAAAACCAATGACAAACAGAGTGAGCATACGCATACTTAATTAAAACAAGTATAACTAAGTACAGTAGAAATATAGTAAGTTATTAAATTTTTCGTTCATTTCCAACACTCTCCCTGAATGATAAATTTACAAAATTAAATTATTTCTTATATACTCTTTACAATTATAAAAAGTACAAGACGAAATAAAATTTGATTGAAATATTTAAGGTTGTAACAATATTTTACAAAAAACCAATTTTAGTTCCAAAATAATCAAGTTTTTGAGAAGTAACAGCCTTGGTAAATATGTCTGCAATCATCTCATTTGTACACAAATATTTCAAAATTATTTCTTTTGATTCTATTTTCTGACGAATAAATTTTGATTTAATATCCACATGTTTTGTTCTAGACGAGAAATTATTATTAAGAGCGACCTGTAAAGCACCCTTGTTGTCGCAGTATAACAACATACTTTTACAGCTTTTGGGATTAAGTTCAGCTTCTAGGCGTTTTAGCCAAGCAGATTCTTGAATAGCTGCAGTTAATGACTGGAACTCAGCTTCTGTTGATGATAACGATACTGTTTTTTGTTTTTTTGTAGACCAGGAAATTGCGCCGGATTGATATACAAAGACATATCCAGTAGTGGATCGTCGATCGTCGATATTTCCGGCCCAGTCAGCATCGCAGAAACCTATTATTTCTGAGTCTGGTTGCCTTCTATAAACAATACCTTTGTTGATTGTGCCTTTCAAGTATCTCATTACTCGTTTAACAGCTTCCCAATGTGCTTTACCAGGATTGCTTCCAAATCGACTTAGGAAATTCACGGCGTAACAAATATCGGGTCTAGAAATTCGAGCTGCAAACAGCAAACACCCGATCGCCTGCATGTAGGGAACACTTGACATTTGCTGTTTTGCTTCTTCATCTTTGGGGCACATGCTCAAGGATAATTTTTGGTTGTAGTCCATTGGAGTAGATGTTGGGTTGCAATCACTCAATCCAAATCGTGCTAAGACATTTGATATATATTGCGTCTGATCGATTTTGATAGCGTCTTTACTTCTGGTTATATTCATACCTAATACTGAAGATACCTCTCCAATGTCCTTCATTTTAAATCGTTTGGATAATTCGGACTTAATCGAATTAATTGTTACCATATTATTTGAAAATATTAAAATGTCATCTACATAAATAGCCACGTACAACATCTGATTACCATCCACCTTATGATAAACGCATTGATCGACTTCACCTCTTATGAGTCCCATCTTTAGCAATTCAATATTGATTGTTTCATTCCATACACGCCCCGACTGCTTGAGACCATAAATGGATTTTTTCAGCAAGCATACCTTATCAGAACCATCACTGAACATTTCTGGTTGTTGCATATAAACAGTTTCCTTAAGTGAACCATTTAAATATGCACTTACGGCGTCCATTTGGTGTACATACATGTCATATTTAATAGCCAATGCCAGCAAGTATCGAATTGAATCATATCGGACCACAGGAGAAAAAGTCTCATTATAATCGATCCCTTCACGTTGTGAGAAACCTTTGGACACTAATCTCGCTTTCCATCTTAAAGTATTACCATGTTTATCCTTTTTAGTTTTAAAAACCCACCTCGTTTTAACAGCCTTTTGGCCCGGTGGCAGATTTGTTAACACCCACGTGTTGTTTGCTTTCAGTGAATCAATTTCCTCCTGCATGGCCGCTTTCCATTCGTCTGAGTTATCTGATGACATGGCATCCTTTACACTGCTAGGATCATCAGAAAGAAACTGTATAGCACAAAAATTCTGCGATTGCTTATTTTTGTTGGCAATACGATGTGATCGTCGTACGTTATCTGATACCGATGGAAAATTTTGGGCAACATGTGGAGCCGGAACCCATTCATCATCTGTTTCCATTGGTGATGACCATTTATCAGAGTCGACATAATCACTGTCATCGGCATTAGTGTTTGGCGGTGCATCATCAATTTCATTCGTTATTGTAGGAGTTAATTCAACAATATTTCTACTCTCCCCTGAATTAACGTCATCGTAATTTTGGAGCAGTTCCGGGTAATAAAATTCATTTTCTATATTCTGGCTCACCTTACTTTCTTCTAAGAATACCACATCACGGCTTATAATAATACTGTTATCTTCGGGGTTAAATAATCTATAAGCCTTACTTTCACAGCTGTACCCCATCATAATACATTCTGTTGATTTTGTATCCAGCTTGCGACGCTTTTCCTTGGAAATGTGTGCAAGAGCAGGACATCCAAAAACTCTCAAAAATTTTAGGTTAGGACGTCGTCCAGACCAAATTTCTTCGGGGCTTCTGTTTTCACCACGGCATGGAACTCTATTGATTAAATAACAGGCTGTGTTAGCGGCTTCTGCCCAAAATCGCTTGTCTAAGCCGCTATCAATTAGCATACATCGAACACGTTCCATCAAGGTTCTATTAATTCTCTCCGCAGTACCATTTTGTTCCGGAGAATAAGCACACGATTTTTGATGAATTATCCCATAGTTCTGAAAATATTTTTTAAATTTTTCATTAACATACTCGCCTCCGTTGTCAGATCTTAGAATTTTGATTTTAGTCGAACACTGATTTTCAGACATTTTCTTAAATAATACGAACGTTTCGAAGACATCAGATTTTCTCTTAAGCGGATATACAAACAATTTTCTAGAATAGTCGTCAACAAACGTTACCAGATATCGAGCTCCAGAAAACGAGTTTACACTTAGCGGGCCAACAACATCAGAATGCACCAACTCCAATAACTTAGTAGCTCTTATGCCATCTTCTCGTATTGGCTTTCTGGTTTGTTTCCCTTTCACGCAAACCACGCACGGGGTTTGGCTTCTGTTTTCAAAATTTACGCCATCTGAGGATTTTTTTACTTCAATTAAATTTTTGTCGCAAATGTGTCCAAATCTTCTGTGCCAAAGACCAAGTTCTTTTGCAGCTACAAATGCGCTATTTTCTTTTTCTTGCGTTTCACTATCTATTCGATATAAATCGTTATAGACTTTAGCAGAAACAATAAGTGTACCATTTCCGTTCAATATGCGACATGTTTCACCCTCAAAAATAACTTTCTTACCACTTTTCGTCATTTGTCTTACAGAGAGAAGATTTGCACACAAGTTAGGTACATATTCAACGTTTTTCACGGTTATTTCTTTTTTTGAATTACCAATCAAAATATTCAAATTTAAGTCACCTGCGCAATCAACGTTCAATTCGCTCTTGTTAGCAACCATCACTTTTTTGTCTTTTATGTTATGTATGTTATACATACACTTGTTATCATTTACCATGTGATTGCTAGCGCCGCTGTCGATGTACCAATACATAAATTTACTGTCTTTGCAGCAAGGTTCCTTTGCAATTGCGCTCAAATTCGTGCCCGATGTTATTAGCGTTGAAGAAAATTCTTTCTTCTCATTTTTCTTGTTTGGATTACCATTGCTTCTGTTGTTACCATTTTTGAAACTATTGATATTGTTGTTCTTTTTGTTATGGCAATTTCTGGAAATGTGTCCATATTCTTTGCAATTGTAGCATTCTACAGGCGTTTTCTTCTTATGGCTGAAATTTTTTTAATAGAGCACAGCTTCCTTTTCCCCATTCGGAACATCAAATTTAGCATCTTGTAAAAGAAGATTTTTTACCTTATCGACTGTTAACTTTTCCTTTGAGTTTTCCACAGCCATTACCAGCGGCTTAAATTCATCTGTCAATCCAGCTAACATAAGCGATGCAGTAAGTTCATCGTCTATATTGAGTCCTGCATTTTTCACTTTTATAGCAGTTATCACCAACTCATTGACGTATTCTTGAATAGAAGCATAATTCCGCAGCTTCATATTCACCAATTGTTTCAACAACTCTACTTTCCGTGTAAGACCTGTGTCCTCAAAAACACTCATTAACGCATCCCACGCTTCTTTTGCTGTTTTAGCTGTAGCAATGTGTCCATAAATACAGGAATCTACCATCAAAGTGATTTCAGCCAAGGCGCGTTCATTCAAGACTGCATCATTTGCATCAACCGCACCAGATTCCACAACTTTCCAGCATCCTTTGATGACCAGACAAGATTTTGCTTGCCTCTTCCATACGTCGAAATTCTCGCGACCCTTTAGACGCTCCAACGAAAATCCAATAGGAAGGTTTGCCATATATTTGCCACAAACTTTTTATTTCTTTGAAGAAAAAAAAAAATTCTAATTTTTATTTTCACTGCGTGACATGTAGCCCATAACCTGTTAGTTTGATATATTTTATTAGACACAAAAGTTTTTAATAAGTTTTAATACAGTAAAACCAATGACAAACAGAGTGAGCATACGCATACTTAATTAAAACAAGTATAACTAAGTACAGTAGAAATATAGTAAGTTATTAAATTTTTCGTTCATTTCCAACATCGAATACAATTGGAAGAGTCCGCAAAGCCCAGTTTCGGTGCAGGAATTCATACAACATCCTTTTTATCAGGACTCAATTGTGCGACAGTCACATACTTTCGTGACCGTGAGGAGGAAATTAAATATTTACTTGTTATTAATTTTAAGCAAAATGCACTTTTTCCACTTTGTAAACAAAATAAAAAGATTCGCTAATAATCCTTATAGTACTGGTAACAAAAATCATCTCCGAAAGGATGTTTGTAGTCAGTCATAAGGACAAAGTCAATTATCTTAAAAGCTAAATGAACACACAAAGAAATAGTCATCTGTCAGTGAGAGCTATTAAATTACCAAATAAAAAGGATCAACTGCTCTACCAAAATAAAATAAGAAGAAGAAGAATTAACAGCAGGAAAAAAAGGATCCACACATTTTATGCCACGAGTTTAAAAGTATCCAAGAGAATTGAAAACCCAGTTAAGAAATTTGATATACAAGTAAATATTCAAGCATACGAGGACTGCAGCCAACCGTCATTGAAAAATAACTGCAGCCATCAAATGTAGAGATAAAATAAATCTGCAAGGGATGGATGGATGGATGGATGGATGGCTGGCTTAAGGGAGAAGACATGCAGACATACCAGCACATTCGGCTGCAGACAACCAACCAGCTTTAACATATTGAATATCTACCAAAAGTCAGTTGGCAGCCGCAAGTTGAATGCATGCAGACACACGAACACGTCCAATTTCAAACGTACTCGCATCAACTATTCATGTGCCGTCATAAAGTTGCAACAAAAACAAACACTTTTACACCTTTTCCTTTATTTAATTCGTACTGCTGACATAATAAAATGAAATTTTCCTCAATGAATTTCGTTAAAAGGCAAAGAAATTCCGTTAGTAGTCCTAGTATAACGGCCGACCGCCCGCATAATATGAAATTTTCAGAATTCTATACGTTCAGCTGAAATTTCGTTAGAAGCCAAAGTGGATGTGAAAATAGTGGTGCACATTTACAGTTGGCGGCGCAACATGTTGCAAATAAAACGTACGGATTGCGATGAATGCGAGTGTTTTTGTTTTTGTTTGTGTGTTATTTGTTAGAGCGCTGCACATATTTGTGCGGGTATCATTTACAAAATCTGTGGCCACACATCTGCTGTCAAAAATCAGATGTCCTCGTTACGTTTTCATTAATACAACTAATAACCGTTTGATGACCGAGTGCCACAAAGTGTTTAGCTGCATGCAAATCTGGTTATAAGTGAAGACTGTTTGTGTGTTGCAAAGAAGTCATTTCCAACAACTTTACAAGCAATTAAGTACTCTACATTCGGCAATAAACTGCAGAAGTATTTGTTAAAATTTACACGAGGAGTGTTTAGCTGCATGCAAGTCTGATTATAAGTGAAGACTGTTTGTGTATTGCAAAAAAGTCATTTCCAACAACTTTAGAAGCAATTAAGTACCCTACATTCGGCAATAAACTGTAGAAGTATTTGTTAAAATTTACATGAGGTGTGTTTAGCTGCATGAAAATCTGGTTATAAGTGAAGACTGTTTGTTTGTTGCAAAGAAGTCATTTCCAACAACTTTAGAAGCAATTAAGTACCCTACATTCAGCAATAAACTGGAGAAATATTTATTTCAATTTATACGAGGAGTCTGTTGGCTCGAGCAGACTACGAAGCCAGAGATCGACGCTCAGTCACGAATATGGTGGAGAATTTTTCTAATCGGCATTTTTGCGAGGTTGTGCGAAGGCTGGTCACTGAAAATAACCGACAACAGCTGTTACTGTCATGTATTAAAGATCGCGTTACAGCAGCTTCTTCCATCAATAGTGGAGTTAGAACTCACCGGCCAAATAGACTATAAAATGGCCACAACAGTTCTCTATCATCTCATATCTTTCTTCTCATGTCTTCCCAATGCGATACTGACATCGATCGGTGTGCAGCGGGTGTTCGTTGCAGGTAGATCCGCTAGTGAAAAGTGATTTGTCAAGTTGTGCCAGTATTACTACTGAAGAAAAGGGACGAAAAAGTTAATGTGATCCTTCCTTGGAAATGGGAAAACCTCAGGTTCTTTTGACCACCGCTTCTACTCCCTCGACAGCTGTACACAATCGGCGCATGTGCCGTTCACTTAATTTTATTTGCGTGTATTCATCTCCCTCTGGTGGTTTTGCAACAGTTGTTTTCTGTGATATTTCAGAAGTTGTTCACACCCCAACACTTGAAGTCAAAAAGAGGGAAGTACGAGCCTTGGATTTTAATGATGGACTACGTCCAGTTTACTGCAGCCACCTTCATAATCATGGTTGTAGCGAATCGTAACATCACTATTCATATCCCCGTGTGACCGACACTTGCCAAGCTATTTAAGGTCGGGGTTGTAATTTGCTTCTTGATCTGTATACTCCATTTGCGCGAGTACTCACCATTCCTTTTCTTATGTTTCCTACACAGGGCCATGCCCTGATCTATTTTTTTTACTAAAGAAAATCAACATATTGAATTGGATGTTTTTTGATAACTCTGATTTGACAGCTGGAAATGTCAGAACGTGTTGTCATTTTTGTTTTTTTTTTTTAATTTGCATATTTACCACTTCACGGTTAACATAATCGATCTGAATTTTGATTAAGTGGATACTCCAATAAGTAGAAATTGCAATATTTTGACTGAAGACAATCATGAAGCCATTAAAGAATCACCATTCAATCTATTAAATTTGGCTGTTTAGGTTGTTATTTCCCTCGAAATGAAGTAGAAGCGGGGGATGTGCAGCCACGCTGACTGAACATTTCTTTCTATAAAAATTAATCAGCTAAATATTCGAATAAAAATTTTGAACTATTCGGCAGTACGAATGAGAGAAAAATTATGAAGTTTTATCTGAACGATTTTATTTAAAAGATTTTATACTAAAAGAATTTTGTTTCATAATACCTACTCAACAATTTCATTCGATTTTGTTGCTCTTTTTTCATGAGTCCATTGAAAATTTCATGAATATTAAGAAAGAGTTCAAAAGA
The DNA here is from genome assembly GCA_963675445.1 of Linnaemya vulpina. Lineage (NCBI taxonomy): Eukaryota > Metazoa > Arthropoda > Insecta > Diptera > Tachinidae > Linnaemya > Linnaemya vulpina. The sequence goes on from OY776278.1 coordinate 36,310,415, forward strand.
ACTTGTTCCAATGGCTTTAATACTTTCGTGAAAATATTGCATTGAAGTTATCAAAACAACATTTTGTATTTTTTTAGAAATCATTTTATATATAAGAAAATTACTTAGGTCTTGTTTGAAATACTTAAATATATGCTGACAAATTACGGCATTCGATTGTGATCGAAATTTGTATTTAAATTGTATCGAAATTTCGATACATATTAAGTGCCTGTTCTATAACATAAATAATTTTTGTTTTAAACTTTTTTAAGCTGAAAATGTTAAAAGGAAACTGATTTATATATAATTTCACTTGATATTTATAATTTCCAAAGCTTGATAAAATTACTGCCTGGACATATTTTGTAACAAAATTTGATAAAGTAATTTCACTGAACTAATTCTTTGAATGCACGTAATACTGTATTCAAACATGCATGTTTAATTGAGTCAATTTAATTTTAATTGCGCAATTAAGTCCTGTGTTAAAACATACTCCATTTAGCTGCGTCAATTATCATTTGACAGCTGAAAAAGTATTGACTTTATTTGTTTCGTGACTATTCGTGTTTGTAAATTTTAAAAATGGACGCAAATTGTGGTTTAAAAGAAATTTTATTCGCATATAATAGAAATGTGGAGCTCTTGGAGTCATTGAGATCGATTTTGGATTCAAAATTATCACTGCTTAAGAAAAAGAAAGAGGAAAACTTGATAATTTTACAAAGTTTATTTAGTGGAGTTCAGTCTAGTCTGTTTGAAAGTTCAGTTTGTTTTGTTTATGTGTGTGTATATTTTTAGAAATTTGGCCCGTCATTATGGGAAATTTTTCTGCTCACTGAATGAAGTTCTTAATTAACAGACTTATGACCAGGGTTGCAATTCGAGTTTTACGCAATTAGTGAGACAATTAACTACTAATTGCTTAATTTAATAATTGACTCATTGTGTGATAAATTATGGTCAATTAAGGCCTTAATTGGAAAAAACGCCCTAATTGCGCAATTAAGGGGTATGCCTGAACACGGTATATTTATTTATATCTTTCTTGTGTCATTGCAGCGAAGAAAGCAGCTCACAGCATCAACGAAAGTATTTCACTTATTTCAAGAAATTTTCATTTGAAAAAGCTTTAACGAAACTTATTTCATTAATCCATCGAAAGCTGCTTTAAAGAAATTCATAGAATTTTTAGAAAAAACTTCTTTCAGTGTAGAACTCAAACGTAGCAGAACATAATTAATTCCATATCCTACATTAAATACTTCAACTGAAAATTATCTTGAATTAATACGCAAATTACTGTCCTCAAAGTTGCTTGAAATATATAATTAATATCGAGATTGTAAATGCATGCAAAGCATTCGTTTCATCGTCACCGATACCTGTATGAATTCCACAGCAGCCCTGCACGTACTCGTATGTCAGCAACATATAAATTGTATCTACAATCTTAACAATCATTGTTCACTAATAAACCAACCAGCCCACTTTAGACACCTTGAGAGCTCCTCGTTTCAACCCCATGTCGAGATGATATTTTCTTTGTTCGTTTGTTTGTTTGTTTGTTAACCTCGTCTAACACATCTTAGACATGGTTGGTGTTTCTTTTATTTCAAAATCTATGCTGGTTCTTGAGTGTTTTTGTTCTTCGTATTTTGTTGTTTGTTGCTCATTCATGAGGTAATTATGGTTGTTGTTGCTGTTGTTGTTTTCAGCATTCTTTCTAAAACGATTTAATAATACAACGAGTATCTTCAGTTGTTTGAATCTTTGAGTGTTCAGATGAATGATTTTCGTAAGAACGTGTGTAAACACCTTTAGGGCCGCCACAAATTGTTATTATTTTTTAAGTGATTGTTAAGAAATTAGGTTTCTCAGTGTTACACATTTGAAAACAAATTAAGTTTATTTGAGAAAATAGTAATTGAAAAATAAAATGATGGAAAATATGAGGGCAGCTAATATGCAAAAAGAGGGCGGGTTTATTGTTAAATGGAAACAAAAGTGCAACACTTTTTTTGTTATTTTGTTAATGACTACTTGAATAAGTAGTTCAGTTATTTAAGAAATATTTCTTGCGACAATTTTAAAAGGGTTTTGCAAGCTTTTTAGTTGATTTACTGCAGCGTGTGAAATAAATAAAAGTGGTCAAGACCATAACGAAGAATAGGATTTAATAGTTCATTTTCCTAGGTTTTAGTTTACTTAAGGTTAATAATAAAGTTAAACAAATTATTAGAGTCTGGGAAAATTATATTCCTTTTAAGCACACTCATACATCGAAATCTATATAATTATGTGTTCAACGCATGAAGTTTTATATATCAATAGACTCTGATTCACTTCACTTGTTGAAATTTAAATGTTTATCAGCCGAAAATTAAAAATGCATTTTACAAAATTGAGCACTCATCACATCTCTTCCCAGTGAAGCTGTTTGTGTAATAACGTGTGCAGACATACCCCTTAATTGTGTAATTCGGGCATTTTTGCAATTAAGTTAAGGCTTTTTATTATGACCACAATTTATCATACAACAAGTCAATTAGTAAATTGTGCTATTAGTTGTTAATTGTCCCACTAATAGCGTAAAACTCGAATTGCAACCCTGGACATAAGTGCATTTATTAAGAATTGTGTTAAGTGAGCACAAACATTTCCTATAATGGTGGGCCAAATGTCTAAAAATATACACACACATAAACAAAACAATTCGGATTTTCAAACAGACTAGACCGAACTTCAATAAAAATTGTAAAATTTTCAAGTTTTCCTTTTTATTAAATTAGCATCCATTTTTTAAATTTACAAGCACGAATATTCACGAAACAAATAAAAACAACGTTCTTTCAGCTGTCAAATGATAATTGAGTCAGCTGAATTGAATATGTGTGAATACTAAATTTAATAGCGCAATTAAAATTAAATTGACTCAATTAAAAATGCATGTCTGAACACGGTTTAGGTATGTGATCCGCTTATAATTTATGAACGGTTGCATCAAACCTTGAAATATTTTAAAAATCATTCCTAAACTTCCTAATGCAAATTGCAACCGATTCCAACTGGAGGATTTCAAGATATACTATTCGAAATATATTAAATAACTTTTAAATACCGATCTATTCAACAGACTAACCAGCTCTTTTAAGACCCACGTTGGTTAATCCTATCGTGAGATATCTTGAACAAAAAAATTCGAAAAAACTGATTCAGTTGAAATACTGCGAAATTATATATCTGATAAGTCGCGCGACTTTTACAATAATCGAAAAGTATATCAATCAGAAGTTATCACGTGAAAATCGGTTGATTAATTTTATAGTGTTTTGCTGGAAGAGCTCAAAAGCATAAATTCATGTTACGATAGTTTTGCGATTAAAATTTGCGGGAAGTTACAGGGATGGACCTTGGGATCAATTGTTTTTTTTTTAATTTTTAAGTTGGAAACTCTTTTATTTTGTCTAAATTATTTTATAGGGGCTGTTGCTTAAAACCATTCCTTTTAAGCAAAATATATAAAAACACCCAGAAATTGAGGACTTCGTAGTTTTAATTGTGAATATTTCGCAAAATAATTTTTATTGCCATCTTTGCAATTTCTTTAGCCATTTTTTGTGACATTTTATAAGAGTCTAATAAGGGTTTGACAAAATACTATTATTTTTCATAATAAAATTATTACAAATAGAAACAATTATCACAATGATCTCACCCTACAGAAAAGAGGTAATAAATAAAAATGCACTTGAGGACTGTTAATGAAAGTGTAGCGACTTTCGAAAACAGCTGTACTGCTCTGCTGTTGAAGTTGAATATATAAAGAAGTGCTATTGACTTTCCCTTGTGTTAATAAATAAGAATGTACATCAGAACGATGACAAAAGTGTAGCGTTTATCGAAAACAGCTGTTCTCCTTTGCTATGGAACTTGAATATATAAAACTGATGCACATACAAAATGCAACATTTTTCACTTGTTTTCTAAAAAGTAACGGTTCGCAAGAGTTTGAAAACAGATTTTTTTTCGTAAGGGATGTTGGATTCATTTTTAATAAATTCCTTATTTGGAAATGGCAAAATGTTGCCATTTCAAAAAGTGTGAAAAATGAAAAGAAATCGGCATAAGTTTATATGGTCTTATTTTAATATTTAAGCTATTATAACTTTTGAGTGATTGATGTTTTGTTTCGTCCCATAGTGAATTGGGAACACTAAATGACCAGGTATATAATTTCGTAGTTGAAAAATAACTCACTTTGTTTTCGGATTTTTTCGTTCAAAATGTCTCACGAATGAACAAACCGATTTTTGACCAGGTCAGCTGCGGTCCAAGTGATTTTTCAATGTCAAAACTATAGAATCAGTGGATTGTTAAGGCCGATTAAAAGACATTTAAATAACTAAACTACGTATTAAAGTGCTTATTAACAAAATAACAAAAAAAAGTGTTGCACTTTTATTTCTATTTAACAATAAACCCGCCCTCTTTTTGCATGTTAGCTACCCTCATATTTTCCATCATTTCATTTCTCAACTACTATTTTCTCAAATAAACTTAATTTGTTTTCAAATGTGTAACACTGAGAAACCTAATTTCTTAACAATCACTTAAAAAATAATAACAATTTGTGGCGGCCCTAAAGGTGTTTACACACGTTCTTAGGAAAATCATTCATCTGAACACTCAAAGATTCAAACAATTCAAGATACTCGTCGTATTATTAAATCGTTTTAGAAAGAATGCTGAAAACAACAACAAATCAGAGATTTCTGAAAGAGATTTCTGAAAATCTAGAGATCCAAATCGGAAATTTATATATTTAGAATTGTTGATAAAAAGTCATAAGTTGTACTCTGTGGTGCTAAATTTTCATCATCAGTTGTTTTTTATAAGTGATTTGATTTTTTTTTAATTCTTTATTCAAATACTTTTTGAACTGCCTATTTCACGATGTCGATGGAGAATTCTTTCTGTAAAAATTTGTTTCTGTTCGCAAAAAGAACTCTTTCGCGATAGTGAAAAAGACAGTAAATAAGACACCAGAACTCCTGAATTGAGCAGTTATTTTTAGAAAATAAAAAAGTCAAAATTCCTTGTCTTGTTCAAATTGTGTGTATCTGATTAACAATATTTTTTGCCGAGTAGTTGCTTTCCCTTAATAAAAACGCCATCGAAATTTTCTTATAATTTTTATTTATATTATTCGTTGGTATAAAAATATATATATTATAAAAGTTACAGTTTAAATATTTGCTTCTCCATACAATAAAATATAGTTTGTTTTATATGATTGTGAATTTATTCTCTTAAAATTAAAAACAGTCTTTTCTCTTAAAACCCGTTTGAGAAACTTTTATATCAAAAATAAGAGACTGCCTTGGAGCTTAAATGTGTAGTTATTTATTGTATAATATATTTTTGTTATAACATAATATCACAAGTGTAACTCGAAGAATACACAGAATCTTTTATAAATGTTAGACAATATTGATCTTTTTAAAAACTAATTTACTTAAGAGTTATTTCTTTTTTTTTTTTTTTTAAATTTGTGAATTATATACGAATTTACAAGATATGAAAGTTTACTAGTCCAGATATTTACTTGCACAAATACTTTGTTTTACATCTGGCAAAAATTATTGCTTTAAGGAACAATTAAGCATGTTGTGATATAATTGTTTGTTTTGTTTTTGTTAATTTTTTTAATTGTTTTCTTATTTATACGTTTAGTTTGGGGCCTAAATTTAAAGGGGTTTTTTCTTTTAGTTGGTTAATAAATTTAAGTACACAACCGCAGTTCGATTTTGTTTTTTTTACTTTTTGTTTAAAAAAATATATAATTTTTTGTTTGCTTTTTAATTATTTAATAATTTCAAACATTTTACCTTAGAACTTTGTTAATTTTTGTACTAGATTCTCTATTAAGGTTCAGTTTTATTTATTCATATTATTTTATAGATATTATTTTCTTAAAATACATTTACTGGTAGTGTGTTTTCAATTAGCTGGTGTTTTATATTCTTATAGTTTTTATGCCAGAAAATAAAAAAATAAATAACTTAATTATTACAAATAGTTTCTAGCAGCTTAAATATTAAAGTTTCTAAAATATCAGACCTCTTTAATAAACATCAACAAAATCATTAAAAAAGAAAAAGTTTCTAATATTTTGCCAAGTCTCTCTTAATTAAGTCTGTTTCTTATCCTATTGATGACTAGAGTTCACACTCGTTGTTTTTTTTTTTTTTAATTAACTTTTTGTTGTTGTTGTAATTTTGTGAATAAGAAAATTAAAATATTCAAACTTAAAATACTAATACTGCACGAGTTTTGCCTGGATTTAGAAAAACAATTTATTAAAATTCACCCAAAAGTTTGGAAAATTTCGTAAATTGGAATTTGTTTGTTAATTAAAAACTAAATTGAGATCATTAGAGAAGCTGATTGTGTGGGGAGATGTTAAACTTAAAGTTTATAATTATTTCTGATTAAATTATTTTAAAATTAAATATAGAAGATTTTCTAAGAACACTGAGTTTAAAATCAACTTGTTACGACTCTTTTTTTCAGTAGCGGGTATTAATTCCCTAAATTATTAGATTATAATATTTTTAATATTTCTAATAGTCTTTCGTTAATCTGTTAATTCATAATAAAATTTAAGTGCTGCTTATTTAAATCGTGATGGAAAAATTAAAATGAATTTTGGTAGTGGAAAAAAGACTCGATTCCTGTTTTCATGTATGACTCTTTATTGTTAAGGTGCGGTCACACTTGACAAAAGTTTGCATAAAATAGCGTAACCACTAAACTAATTATAGGAAAATAGTTTAAATTAAATAGATACGTGTGTCTTAAAGAAAAAAATTTCAGTCGTAACTAATAATCAGTGGCGTAGAGTTCAATATTATTGTAAAACTGTTTAATCCATTAAACACTTGTCTGAATTAGTATATATTTAATTAGTGGTTACGCTTTTTTGAACAAATACTTGGCCTAATGTGGCCGTGCCTTTACTCTTTAATATTTTTTTAAATAGGAATTAATAATTAATGGGAACTATAACAAATTATTGAAAGGGCTCGCAAATTTTTATTGTTATTTTTATATTTCTCCTTTAATTGGTGATTCGAATCCATATACAACAAACGCCAGTATGTAACAGTGAATAAAAGTTTATTTTATTGTTAAAAACAAATTCTTCAAAAGCCTTGGAATTTTACTACAAGATTAAGACAAGAAAAGTGAAAATGTTTCGCCATATTATGTATGACAACATCGACGTAACATCAACACGATACTTGTCAGTTGTCCACTAGTTGTCGGCAGCAATTAATAACTATTCATAATCTCTTGTAATAGGTCTATAATATTGATGGATCATAGCAAAAATAGTCAATTTATGTCGACAATGAATAGACAAGTGGTAGCTTTTTGCTGTAGTGTTGATGTGACGTCGATATCGTCATTCGTAATAGGGGAGATTATAGTCAATAATTAAAAGTGTGGCAACTAAGAATAATGAAAAAATACTAACAGTGGATCCGTATATTTTTTTAATTAAATAACTTTTTTTCAATATGACCTCGACCCTGCATCGAAATTATAAACAGGAGAGGGTAGTAAGACAACGACAGTTCGAAACTTTTGACGAAAATCATAAAATATTTCCCCGCCACGATAGTAACACAAAAAAAAATTTTAGGTAACAAACAACAGAACAACAGATTTTGAAATAGTTTTCAATAAGAAAATTTTCAGTCAAATGCCGGATTTCCTATTTTTTTGTTCACATAGTCGACTATGTTGTGACCTAATAGTTGTCTTGTTTTTTTCGTATTTTAACCCTAGAATACTAACGCTATTTAATAGAGCGTTGGAAAACTATTAGAATTTGGAACCGCTGATGTTACAACAATAATATAAAAAAACTACTTGTAGAATTTACCTCGGCTATTATTCTAGACTGAAACGATTTTTGTGTGATCGGACCGATTCTAGAAAAGGGGAATCGAACAAGGACCTCTGCATCTCTTAAATGAGTTGTCCTTTATGCAGTTTTTTTTTTGCAAATCTCAAAGAAAGAGTGTAGTAGTTTTCAATAATAAAATTATTTTATTAAAATGAGTGATCGGTTCAAACAACGTACAGAGCAAATTATTTTTGTAAAATATAATATTTTTTTCTTAAATATATGAAATATGTATTAAATAGTCCACAATCTAAGTGGAACTGGAAACTAAATAGATTGTGGATAAATAATATTTCAATGAATGAGAGGTCTATTCGTAATGTGATGGATATGTTTCGGTCCACTAGTTCAGCAAACGATCAACAAATATCCGTACCTCAATGAAAGAAAGAGCGAAGGAGAGAGAAAGAGAGAGAGAGAGAGATTATGTGTGTGTCTGTGTGCAGGAAAACGTTTTTTGGTTTTTAGCTTGTGCTTGTATGCGTAAAGAATTCAACTGATCCAGAAACTGAACGACCGACCATAGACAACGAAGTGGGTTCTTTGAATCACAACTGACCCCCATTTTCATAGCAGAATTATCTTCAGCGATTAGGGTCCTTGTCAAATGAAGAGGTACGTGATCAAACAAATTTGTCGAATTCTTCACTAAGTGAAACACATGCTAGACAAGAATATCTAATTCATCTCAAACAAGTCACTTGATGTGTCACCGAAAATCTTAATTATGCCAATTGAATCGCTCTCATGACAAAGCCATGCAAAAGTCACTGGCATCTGTCATATAAAGTTTTACAAATCGAACTAATTAATAAACATACTTATGACCAGGGTTGCAATTCGAGTTTCACGCAATTAGTGATACAATTAACTAGTAATAGTCAATTTATTAATTGACTTATTGTATCATAAATTGTAGTCAATTAAGGCCTTAATTGCGAAAAATGTCCTAATTGCGCAATTAAGGGGTATTTACTAAACCCTGGAAACTAGCAACGTGATTTATCTAAAAACCGCTTCTATTCCCTGATACGAATTAAAATTGTTATTCAACAACTTCTTAAATTTAAACTCGAGTCAGTTAAACACTCTATTTAAAACTATTAAATAGGGCTAAATTAGGGTGTTTCTTAAAAATAATGACTAGAGGATATGCTCCTGCTTCAAACACAAATAATTGTTATTCAAAAGCTTTTCTTAAAGAATTAATTCTAAACTATCTACTTACAAACTAAAATGACCAGAGCAGAGGGTTAATCCTATTGATGTAATTAATAACTATTAGTTTTTCTCACTAAATTTAACTTAATCTGAAAATGACTAGAGCTGACACCCATTAATTTTTTGGTTCCTACTGCTACTAAATAAATTACTAGAAAACTGTATTGATATTGGAATAACAAACTTCTGAAGTTGTTATTATAATTTCTCTTAAACTAAAGACTAGAGTTATTTACACGTGTAATTTACACGGTGGGGACTAGAAAGAATGACTAAACGAGACTAAAAGGAATGACTAGAAGTACGATTGAATTTTATTTACAAATACACTTGCAGTGGATTTATGACTAAAATATTTGGTCAAAAAATTAATTTTATAATTTTTACATTATTTGAAGACTACATTTTACCTGAAATGAATTATAGCCAGTATTGATTTAAATGCGGCTTTGATTATATCTTACGAAATTTGTCCTACGCTGAAAGTCAAGTGCTAAATAAAAACTATTTCTCTTTAAAAATTTTAATAAAACAACAACTGATTTTTAGTTCTAAATTTAAACGTTTTGAGGTCTTGAATTTAACCAACTTAAACCGGATTTCTTATAAGCAACGCCAGGCCAAAAGTTAAAAAGATACGGCGGACTTACCAGCGGACAGTCCACTGCGGGACAACATATTGAAAACTGTCGGAATCTGCACTCATTGTTCTTCGACTTAAAATACTACCAAGTAAATGTTTATAAAATCTAATTGAGATTTAAATAACAAACTTTTGACTACATCAAGTTGTTATTTATTTCTCCTAAACTAATGACTAGAGTTTACACTCGTTGATTTATTTTATTAATGACTAGAATTATGACTAAATTTTGAGAAAAAATACTTCTTCAATCTATCATTGACTTGAACTATTCTCGCTGTGAAGCGAAGTAAAAGATCTCTGAAAGGTATTTTAATGTATTCTAAAAATATTATAAATAAAAATAAGGACAATATTTGTTTCCACCAACAATTCTATTGCAAATTTAAATAACAAAACGTTTATATAATAATTCTTCAAAGAAGAATTTGTTATACAAGAATTAATCAACAGGGAATTGCATATAAACATCCTGCCCTTCTCTCTTGCCAACTCTAAGTTACCGCAGGACCATATTCTTCGTCCACTATCTGATGTATCGTTATTGGAAACCATTAAGGCCCCATAAAAAGCCACTTTCTCATTTTCGACGAGTGCGCTTATAGTGGACAGAAGAATATCCAAATTTGCTAGCACTTCTTAGAGGCAAAGAAGCTTATCTCCGGTAAGTTCAAAAAAATGCTCTTTATTCATGAGGCCTTTTTCAAAATTCTCAGCAAAGCCACACCCCACAGAGTACCAAAAAAAAAAGAATTGGAAAAAGTAATCAGGTTTCAAAGGCCGTATAGCCTGCTCCCTTACAAAATTAAACGTAAGACAAACCATAGACAACGACGTGTGTTCCCTGAATGGGCTGTAAAGCCAAAAAATCATGTCACCATTATGGCTGACTTGTGTAGGAATGGATAAAAATTTTTAGAATTCAGCACAAACCAGTCCATATAAAATCCAAGAGTGCTCAATGCATCCGGAAAAAGTCCCTATTTGCTGTGAGTCCCTTTTACTGTCAATTGTGAATGGTTTAGGAACATAATTCAAAATTTGTTTGCACCCCAGTTCCGTGACACCAATCTTGCTGAACTGTGGCTTCATCAGGACGGAGCCATATGCCATACAGCAGGCAATACAATTGATTTACTCAGAGCAATTTTTTATGAATATATAATTTCACGTAGTGGCCAACAAGATCGTGTGATTTACCCCACCGGATTATTTTCTTTGGGATGTGTCAATTCACTTGTCTACGTTGATGAACCTTAAACAATTGAACACCACCTGGAAATGAACAATCGAAAAGTTATCGGCAAAATGCGGCTGCAAATGCTGTGAAAATTTATTGAAAATTTGGGTACCAGATGGCGCCTTCTACGCGCCAGCCATGGCGACCACATGGCAGAAATTATATATGATTTTTGATTTTTCGGTCTTCATATCTTTGAGAAGGACCTTGGCGAGGTCATCAACTACGAGCATTACAAGTAGATAACTACCAATTTGTTTTGGTTTCAACCAAACCAGCGATGCGTGGGTTCAACAGAACACCACTACATGACATACCGCTCCTGCCATATTTAATATTCCGCAGGAACGATTTAAGGGCGCGATCATCTTAAGTGGAGTTGATGAAGACGAGATCGAACGATTTGCCTCCGTTTGAACTTTTTCGTGTGGTCTTTTCTTAAGTCGCAGGTGTATGCGAGCGAGAAATTTACAAACCACAGCAATGAAATTCAGTCTGATGTGTGCAGCAGAGTCCTGGAAAAGTGGACACTTCAAATACTCTTTATCATAGGAACCCCGCAGGATAATGGAACGATGTTATATTCCATACTTAAAAAAGTCAATGTGGCTGTCAAACGAGAAGCAATTTTCCATGATTTCTCACACACACTTTCTTCTATTTTCAAATTTAAAAACAGGAAGCGCTTAAGGAAGGCCATTTACCCCTTCGAACGGTGGCTCGCAGAACCGATACAGTGTGGGCCATAAATAGCTATTTGAATGAAAATGAATGTGATGAGGTGAATGTTTTCGAAAATTATGATGAAATTATTTACGAAGATAATGAAGGAATTTGAGTTAAAAAACAAGTTCGAATAAAATACAAAAATTAACTGATAATGAAGGAAATAATGATGAAAGTGGAGGAAATGAAAAGGAAGTTAACCGTGATATCGATCTATACGATAATACTTGCAAGAAACTAAGAGATAATTGGATCGTGCTGGAAATTACTAAAATAAAGAACTCGAAATTTTAAATATGAGAATCGTTATTGATTGTTGGACTGAAATTGTATGACATGCTTCGATGAATAAAGAATATGAAAATCGGTTGACTCTAGAGGCCATCCATCCCTGTTACTTCCCGCTAATTTTAAGCGCAACCTAATCGTAACCTGTGCCTCGTTTCTGTAACTGAAGTGAGAACTTTTCGCTTTTGAGATCTTCAGACGAAAAGGCTTAAATTTTAATTTTCAAATTATCAGATTCCCACGTGATAAACGACGATTGATGTGGTTTTCGATTATTATGAAAGAAACGAAAAAACTCACTGATAAGATTATTTCGGAATGTTTCAAAAGAAGTTGCTGTTTGCTAATTTTTTTCGTTCGCGATCGGCTTAACCGATTGTGACTCAGTTTACGCTGATGGACGTGGTTTTTAATTGTCAAGACCTGATTAGTTTGCAGAACCGATGAAGCCGTTTAAAATTTATTCTAAAATATATTTTAAAAAAAGCCTTTTTCTATATTATTTTCTGAATATCATGAAATCTATTGGCTCGAATCGTTTTAAATGAAGAGGAAATTTAAGTTCAGGAATGGTTGTGATTCCGTTCTGGAGCGGGTAAGACTATTGACTTCCTGATTTTTCGGAATTTTAAATTTTCTTAGAGGGAATTTAAGAAAAATAAATATCTGCATGAAAGTGTAGCCGAAATAATTGATAAATATAAAAATGAAAAGCGTGGCTAAAGTGTTGATGAAAATGTGGGAATCAAAAATTTTTAATAATAAATAATCAAAATTATATCAATGAAAAAAAAAAAATGCTCGAGATTTTATAGTCCGTTTAAGCTTTGAAATGGTTAGTGGTGATAAAAGTGGCTGCGAATGTTTAAGATGGTGATGAGATGAGATTATGAAAATTATGATGAAACCCGATGAAGGTGATGATGCAAATAATGATATTGATGAAAATGGCATTAAAAATTAATTAACTATAATTAACGCTAATTATATTAATTGTAATCGCTTTGAAAATAAAAACTCCTATGGAAGTGGGAGCAATCAGATCGTTTGGTCCAGTTCGCATATAGAAAATGATAGCGATCGAAAAATGCATGAGTTTTCGAAGGATAAAAAGGATGTGATTTTGAATGTGATATAAAAATAAGAGTAAATGATAATGATGATGAACATTGTGATAATTAATATGATGCAAAATGATCTCAAGATGAAAGTTTTGATGAAGATGTTGATGAAAATAGTAATGAAAATGGCGATGAAAATGACAATGAAATGAAATGATTATGAAATGAAAATGATTATGAAAGTGAATAAATGAACAGGATGTTGTTTATGATTACAATTCCTCGTAGATCACAAATTTGATTACACCGTTTTTACATTGAAAAATCAGTTAAAAACAACACATTTTAAATGTTGTTGTTCCAATAGTGTTCGGAGATATTTCTTAAATTTGGAAACAGTTGATATATTCAGCATATAAACGCTATAAACAGCTTTGAAATGATAATTTTGAAGTTGGAAAAGTTCGGAATATTTTCAATGGGTTAAATAATAACTAAATGATATATAAGAGTGAGAGAATGAAAGTTGTGATGAATCTTTTAATGAATGTGGTGAAGGATAAAGTGATGAAAACGATAATGAAAATCATAATGAAAACATGGTGAAATGGAAGTGATGAAAATTATGATGAATGAAAGTAATTGAGTTGTGAACGCAATCGAATATTGAAAATGAAATCAATCAGGAAATTTAAATTAAAAATTTATGTTTATCAGAGGCCAAGTTGACCTGCGTTGTCAGTTCATCTTGTCAACTGTGAATAATTTTGAAATATCGCAACATATATAAAATGTTCTCCAAATCTATTTTACAATATCGGAATGAAAATTTCTAAACTGTTGTTGTTATCTTAATTGCAATTGTATGAAAGAAAGAGTTGATTGTTAAGTTCCCCAGTATTCCTAAATATATTGTAACAATCTCAAAACTGTCACTTTTCTGGATTTTTGTTATTTCCAACCAGACCCAATTATTATTATTCGTTAACTACATCGTTGATTTCCTTTTAGTTTTTTAATATACATATAATTTTTTTATAAAATTTCAATTCAACCAACACTTGGTGGTTAAGGGAAAAATATTCTTAAGCTGAAATTTTTTTCACTGTATTTCCATAACGATGCTTGACATGACTTTGATGAAGTATAAATTCCGTCGTTTTGAAAATGCGATTGAAAATCCGAAAAAAGAATCATATTCCATTGTTATTTCACTAGCAAAATAATAATTTAAAAAATTTTACTAATTTCTGGCAAAAATGTAACATATTTTTACTTTTTTATAAAAAGTTAAATTTTTCAGGAGTTTTAAAAAAGAAATTACTTTTCGTAAGGAGTGTTGGATTAATTCTTAATTAATTCTTTTTGTTCAAATGATAGAATGTTGCCATTTTTTATAAAAAAGTGTAAAAAATGTTGCACTTTTTTTATAGAAAAGAAATCAATATAAGTTTTTATCATGACGCTTAACGATTTCATTTTAAAAAGTTCTTTTTTAATGATTATTTCCTTGGCTATATTTTTCACTGAAAAAGTAGAAGTTCGTTTACAAAATTCCTCAGAAAATGAAAATTATATCCTGACTTTTATTGAAAATTTTTATATTGATATATATTATGATTCATTAGAAAAAAGAAGTTATTTTTATTTGCAATCGAATTTCAAAAAAGATTTATTTAATATATCAAATAAGGATCTTTGCTCAGGATATGACAATAAATTTTATCGTGCATATTTTAGTATGAATTTTAGCAAACAAAAAACTAAAGAATTAACTTTTTTTTGCTAAATAAATAAAAATCAAGAAATAACTTAATTCCTGATTGAGTCAAGAAATAACTCTTATTTTCTGGGTAATAAATAATATATCAAAAAATTTATTTCAGTTTCCGATGAATGAATAAAAATCGAGAAATTACTTTTATTGTCCGTTTGAAAAATAGAAGAGAGGAAATAACTTTTTCGTTTTCTAAGGAATAAAATAAAACGAAGAAATAATCATTATATTTTTGAAAGAAGTCAAATATAAATAAAGACAAAAAATTAATAAAAATTCAAAAATAACTTTTGGGTTCTGATGAATGAATAAAAATTCAGAAACTTTCTGATCTAAAAATAAAAGTCAAGAAATAACTGTTATTTTCTGAGGATTAAATAAAAGTCAAGAAATAACTTTTATTTTCAGAGGAATAAATATATATTCAGAAATTTTATGATTGAAATGTAAAAGTCAAGAAATAACTTTTATTTTCTGAGGAATAAATATATATTCAGAAATTTTCTGATCGTAATATAAAAGTCAAGAAATAACTGTTATTTTTTGAGGAATAAAAATAGCCAAGAAATTAATAAAAATTATTTTTGTTTTCTGATGAATGCATAGAAATTCAGATATTATCTGAACGAAAAATAAAAGTAAAAAAATAAGTGTTATTTTTTGGGGATTGAATAAAACTTAAGATATAAGAATTATAGTTCCAATCGAAAAATAGTCTTAACTTTTGTCTGACAAATAAATAAAAATTAAATATGACTTCTATTGTTTCTTCTATTTTCTAAGGACAAAAAAAATCGAGAAATAACTTTTATTTTCTGAGGAATAATTGAAAATAAAGAAATAACTTTTATATTTTAGTGAAATAACTTTTATTTTCTGATCAAAACTTAAAGTCAGGAAATAACTTTTATTTTCTGATGAATAAATTAAAAGGGAGAAGTAAGAATTGTGTTTCTGATAGAAAAATAGAAATCAAGAAATAACTGTTATTTTCTGAGGACTAAATAAGAATAGTTTCTTTATTGAAATAAAGAAGTGAAGAAATAACATTAATTTCCTGCTGAATAAATTAAAAGGGAGAAATAGGAATTATTTTTCTGATCGAAGAATATAAGTCAAGAAATAATTGTTATTTTCTGAGGATTTAATAAAAACCATGATATAAGAATTATTTTTCTGCTCGAAAAATAGGAATCAAGATTTAACTTTTATTTTCTGATAAATAAATAAAAATTAGTATATGACTTTTATTATTTGTCAGAAAATAAAGCCAGGAAATAACTTTTATTTTCTAAAGAATAAATAAAAATGGTTCTTATTTTCTGAGGAATAATTGAAAATAAAGAAATAACTTTTATTTTTTATTGAAACAACTTTTACTTTCTGATCAAAACTTAAAGTCGGGAAATAACTTTTATTTTCTAAAGAATAAGTAAAAATTAAAAAAGTGGCTTTTATATTCTGCGGAATAAATGCAATTATGGCTAAAGTTGAGTTTCTTAATGAGACTCAAAGAATTAAAAAGTAAAGCATCCAGTGGTAGTCTCTTTAAAAAGGGACACCTTTTTTTGTTTTCGTCTTGGACCAGCACTCAGGGGTGATGATCCCTGGATATGCTGTGTATTATGTAGCGCTTTTAGTTTGATTTTTTTCTAATTAAATTTGGAAAACAATTCATAATTTAAAATTTTAATGCAGAATGGTCTTCCTACGCTACTGGCTATTGTGTTTCATACGACGAGTTTGCACGCAGAAGGCGGTGAAAAATTAATATATTTATTAATCAAAAACAAAACAACTAAACGAAAAATTTCAAACACCATTAAATATGAGAACACACTATGATTTTTTGTGTCACATCAAAGAAACTCAAAGTTTAATTAAAGCACATTTCGTTTCATTGCATTGCCTTTCTTATTGTAAATTTATAAATTACAGCACAATTGCGATGTCACGAAATTCTATAAAGTGTTCTCAGTCTAACTCTTTTACGGCCTTATTCATAAAAATATATTTTGAGTTTATTTCTCTAAGAAATTAAGCATCAACAAGAACTATTTTATGAATAAGGCGGTTAATATATAAAAATAAAACTTAAACGAACGACTAACGAATAAATAAAAACCAAAACAAAATTATTTCACTTGGAACTTTTTTTTACACTTCAAATAAACTTGAAAACTTCAACAATTGCCACTTCCGAAATATGCAAAATATAATTAAAATAATTAAAGACTTTATAACGATAACTGAGTTGAATAAAGATTTGAAATTAAATTCTATCTAGAACAAGTTGATTTCAAATTCACACTCAAAATTATTGAATATCTTTTGAGTGGCTGTAAAGAAAATTCTAATCTTAATAATTTCTTAAATGCGAAACTAAATTAAATGTTCTTTGGTTTCCTAAATTTAGCTGTAGTTTTAGTACGAATTGTATAATAAATTAATTTTAAAAGAAAAAAAAAACTAATCGAAAATGAAAATGATGGCATTAAAGCCACCCCAACAAAACGTGCGATTAAGTGTAGGATAATTATATACAATTTGTACATGAAAAGTTCACCTGCTATTGCTGCCACCCCATTTCGAACGAGCTAAATAAGTTGTTCCCTTCTGGTCGTTTAGCTTGTCCGCCGTTTAGATTGTGTGTCAGATCAGACGTTTAGTGTGCTAAAGTGGTGTGTTGTATTACAGAGGCACAGTTTCGCAGGTTGGTTAAAGCGGCCGCCGCAATATTCTCCTCTTCGGTTAAACCGGTTTCGATAATTTGCAAACGGCCATAGCCCTGGGAGGATGATGTGGAACTGTAGTCGGACATGGTTTCATCTTGATCATCGTATGTTTGTTGGGTGTTTGTTGGGCATGCCGCTGCTTGCAGTGTGGGTGTAATCGTTGAGCTGGTTTTGAGAACTATTTGTGTTGTTGTTGCCGTTGCTGCTGTTTGTTGTTGAATGGGGGAGTTTTGTAGCTCATCTATGGGCTGAAGAGTTGTATCTTTAGGCTTTTGCTGATGAGTCAATTGATGTTTCTTGAGATAAGCTTGACGCTTGAATTTTTTGCCGCACTCCCGGCAGCTGTAAATAGTTTCAGGCTCTTCCGTTTTCTTACCAGACTTTTGCTCTTTAATTTCTTTTCTATTTTGCAGTGTAACAGCAGCTGTTGCTGCATTTGCCCCAGAATTATCTTTGCGCGGCTTGTGCCAGCGGCGATGTGAAGCTAAATTGGCCGGACAATTAAATTGTTTGCCACATTCCGGACATCGATATTCCAGCAGGACAATGCAAGCACAACGATGTTGTGCCAAACCGAAAGCATCGTCGAATTTAATGCGACACAACTTGCACACATAATCGCCGATGACATTTTTTATGGCCGCCAGTTCAGCTTTCGTCTCCTCGGTGATCTCCACTATGTTGTATTTGGGATCGATGTCGCCGTTGCTGTACTGCATGCTGCCATCGGTTATATCCTCGAGAGGTCGTATGATGGTACCCGACACGGGCGAGGAGGTTTCTTCGTCAAATTTCAGTTTCCTGGTGGCCTTGTTGTTGCGGTTGGTTTTAGTGCTGCTAGCACTTGAGTTTGTGTGGTTTTTGCTAGTTTTTGGTGCTGCTTCCAAAGTTTTTATGGGCTTGACTGGCGTATTCTCCACCAGCGGCTGTTTTACATTATTTTTTTCCACTTTCGAAATTTTGCTGATATTCTCTTTGGTGTCTGCTTCGCTTTCTAAACAGGTGGCGGAGAATTTTCGTTTCTTTGTGGGCGTTAATGGTGGTGTTATGGGCTTAATATGCTGCTGCTGTGCTTGTATTTGTTGTTGCTGTCGCTGCTGCTGTTGCTGGTGTATTATTGTGATGGGGGCTGTAGAAACGATGGCAGAGGTTTTGCTTAAATTGTTGTCTGTTATCAGTTGACATTGTTTGACTAGTTCTTCTATGATCTCCTCACTTCCCTGGGAAGTTGTGTCGGCACAAGGTTCGGTATAGACTTCTGTGAAATTGGCGGCCATGGGAACTTCACTTTCCAATTGAGGCGACATAGATTTTCGTGATAAATCTAAAGGTATTTCACTTTTTGTTTTTATATTCAAATATCGACTTCGATATTTCGGTGGCAGAGAGGCCACTGTTGTTAGCAGGCCCAGGCCGTGGGGCATGCCTCCAATGGAGTGGGCGTATGTCGAATTATTCAGCATTTGCATATTCTGCTGAGTGACTGCAGCCATTGTCTTAAAATATTTGCACTTCTTTTTACCGGCTGTATTTAGTAAATATTTCTTATTCAATTTGATTTGATTAAACACTTAATTTCTTGTTTTATTTTATTTAATTTATCTTTATTTTGCACTCAGTTAATAAAATGAACAAAACAAACGTGGAAGTTGTAGAAATAATTAAGTTTGAATATTACAAGGACTTAATAGACGCGGTAGGTAATGGGCGGTGGGTGATGATGTTTGATGGCGTTGAGGAGTTTTGGGAAAGTAAGGAAAACTAAAACTTAACAAAAATATATTTTTAACAAAACGTTGTAGAAACAAAAAAAGATTTATTTATGTTTGTGCTCGTTCGTTGTGCTCTATGCGACGTTTGTGTTAAGAATGACTAGAATTTTATCGCGTCTGGCAATTTATATCGGCAAGTGAGTGAACCCTCAGTTAGAAAAATGTTAAACAAAAATCAACCCAAAAGGGAAAAAATCGTAACAAAACCAACCAACTAACACAACAACGACCTTCCAACCAGACAAAATCCGAAACACACACGCACACACTCTTGAACAGCAATAATTCAACCCCTATATGAGACGGCGATGTCCTTTTAGCCAGACAATTATTTAGTTGTAGTAAAACTCAAATATTAGTCACCCTTTTTTTATATTAAATACATTCCAAACTCACACGAGCACACATAGCAAAGCACAAACACACACGCAAACAAACACACTTATTTTCATAATCATCATTACGAGTACATGTAGCGGCAACATCATTATCATAATTGTGTTGCATTTATACAACATGTAACAGCATAACAAAACCTTTGCCGGCGTAGTGAAAGTCCTTTGCACTCTCTTGTTCGCTCTTTTTTTTTTCTTTCGACTACAACGAGATGAGCAAGAAAGCAGCAACCTAAACAATAAACAAGCAAACAGTGCTTTTTCAGACACACACACACAAATCCAAAGGAAAGTTCAAAACGTTAATAGAGAGAAGGAAAGCAAAAAGGATACAAACAGAAAATAACAAATAAATTTTGAAATATTTTATTTGGTGGGGTAGGCATCCCTAGAAAACGTAAGGATTTCTTTTTTCTTGTGTATGAATTGTAGTACAACTCGTTGTAGTACAACAGCAGTCTCGGTCCGCACACAGGACTCATCTGTTACAATAACAACAACTTTCACTACGAGTCGTTTGATAGTAAAATTGTAAGCGGCACATGCCATGGGTAGCTTTTTAATGATATTTGGTGCCGGAAGTAAATGCTCGCTTCTGTGTGTTAGTACGGCTCTTAATGTTGCATGTTAACCCAGCAAACAAAAGTAGTTGGGGTTGGAAATAAAACTCTTTCTGGAGAGATTTATGTGTCAATGTATTGTTATATATGAGCAGATTTCGGTGCCGAGAGTAAAGAGTAGCTTTCTTGTTGCAAATAACCCAGCAAACAATAGTGTTTTGACTGAAAATAAAAATGTATCCGCAGATATTTAGAATCTGGAAGATTATTATCCAGAATTATCGTTCCCAAGAGTGGTCTATTTTTGATGTTACATGTTAACCCAGCAACAATAGTGGTTTGGCTGAAAATAAAATATCTAGAATATTATTATTCATAAGGATTTCTCGGTCCCAACAGCAGACTATATTTAATGTTGCAAATAACCCAGCAAACAGTAGTGTTTTGACTGAAAATATATCCTCCAGAGATTTAAATATCTGGTATATTATTATCTATAAGGAATTCTCAGTCCCAAGAGCAGACTATTTTTGATGTTGCAAATAAACCCGCAAACAATAGTGGTTTGGGCTAAAAATAAAATATTTTCCGCAGAGACTTAAATATCCGGACTATTATTATTTATAAGGAATTGTCGGTGCCAAGAGTAGACTTTTTTTGATGTTGCAAATAACCCAGCACACAATAGTGTTTTGGCTCAAAATAAAATATATGCCACAGAGATTTAAATATCTGGAATATTATTTAGATTGAGTCCCCGGTCCCTAAGATACACCATTTTTTGATGTTACAAATAACCCAGCAAACAATAGTGTTTTGACTGAAAATAAAATATATCCCCCAGAGATTTAAATATATGGAATATTATTATTTATAAGGAATTCTCGGTCACAAGAGTGGACTATTTTTGATGTTACAAATAACCCAGCCAACAATAGTGTTCTATTTTCAGCCAAAACTCTATTCCGCAGAGATTTAAATATCTGGAATATTATTAATTATAATGAGTTCTCGGTCCCAAGAGCAGACTATTTTTGATGTTACAAATAACCCAGTAAAAAATAGTGTTTTCAATGAAAACTATAAACTTTGCAGAGAAATTTAAAATTCTGAAATATTATATTTTAAATAGAATTCTCGATCCCGAGAGTAAAAAGGATATTGACCACAAAACGTACAGCATACTTTGGAGATTTTGGGTCATCGCTAGCAAACACAATAGCGTAATAGTGGCAACGTTTCAAACTGTAAATATCAAACCAAATGCGTTGTCACAGTATGCAGCAGTGTTGCATCGCCTTAAGCTTTCATACTACCCGATTCAATACTGTGCCGCAGCAATGAATCCTTCTGCTATACGGCAGCATTCGACATCTATTAAAATTTCTCTTGAAATTATTCTCAAAACAAAAACTTTAAAGCTCTTGGTGATCTTTATATCTGCAAGGCTCAAATACATTAGAAAACGGAACTAATTTTTTAGCTTCGCGCTGGGTAAATTAAAAATTTAAAAAAATCAGGAAGTTATTGTTTTAACCCCGCTTTGCAAAAATAGAATTTGCATCAGTTCTTGTCGTTTTGAGTCCCTCGGAGTTTTCATCAACTGAACCGAATCAAGCCGAGCTGGTTTTAGAGAGTTATCCCAAAATTAAATTTTCTGAGAATTTGAACTGATTCGAACCCAAGAAATTTAAAAGAATAAAACATGTTTAAGGTAGTTTGTGGTACAACTTTTAAACGGCTTCACCCGATGGATTTCACAAACAAACCGTTTGTTAGATATCGTGAACGATGAAGTGTTTTAAAAACGAAATATAATTCGAAATTTTTTTAAAATTACTTTTAATGAGTTTAACCGATCAATTCGTGTACGAAAAAATTTAATCGTTTAAACGACTGACCCGCTCGATTCCACAAATTAATAAACTCCCAAGATTACGAAACCACGTCGATAACTGTAAATCGCTCAAAAACGTTTAATCCGTTCGATAGTATCGTGAACGAAAAAAATCGAAATATGTATTTTTTAAAAACCTCCGAAATTTATGAATCTGCTTAGTTCGCGCAAATAGGGGCTATTCTGTGACTCGTTTCTGCTACTCAAGTAAGAACTTCTCCAATTGAAAAATTAATAATTATGCTTGTCCTGCTATTAATTGTAGGGTGATTCCTAGAAATATAAAGAAATATAATCTGACTCATTCTCTCTCATTCAGAATGATGACGTCACAGCAGTTACAGAAACGAAAGACATCTTAAATGTAATTTTTGGCTTATTTTTATATAACGTCGTTGGTTGGCGACTACGTGCGACTTGTAGTTCTTATTGCCTCATTTAAAGAGTAAAAGGCATGAAATCTGTCCCCAGTTCTACCGATAATAATCACGAAGCCGTCAATTTGTTTTGCGCGACTCGATGATTGCAGTTTAATTTGTCAATGATGCTGATATTCGAAGCCTGAAATAATTGTGCAGAAAAATGTTTGCTGGGTAGCTAAACGGAAGCACTTTATTTCTAGCATATTTACGAGTGTTGATGTATAGCTGATGCAGTGGCGAGGTGTGTGTGTGTGTTTGTCTAAAATGCTGCATGTGTTTGTGTATTCCGTTAGGGGATATTTCTACAAATTTGTCTACTTCTTTAACATCTTTGAATCCGAAATATCTTTTTTTTAGTTGAAAAGCGTGCGTTGGAAAATATCTCTGCTGTGAAAGTGTTTCCTTTCGACGAATTTTATAGCCCAATTTTAGTTTTCATATCGTTTTTTTTATTTATATTTTATTGCATTTAATGTTTCTTTAACACGCCATATCAAATTCTCTAAATTGTTAGAAGGAAGTGAGAAAATGTGCGTTTGTTTATTGCCTGGAAACTCGGTGCATTTCAAGCTTTTTCTTCCAGAGTTTATTGAACTTTATTTGATTCGATTGTATAGAAATTTATTGGTCAATAAAATTGTAGTCAGGATAACAATCGATTTTGGTGTTGTTGCTGTCAATTTCTCTCTTTTCTGCATAACATTTTTGTTTAACTTATTTTTTGGGCTAATTGATTTTCCTGTTGGGGGATTTCCCTAATTTGATGGAAATTCTCTATTTGCTGATATAAAATTTTTATTTTCATGTAACAATCAGTGGAATGCCTTAACTTTAGAAGTAAAGATATAGTAACGAGTCCATCTCTTTGTGAGTTCGATTTGTTTATAGAACCACAATAATCGAATGAAGAGCAATTTTTTTTATAGAAATTAAAATTATGGAGTATTTTCCATTATAATTTTTAGTGCAAGGGACTGTTTGTGTTGTGTAAACAGCAAATCAAAAGTTTTAAATTTGATTCTTATAGTAGAATGTTGTTTTTAAATCAATCAGGAATTTATAGCGGGGAAAAATGGAAATTTAAAGAATTCTTGTTGATAACCTTGAAATTTTCTTTATGGAAAAATTGAATATTTGACGTTAAGGTTTGAATGCGATATGCCTGCCGGCTTAATAACACTTTGGGAATTGAATACCAACCGCATATTCTAAAATGCTGCTGGCTGAAGTAGTCAAAACGTGGACTACGAGATGGGACCTCTTAGTTCTATTTGTATTACTAATGGATGATATCAATTGAACTGAACTTTTTTTATTACGCCTGTTACTTCTCATTAGATCATCAATCAAGAAACATTTTTATCTAAATCTTTTAGCGGAACTGTACTTTCAAGCTTCACAAAATAGATTGAATTAATTGCACTATTTGCTTTATGGTTGATATTCAACAAAAAAAAAAACAAATGCTACACACAAATAAATTTCAATACAACTAAAATACATATTCAAACTGATCTCAGAGGGTCATACACAAAAGTGTGTGTGTGTGCCAACTCAGGTTCTACAATTAACTTGTTTTTTACATGATTTTTATTGTTGTCATTTCTATGCTACTTTTCATTTGTATAAACTCATCTTCTGTTTAATGTTGTAGCACGTTGTGGCACGTGCAGAAATAACAGCAACATAAAGCGAAGGTATGTCAACCCCAAAAATCAGTAAAAATCCAAAAACATGTACGAAGAACTATAAGAGAACGTGTCTACATGTACGAGTGTAGAACTAAAATTTACTGTGTTTATTTTTCCAAATAGATACAAACACACGTACACGTACAAACAGATATATTTATTCCCAAATGCATAAACGCTAAGTGGTTAATGAACAGAGTTGCCAGGAGTATAATACCGTGTTCAGATATACCTCTTAATTGCGCAATTAGGGAATTTTTCTCAATTAAGGCCTTAATTGACCTAAATTTATTATACAACAAGTGAATTAGTAAATTAAACAATTAGTAGTTAATTATCTCACTAATTGCGTCACACTGGAATTGCAACCCTGGTCATAAGTCTGTTTATTAAGATCTGTTTTCAGTGAGCAGAACCATTTCCTATAATAGCGAGTCAAATGTCAAAATATACACACACATAAACAAAAGAAACTGAATTTTCAAACAGACTGAATAAATGAATAAATAAACAAAAGCGAAATGACTGGTGAAGAAGATGAGCTTTGAGTTGCAGTTTGCTGGAATTATAAAAGAAGCGATAGCTGCTGCTTTCTTAAACTTTATAAAATTGTCAAGTTTTCCTTTTTCATTTATTAAGCACTGATAATTTTGAATAAAAAATCGACCCCAATGATGACAAGAGATCCATATTTCTATTATGTGCAAGTAAAATTTTTTTTAACCTAAAAATTGCATCCATTTTTAAAATTTACAAACACGAATATTCACGAAACAAACAAAAACAATGTTTTTTCAGCTGTCAAATGTTAATTGAGTCAGATAAATTGAGTATGTGTGAACACAAGATTTAATTGCGCAGTTAAAATTAAATTGGCTCAATTAAAAATGCATGTCTGAACACGGTATAAATAATAAAAAAAAATATTATGGAATTGTACTCGACTTAATAGGATGGTGTTTGTAAGATGAACAATTCATGACTTAATTGTGGCTCCAGTTTTTTGTAACTCGAAGGTAGAATATTTCTGACAGCCGCTACACTTTCTCGGCTGCAGTCGTATGTGTTTGTTGTTGCCTGTAATTAGGAGGAAATATTTAAGAATTACAAAATCAAGTTACGCTTTGAGTTGAGCACACAAATAAAACGTTGGTACTTATAATCAATAGTAAAATTCAAATTAAATAAGTTCGACTTGAGTGCAAAGAAACTAATAAAATTCACAAAAAAATATGACATGAAGATATATTAATCGGCATCATGGTGATTTAATGATGTGGTTCCTACATCAGTTTGGCATTGAAGCACTTCTCGTATGCTGATCGCTCACAAGGAAACCAGCAACAATAAAATATAAACATCATCGTTTATGATAAAGTGTTGCGGCTTTTGAAAAAAGTGTCATTTAACTCTGCTGTCTGAGCTAAACATGTTTCCCTTAATCTTTTTATTATTCATTATGGTTCATGAGCTTTCACATTAAAGAAATAATTACTTTAATCAATTAAACAACTTTTTTTACTTGCATTTCAATAGTAAATTAGTTTAACTCTTTCGTTAACATCGTAACACGACGTTTTTTTATGCGGTAGAACTTTGCAAATGATTAATTGTGAGCGAAATGTCATACTGTGATTGTGATCACCGTTTGACATATAATATGATCGGGTTACCTTAGGGAATGCATAGACGCTAACAAATTATTTTGATTTACTTTCAAAGTCAATCATTATTTACACAACTTATAGAAAACTTTGTAATTTTGGACTTATCGGACTTGTTAGTAAACAAAATCGCAGCTAATGTAGTGAAACTTATCCTTAACAGAGTCTACAGGCTTCATTATATTTTAAAAAGATTTCACTATTTGGTATGGATTACTCTCGTTACCTTCAGTAAATTCGAATCTTTCCTGCAGCATGATCAAACATGCAGAAAAGAATCATTATGTGAATCATTAATGTGATTCTATGAGAACATCACGACCATAGACTTGTCGAAATGTTGCCAATTGGTGCGCAGGCCTGTGCTATTCACATCTCTCACCGATGAAGTTGTTGACTGAAGACTTCGATGCCGACTTTGACTCAGCACTCAGTCAATAATCTTTTTGACCTATACTAGTTCATGCAAAAGTTATTTGCTTTGTCTTAATGACGCAGTCGATAAACATCTCACTTGATAAAGTGGAAGTTTGAAATAAATATCTTTAGTTACTCTAAGAAATGTTGGATAAAGGTTCCCTGATGATCTGCATTAGCCACAGTGAAATGCAGATGGGAACTAGCTAAAACACCTCAATTGATCACTTTGAATTTTTAGCAAGATTTTGAAAAAAAAGGAATCAGCACATAATTAAAATTAAAAAGTTTAATTATTGACAGCGATTAACAGCGTCATGTACTGAAAGTGCAAAATACCGAACCCTTCTTCGTCGACACCTGCAGCACGATAAATTCATTGGGGCAGTAAAAAAGCTGCAATAAAATCCTTTGCCGTCTAATCTGGCGTCATACCCTGAGCGCTGGTCCAAAAAAAAAACATTAATTAGCGTGGTGGAGTCCAAAAATCAAGGCATAGTGCCATCACAAATATATCTTCCGACATTCCGAGTTAATTTTCATAATTCAAAGCTGTTTTACACTTAAAAAGTACCCTTTAGAATAATTCCTTACTTAAAAATCTTGTTCTTAATATCAATATCCTTCAGTGAAAATCATGTTCCAATTCCATTTTTGGAAGATATATAAATTTATACTAAATATATATTAAAATTTCTTTTAAATATTATCGTAATTAATTTAATGTTTAATCAATTAATGGATACAAAACATCAAATTAATTAGATTAAATGCTTTTTACCGCGTTCAGACATACTCCTTAATTGCGCAATTAGAGAATTTTTTGCAATTAAGACCTTAATTGACCACAATTTATCATACAATAAGTCAATTAGTAAATTGAGCAATTAGTAGTTAATTGCCTCACTTATTCCATAAAACTCGAATTGCAACCCTGGTCATAAGTATGTTTATTAAGAACTGTGTTCACTTAGCAGAAAAATTTCCTACAATGGCGAGCCAAATGTCAAAAAATATACACACACATAAACAAAACAAACTGGATTTTCAAACAGACTAGATTGAACTCCAATAAATAAACTTTGTAAAATTATCAAGTTTTCCTTTTTCTTATTTATATATCTCTCATTCCAAAACCGATTTAGAATATGTTAGTTTTTGTGCCAATATAATTTTAAATAGTCCAATGAAATTTACCGAAAAATAAAATCACTTCGATACCGAATCATCCTACACACGGCAGCCCTGTTCGTGTGCGAATTACTGCACGCAAACAAAGAAGCAACTAAAAATACTTAATAGAGTGTAACTTTAAAACGCACACACCCAAACAAAATCCCACTCATACACATGTGAAAACATACGACTAGAATTGTGCACAACAAAAACCGATCCATAATAATGTTTCGGCCAAAGTTTTAGGATTTTGCATGTATTGTTTTTGCTTTCGCTTCGAAAGGGGGTTACCAAGGAGTTTCACATAGTGACACTGCAAGTGAGTAC
Organism: Linnaemya vulpina; assembly: GCA_963675445.1. Classification (NCBI taxonomy): domain Eukaryota; kingdom Metazoa; phylum Arthropoda; class Insecta; order Diptera; family Tachinidae; genus Linnaemya; species Linnaemya vulpina. The sequence goes on from OY776278.1 coordinate 36,338,387, forward strand.
GAATATGTACAAGCAAAGATAATCATGCATGCGATTGTATTTACTACTACATGCACACACACACGCACACATACTTGCTTTAATCAACCACATTGGCGGCGCATTATTAAGGATATACACGATTCGAGTACAACAATAGAGTAGTAATTTTTTTCACTACCAATTAATTGTGCAAAAGTTTCCAAGTTGTAGTTGTAATTAAAAAGTATCCAGCGGGTGGTAAAAATCACGAGGCAGTGCCAAAGCAGGCTGCTTAAATATTTTGCACAAGAAAAAAAACGAAAAAACTAAAATTATTGGTTTCACTACTGAAATTATTAATGAGTCCAAATACTTGGCGACCGTTGGTACGATTTCTTTTTAATAAATTGACCGCTTTGCCCTCAGACAATACAATTCGTTATACAACGGCATGACACAATTTAATTTATGTTTTGCCGTCTGCCCCTCGTTGCTGAGATCTTTCGCATTGAAAAAAATATCGTCATTCTGTGAAACAAAAGATAAGACAGAATATAATTTTTAAACTTCATGTTAGATTTTTATGATAATCAAAATTATGAATTTTTTCAATGCAAGAAGTTCTTATATGAGTTAAAGGAATGAAGTCAGTAATAAGATTAACACGAAATTAGAAGACATGAACCGTATTCAAGCATGCATTTTTAATTGCGTCAATTTAATTTTAATTGCGCAACTAAATCTCTATTTAACAGACTCAATTATCATTTGACAGCTGAAAAAAACATTGTTTTTATTTGTTTCGTAAATATTCGTGTTTGTAAATTATAAAAATGTTTGCAAATTTTGGTTTACAAGAAATTTTACTTGCACAGAAGAGAAATATGGAGGTCTTGGAGTCACTGCAATCGCTTTTTGATTCAAAATTATTAGTGCTTAAGGAAAAGCAAAACTTGAACATTTTACAATTTTTATTGGACTTCAGTCTAGTCTATTTGAAAATTCAGTTTGTTTGGTTTATGTGTATGTATATTTTTTGACATTTTAGGAAATTTTTCTGCTCACTGATCACAGTTCTTAATAAACATACTTATGATCGGGGTTGCAATTCGAATTTTACGCAATTATTGAGACAATTAACTAATAATTGCTCAATTTACTAATTGACTTGTTGTATGATAAATTGTGGTCAATTAAGGCCTTAATGGAGAAAAATGCCCTAATTGCGCAATTAAGGGGTATGTCTGAACACGGAATTAGCTGAAACGCTTTTTGAGTCTGTCTATCGCTCATTTTAGACAAATTCCCATTGACCAAATGGATCTTATTTCGCTCTCTTAAAAAAAATTGTTGATCCTAAAGGCTATCATTGTAACTCTCCGCTATATGCATATAACCGCAAACTATCGCAACCTGTTTTTTCCGTTATTCTATTCTTTTGATAAGCCTCGAGCTAAATCACTATTATTTTGATGTTCAAATCACCCCCATTCCACTTAAGATCATTTTATGAGATGCAAGACTTCTCAGGAGGCAAATAACACATTTCGATATCCAGCGCAATTTCTATATAAATTGTGTTAAAATTTCAATCGATATCAGATTCTTTATCTTGGCTTCGGATAAAAAAAAATACGTTTTAGAATTTTTTTTCGTTCATGATATCCCAGGACCGGCTTAACCGATTTTCACTTGGTTTGCAGTGATATATATAATTTTAAAACATGAAGAATTAAGTGAAATCTCTTTAAAAAATCAATTTGAAAAAGTGTTTTTTGCTAAACTCTTTAATTTTAGTTATGTGCTGATTCTTTATTCCCAAAATCTTTTTAAAAAATTCAAAGTGATCAATTGAGGGGGTTTTTGCTAGTTTCCATGCGCATTTCACTGGTGCTAATGCAGATTATCAGGGAACTTTTGCCCAACATTTCTTAGAATAACTAAAAATATTTATTTCAAACTTCCACTTTAATAAATGAGAAGTCTAAAAGAACTATCAAAGTCATAACAAGAACTCACTAATCACTTTTCCTTTTTTATGTTCTTACATTTTGGCTAAGTTTTTTTAATAATTTTTTTGAGATCTGGCGTTTAAAGTCGGTTCAAGTTCACAGGAAATACTAATTCAAAAATATTGAACTTTCTTCAGCCGCTCGAAACTTATAAGCGGTTCACGTACTTACACTAACACATACATACAGACATAGTGATGGGCTCTCAGAATTAGTCAGGGAGGCTTCTTAAAACTTCAAAACGTGAAGATCCGATTAGGATTTTTGAAAATGTTCAATAATAGTTGATATATCTCGTTTTTTTATTTACTAAATAGACAAAGATCCCTTGAAAAAGTGAACATAAAATTCACGGAACATCGGGACAAACATGAAATCAAAATTAATTTTTGATTTTCGTACAACATGGTAGGCCAGTAGCTAACTATTTATTTCCAGGATCAATAGAAAAGGATTTTTGGTCAATTATAATTTATAAGAAAAAACCTAACACAAGCTTAAAATTATCTCCAATAAATACTCGTATACTTAGTGGATTTACACCTGCTCGAAATCAAATAGATTTTGAATGAAGTCTCTATCAAAATCGTTACCGTTTGCACACCGCTTCTTGACACTTGTCGATATATAATTTCAATGAAACAAAGTATCCTGTTATATTCGGAGTGCAGTGTGAAAAAATTTAATTCACATTCAGCTCATCTACAAGCACACCTCATGAAGTAAGTTTTTCAATAGACTTTTAGTGCATTTCGAAAGAAACCCGCAGTTGAAATCTTAATAGAGTAGATTTCGAGGAGATTTTGTTAAATTTTAGTAGCCAACTAAATTTTGTTTCAAATGGGAAATCTAATAAAAATTCTACTAGACTGGGCTCTCATAAGTACTCGGTTCATGCAGGTGTAAATGCTTTTTCGTATGTCTTAATTAAGCAATTAATAACTTTATTGAGTTCAATTCCAGCCGAAAAGAAAACTGTTCGAATTTATCTATCGTTAATACTGCAGGTCGAATTTATTTCCCTACGAATCGAATTGCACAGCAGGCCCTACTAACGACTGTCTTATATTCCGACGAAAACTTCTAAAAATTGATACAGAAGCCAGTAAATTAGTGAGTTTGTAACTGGAGTTGGTGAACTTCCTACTTCTGCATTACAGCGCAGGATAAGCAGATACTTATGGAAGATGTGCATTTAACAATGTTGGCATGTGTGTGTGTGTGTGTGTGTGTGTGTGAGTGTGTTTGTATGAGACTTTACAAGTTTATTTACTTTCCTTAATATTTCTTCATGCCATTCTTGTTGCTGTTGTTGTATTTTTTAATATTTTTCCATTTTTATTTATTTTGCTTTGAATCTTCATCGACTTGTTGTTGTTGTTGTTGTTGTTCTTGTTGTTTATGATTGTGTTTGTAACACAATTCCTCAGTTTGTATTCAGTTGCATAGAAATTGAAATTTTTATTTCAGGTTTCCATTTCATGATGGAAATACTTGCTCGTATAAAATCAACGGAAATTTAACAGGAGGAGCAGCAGGGCAAATAGGAAGAAGTTTCATTGTGGCAGCCACCCCTTTTTATCATTCTTTTTAGTTGAATTTAAATTTTGGGTGGGTGAATTTCTGTACCACAAACGAACAACATCATCGTTGGTAGAGTTTGGGAACAGAATGCATTTATTTTTATTTTCTTTTTTCTTCTTGTTTCTGTGAGTTGAGTTCACCCACCCTCTAAATGATTTAAGTTTTGTTTCTCTTCTTGTAGATTTTCTATTGCTTTTATTTTACAAGATTCGTTTTTGTTGTTGAAACACAATAAAATTTGAAACCAGTGATAAACAACCTTTTCATATGCAAGAAACTTTCTGCAGTTTTTCAAAAAAGAATTGAATTTTGAATAGTATTAAAATTGAATATTTTTTGGGGATACGCATTCCTCTTTCGTTTTTGAAGACGGATATTGTGGAACACGAACACAAATGGGTCACATCACAACAACAGATCGACTTTTTAGCTTTGAAAACTTATGAACATTTTAAAAATGGAGCAGCTCAAATGTTGCGCTCAAGCCTATTAGTTCCGTATGCATAATAAAAATGCTTCATTTATTTTTGAAGTGTAAAATTCTAATAAAATAATTCAGGTAAACAGAAATCGCATTGAGGCATTTTGCGAGTTCGTTATTAAGACAACCCACATCAGAAATATTCGACTCCATATTCATGACGTGAGTGCGTAGACGAACTCGACATCTGAGGCATGATAGTGTTGCATTCACTACTTCAGGCAACAGCACCTTCATAAAAGTTCAGAGATGAAAATATTAAAAATATTAGGAAAATATTGCAAAAAGATCTCCCATCCCTGTGTTTACATTAACAGACACACACATAATTTCTTTTCAATACAAAAATACTTAAGCCAGCGCACAGTGAACGGTCCCCATAGTAAAAGTGGAAAAAAATCGAAGGAGTTATGGTAGCTTAATGAAATTTTTGGCACATATCTCTCTTGGCCTGCTATTTTCGAAAATGCATTGAAATTTTTAGAAATCCTTTTATTTTTTCGGTGCGGGGACAATGAAATACCACAAATTCCCCCATTTCAGTAATTATTATTTTTTAGAATTTTAATCCGTCATTTCACATACAAAATGATAAAGCGTGATATGAAATAGAACCAATCACTAATTATTTAGGGTTGCCGGATACATTTTTTCAATATAACATTATGTTAAACTTTTTAGTATTTTTTTTACAGTTTTGAAAATAACCACTGATATTCAAATAACATTATATGAATAGGGTTGCCAAATTGACAACACAAAATATTTTGATATTAAATTATTATCTAAGAAAATTATAAGATAAAATTAATAGATCAGAAGAAATTAGGAGTTTATTCATTAAATCTTGATTACAATTTTCCCTGCTATTCTTTTGAGTGTGCTCAAGTCCGTTCTTTTTAACGCAGCTTCAGAAAGCATCTCTAAAATAAACCAAGAAAATATTTTAAACAAAATGTTTATTTCATACAGGTATTTAAATATTACCAATACGTAAAACAAAATACTTTATAATTCCACAACCATGAATGACAAGTTTATGCAACGTCGATGGCATATAATACCAATCATAGTTATTTAAATATATTTCTAGGGTTTTCTCCGTTAGCTGTTTAAAGTTAGATATATTTATAGGTTTTCCAGAGGATACTGTTTTCAAGATTAAATATATAAATTTTTCATTACCTCCTGTAATCTCGGACGATTTTTTGAATTCGTTAAAAAAATTTCGAGCTGTATTGCCATCATTACTAGTGCCAAAATTAGACTTCACTTTATTAACTCTTAATCCCGTCTCAGATCGAAATTAATCTTAAATTCGTTTTTTCTTTTATTATACAGTATTTTCTTATCATTTCTAACTTGCCAAGTCTTAAAAGACAATCGACACGCAGTGTGTAATATGCTCTCAAAGCATCTAAGCAAACAATGTAAATGTGAAATTCCATATCTATAATGTTCTTCATTGGGAGAATAAGTAATGCGAGGTTTGTTCATATAGTTAGGTTTTGCTTGGCATATAAAGCACTTCGATCCCAACTCTTTGGCAGTTCTTGCTCAAGTACGTATTTGTATTAATTAACAGGTAGTTTCAAATGGTGTCCAGATATGTGAGAATAAGGTTTTATATGTGTTAGAGTCATCCTACTTGGTATTTTTTGGTTTAAAGCATCATACGTTATCAAGCATTTAAAATATCAGCTGATAATTTTAACAAAAATATAAAATTTGGATGATTTTAAAAATCATTATATCTCAAAAGTTGGCAGAGAAAACACCTAAACGTTCTTATACATATTTTAGTATATATAGTATATATCAGAAAACAAGATTATTGGTTCATTAAAGTCGTTTTGTGACGTGCCTGGTTTTTCGGGTCCAATGAAGCTGACCATTTTTTTTTTGTTTGTTTAAGTACATATTTTGGCTTATTTCTTAACATTTTTTCTTACAGTGTTGCTATAAATATTTGAATTTTAGGAATGGTTCATTGTTTTTTCTACAACCCTGAATAAAACAAATATAATTGCAAGCAGTTTTATTGAAAAATTAATCTATTATATGCATTTTTCCAAACCCATTTTTTGTTACTTAAAAGTTATGAAAATAGTACGACTTTAAGGCCGTATAACTTTTTATATGTGTAACGCACATGAAAAACCAAACCACCTCTGGAATCGTGGGAGTGTCAGCTTTCGCCTCATACGTATTTTATTGATAAAATTTTTTTGATTTTTTTCCACTACACAACTTACTGTGCAGCGTTCCAATTTCATCTTAACCATCCCAGTGATGCGTATGCCTACGCAAGTATTTAATGCGTTGTAATTTATTTAAACGTGGTTGATGTGTACCAACATTATTTTTTTTTCTTTCTTTCTTTTTCTCCTTACGTGTTGTTTTTGTTGTTGGCATTCAAACCATTTTTAGGCCTTCTTCCATAAGGATGCCCTTCAGCCATGATGCAGCAAAATTTTGCCACTTTGACAGCTAACCCCTGAGAATGCATCAATGCGTTCGTCTAACGGCCAAAAGTGTACAAGTTGATCGTATTTTTCTTATATATTTTTATGGTACTCCCGCTTTTTTTTTCTTTTTTTTTCTAAAACTCATGCCAACAACCACTACAACTCTCGCTTTCGATGGGCTGCTGCAGTTATCAAGTGTTTGAACGTTCATCATAATTTTTAACATGACTACGGGGTTTTAATACTTTCAAGCTTTGGTTTTTCTTTGTCGTGCATAAATACCTATTGAGTTTTCATTTATTGCACCCTAAATGGGATATTGAAAGTATTTTAAATGATATGAAAAGTGCAAGAATTTGTGTACAGAAATACTTTGTATGTTCATTGTTTTGTGGTACCCTTTTAAGTATCTTGTCGTCCACCAAAATTTATCGAATGTATATGATTGGAAAGTTAATCTAGTGTAGATATGTATAATATATTAATAACGTTAAAAATCAGCAGCAAGAATCTTTATAAATCATTTCTATATTGTATATGCAAGGACACATTAGAATACATTTAGAAATGTTAAGAATTGTAGAACAAAAACGTAAGAAAATAAAAAAGGAAAAGTGATCGGTGACTTCTTGTTATGACTTTGATATTTGTTTTAGACTTCCCATTCATTCCAGTGGAAGTTTGAAATAAATATTTTTAGTTATTCTAAGAAATGTTGGGTAGAGGTTCCCTGATGATCTGCATTAGCCCCAGTGAAATGCGCATGGGAACTGGCTAAAGCCCCTCAATTGATCACTTTGAATTTTTTTAGTAAGAATTTAGGGAAAAAAGAATCAGCACATAATTAAAATTAAGGAGTTAAAAATGTTTATTTGTTCTCTTAAAATATGTTTTATGACGATTAAAAAAATGTATACGAAGAGTTATAATTTCAAAAAAGAGTCTCAGCTAAGAATTATTATTCGGGCTGAAGCTAAAATCTGTGAATTTACAAATTATTTTGTATCATCTGGCATAGCGGCCACGAGATCGGCAAAGATCTGCACTAAATCAGTACACTTAAGTGAGTGTAACGGTCACTGTGGAACTACTCTTGGCTTTTCCGTAGCCCATAAGCCGCAGTTTTGCTTATTCACGAGTGAATTTAATTATAAATCTTTACTGTTGCTATAATCAATTTGTGAGTAAATTGCTGATCTTCTAGTGCTTCTTTGCTGAAAATAAATTGCATAAACAAGTCGTTGTTTCAACTCCTGGGCAAAGCTGAATCCCAGTCCCAAAAATTTTAAATATTAATTAATAAAAATAAATAAAAAAATCTAACCCACAATATGTTTATGCTCCTGAAAACGTTTCCTGTTTTCAAGGTGTCTTGTCTGCTGCAAAAACTGAGAATTAAGAAAATATCAAAGAAAATTGATACCGAAATCTTGGTGAAAAATAATCGAAGTGTATCAACAATTCAACTGTTAACGCCTTTAATATTTTTAATTGTTTTCACTGTCACCGATACTTGTCGCAATAATTTCCAGCCGCCATCTGCCAAAGACGAAAACCCATTTTCATTTATATAGAAATCTCCGACAGAAATTGAAATGTAATTAATGTTTGTCAGCTTGTTTGGTTGTTTGTATTGTGTCTGATGGCGCATATGCTTGCAACGCATCCATACGTCCCCAGTACGATTCACTGTAACGTTTATGTAACATATTTTTTTATGTTGTCGTATTTATGGCAGCAGCAACAGAAGTATTAGATGACGATGATGATGTTGACGATGTTGATGGCTGCTGGTGTGTTGTAATCAAAATCATGCCCGTATCTGACATTCCCTGCAGCATCAAAATCATCAGCATTTTGCTCACATATTAACAGTATTTTGTCTGTTAATGACTTTTGTTTTATTTATTATTTTCCAATTTCTTTTTTTCTTGTTGCTTTCTTTGTACGAATTTTGTTGGATCCTCTGCTGCACTTGGTAAATATTTATAAAATAAAAAATGTTCCCATTTTATTTGTTTCAAGTCAAGTACATATTCTTAAACGAGTGTGCATGAGTTTTTATTCCTTCTTCTTCCTTAAGGCCGCATTAGTATGCAATTAAATTGTTTTATTTGTGGTGACAAGAATTGCTGCGCCCGTTCATCATTTCCATCATACGAGTGCATAATAAAAGTGAAAGCATTTTTCGTATACACTTTTTGCAAGTATACTTTAATTTTTAATTTAAAGTACTTTTCATTTTAATTTGGAAAAAAATTCTTACACTTGTATGCACTTGTAGAAAAAGTTAAATGTAAGATTGGTGATGGGAAAAAGTCAATTAGAATTTGATAGAGAAGAAAAATTTGTTTTAGTGCCATTAGACAGAATTGCTTTCTTTTATTTTTAAAACTCATGCCAACAACCACTACAACTCCCGCTTTCGATGAGCTACTGCAGTTATCAAGTGTTTCAACGTTCATAATAATTTTTAATATGACTACGGGGTTTTAATACTTTCAAGCTTTCGTTTTTCTTTGTCGTGCATAAATACCTATTGAGTTTTCATTTATTGCACCCTAAATGGTATATTGAAAGTATTTTAAATGATATGAAAAGTCCAAGAATTTGTATACAGAAATACTTTTTATGTTCATTGTTTTGTGGTACCCTTTCAAGTACCGTGTCGTCCATCAAAATTTATCGAATGTGCATGATTGGAAACTTAATCTAGTGTAGATATTCACAATATATTTAATTAATATTATTTTCGTAAAAATTCAAAAAGCAAACCTTAAAATAAAAACTGAAATTTTAGCTTAAACATTGACTAGAGCCCCTTTCGCTGGCAGCAGTTTCACCACAACCAACAGCAGAGCGGCGCAAAGTAGCTGACTTTGCTTAGTATTCCAACACAAAGAAAACAAAAGTTAATAAATTTTCCCCGATCTAATAGCATTTTGTTTTATTGTATCTTACAAAACAATGCAACAATGAGTTGGAGCTTTTTATGTTGCGACAATATGTTCGTTCTCATCTGTAGCCAAGTGTACATATTTGCTTAAATATGTCTCTGTCTGTCTGTCAGTCCGTATCTGTATATGAGTATCTTGTGGCCTTTCTGTTATTGAATATCTTCTGGTTAAAAGTGTTTTGTTGCATATCTGAAGTATCATAATTTTTGTTGTAGAATCAAAATGCTCTTGTAAAATACTTCAGGCATGATTGTCTTTTAGACATCAAATGCATTTTTTGTATTATTTTTCTTCAGCATTTTATTATTTTTTTAATGTCCATGATGTCTACGTTTTTACTTCTTTTAATTATTAAGTCGTTAATTTAAAGAAGAGAGTTTGTGTTGCAAAAAATATGTCATTTGCAAAACAAGCAGATGAAACTCCTTTCAATGTGGGCACTTACAAAATGAAATTGGTTTTGAATAAAAAATATATATAATTTTCTTATCTTTATACTTACTTATCTACATATTTGTCGAAATTCCTTTTACATCATTTTATCATTTAACTTTTCTTTTAATACCTCAAACGAATTTAGTAAAATATTTATATATAAATATATATATATATATATATATATATATATGTTCGTGTATGATTTTGCTTCCAGCTGATTTATTTAATGCATGTTATTTACAATGCATATTATTTATATATAGTTTCTTATTACTGATTTGCATTGAAATAATTCTCATTGAAATTAATTTTCTTTTCAGACTTGCTCCACCGTCTTCGCCTGCAAGTAAGTCAAATTGGGGGTAAGTGAATTTATCAAATTATTTCTTATGTAACACTTAAACAATATTGATTTAATAGAAAATTATTGGACACATATCAGATCTGACTCTTTTACTTCAAATAATTTTATTAAGAAATAAATACCATTAGAATTAGAAAAGAATGGAAACAAACTATTTTTAGGAGCAGTTGTGCTTCGCTTTTGTTTATGATTACTAAAAAAACATTAACCTCTTTATTCATAAAAATTATGAGAGGCTTATAAGAGTGTAATAGAGCAATTTCATATGAAATTTTGTTTTATTACGCTGTTATTAGACTCTCATAATTTTTATAAATAAGGGGGAAAGTATTTAATTAAAATATATAAGAGCGCTTAACGTCCTACAAAGGGGAAAGTGTAGTATCCCTTCTTTCCAACCCAACCATTTTAACCTAATTGAACTACTTAACGAATAAGCATACGAGAATTATATCTACTTCTTTTTACAGAATTTGCAATAATAGAATAAAATAAGAGCACTCAACGTGCTAGGAAGGACCTTCTATTCAATCCAACAAATCTAACCTGATTGAAATATATAATAAAAAACCATACGAGAATTATTACTAATGGTTTTTTTAGATTTTACAATATCGGTAATAATTTATTTCAGTAAAATATTTAACAGCACTCAACGTGCTATGAAGATATAAATATATAGATTTTACAACATCATTATTAATTTATTTAACTAAAATATTTAACAGCGCTTAACGTATTATAAAGGCATAAGTGTAATAGTTGCCCTTCTTTTTTTTAGATTGTTTTTTTAGCCTGATTGAAATATTTATTTAATGTAAAATCATACGAGAATTGTAACTACTTCTTTGTATAGATCTTACAACATCTGTAATAATTTATTTACATATTTATGTAAGCATAAGTGTAATACTTGGCCTTCTTTCCTTTTAGATTGGTTAGGTAATCTAACCTGACTCAAATACTTAATGAAAAAGCATACGAGAATTATGACTAATTCTTTTTTTTTTTTTTTTGATCTTACAACATCAGTAACAATTTATTTAAATAAAATATTTAACAGCACTCAACGTGCTATGAAGGCATAAATGTAATACACGTCCTTCTTTTCAAGCCAATCAAATTAAGCTGATTGAAATATTTAATGAAAAAGGATACGAGAATTATTACAATTTCTTTGTATAGACTTTAAAACATCAGTAATAATTTAGTTATATATGGAGGCGTAAGTGTAATACTTGGCCTTCTTTTCTTTTAGATTGGTTGGGTAATATAACCTGAGTAAAATATTAATAAAAAAGCATACGAGAATTATAACAGTTGTTATGTAATAATTAAGACCCTTTTAGGATTAACATTCAATCTTACACAAGCAAACTGATAACAGCATATTTAGTGAGATAAATTTCCCTATAAAACCGCATAAATTTTTAACTTATGGATATATAATTTTAGAAGTTCGACAATCAAATAAGAAAATTTTAAGAAACATCTAATTTCGATTTAAAAATAGGCAAATTTTTCGTGCAATTTGTTTTCTTATTAAAATGCTAATTTTTTAATGAAAAAGTTCTTAATGCATAATTATTTACTTGGCTTTCGAAGAAATTATTATTATACATTAAAATTTGTAAAACATTACAACTGCATTCTAGACTGATTTTATTTAAAATTAGTAAAAATTTATACTCATCCGTGCCGAATCTTATATACCCTTTAACGTCTTACATCTGGAATATATAACTGAAACCTCTATGGATTATTTTATATATCAATTAGAATATGTGCAAATAAATCACAATTATTTTAGATTTTTATAGTCAAATAAATTGATTATTTTTTAATAATGAATTCACACGTTTCCTTTTGTGGAAAATATGTAACACCTTTTCACTTCAATTAATTTTTAATTATTTCATTGGAAGTCTTGTTACTGTACTACAATTTAGATTATCGATTTTATTTTAATTCTTTTACTTCACTTACTTGCAAATAATTCATACGGAAAGACCCAAAGTCTTTTTTCAAGAATCTAAAAACAAAATCTTATTCGAATGAGGTGAAAATCCTTTCAAGTAAAGCCTTACTTTAGAAATTTTTTCCCGTTTTTAAGTTATAATATTCTTTAATATTTATAAGCTTTAAATAACTTTGTTTTAAATTTAAATATTTTTGATATATCAATATTTCCTCACACCTTTCTGTGACTTCTTCACGATATTAAATATTTAAATAATATTGAATATATAATTTTCTAAAGAAGTCGCACAAAAAAGTGACAAAATATTGATAAATAAATAATATTTTAACTTAAAATAAAGACATCATAAGCTTAAAAATATTAGAGTTTAGAAAAGAATTTATATATAAAAAGAAGTTTGAACTCTCCAGCTCTGATTTCTTATAACAATAGATTTCTTTCAAAATTATCAAATACTTACCATTTTTAATTAATAAAGAAAATCCAGGAATCGTCTTTTTGATTTTATTTGAAGTAAAAAATTGGTTTAATTCATAAAAAAATAAGACTAGTTTCAGTAGTTTATTTTATGTAGCAAAAATAAGTTTTATACCAGCCCTGAAACTTTATATTGTGATGATTTTCATTAGCAAACCATTAAGGACTATTCACAACACATCAGTCTTAAAATAAATTCTCTATCCCTTCTGGGGCGATTCAGAAAACCGATTTCACGCACAGACAGACGATCATCGCTTGTTCGCCTTTCTTCTTCATAAAGACCGAAAATATCAGGCTTTTCACACATTCCGATCGGAATGGTTTTGATTCTGTATTTGCGATTCCGATCAATCTTGTTTTAGGCTCCTCAGTTGCCGAACGTTTTTGTCTATTTTTAAAAATATTAAAATCTTCGTTTTTTTTCCATAAAGTGTGGCAGTGTTGTGTGTGACAAAATAAAAAAAAAACAATATGAGTGAATAAAGAGCAGATCAAATTAATAAAAAAGACTAAAAAACCAAAATTTCAAATCAAGATCTATAAATTGATGTAAAAAAAAATATAATCGGGAATATTTATCCGTTTTTGTTCCCGAAAAAGGTGGCACTACTTCTATTCAAAAATGCATCAGCTGATTTCATTTCTCACTACAAGTTTAAGAATTTAAAATGTTTATTTATAAGCGGTTACTAAATGCTTCATAAATCATTGTAATTATTAAATATTCTCTTTAATGTTTCACTTTGACTCAGTTTTATTAATATTTTTTTGTGAAACGTAAAAAATAGCGAATTCTTTTTGAAAATTTTAAGTGGTTTTATTCTCAAGAAATCTTTCCTTTTCCTAGGACCCGACTTTCGGTCGGACTAGCATTCTGTGACATGACTGTACATTTATAAACTTTATAGGGTTCCATATCAATGCATTAGGATAACGGATATAAACGATTATATCCCCACAGAGCGTAACCTCTGGTCTTAGATCTGGTACGTCAATTCCAGCAAGCGCTGAGAATGTGTAATTCTGTGACAAAAATAAAAGTTATTATTGTTATTATTATTATTATTATTATTATTATTATTATTATTATTATTATTATTATTATTAAAATCTTCTCCTCAAATGTTGACACTTCGCCGATTTACTTTCCAGCAGAGGGTCCATGTTTACTATTCACCGATGATGATTTCGCAACCCTGAAATTAAACACAATACTAAATTATAGAGTAGTTCGATTATAGGCTTTTATAATATGAAAAATAATTAACATTAATTGTATGTATTGGATTCAGTTAACGCATGATTGATTTTTCAAATCTCAACATGTTTTAAACAGCTGCAAAATCTCCATTCCACTATTGTAAAGCGTATTCGAAAGTTTTACTCGAAGTGTGTAAGAAAGCAATTAAAATTCATTTCAAAGGCTCTATTTAATGCATTTGAAATAAAGAAATTATGCACAAATTACTATGTTTGCAACTAATCAATATAAAATGCACTCTTAAAATTTATACAAGTCCTGGCAACAATAAAAAGCATTCACACGGTGTGCGTTTGCCCACTACACACATGTTGGAATTTAATTGGCAACAAGCCTCGACATGAAAAACAATTAAAAAGTTTTCCATTTTATTACAAGTATTTATTCGTCATTCAATAAACTCGTGAGTAATGAAGCCTAAAACAGGAAATACTAAAAATTATGCCCATTTTTCTCCACAACTTGGTAAAGTACGAGTAGAGAAACACGGAAAGGGTTTGCTGGTTAAAAAGAAAAGGGACATGAAATATTAAGGAAAACTAAATAATAAATGCTGAAATTTCAAACGAAAGAAAAAATAAAATAAATGGAAGTGTGGAATTTCAACACACGCATGCATTTGCAAAGCGAATGAAATAAACTTTGACTCAGTGGAACATTTTTCTTTTTGCGAACTCGAGTGAACAATCACAATACGCGAACGCATTCGCAGCGAAAATATTTCGAAGGAATAATTTTGAATGCTTGTTAAGCAAACAACCGCACATTAAATATCAGCAAAATACGCTGCTGTGGAAAATAAATGTAAAAAGTCTTTGTATTGGGTGTCGAAGTACTTTCGGCACGCGACCTTTTTTTATTATTATTTTCTTTTATTCAGTATTTTTCATTGCAAATTGCATTTGTGTTAAAAGATTTTTGGACTTGTTTTCAGGTTTCAAGTGTGTGCGTGTATGTGAGCGAGCTTCCCTTTTTATGCACATATTTTTCTATGTACGAGTTTGCAATTTAGTGAAAAGAAATTTAAAAAAATATATATGAAATTTCACCTAAGGGATCATTTTACAAAATAATTTTTTATTCTTATGCACCCTGCAATCTGAGGTATGACACTTTTTGACCGAGTTGTCACTAAAGACATTAAAGTTAATTATTTCAAATCTGTTATACTGTGCTCAGACATGCATTTTTAGTTGAGACAATTTAATTTTAATTGAGCAATTAAATCTAGTGTTCGCACTTACTCAATTTAGCAGACTCAGTTATCATTTGACAGCCGAAAAAAACATTGTTTTTACTTGTTTCGTGACTATGCGTGTTTGTAAATTTTGAAAATGAATGCAAATTTTTGTTTAAAAAATTTTACTTGAATACAATAGAAATATGGAGCTCTTGAAGTCATTGTTCTTAAAAAAAGCAAAAGAAAACCTTGAAAGTTTTACAATTTTAATTGGAGTTCAGTCTAGTCTGTTTGAAAATCCAGTTTGTTTTGTTTTGACATTTGGCCCGCCATTATAGGAAATTTTTCGGCTCACTGAAAACAGATCTTAATCAACATACTTATGACCAGGATTGCAATTCGAGTTTTACGCAATTAGTGAGACAATTAACTACTAGTTGCTCAATTTATTAATTGTCTTATTGTATGATAAATTGTGGTCAATTAAGGCCTTAATTGCCAAAACTAAGCTAATTGCGCAATTAAGGGGAATGTCTGAACACGGTGTAAGTTTGTCGAGCAGCTATAAGTGCTCAATTATTGCCTTCATGGGAAGACAGCACAGGGTGACACCAAATTAGTTAAACGATTTTGTTTCCGAATGACTTGTTTACTAAATAAAAAATAATAGCTTCTTAAGTCAAACTTCTGGTATGAATTTTCTTTTTTCGTTTAGGTTTGTTTCACGGCGGTCGAAAACCACTCCAGTCACTGAGGCCTGCAGCTCTGTGTCTGCAATTGCCTGTGTGTTTGTTATATCGTTCCTTTAGAAATTGAGTAGTTTTAGCAGACTTTTACTATTTCCTAGGTCATAGAGAATAATCTGAGGCCCTATTTGTAATATTGTCCTGGCGTTAATAGCGACAAATAGTTTCGGTGTAAAAGAGATTATTTAGGTAAAACTATGAAATTGTGCAATTGAGAACAGTGGGTTCATTAAACTGTATAAATCACAGAGTAATAGAAATTGTGCTGAAGGTTGCAGATCAGCTTTTTTTGGTAACAATTTAATGATGGAAGAGAATACGAGAATTGTATGAAACCTATTAAGTCCCTGTGTAGCCGGTATTTGTTGTTTATTAATTTCATAAGTAATTGGGATATTCTTTGCAAGGACAATCTATACAGGATGCCATTTCAGTCACCTCGATTATTACAAAACAAAACATGCTCTTCTCTGTTGTTGAGCGGAAGGACATGAAACATCAAAGAGAAGGGAATATATTGGATGCCTATTTTTTTTTTACCTCGTCGGCGACGTTTCACTAGGCTACAGTCACCATTCTGTTTGTAAATTTATCTTTTTTTTTTGTGTAAGACTCAGAGGATGACCTCTACATATACAGTGGATTGTGTCAGAACTAGAAAAGAGTGGGTAGTGCTAAGAGGACAGCTGAAGACAGATAAAAATATATAGAATTTCCTTCTTACTATTTTTGTTTCTTACTTCTCCTCTGCTCTTTTACTACATGACGCTGTTAATCGCGTTCGGCGACCAGTACGATGCCTTCATCATTGAGACAGTTCGAAAATAATTCACACAATCCTGCGATAATCTGGATGAAAAATTTTGGACACGATATTCATGACTGAGTGCGCACTCGGACTGGGGATCTAAGGAAATGTAGTCTTGTGCCAACACCACGCTTATTTCTTTAGGGAAATTATGATTTTTAGATTAATCGAGACCTTTTTTTTCGGATACGCCGAAGAATTATGGAAACATGATCATTAAATTGCTGTTATTTTGTTATTTGGATTTAAAATTGGTCCCTTTTTTTCAATAATTCAATTGAGAAACTGGATTGTGGACACAATTTCTGAAATATCAGCAACACTTTTCAACTGAAATTTCTTTGTTCCAACTGAAGTAGTCCGCGATAAGAATCATTTCATAAAATTGTGATAGAGAAGGTATAAGAATGTATTCAGCGGACGCACAATGGGCCATTTTACGAAGTAGGCATTTAGTATATGATCGTAGGGTGCACTAACAATTTTTTCCAAATCAAAAAAAAAAAAAAAGAACCAGTACGAAGCTGCTGCATGAGTAGTTCATGAAATTCCATTAAAATATTGCCAGGTGCATTTTTGTTTGTGTCACAACGAGGGTTAGTAATTTGATTTTTGGTCGCATGGCAAAAATGACAACAACAATAACTATTTAAAATTATAAAACTACAAAAACAACGTCGTTGCACTGCCAACGAAAAATACTCAAGCGTAGCAATTTTGTTGTTCCTTTTTCTGTAGTATTTTTTATGATCGAACGCTGATTCATAATCAAACATCTAGAATTTCTTGCACACATACACTCTCACGCATTTACCAACAGCACACAGTCCCACACACACACAAATGCTGATATAAAATAATTTGACAATCCATAACAGGATTTGCTTGTATTGTTTGATATAAATGAGAGACTCAGATACCGTTACTTTCCAACGTGACACAACCCAGTCTGACAGACAGACAGACGGAATAAATAGCTGGTTGACAATCAAAGAGGGGCTGGCTGAAACCCTAAACAGCACGATTTGTATTGTTTGCTTTTCTCTTGCTTGTGTGCAACATTTGAGATTGTGTAAGTGTTTTAAGAGTTTTTAATCAAAGTGCGCGGCACGCCGAATACATAACAATTACAGTTTAGACTTCTAATAGCGAAAAGGAAAAAAATTAAATCCAAAACATAGACGCAGCCACCCCTAAATACTGCCTCGCTGGGTAAACGAACAGCGTTAAGGGTTCTTCATTTGTTTTAGAAAATTATGGTTTAAGCATTAAATATTATGGAAAACAATTGTTCGGTGTTGTTTCCATGTACAATATTTGACAAGTCCAATTGGAATTTCATCCACACGAAGTAAAACAGAAAAAGTGAAAAAAAGAAAATGAATGCATGCATGCAGTCCTGCAATTTACCAGGCTCTCAATATTTTTATTCTATAAGGAACATATCAAAACAGGGTGCTGGAAGAGGAATAATAAACCGAACTGAGCGCGAGCAAACAGGAGATGTAACAGATAAATGAAATTCACAATTCGCTGCCATTTGAAGGAAGAAAAAAACACATCCTGTAGGAAGACCAACGCAAATTATGAAGGGAGTTATTTCCAAATCCCTTTATTATTATTTACTTTTTCATAAGCTTCGCTGCTATTTACTCGAATATGAAAATATCCTTGATGGCTTCAGTTCAACTAACAAAAAGATCCTGCAAAAGATTTTTACTTTTCAAATTTGTACCGTTTCTTTTTCCTTTTATGCATCATCATTCTACAGCAACACTACGACTTTGCTATTGTTGTGGTTGTCATGTTGATGGACGACAACGACGAAGTTTAATATTCTAATGAACTGTATATGACACTGTCCCGTCACTGCACAGTGAAAAGTGCAGGAATTTATTTTGAATACGCATTCAGCGAAGTGGATCCATCATTCGGCGGATGGAGCTTCTAAATAGATCATTTCATTTTGAATATTTCTACTGGGTACTATTTTCCTTTTCTTACCAGTTCAAGGCCGAAAAGAAGTCTGACAAATTTGCAATAAATTGTAATAAAATTTTCCAATTTAATTATTTTAACCGATCATTTACTTGCGTCATTCAGTTAGTTGTTTGACTTTCGTTTAGAACGAAAACACTGTTGCCAATTTCCTTTGCTTCCTTTTTAACTTTCCGCTACGAAAATTAAAAATTTTCCAAAATCGGAAAGTTATTGGTTTTACCCCGTTTTGAAAAAATGGACATCTTATCAGACTCCTGACTTTTTCCGAGAACCTGTCATTATGTGTGTGTGTGTGTGAGTGTGAGTGTGTGTAAGTATATGACCCGCTTATAATTTTGGAACGGCTTGACCGATTTCAAGGCCTTCTAAAGGATTATATTTAACTTAGAGTTCCTGTGAATTTGAAATTAGAATTAGAAAAAAAACATTTTTAAAAGTGTTTTTTTAATAACTTTTAGATTGCCCTACCAATCGATTCCAGAAGCTTATCAGCCCTCAAGATTTAACAACCAGGTTGACCACTGGAAATCGAAACAAAATCTATTAGTCCATTCCAGGAATATCGTGAAAAAAGAAATTCGCAAAAATGATTTTGTTTTTTAATAACTCGGAAATTATATGTATATCTGATCAGATTCTTTTACAGGAATCGAAAACTGCTGCAATCACCGCTTGTCTCGTTGTAATCGGTTGTTTTGAAAATTAAAATTATAGGGTTTTAGCTGGAAGAGCTCAGAAGCATAGAACAGCACAAAAATTAGGATTGAAATTAGCGGGAAGTTGCAGGGATGTCCTTTAGGGTCAACCAATTTCAATTTTTTTTTGATAGCAGTCATTTTCGTGTGTTTTTTTTGTAATCAAAATAAACATGTTTGTATGTATCGAAATATGTACGGTCACATTTAAGAAGATTTACCCAAATAAACGTAACCACTAATGAAAAGGATATTAATTCAGACAAGTGTTTGTTGAACGAAACACCTTCTAAATATTTGGGGCTCTACGCCACTGACTGTTAAATATATAAGACTCTTTTTTACTTGAGAACGCGTTTCTAATTCAAACTATTTTTCCTCAGCGATTAGTGGTTAAGCCTTTTTTGGAAAATATTTGGCAAGTTTGACCGTAACTTAACCGTGTTCAGACATACCCCTTAATACCCCAATTGGGGCATTTTTCTCAGTTAAGGCCTTAATTGACCTCAATTCATCATACAACAAGTTAATTAGTAAATTGAGCAACTAGTAGTTAATTGTCTCACTAATTGCGTAAAACTCAAATTGTAACCCTGGTCGGAGGTATGTTTATTAAGAACTGTGTTCAGAGAGTCGAAAAATGTCCTATAATGGCGACCCAAATGTCAAAAAATATACACCCACACAAACAAAACTAACTGTATTTTCAAGCAGACTGAACTGAACTCCAATTAAAATTGTAAAATTGTCAAGTTTTTTTTTCTCTTTTATATTCTTGAGCACCGTTAATTTTGAATCAAAAATCGATCGCAATGACTCCAAGAGCTCCACATTTCTATTATATGCAAGTAAAATTTCTTTTAAACCAAAATTTGCATTCATTTTCGAAATTTACAAACACGAATATTCACGAAACAAATAAAAACAATGTTTTTTTTCAGCTGTCAAATGATAACTGAGTCAGCTAAATTGAGTATGTGTGAACACTAGATTTAATTGCTCAATTAAAAATAAATTGACTCAATTAAAAATGCATGTCTGAACACAGTATTAGCTCTCCTCTTGTATTGTGTTTCCACGCGTATACTTAATATAAATAATGTTGCTCATACGTCACATTGTGCTCGTACAGGGTTATTATTGTTCTTATCTTCTCATAAAATGTAAGTATTTTTACACGCTTTTAGGAAAATCGAACTAAAAAATTAAAAATAAGTTTTAAAATTAACTTAAAACAATAATGAACTAAAATACAATTATTATTGTGAATAAAGCTGGACACTTTGTGTTTTATATTTTATATATCGGGCACTTAACTCATTTTTAATAATACTTGCATTTTTTAAATCATATTATTTTTTTAAATAAATTTTATGTATTTTTTAGATTTAGATTTAGGACACGTTATTCTGTTTCAGTAAATAATAATTTAAACAATGTTTTAAGTCCAGCTGGCATTAAGTGTCCTCATGGATATTTAAATTTAATTTAAAAGCAGTTTTAAAAACTGAAATATCTCAAATATTTCTATTCAAATTATATTTAGCTTCTCCTTTTAACTTATAAATGTTGATAACTTCTTTTTTTATTCCTTTCATCATGAGATCCGACCACTGTGCCAAAATGCCATGCCAGGTTTTTGGCACTACACAACTAACAATTTTATTTTTATATTTTTAAATACGAGTGTGACTGAAAAAGAAAAATTGTAGTGAAATAAAAACCCTTTTTTCCGTTCATTATACTTTTGGTTACACCCACCCCCTGTAGCGATGAATTTTGTTTCAGTTGATTAAATTGTGAAAATGAGCTAAATTATTTTGCATTTTATTTACGCCTTTTCTCTTTTTTCATCTGCGTTATTCATGCCTTTGACAACTTTTGATGGTCTCATCTGTTCAAATTAAAAAAGTGTGCATAAATCGTAAGTAAGCATTTGATTAATCTAATCAATTCACGACAAGTCTTGGCATGATGCAAAGAATTTTATCTATTTGTTTTTTTTTATTATTTTTGTTTTATTCATTTTTTAACTCTGTGTTAATTTCATAATATATCACAGGATCTTAATTCATTTGATAAGGAATTTGTGATATAGCATTAAAATATATATTTAGTCCAATTGATTTTAGAGAGTATTTCTTTTGCAAAAGAATTTTTTGTAACAATAAAAAACATCAGACCCTGCCTGTTACATCTGCGCGCTATTTATAAGTTTTAAAATGAATTTTGTGTTGCATTAGTTTTCAAAAACTTAATGAATTGCATTTAATTTCGAATAGTGAAAGTTTATTTTATTTTCATATCTCAACTAAAGCGGCAACAATGGTTACACTGTGCTCTACCAACAAAAAAAAACTCTTCAGGTTATCATAACTTTTAATTATTTTAAATATATTTTTATTCTTATTTGATCTGATATTTTAGACGAGTAGAAGCCCAACGAGGCTGGTATTCGAGCTTAAAGAGCCAAGTATATAGGACTCTCGATACACAATTATATATTCTAAATTAGTCTGTCGGACTCTCTGCCGTTTAAGGAGTTTGTAATTCAAAAACTATTGGAAGTCTTTTTCTATTTAATTATAAAATAATTGATGTCTTAGCTTCGTGTTATACAATTATCCATATTTATTTCGGAAGGCAATAAATCTTTAATATGCTGCTCAATGGAGAACTACAAAGAAAAAGGTTAATCGTAAAGACCATTCCTGCAGCTTCGCGCTAACTTTAACCTCGAAGTTATCGCAGATTGATGTTTGTGCTCTTCTATTCTCTCAAGATCTTCGAGCTAAAACTGTATTATTTCAATTTTCAAACTAAAATTATACCGTGTTCAGACATGCATTTTTAATTAACTCAATTTAATTTTAATTACGCAATTAAATCTCAGTGTTCACACATACTCAATCCAGCTGACTCAATTAACATTTGACAGCTGAAAAAACATTGTTTTTATTTGTTTCGCAAATATTCGAGTTTGTAAATTTAAAAAATGCATGCAAATTTTTATTTAAAAGAAATTTTACTTTCTCTTGGAGTCATTGCGATCGATTTTTTATTCAAAATTATCAGTGCTTAAAGAAGATAAAAAGGAAAACTTGACAATTTTACAAAGTTTGGGAAAGCAGCAGCTCTTTTCATTATTCCAGCAAAATGCAACTCAAAGGTCATCTTCTTCACCAGACATTTCGTTTTTGTTTATTTATTCTTTTATTCAGTCTGTTTGAGAATTCAGTTTGTTTGCTATATATATATATATATATATATATATATATATATATATTTTTTTTTTTTTTTTTTTTTTTGACATATGGCTCGTCATTATAGGAACACAGTTCTTAATAAACACACTTATGACCAGGGTTGCAATTCCAGTTTTACGCAATTAGTGAGACAATTAACTTCTAATTGCTGAATTTACTAATTGACTTGTTGTTTGATAAATTGAGGTCAATCAAGGCCTTAACTTGAGAAAAATGCCCTAATTGCGCAATTAAGGGGTATGTCTGAACACGGTATAACGTGATAACCGGTAATTGATGCAGCTTTCGAGTCCTCTGAAGTAATTGAGAACTCCATTTGATTAAATATGTATACCAAATCGGATCTATTTCTTCAACTTTATATCTAAGTTTTTTTCGTTCACGAACGAATAGACCAATTTGAAACTGATTGCGGCAATTGACGCTTTAAAAGCTGATTAATTTGTGAAAACTATTAAAAAAATCCTTTGAAAACTTATTGCAAATAAATTTTGTGAAAAAAAAAAAAATAGTTTCTCTTGAGTTTTTTCGAGATCGAAATCTACGTTTGAAGTATTAATCTTAAAAATGGTGTCAAACTCGAATTCTTTTTAAGAGTGAAATATTTTATTACAATCACCATATCAGCAGAATGGATCAGTACTGAATTCAAGGTAAGTACATATTCCCATCAGCCAATTTTCAATTTTGAAAATTTTCAGGAAGGTATTAGTCATAAGGAATATCAACTTAGATAATATTTTTAATGAAATATTATACAAGAATTAATTTTTAATAAAAAATTAGAGTTTAAAGCCAAACTAAAAACTATTTTTAAAATCACGAGTATGAACTTGAGCCTAAAAAGTTGTTCTCATTTTAATAATTAACAATAAACAAATAAATTTCATATTATAATAGAACAATGATAGAATGTCAACTAGTTAGTTTACTAACAATTAAATTGAGAATTTACTTTTAATTTTGCGTTGTTATCCAAAGGATTTCTAATTGTATAAAGGTGTAGAAAAATAAAATAGAGTCATCGAATAAAAATTGTTTGTTGGGTTTTGGTATGTATAAGTTTCATAGCCTACTACACTTATTATAATATGATTTTTTTTAATCTTTTGTGAGTTTTCATTTAGATTCTCAAATAGTTTATAAAAGTCTTTTGATAAGATGAGCGGTTTGAAACTTTTCAAAACTGTGGTTAAAGTCTACAGACGATTTGGTATAAGGCGCCAATGAAATGCATATAGACATTGCTTAATCACCCAAAAGATAAATTTCAAATTAATCGTATTATAATAATTCCTGACCACATAGTTAAGCTGGAATAATAATATATGTATGCATTCATGATTAATATTGAAACATTTTGCTTTTCAATAAGTATGAAAAACTTCCTAAGAATTTTACGCTAAAAATTTTTAAAATAAATTTTATAATTTGTCTTTCTACATACAAATACCTTTCAAATTATATATATTTCATTAATATTGGTGGCCACAAAGTTTTCCCAAAGTGTACCACAAAATAATTTTTACTAAAAATATTACAACCTAACAATTTCTCTTACACTACTAGAGCACCAAAAATTATTCTTATTTCAGAATATAAATAAAGAAGTAGTAATTCAATAAAAAATATATCCTTACCCGGTCTTCATTCTCGTATTAATGTGCTTATTGAATAAGAAGAAATTTATGCCAACGATCCATAAAATTATTTAAAAACAAAAAAGTTGCACATCATTTTGGCATTGCAGACATGTCGACGAGTTCATATTGAATAAATCTAATTTGCTACAATTCAAACAGCAAACAGTAGCACTGCAGCTCGCAAACATCTCTCAGAATAAATGTAATTATGAAATTTATATTGAAAATAAATTGTGTACATTCTGTGCGATATATATGGAACGATAATAATAAATTCAAGTTTGTGCATAACATATAAGGCAATTAGAACTTCACAATGTGTTGGGTGTTCAGAGATATACAATCCAGCAGGAGCAGGAACCAGAACATAAAAATAACTAAATTCAAAATTATTAAGTATATTTACATATTCGAACAAACAATTCGGCTTCATAAAATTTAAGAACAGAAAGCTGCAATTTTTTTGGAAATATCAGAGAAGAAACGAACCGAAATATACACATAACAGTGCATACATGTACAGTGTAGGGCAAAAGTTTTCGGAATGGGCTACAGTATTAATTCTTAGAACACTTTTAGTTTTTTATCAAACACAATTGAATTTTCATTCGAATGATAACTCTGGAACAAAATATTCTTTTCAGAAAAGCTATTAATTGTTAACATATTTATAACACGTATTCAAACTTTTATCGGTAACTGTATTCCAGCTTATCAGTTGATATGCGGCTGGAAAAATAAAATAAAAAGGGGGTTGTTGTTATCCTCCTTATCTGCCGTTCAAACGAACTGCCGAAAGGTGGTTGTATGCCGCAGCATAACTATAGTATAATAAGCAGGAAGGTAGTAATATAACACACACACACATACATGTACCAAATGCAATAATAAACACAAACAAATACCAACGATCCTTAAAACTTGGAACTCAACAAACCAAACAAAGAATCAACCAGAATGAAAAAAAAAGAAATCATAAATAACTCATTTACAGCAGCAGCTGCAGCAAAATGGAACTTCTATAAAATTCTATTCTACTCGAACTTGTATCTCTATCTGGAGTTGCTTTTAATTTTCATATTGACTAGATTTTTATTCATAAAAATTTTACTTGCATTGACTCACTGACTGACTGTATGAAAGCTGAAAAGGAACTCACTTATAAGTTGTGTGTGTGTGTGTGTCTGTTTGGCTAAGGTTTTATTCGCTTGTTTACAAAGCAAAACACACACACACACACGCACAGTGTAGCACATGCCATAATTTGTATATTTGATTTTATTACAATCCAGTCGATTTTGAAAGAAGGTAGGAAAAAGTACAAAACTAAACAAAAACGTAAAATCCACAGTTCAATCAAAGTCATTTGCCTTAAATTGTAACATATTTATACTTGTACTTCTATATGTGGGTATGGGTGTGTGTGTGTTATATATATAATATTGCACACATGTGTGCACTTATTTCGATATCCATACACACGAGTAGATATTTTTGTTTATGGATTTATGCAGCGTTAAGTTAAGGAGCATTGGAATCTTGCATAGAAGTTAAATTATAGGGGTCTATATTAATAGAAATATAGACATTCTTGTAAAGTGCTACTGTTTCTATATGTATTTAGTAGATATATATTTTTTCATAATATCCTTCAATCCACTTTTTCGCCACTTTCATGCTAAGCAACTTAAGTCGATTTCTTTTCTAGAAAATAATGCAAAACTTTTCACACTTTTTTTTAACAGAAAATGGCAACATTTTGCCATTTCAAAATAAGGAATTTGTTAAAAATCAATCCAAGATCCCTCACGAAAAGTAATTTATGTTGTAAAACTTTTCCCAACCGCCACTTTTTAGAAAATAAATGGAAAAATGTTTTCTAGAAAAGAAAACACCTTTAGAAAAAATATTTATGTGTTGCATATCTACGCAAAAATACCTTTTGAAAAACGTATGTTTTATCAATATAGGCATGCAACAAAATATTGAAAATTGCACTACAAAAAAATGTTTCGCTATTTATACATAAGGTGTTCTTTTTCCTGTCTGAAAAAACTTAGCGATTTGTGCTCTGGGATGCATTCTTTTTACGCAAACGACAATTTTCTATATTAATATTTATATAAATTGTTCTAACTTAGTTAAAATCTCAGAAAGACATGATGATAAATATTCCTAGGCACAAAGGAAGTCAACATCAGTTTTATTCAACTTACACAGCAGAGCAGAACAGCTGTTTTCGAAAGTCGCTACACTTTCATCTTCAGTGCTCATGTGTATATTGTGTTTATCACCACTGTTTAGGTGATTTAGTTGAATGTGATAACAGTTTTCTATTTACACAAATTTTATTGTGAAAAACAATCCGAGAACTGTATCAACCTGATGTTAACACTTGTGTGTTATGATACCTGCGTTACCGTTTGATTATTTTCTTCATGTCCCATTTTTCTGAATTTTTTGTTCCATTATACATTAAGCCAAACTTTTTTGGTTTGAATTTTATACTTAAGTATATGTGAACGTTTTTTTTTCCAATTTTCATTGGTAGGTCAAGCCAAAGCTTAAATGATGTTGACTTCCTTTGTGCCTAGGAATATGTATCATCATGCCTTTCTGAGATTTTAACTAAGTTAGAACAATTTAGCCTATACAAATATTAATATAGCAAAATAAAAACGTTCAATAAAAATAAAATCACACAATTTTTTACTTATTTCTTTGTTTTTTAATACAATAAAATCCGCAAAGCGATGTGCCTTTCTGTTTAAAGTACTCAGGGTCTACAGTGCCAATCGAACCCATGTCCATTTGACTAACAGCGACTGACGAAAATGTCTAAGTTTTTGCGAATAATAGTTTTTGCCTCTACCAAATCAGGTGAGCCGTGTGTGACTATATCAATTCTTTTTTGAGGTAAATTTATTTTATATTCAAAACTTCTTATTTCACTGTTAGTTTCTTTTTACTACAATCCAAATTTGTTTATTAAACATCCAACTGTTAAGGGTTATGGCTATTAGACATTACAGAGGACGATAAAAGATACAAAACAAAATAAAATTTAATAGCCCACATTATCCCCCGTCTTCCCATGATCCTGGCTCATTCTCTGTAGAATTTAAAGATCTTTCTGTACAAAAAATCACAGCGTATTGGCACAGCTACATCAAAGTATTGATCTGTTATGAAGGCTAAAGATCTGGTTATATGTACCCTTAGTTTTTGTCAAGGTTGGTCCAAAAATGTGGCCATTATTCCATTTGTACCACATACACTCCGACTATTCATTCTTAACAGAGCTCTGTTAACATGTTAACAGAGATCGTTCAACGTACCTGGCTTGTGTCTAGGGTTATAATATAGGAAATTTAACTTCACACGGGTATTAATATTTAGCTCTATTGGCATTTTTAGTTACCTGCTCATCCTTCGTTCAAAAGATTTGAATAAAAAAATGTTATTCCTTATAGAAATACATTTTCGTTTTGAAACTTGATAATTGTAAAAATAAAACTCCATAGTAAAACTCTTTTCAATTAAAAAATAATTGAATAAGATTTTGTTTTATTAACACGCCAACATGCGTGATTTAAAAAGAAAAAACTAGAAATTCTTCTAGGTTTTTACATGATTTGAAGTTATAATATTTTCTAGTATATATTATAAGCTTAAAATAACTTTATTTTAAATATAAATATTTCTTATATTTCAATATTTTTTCACTACTTTCTGTGACTTCTTCAAGATATTTAATATTTGAATAATATTGAATATATAATTTTCTAAAGAATTTGCACAAAAAAGTGACAAAATATTGACAAATAAATAATATTTTAACTTAAAATAAAGACATCATAAGCTTAAAAATACTAGAGTTTAGAAAAGAGTTTATATATAAAAAGAAGTTTAAACTCTCCAGCTCTGATTTCTTATAACAATAAATTTCTTTCAAAATTATCAAATACTTACCTTGATTAATTTTATAGAAAAACCTGGAATCATCTTTCTGATTTTGTTTGAAGGAAAAAATAGATTTAATTAACAAACAAAAAATATAGTAGTTGTAGGTAGTTAATTTTTGTAGCAAAAATAAGTTTTATACCTGGAACCTTATATTTTGATGATTTTCAATACATCAGTCTTAAAATAAATTCCCTACCCCTTCTGGGGCGGTTCAGAAAACCGATTTCACGTACAGACACACGATCATCGCTTATTCGTCTTTCTTCTTCATAACGACCGAAAATAACAGGCTTTTCACACATTCCAATCGGAATGGTTTTGATTTCGTATTTGCAATTTCAATCGATTTTGTTTTAGGCTCTTCAGTTTCCGAACGTTTTTGTCTATTTCTAAAAATATCAAAATCTTCGATTTTTCCCATAAAGTGTGGCAGTGTTGTGTATGACAAAATAAAATAAAAACAATATGGGTGAATAAAGAGCAGAACAAATGAATAAAAAGGTTTAAATTTTAAAGTTTAACACCAAATTTTGAAGTCAAGAACTATAAATTGATGTGAAAAAAAATATAATCGGGAATATTTTTATCCGTGTTTTTTCCCGAAAAAGGTGGCACTACTTCTATTCAAAAATACATCAGCTGATTTTATTTCTCACTACAAGTTTAAGAATTTAAAATGTTTATTTATAAGCGGTTACTAAATGCTTAATAATTCATTGTAATTATTACATAGGCTAATTAATGTTCCACTTTGACTCAGTTTTATAAATATTTTTTTTGTGAAACGTCAAAAAAAGCGAATTCTTTTTGAAAATTTGAAGTGGTTTTATTCTCAAGAAATCTTTCCTTTTCCTAGGACCCGACTTTCGGTCGGACTAGCATTCTGTGACATGACTGTACATTTATAAACTTTATAGGGGTGCATGTCAATGCATTAGGATAACGGATATAAAAGATTATATCCCCACAGAGCGTAACCTCTGGTCTTAGATCTGGTACGTCAATTCCAGCAAACGCTGAGAATGTCTAATTCTGTGATAAAAATAAAAGTTATTGTTGTTATTATTATAATTATTTCTGTTATTATTGTTATTATTATTATTATTATTATTATTATTATTATTATTATTATTATTATTATTATTATTATTATTATTATTACTATTTGTTGTTGTTATTATTAATATTGTTGCTATTATTCAGGCATGTCAAATACTTCGATCGGAATGTTTTGGAGTCCTTATTTGCAATTCCGAACGATTTTGCTTATTTCTAAAAATATTTAATCCTCTGAAGGACAGCAGTGTTATGCATGGCTTTGAGCTGTTGTCCAGAGGTGGGACCATTTAGGTCACGACATGTTTTGCCATGATTCTGCATGTTTCTTAGTTCACAACTCTATGACTTATAGACTGATTAGGAACTCATTTTAGTATCGATGCGTGAGCTACGAATTTGATTCTTTATTATACATACTAGTTTTTTTTAATAGTTTTTCCGTTCTTATGCCGCTGACGTAGAAGGTTAAGATTTTGATTTTTTTCGTGTTAAAGACATCAGCTGCCTTTTTCAAGACTGCGTAAATAAGAAGACTTAAAACTTTCACAAACAGGACGAAACTATTGTTGATATCAAAATGAGGGATTTGTTCAATTTAAAATCATTAACATGCGGAGATTTCCAAAGCATTTTCTTTTCAAAGGCAAATAGATTTCTTGAATCCCTTCATATCACATCGCAGGGAAAGTACTCCAAAAGCTTAACATATTTTATTCCAAAGACTACAGGCTGACATTCACATCGATTTAATGTACAAAAATTACCACAAACAGCATGTAATTTGATATGAAACCGCACAAGAACTTTCTTTAATTTCCATAAAACAGAATTTTTTTCTAACTATTAATATCCTTAATTTTCATATTAAAATTTTGCTGTAATTCGTCGTTGTAGTTTCAGTTGAATAATGATGGGATCTCTGAATGTGGCGGCAACCATTATAATTTCAATTTAACGCTTCGCTGCATACCGCAGTGTATTAAATATAAAACTGTTCGTCACAGTATTTTTTATACTCTTTCACACATAAAAAAAAGCATCTTTTTTTAATTCACTAACAAGCCAACACACGGGGCAGCTTATTTTCAATAATAATAATAATACACGCCACTAAAATGGATTATTTCTGTGTAAATGTACGCAGATGTGAGCGAGCATCAATTTAATTACAGGAACAAACATGTTACGCTGACGAAATTACACCAACCGACAAATATTATTTTACACAAATGCTCACTTTTTACAAAATTTAATTAAAAACTATTAGTTGTTTTAATGTTGTAGCATTTTCCCGATATATTCACTCTAATCCTTTCACTTTTGCTCCTTAGCTGTTATCCTTTTAAATGTCTGTTGCCTACTGATCGTTGATTTAACTTCAAACGTATGATCATGTCTTAAGGAATTTCCTATTGCGTCTTATGAATTACTTTTGTAGTTGTTAAAGCGGTTCTCGCTCTCTGAAAAACTCTACAGGTAATAACAATTAAATTCTTTTGATTGTATTCGTAAATAATTGGAGGGTTTCGTAAACACATTTTTACGTGTTCAGACTTCTTAAACGTTGCTCTCATATCTTGTTGTTTTCTTCCAAATATCTTTATTATTTGTCTTTATGATGAAAACTACCCTCAATATTTGTCGTAAATTAAACACGGAATGTGCAACAGTAGATTTCTATCTTTCGTTTCCTTACATAATATTGGGTAGGGGGAAGTTTCACTTCCAAATTTTCTCATGGTATAAATTCTTATGAAAAATGTGCTCAAACTCTGTTGTTCGTTTTCAAATATTGAAAGGCAAAAAGGTACAAAAAAATTCACTTTCCCATTCATCCTACATACAACCCAATACTTTGTACAGCTGTCACATAACCTCAAAATTATATTGTCTTTTCTCGAAGTTTTTATGTTTCGGCAAGTTTACTCAATAAAAAGGCAAGCTTTTTCATAAATTATATAGATATACTCGAGAACTGAGCTCGTGTAGTGTATGAACAGCAATAGCAAAAAGAAACAGCTGATCCAGCATCAGCTGTTGCGCTAACTGTTGCTTAAAAGCCCTAAGACTTTAAAGTATGTGAATATTTTTGTTTCTTTGCAATTTATTATTTTTTTATGTATTTTACAAAAGTTTATTATTTTATTAAACGATTTGAAAGAAAATAAAAATACATCTTAAAAAAGTAAAACACATCCTGTGAAATGTCAGTACCCTTCAACAACAGTTGGCACTATTATTTAAAAGAATTCAGCCATAAAAAATTTCCGATCTCTGATTAAATCCACTTAGGAAATTTCCAAGCTTTGCAGATATTATATTTTTCCATAAAACTTTTTATTATATATTGTGAGAATTCTGTACATTAAATTGTGTTCAATCTCACGAAGGCTTTTAATATTTCAATAAAAGATATAAAATTGTATATTAAACATTAAAAAAGACATCCTTCAAAATTTTAAAATCAACATTCGGCGCCATTATTAAAAGCAAATTTAATAAAATACTAACAATGTTTTAATAATTAAATTTTTAAGATAACAAAACTTTGCAGAGAATACATTTTGCCAAAGAATAAAAATAATATTTTTGCTTTTTAATTTTAATTATGTGCTGATACTTTTTTTTCCAAAATGTTACTAAAAATTTCAAAATGATCAATTGAGGGGTTTTAGCTACTTCCCATGAGCATTTCACTGGGCCATGAGCATTTCATCAGGGAACTTTTACCCAACATTTCTTAGAATAACTAACGATATTTATTTTAAATTTCCACTGGAATAAATGAGAAGTCTAAAACAAATATCAAAGTCATATCAACAACTCACTTATCACTTTTCCTTTTTTATTTTCTTACGTTTTTATTCTACAATTGGTTGGCTTTTTTCCGACTCTAATTGTTGTTGTAAGAGAAATAAAGAACAACAACAACTAGTAATTGTTTTAAACCCCTCATAGTGCTCACTTTGAAATATTTAGTAAGATTTTGGGTAAAACTAATCAGCTTATAATAAAAATTAAAGTGGTTGAAAAAAGGACAATTCCCCATAATGTTTTTCCTATTTTGTAGCCCCCAAGTATTCCCATCAAAATGATTTCAAAAACAGTTTTTATATATGAGATTATGAAATTTTAATTAAATTATTAAATATTTTTCCGTTAGTATAATTACCAAGTAGAACGATATAGATTCACTGGCCGAATTATAGTCCAATCGAAAGGGGTCTTGTTGAACTCCTTGAAGGTTTTACAGTGAAGCTACTCTTATAGGCCACCTTTTTAATATTGTGAGTCACTGTACATGGTCTTGGTGCTCAACTTATTAGGAATATCTGATCTCGAGATATTTTCATCAAAGTGGCATAGGCTTCCTTCCCCCTTCTAGAATCAACAAAAGTTTTACAAAGAATACTTAGCGAAAAGGCGTCCGATCCCCACAATACGAACGAAATATAAGTTCGTTCTAAAAACTTCGGCCATTAAAAGATCAAAAAGAGGATAATTAAAACAAAATTTTATTTCCAGGCAAACTTCTTATTAATATTAATATATTTAATTTTTATTATTATAAATTTTCTACTCTTCCACTGCAAAAATATTTTTAATTTTTAAATTAGATCTACTTCTCTAATACCGGGGGGAAAAAACCTCCAGAGAAAATAAATTATTTAGGTAATTGATGTCTCAGATTGTGTCTAAGATTAACGTGAGTGCCTACCAATATGGCCTACCTGATGGTGGTCTCAACACCGGGTGAAATTAATGCTCACCACGACCCCTGCCGCCCTCAGGGGTCACACCTGTGTGGCCCTTGAGGACACACAGATTGCAATCTCATTCATATGGTACCGCCAAATCATAATCTTGTTACTTCCGAGGAAAGTACCGAGAGGAACCAAAGGTCAAAGTCATAAGACTTATCCATCCTGACACTCTCAGCACCAAACACACCCCACCACTTCTGTAACGTCTGCTGATTCGTAGCAGCCCATAGAGGCCACCAGCTGGGTCGAAGTCTCAGCATAGTATAAATATGCCAGAACATCAACCCTTCTCTGACACCTCTCCCTGAAACTCTTACCATTAAACCACAACCACCACGGGGACTCAATGAAGAGACCTCAACCAATATCTGGTCACAGAATCAACCAAAGTTTTATCTGTGGGCTCAACCAGATCCCGTGGTACCAGTGTAAAGAAACTGGTTACGCCTCGCAGGTCAAACCAATGTAGGTTTGCAACTTACTATTGATTTTTGATCCTTTTTAAGAGCGGTACTCAGGTATCCTTCCACCTGTATTTCTTATCTTTTCCCCAGTAAGCACTGCAAGAAGGCGTTACGACTGACCAAGTTGCATACGACTGACCAAGTGCCCCCCGGGTTAAATTATTGTCTCAATAGTGAAATGCAGTTGTTGCTCAAATGAAATTACTGTTCAACACGAATGCGAAAATGATTTTTCCCCTACCCAACAACGTTAACGCCAAGCTCTTAGCCTATAACAACGATGTTTTTGGTATTTTATAGCTGGAATGTTTAGCTTTGCCGTCTGTCTCGTTTAAGTTCATGCAAGAAAGAGGGTTGTTGCTGCTTTATTTTCGCCTTCTTGTTGTATGATTCATTTTATTTACTTTCCTATAACGTAAAGCACTCAATATTAGTTTCTTAATTTTTTTTCTTTCCCATTGTGTGTGTGTGTTTGTGGTATGTTCCAAAAATGGTTTTGGTGCGAAGGGAAGCGAGTGGTGCGTCATAGAACATGCATATTCACTTAGTCAAAGGAACGTACACTTTTTCTTATAAGAAATTCCATAAGAAGGACCTGCAGAAGAAGAAATAAGCAACATGTATGTGTTATGTTTTCGAGCGGCCATAATAGGGTGTAACTTTTTTTACACTTTATAACACATACTAACACAGGAAAAAGTGATGGGTTCACAGAATTAATCAGGGGAGCTTCCGAAGATCTCAGATGAGAACTATATTTATTCAAAAAGGGGTAAAACTAATAGATTTCCGATTGTTTAAAGTTTGCAGTTTTTCTAGTGGGAAGTTAAAAAAAGTTATTACATTTCTAAACAGGTTGGTCAATAACTTAATATATGATTTTAACTTATAACGTTTTGTAACCGGATCTCAAATTGAAATAGACCCAGTTCTTCAATTGAATTTCCTTAACGGAAATTTATATAAAAAATCAGAAGAATACTTTAAATTTTTCAACACAAGTTAACTATTCAAATAATTCTTAATACTTAAACTTTTATTTCGAACAAAAATATCTATAAACTTGGTTATGCCCCTAATATTCAGGTATTTACACAAAGATTTGCACATAATTTTTTTGGCAAATAAAATAGAGTTTCATGTATAAATATTTATTCTTTATGGCAAGACAAAGTGTTGTTTATTCCAAACTGTTGGCTGAAGGAATTGCGTTGTGGAATTTAATAAGGTGAAACCGAATAACCATACAATTTACCAGTGAAGGAAGGGATTTCATATCACAAGACATGAATGGGAACACAATACCAACGAGGGTGGCTGAGCATAAAATATTTGATGGGTTTTCGTTTGTTTTGGTTTTGTTTTTGTTAACTTATTCTTAACTTTCTGTATGGCTTTAAGAGGTTAAGTGGAATACAATTTTAAAGTTCGTTCGGTGGACATGAAAATATTTCAAATTTTATTACACCACATACCCCCATTAAGAGGGGAGTTCGTTTATTTTGTGATTATATATTTTTTTTCGATTCTTTTTCATTAATTTCGTTTAGTGTTTTTAGCAGATGGTCTTGCTAAAATGTTAATATGTCTAACATGTCGTATATGTTTAATTTTTTATATATAATTTCTTTTTTAATCCAAGACAACATATTTAATGTCGGTTTCTTTTGTGAAAAAGATGTAAAATTTCTTCATTTCTTTTCTAAAAAGTGGCAATTCGGGGAAGTTTCAAAACAAAAACTATTCTTCGTAAGAAGAGTGGGATTAATTTCTAATAAAGTCTGTATTTTCCTATAAAAGGATTTTGCCATTTTGTGTTGAAAAGTGTAAAAAATGTTGAATTTTTTTAGAAAAAAAGAAGATTGGTGCAATTTTGTGTTAAAAAGTGTAAAAAATTTTGCATTTTTTAGGAAAGAAATCAACGTAAGTTTGCAGTTTTGTACACAATGAACGCATTGTTATTGTTTTATCGTTTGTTTTATTGCATTTTCTCTGATTGTTAAATGGTTTCAAGAGCTTAAATACATATTCAACACAAAAACTATTATTTAGTCCGATAATATTCTGAAGAAACTTTTTCAAGAATTATAAACTTAATTTGCTTAAATGTTTTTTTTTTCTTAAGACACAATATAACTGTCGCCTAGTCCACCTTTTTTTTAACAATAAAACTGCTTTCAAGATTTAATTGATCGTTTGGTAAAATTTCACACCTTTTTCAATATGAGGTGTTTATCAGTGCTTTTGTTAGTTATTTTCAAAAGAGCTTTTAAAAGTTTTTTCCGTCCGTTTTTATTAATATCTTTTCAAATTGATTGCACTGGCTCAAAATTAGTTATAAAAACCGGGTGATATTTATCACACCCTATCAAAGCAATCGTTTTGAAAGCGATCGTTGTTCATGGCTTATCTGAATGTTACACTGTTCAACAAGAAAAAAGTTACGGGGTTCCGACAATTTATTCTGGTAGAGGAGACAAAAAAAAATATACGTGTGTCGGCGTTTTGACAGATCATATCGGAATTTTATTTTATCTCAGGCCAATTCTTGCAGCATATCGGTATATAAAACTATGTTTTCCTTACATCTGAATATGTTCACCAACTTCATAGAAAATATCACGACAAATATTTTTGTATAGGGTGTTTTTTATAGAGTGATACAACTTTGAGTTGGTATCACTGCTTTATTTGACCACCCATTTGACAGCTGATAGTTGCTTTTTGTTTAGTTTGCTTTGACATTTCATTATGGATCGATTTACACCAGAGCAAAGCATGCAAATTGTGGAAATTTTTCATCAAATTTATCATGCACTTCGTCCATTCAAAATTTTATTTTCCGATGAAGCCCATTTTTGTTCGAATGGGTACGTAAATAAACAGAATTGTCGCATTTGGAGTGAGGAGAACCCACAAGCTCTTGTCGAAGCACCATGACATCCACAGAAAATTACTGTTTGATGCGCCTTATGGGCTGGCGGAGTCATTGGCCCATATGTCTCCAAAAAACGATGATGGTCAGAATGTTACTGTTTGTGAAAATTGGTGTTCCAGATTGCGCCTTGTACGCGCCAGCCGTGGCAGCCACATGGCTGAAATTATATTTAAACAATAATGTCATCAAATTTTCTATCCAATTAATGCCGTTTCATTGATATCAAAAATATATTACTATGTTTTATTATGATTTAAACTTGTATCACTCTATAAAAAACACCCTATAGTACATATTAACCATCTAACTCCCCGGCATAACGGCATTTTGTGGCTTTATTGTACTAAATTGTAAAAACAACCTGAAAGAGGGGTAGGGCGGGGGTGAAATGCTCTACAAAAATGTTGGTCATAAAATGTTTCTATATATATTTATATATATATATAATCAAACAAATTTAATAATAACTAAAAAATAAAATTCAGTAATAATTATTAAATTAACCCTAAAAGAGAAATCTTGAATTAAATTAACCCACTGTTACGAAAATATTATTTTAGGCTAAAATTCTCATTCAAATAGAGCAAAATTATTGTCGAGAATAATTAAGGAAATTAATATTTCCTTAATTGTTAAGAAACAATTAAATAACTATTGTTTCTTTCATGATATCAAGCATATCGCAAAATATCGTGAGCGCCGCACGCCTTCGTTGTCTTAAAGGAAATTTATTGAAAACGGTTAATTTAATATATTGAAGTCCACTACAATTTTATGTAACTAATATATCTGCACTTTTTCCAGTTAAAGCAAAATTAAATATGAAATAATTTTCCTGTAAAATCTACTTTTAGTTACTCGTGCTCTTTTGGCGGTTGGGGGAACGATATATCAGAATTATTAAAAAAATACGAAACCAAAGAATGTAGCTTCTGAGTG
The DNA here is from genome assembly GCA_963675445.1 of Linnaemya vulpina. Taxonomy (NCBI): domain Eukaryota; kingdom Metazoa; phylum Arthropoda; class Insecta; order Diptera; family Tachinidae; genus Linnaemya; species Linnaemya vulpina. The sequence goes on from OY776278.1 coordinate 36,375,843, forward strand.
GCTCCAGAAACTTTCGGTCTTAATCAATGCCATTTCGGTTTCTTTATAAAGACAACAGGAACTCCCAAACGTTTATACTCGGTAACGGCCATATCGTTGTCTCATTTATGGGCCGGTGCTTCAAAGTCTGTTTTGAGGTTACTCGACCGCGTACAGGAGAGGGCGAAGAAACTCATACGTGACGGTAGGGTAGCCAATTCTATAGACTCACTTGAGCATCGACGCAATGTGGGGTGTGTTTCACTGTTTTATCGTTACTACAATGAGTTTTGTTCCGACGAAGTCAAGGACCTCTTTCCCGAAACAGGTCACACCCATATGTGGTGGATTTACCAGTGAACCACACTACGCTTTACAGAGAAAATTCATTATTTGCCCGTACTGCCCGTATGTGGAATAAACTCCCTGCGGAGATCTTTCGTGCCGTATATAACATGGAGAAATTCAAATCGTATGTTCATCGACACTACTCCCTATATCCTCCCTCCCACAACCAAATTTCCTAGTTCCAGCACAATGTACGCATGAGTAGGGGTCATCCCCTGAGTGCCGGTCCTAATAAAAAAAATTAATTTAAAAAAATTTATAAAATTACCATGGACAGATATAGTGTTTTAGAACACGTGCAAATGATAAAGTAGCTAAACACATCTAAGGTGTGTTCTGGTCGGAGAATATATCGCACGCTTCGATCATTCTACGGTCTTAATAAAGGTCCTCCTACCGAGAGAACTATTTTAAAATTGGTAAACAACTTTGAGTCCACTGGTTCAATAAACGACATACGTTTTTCTGGAATATGCACTGAAAACCTCGTCGCTGCAGTCTGGAGAAAAATTCGAGGCAGTCGAATTTCGTGTCATTCATAAGATCTCGAGCTTTCGCAGAGACGCAAATTGGCCAATTTTGCACTGTAACTTGAGCTTGCAACCATACGAAAACCGATGGAAGCACACTTTTATGTCCCTGTTGTGCCGTTTGATTATTTTTCTTCATGTCCTATTTTTCGGATTTTTTTTCCCATGTTTCTTAAATTAAACTTTTTTTGGTTTGAGTTTTTTTCAGTGCTTTTGCTTTTGTTTCACGGCGGTCAAAGACTTTTACTATTTTCTAGGTCATAGAGAACACTCTGAGGCCCTGTTTGTGATATTTTCCTGGCCTTGATGACGACAAATAGTTTCAGAGTAAAAGAGATTATTTAGGTAAAACTATGAAGTTGTGCAAATAAGAACAGTGGATCCATTAAACTGTATACATCGCAGAGTAATAGAAATTGAGCTGAAGGTTATGATGGAAGAGAATACGAGAATTGTTTCAAACCGATGTTAACACACTTTTATTAAGTCCTTGTGTAGCCATTATTTTTTTTTTTTATTAACTTCATTTCAGTCACCTCGATTATTACAAAACAAAACATGCTCTTCTCTGGGCATTTTGCGAGCGATTTAGTTGAGCGGAAGGACATGGAACATCAAAGAGAAGGGAATATATTGGATGCTTATTTTTTTTTTACTTCGTCGGCGACGTTTCACTAGGCTACAGTCACCATTCTGTTTGTAAATATATCTTTTTTCTGTGTAGGACTCAGAGGATGACCTCTACATATACAGTGGATTGTGTCAGAACTAGAAAAGAGTGGGTAGTGCTAAGAGGACAGCTGAAGACAGATAAAAATATATAGAATTTCCTTCTTACTATTTTTGTTTCTTACTGCGCCTCTGCTCTTTTACTACAAGACGCAGTTAATCGCGTTCGGCGACCAGTACGATGCCTTCATCATTGAGACAGCTCGAAAATAATTAAGCTAAAGATTGCAGATCAGTTTTCAAAGGACATTTTAAAGAACTCCAGGAAGCCACATCAAATATTTCAAAAAGTTTTACAATTAAAAGTGGTTTTTAAATACCGAACTCCAACAGTTTTCATGTTAAGTGCTCGTGTATGTGCAAATAATATCCTCGAAATGGAATTTCTTTTCTAAAGTTGAAATAAAAATCTCATAAAAGAACTTCAAAGTATCATCTGCCAGCGACCAAACAATAGAAATCTCTATATAAAAAGCCATACAATAATTTAATAGAGAAACTCATTTTTTGAAAATTTTGTTTTCCATTCTAATTTAATAAACTTTCATTTTCTTTTAACGCATACGCCAACAAAGGAAACACAAACACACACACACATACTTTTAAGTCATGACACAATTTATCTCTTTTCCCAGCAACCCTCAAAGGACCTTTACAAATAAAAGAAAGTCAGTAATACAATTACACATGCATTTACACACGCACACACACAAAGAATATGTATGCAAAAAAAAACAAAAGAGAGCATAAAAGCAAATAAGGAGTTTTGAAAAGAATGAGTCTTCAAAATTTTCCTGGCTGCATTTGAATGTTTTCATAAAGATGCGAGTATGTGTGTGTGTATGTGTAAATGTATGTGTAAATGTAAGTGAATTCGCCTAAAAATTTATCATTCACTACTGATGGCACGCGTTCAATATATAATTTTTTTGTTTTTTTTTTTGTTTTTTGGCCAAAGATTGCGCCAGTTGTCCTTAATACCGAATTTCGTGCAGGCATGTGTGCGTGCATTCATATAAGTGTATTGCAATAAGAACAAAAACAATGACTATATAAATCACGATAATAGGAGGGGAGAAAAATTATGTGAAACGTGTCGTGCACGTGAAAAATACCCTGGGATCAAAAATAAACTGAATTCGTCAAGACAAAATGATGAATTCTAGTTTCATTTATTTCTTTTATTTTCTATATTTCTACATAAATATCCCTATAGCGACAATAAAGGAAAGCAAACAAGCGAAAACTAATCATTTGCGAGAAGTAAATGATAATTTATCGAAATCAAAAAAGGAACAGAACAGGGAGATGCTGTTAATATTTCACAAATTCTAGTGTTTTATAATGCAGAAGGACTTGCTCCTCTGTCAAACTCAGTTTATTTTCATATTATTAAAATGTTTTTTTGTTTTTTCTTTATTAAAAAGGAAAGCCAAGGATTTGCACGAAATCTTTAGACAAAAACTTAAGTAATGAAATTCTCTTCTTAATAATTCACAACTTCTTCAGGTGCTCCATAAGTCTTGAAGGATATCATTTAAGTTATTGTTTCAGTCAAATTATTTTAAACTGTTTGTTTTATAAGTCCTTTTTAAAATTGGGCGTCCATGCTGCAAACTATAATCCCTTTATTTCGAATAGTTTCAGTCTTGAAGATATATAATGATGTCTAAAATTATATCAGTTGCTTGAATTATATAATTGCTGGACTTGAAAACTATAGATCCGATTTCATTTGAACATAAATAAATCCTAAACTTTGTATGTAAGTTTCCTTCACCCCTTATAATCGGATCAATCACTCCCGAGTTGTGGAAAATATATTGGCTGAGATGTCCATTTTGTTTGTTCCATAAGTCCATGGGAAATCGAAAACCTGTTAAATTCAGTTCCTATTTCGCTCACATAAAATAGAATAATGAAACCAAAAGGTCATCGGAAGCGTTATTTTGCTATGGCTCTATTTCTTCCCGTAAAAAAATATATTTTATATAAAAATTATTCTGAACAGATAAACTAACGCTTAAGCTTTTCAACACTTCTTAAAGGAAAAAAAATTCTGTCAGCTATATCGGGTGTTTTTAATAGACTGATACAAGTTTAAATCATAATAAAACATAGTAATATATTTTTGATATTATCGAAACGGTCTTTGTTGGATAGAAAATTTTATGACATTAATGTTTAAATATGATTTCGGCCATGTGGCCGACACGGCTGGCGCGTACAAGACGCAATCTGGAACATCATTTTCACAAACTTCTCACAGCATTTGCGGCCGTATCCCGCCGATAACTCTTCGAATGTTGATTTCCAGGTGTTCAAATGTTTGTGGTTTATCGACGTACACAAGTGACTTTACTTAATCCCAAAGAAAATAATACAATGTGTTTAAATCACACTATCTTCGGGGCCAATTAATTGGGCCATTTCGTGAAAATATTTTTTCGCCAAAAGTTTCCTTGAATTAATCAATTGTAGCGCCCGCTGTGGGGCATGTGGCTCCGTCCTGTTGGAACCACACATCAGCAGATTAATGCCAGCGAATTGAAGTACGAAAAAACTTCGAATCATGTTGCTTTACCGTTCATCATTGACAGTAACATTCTGACTATAATCGTTTTTGAAGACATATGGGCCAATGACACCGCCAGCCCATAAAGCGCACCAAACAGTAATTTTCTGTGAATGTAGTGGTGATTCGACAAAAGCTTGTGGATTCTCCTCACTCCAAATGCGACAATTCTGCTTATTTACTTACCCATTGAACCAAAAATGGGCTTCATCGGAAAATTAAATTTTGAATGGACGAAGTGCATTGACGAACAGAACTATTATATTGATTAAAAATTTCCACAACTTGCTCGCGGTGGTCTGGTGTAAGTCGATCCATAATGAAGTGTCAAAGCAAACTAAACAAAAAGCAACTATCAGCTGTTAAATGGGTGGTCAAATTAAGCAGTGATGTCAACTCAAAGTTGTATCGCTCTATAAAAAACACCCAATACATCGAATTTACTTACGAAGAGTAAAACCGAAAAAATTTTACTCGAGGAGACATGGAACAAAAAATTTGGAAAAATATGACATGAAGAAAAGTAATGAAACGGCAACACATGGTGTTGCCATCGTTTTGATACAGTGCTCGTATCCTTTTCGAAGAACAAAATTCATACAAATAAAAACTATTATCACATTAAACGGAGCCACCTAATAAATAAAAATTCACATGATTACCGATGATGAAAGTGCGGCGGCTTTCGAAAATAGCTGCTCTGCTCTGCTGTGTAAGTTGAATATATAGAACTGATGTTGACTTTTTCCTCATGTTTTGGAATATTTATCATGTCGCTCAAAATTAAAACCACTTTTTCAAACATAAGATTATATATAATAAAAAATATTTTTGTTTATAAGAAAACGTAAAGTTCCAATACAAATCAATCAAGTATTCAAGTAAATAGAAGTGGTATATAATTGGAGGTCATCCTGGAAAGACTAAAATTTAGATTCTCTGTAGAATAACAATTAGATGCAAATAGGAAATGAGCTGAAATTTGAAACACTGGCTGGATACGAGTGGTAAAAGTGGTATGGCCAATCTTAATGTACGCATCGTTAGTGCGGAGGACATCTCTAATAAAGAAGGTTAATATAAAAATCCAATCCAGCAGCGTCTTACAATTTCAGAGTAAGACAAAATCGTACAGGTACGGATACCGGGACATCAGCTTGTAGTTGAAAATCAAGAGCCAGATAAGCTGTCAAGGACGGCACTATTAATGACTAAAATCACACTAGAAAACTCCAAACCATTTCAGGTACTTTTTTGTTTTTATGAGTAGGACCAGCACGCAGGGGATGACCCCTGCATATGCAGAAAATTGCGGTGGAACTGGGAAAGGAGGTTACAGTGCCAATAGGACAGATGAAGACAGTTTAAAAGATAGAAAATTTGTTGTAGTTATTTTTACTTCGCCCGTGAATATTTTTGCTACAGGTACCGACAAAGGAGGGGCTGTACCCTGCTCTTGTAGTACATGACGGTGTTAATCACTGTCGGTATTGGTCAGCGATCAGGGTTATGCTATCGTCATTGAGACTAGTTGGCAACAATTAACACAATCCTGCACTAAAGCAGATCAGAACAATCCATGACTGAGTGTGGAGTCAAGCTCAGGACCTAAAGCATCGTAGTATTGTTTCTTATAATTCAGTCAACAGCACCCTCATTAAAAAAAAAATTACATATAAAAGAATAGGGCTACAGATTGGAGCATCAGAAATGGGCTGAACTCTACCATCGGCAGAGTGAGCCAATTGGGTTACACAAATAACGCCAAAACTAAAGAAATTCTCACATTAAATAGGCCAACACTTTGGGAATCGGTTAATTTAAAAAAACAGGACATACGGGCTTAAGGAAGAACCTGGTGGTGTTGGGTAGTGTCGAGAAGATAACATGTACAGGCTGCCAGCGAATTGACGAAACATTTGAGCATCACTTGTGGCCACCGTCCTGCTTTCAATCAAATCAAAACAAAAGTAATAAATTCTGAAATTATACCAGACATAAAATGTCAGAGGGACTTCATATAGAAAATATAGAGGGGAAACCGGGGTAGCCAAGCTTATATACTGGGTTTCCTCCTGACTTCTCTTCCATTAGCGCACAACATGTCACTCAGGCCAAAGTGTAATTCATCAAGGATTGGTGCTCCTCTTTGCAACTTAACGTGATCTAATCTTTGCAGTGACTGCAAACTAAAGGTTGGTAAGACAAGTTGCATTATTTTGTTTAATGTTCTCCATGTAGACTTAAAATCCTGTAGATGTCAAATCCTTTTAATAACTCTTTTCTGACTATGACAACTCAGTGTCAAGTTTCCTTCCAAAAGTTTTAAGAGATGCTTAAATGCAAAACAGATATTTTGAAAAAAAAAAATAATTCCTGTTCTTTTCTTTCCCTATTTATTTCATATTTTTATCTGCCTTTTAAAATATGTAAAATTGGAAAAGGTAAAACTGCCTTCAATCAAACATCTGTGTGCAATGAAATCTACATATTTGCTGCATTAAAATTCCTTTAAAAGCTGATACTTTGAGAGCATATCAAATCAAAAAACTAAACAAATGAAATGTCACGGCATTTGTAACTAAAAGCCATTAAACAGGAAAATTTACGGCCATTGTCGCGTTCGCAGCAAACCCCAGCTGACATTTTTCCAAACAGTTATTTTATTTTATATTATTTTCTTTTAGGGGAGAGATAGTCCCATTTTCAGCACGATCCTTGATAATGGGAATGCAGTAAACAGAAAAGAAAAGCTGGGGATGTTGGCACGAGCAAAAGAACGTGTCAAACGACATTTTTTTATATTGTTTTTGCTGTGCGGCAACAATAAGCATGCGCACGTTTTACCACACGATTAATTAAGAAATAAAGTTAAGGGTTTCCTGTCCAAATCATATCAGGCAATAACATTTTTGCAGAACACGATTTACATAAATAATTTACAGCCTTCGGTTTTAAATTCTGCTGATGTTAAGTTTTCTAGTTGTTGCCTTTTTAGTAAATGATCATATATTTTTTTTATTTTTTTATTGTCGTATCCTTGAGCTCAGCCAAGGGGTGTTGAGTTGAAGCCAAAAGATATTTTTACGCACGTGTGCTCTGCTAGTCAGGCCACGGCAAAAGCTTAGATGTATGCGAGTTTTACAAAAACAAAACAGAAGCATACATGAAGGGTTTTTCTGAATACTTAAAACATTTTGAAACAAAATTATGCACTTATTCGTTTAAATATCTTCACATGCCAGACTTCTCGTATGCATTAATTATTTACTCGTGCCTCAAACAGCTTTGCCTGGCATGACGTTAATTAAAATGCAAATTAAATGTTGGATTTTCCAGGTACAAGTTTTTCAAAATGTTTTGTAAACAAGAGGGAGTTTTTCTTCTTGATTCTTTCATTCGTTAACAGATAATGGCGAAAATTGTTAGACTTCGAATTTGAAATATTCTAGCATTTGGCCTAAAAATGTTACTCATTCTACTGGAAATTATCTGTTCACAGCATTCTGTTTAGCTGAGTATTAAAATATGAAACTAATTTTAAATTATCATGTACTCAGACACACTCAAATCAATATTTCAATTTCCAGCTGGCATTTTTTTACTCCGCAGAAGTTGCGGGCATGAGTTTCCTAATAATATCGCGTTCAAAAGGGTAACTAACAGAAGTATGAACTGTAGCCTTGCAGGGCAATCTTTGATAACAGGCTCTCGATTGGCTTGCAAATGCCCAGAAATAAATAAACATCTTGCGATAGCGATCAATGATCAAACGGATGAGATTAAGGACTTAATCTCTGAAGGACCACGGTGCACTGCGGGAAGGGAAGATTTTAATGCCTGAGTTAACTCCAATTCGGCGTTACCTGCAATTGTAACACTTTGTAATGTTAAACAACACTTTATGATCTATAGAAAAAAATAAAGAGTTAATTATCGGAGTCAATTACAATAGAAGATCGAGCTCAGGACTTCGAAGAAACATTGGACTTTCAAAAGCTTCGGTATCATTCAGTCCAGTGGGCAATCGTCAGGCATTTATTGCAAATTCGAAAGAAGCTGATGGTTTCGAAATCATTTTTGGCTGATATGAGAAAGGAACTCTGACGTTTGTTGTAACATCGACACGAGGATGTTAATCTTTCGATGATGACTTAGACTTGGGGCAATTTTGCTTAGTTAATCATTTCAGACCCATTTGACATATTAAAAAAATAAAGAGAATTTCGATTCCAAATATTTGGAATTCAGAAAAACATGAAAAAGTTTTCTCTTTTTATCCACATATTTTTTTATGTATGAGTTTGCAAATTAGTTGAAAAAAAGAAAAAAACATGAAATTTCATCATTTTACAAAATAATGTTTTATTCTAATGCACCCTACAATCAGATGTACGAAAAAAGAGTCAGCACGAAAATAAAAATTAAAAAGTTAAAACGACTATTCCCAAAAACATGTACTACATTAAATTTAGTTTTTTAGGATAATTGTTAGAAAATTGTTATTAATTCAGAACGACATGATAAATATTATAAAGCACAAAGGAAAGCCTTATTTTATACATTCACCTTACATAGTAGAGCAGAGCAGCTGTTTTCGAAAGTCACTGCACTTTCATCATCAGTACTCGTGTGTATTTTTATTTATAACCACTTTTTAAATACCTCATATGAATGTGACAACAGTTTCTATTTGCATCAATTTTATAAGGAAAAAGGATACGAGAATTGTATCCGACCGATGACAACACGCTTTTGTTAAGACCCTGTGTTGCCGTTTTCTTCATGTTCTATTTTATAAATTGTTTTTTTTTTGTATATTTTAGTTGCATGTATTTTTTCGATTCCATTTTTCTAAAAAAGTATTTAATTAGTCAGTTTTGAGGTAGGCCCCTCGGTTAATGTACACTTGTGCCACAATTTTTTCCAATGTTCGATCGAGTTCTGATATATCCTTTTTGATATATTCTAGAGTTTTCTTAGCGATTCAGTTTTATCTCCGTAAGCATGGCAAAACTACGTCAATTCAAAACTCTTCAATTTTAGGAACAATTTTAGGACTGGATCTGATGATACGATGTTGTTTTTTACCAAAATAAAAAGCCAAGCACCTGTTTAGTTTTCTAAATTTAGTAAATTTCAGGACGAAAGTAGTGTGTAATACCCGATTTATGGCAAATATTTCCGAAAAAATTGCATGGCATGATCTACCCGATATGCCGAAATACTCAAGAGCTTCTCTTATAGTGATTCGAACATTCTCCGTCTTAATGTTCTACATTTTCTCAGTATTTAAAATGGTTTTTGATATGCTGGAGCGTCCACCATAAGCGTCGTCATTTATATGTCTTCTTGAGCTTCTTTGAAATACCCGCACTACTTGTACGTGCAATTACCGTATGCAACTGCCGACTTTGTGAGTCTTTTTAAGGAAGGAAATTTTATGCAAACTCCTTATTCAGCCGTAAAACAATTTTAACTGTTATGACTCTCAAAAATAAATTAAGCCGTGATAGATTTAAGACGCACTTAATGACATGAAAACCGAAATTGTCGGCATCAATCTAGTTTTAGGACAGATCCCGTATGTGACAACTCTGTTTGAGGGAAGAACTAAAAGAGCTCGACACAAGTCTAGATTGAATAGATTAAAACAATAAATTGTAGTTAATATGGCCCCGAATGTTCTGCAGGTAACAGGGTTAAGATTCTTTAACTTCATTCTAAGAAAATTTAAAATTCAGATAATTTTGGAGGTTGTTGGCTCTACTCCGTTATTTTACAAAACGGGTTTTGACACTATGCGCTCCTTTTCCTATTCCCTGACTATCCGGAACGTGTGTTCGCATGTCTGTATGTATGCGCATTTGTAGAGCGAATTTTTGTCTGAAGTAGTCAGACACAAGACTACGATGCCTCAAATCCTGGGTTCAAATCTGCACTTAGTCATGAATACCACGTCGAATTTTTCTGATCTGATTTAATGCAGGATTGTGTTAATTGTTGTCGACTAGTCTCAATAAGGAAGGCATAGCCTGGTCGCTGACCAATACCAACAGTGATTAACACCGTCATCTACTACAAGAGCAGAGTACAGCCCCCTCCTTTGTCGGTACCTGTAGCAAAAATATTCACGGGTGAAATAAAAAGTAAAAATAACTACAACAAATTTTCTATCTTCTAAACTGCCTTCATCTGTCCTCGTACTACTGTTCCCTCCTTTCCCAGTTCCACCACAATCCACTGCATATCTGGAGTTAGTCCTCTGAGTGCTGGTTCCACTCAAAAAAAGTATGTGAGCTTTTTATAACTTTTGAATAGCTTAACCGAACCGAAACAAGTGTTCTATCAAACTTAGATTTTCTGTGTCTTGGAACCGCTACGGACAAAAGGCAAAAATACAACACAAACACACACTCACACACCTTAATGCCACACCTTGACTAAATTTTTATTAACTACAATAATATTCCATTTAACATCATTTAACTTGATAATTTGATAAAATGTTCCACACTTAAATGTGACAAATATCTTACACCGCAACTCCATTTATTTCTTAATTATGTTTCTTATATTCTTTTGTTATCGATATATTTTTATAACATTAATTTACACACGAAATGACAATCTACAGGTTGACTACCAAGAAAGTGTGTCTAATGTCGTTTGTATTGGTTTGCCAATGACTCAGGCCACGAACAACCCTCACACGTACAGATGTGTGCATGCAGTTGAACGTGTAACAACGTCTTGTGATTCATTAACGTCATGCAATTTATGTTCCAAGGATATTTTCTTACAACAGCTTTTTTATTACCTGTAGAGCCGTAAGAATTATTTCAGAATAAATGAAAAGGCAGTAGTTTATTTGCCAGCGTTTGTGTGCACGAACGAAGGAGTTTTTTGTGGATGTGAAGTATTTTTAGGCTGGAAAATTCAAAAGTTTTTTTATTGGATGAATTCTTTAAGATTTCTTAGAAATATAATATAGGAAATAAAATTTCAGAATGTAGGGGTGAACATGCACAATTAATACCGTGTTCAGATATGCATTTTAATTGAGTAAATTTAATTTTAATATCCTAATTAAATCTAGTGTTAACACAAACTCAATTTAGCTGACTTCATTATCATTTGACAGCTGAAAAAAAACATTGTTTTTATTTGTTTCGTGAATATTCGTGTTTGTAAATTTAAGAAATAGATGCAATTTTTGGTTTAAAAGAAATTTTACTTGCATATAATAGAAATATGGAGCTCTTGGAGTCATTATGATCGATTTTTTATTCCAAATTAGCAGTGTTTAAAAAAAGAAAAGCGAAAACCTGGCAGTTTTACAAAGTTTATTTATTGGAGTTCAGTCCCATCTGTTTGAAAATCCAGTTTGTTTTGTTTATGTGTGTGAAATTTTTCTGATCACTGAACACAGTTCTTAATAAACATACTTATGACCAGGGTTGCAATTCGAGTTTTACGCAATTAGTGAGACAATTAACTACTAATTGCTCAATTTACTAATTGATTTGTTGTATGATAAATTTAGGACAATTAGGGCCTTAATTGAGAAAAATGCCCTAATTGCGCAATTAAGGGGTATATCTGAACACGGTATAAGATGCTTTGAAAAAAAAAACTTTTGCCAGTCCAACCCTCATTTAATAGAAACATTTGTCTTTGCAACCAGATTAAATGAGATACTTCTAAAATCCAAAATATGTTTGTTTTCTTTTTCATTAATTTCAAACGTTATCACGATCATGAATCACGACATTAGCACGTCTCTAATTTTAAGTATTAAACTACGCAAACAATCTCACATCACAATTATCAACGAAAATATGACGCAATAAATAAATTGCATTTCAGGTTGAATATTTATATTGTTTGGCAATTTTATAAGAAAAAATACTAGACAAAGAAGTAGATGAAATATTACCGGCAATTTATGAAAATTACCGGCTGGTCTGACATTAAATTTTACTAGACAAAAAACTGCATATTGAAATAATCCACAAGACTTTTGTTAATATTTACCGACTTGCAGTGAAACATCAACACAAACAAAGCGGTTTACACTACCCGACATTCTACACACATTATTGACTGCCGAAATTCAAATTTGTTATTTTCATTATTATTTATTATTATTGATTTATTTTTTATAACTTATTTTGGGTTGGGCCTGAAAGAGTGTCGTTGAAATGAAAATACGTACCATAAAAGTTATTAAATTTAAAAGCATCATTAATCGAAAGATTTTACAAAGAAAAAGAAGAAAAAAAATCAGAAACTGCAGAAGATGATACAACATATTTCATATTTAAAGACACACTTAAGTAGGAAAAAATATTAATTTTATATATTTTGTACGTAACAAAAAAATGCAAACAATAAAATGTTAAGGGAAGAGTTGCCAAGTAAAATGTTGTTTACGGAAAACTGCGGAATTGAGGCAGGAAAATTTCAGCAAATACGTAAGATGTTTATAACGTGATCAGACATGCATTTTTAATTGACTCAATTTAACTTTAATTGCGCAATTAAATCTAGTGTTCACACTTACTCAATTCAACTGACTCAATTATCATTTGACAGCTGAAAAAAACATTGTTTTTATTTGTTACGCAAATATTCGAGTTTGTAAATTTTAAAAATGCATGCAAATTTTTGTTTAAAAGACAAAATAGAAATGCACATAATAGAAATGTGGAGCTCTTGGAGTCATTGCGATCGATTTTTGGTTAAAAATTATCGGTGCCTAAAAAAATAAAAAAGGAAAACTTGACAATTTTACAAAGTTTATTTACTGGAGTTCAGTCTAGTCTTGTCTTTTTAACAAGATATTCAAAAGATTTAAAAAAATATTATGTGGCAACTCTGATCGAAAAGAAATGCCGGTAAATAATTTACAAAATTCCACTAGATCGGTTTTGTGCTACAGACGAGTCAGTCAGTTGGATTGAATCGTTACAATCGAACAGATTTAAGAAAAATATACAAAAATATCTGAACAGAAACAAAAGGAAACGAGTTTTGTGTATAATTTGCTTCGTAATATTCTTAATAAAAATAAATTTATTTTGAAACGCTAATAAGTGACCACGCACGCCCAACGATAATGAGAAGCATTAGAAACGTTTAGCAGGGAATAAAATATTAAAAGGAAAGAAATGTTTAAATTAAAAACCGTTAATTCTCATTCATTTTCATCACTCCCGCTGCCAATGACACATTCTTCTTTTTCGTCGTCGTCATCATCATCATCATCTTCGTCAACAACATCCTGTTCGTTGTGTCCTTTTTATAAAAATATTTTATGTTTAATAATCGGTTTAATAATTGGCATACGCTTTACTGACATCTGGTTTAATCTGCAAAATGAAACATTAACCACAACCATGCCAGCGGCCGCAACTACAACAACTACAACTAAAGTAACTAAAACATTATCATTATCTGAGCTGTCGGAAACGTCATCATCATCATCATCATCATCGTCATTAGACACTGTCAATTTATTCAATACAACGAGAGTTCTCTGCTGGATTTTAACAAATCCAAATAATCACTTAACCAAAGCGGTGCACATTCTTCATACCTGGGGAAGACGTTGCAATAAATTATTGTTCATGACCACGGCAGAGGATGAAGTTTTGCAAACTGTCGTAAAATTGGATGTTGAGGAAGGTCGCGAAAATTTATGGAATAAAACGCGTTTGGCCTTAAAATACATTTATGATCATCATCTCGATGACGCTGAGTGGTTTTTAAAAGCTGATGATGACACGTAAGTTAAACAGAGAGTTTGTGGTGGAAAGAATAAACAAATAAATTTTAATAATAAATATTTTATCATAAACAAAAGTTTTGAATTGAGATATTTGAATCGCTTGCAAAACAAGAAACAAAAATCGTTGCACTTTATCAAGGGCAATCGGACATGTTTTTTAAAAAACAATTATTTAATTATTTTATTGGTTTAGTATTTAGTAAAAAAAAAATTTTAATAATGGATTCATAAAGCGAACAGGAAGGAAGTGGTCTTTTTTTACAGTTCCACATGTAAAAGTTTTTAGTTAAAAAAAAGTAAAATCCGTTGAACTTCAGGCCTCAGCAACTGTTGCTCTGTTGCCAAAATTGTAGTTTGTCTTATTTTCGTTTCAGCTCTTGTCCAAGTAGAAGTTTTATTATCATTGAAAAGTTTCAATTCAAAAAAGGCACTAAAACAGAAGCTGTTCGAAATGTCGTCCATTCGGTGGAACCAATTTTCGATCACTTTTGAAATGTTCAGTTCTTAAGAGCGATGGCGAGTTGATGTTGATGGATTCTCACGCACACTCTCAGCCACAGATTCGAATTATTCGCGAATGCGTTCTGTACGAACACCAGTTTCACAAACTTTAGCAATAAACTTGCCAACAGCGGGCACTAATTAACCCTTCTCTGCGACTACATTTTGTACATTTTCTTGCGATTTCCGGTCAGTTGTCTTAGTGTTCGAAATAAATTTCCCATAAATTCCAACGTTGCTCAAGCGTAAAACGATTAATTTTGTTCACCGAAGACTGATTTTTGTTATAGAAAAGAATGACGTAAATATTGCCCGACTCCAAATGAGCAGTGTGTGAACTTAAACCCATAGATGGCGCACCCTGTATATTTCACTTGTAATCGCAGTCATCTCATAAAACATTTAAGTTGTTTTATGTGAAGAATAGTATTTAACTTTTTATTTTATATATTTTAAATGTGATAAATCATTTTATTATGAAGATAAAATCCTTAACAAAGAGAACATCGAATTGACAAAACGTCTGGATAATATTTAAAAAAAAAACCTGAACTTTTATTAACCCAAACAATACACGTTAAGTTTTAATAGTTCAAAACGAATAACCAACGCAATCTTTTTCATTTTAATAGTTTAATTTTTATTGTGAAGAATGTTAACTCAAAATAAATCAAAAGTAAAATAAGCTACAAGTACAGTGCGGGGCAAAATTAATAAACCTATTGGGAAAAGTGTCAATTTGTGAAGTAAACAAATGCATAGCACAAATCTGGAAGACATGATTCGACTTACACTGCAAAAACCCGGAATAGCTGTTTCCATCTTTTGCTTAAAAATTCGTCGTTTTTCTAGGCGCAGAGTGAATTTCATTGCAGATTTTCTGGCCGTCCGACATCAAATACTGGGCAAATGCTGCATCGTTTGGAGACTCACTTTGCAGAGACTAAGACAACACTAGATATTCCCCTGGCTGGCAGGCCGGGGAGCAGCCGTTTTACTAAGAATATTTCCGCTGCTGTCCAAGATGTCAGACATGAATCCACAACATTGAAAAAGCGACGTGACGCTTGATATCAAACTTTCCCCTCTGAGATGGATAAATTAACACTAGGGAACATGTGCAGCTGTTCACACTTCTCGAACCACAGCCTTTATGAAGAAAGTATTTTCGGGTCGCTTGATCTCCCGTTTTGATGATTTGCACTGGGCAGCCAGTTGACCTGATTTAACCATTCCCGACCTCTTTCCATGTTGATTTTTGAAGTCAAAGGTTCGCATTAATAAGAGCCGAAGGACTCTTAAGGCTAATAGTTGTTAAGAAAGCGACAGCATGTCGTCCGAATTTCCTGGCGCTTACCGTAATAACGCTTGCGACGCACAATGGACCATTTTGCGAGAAGGCGGTCAAAAATCTATAACTTTTGACTGGATTGGAATTTTGTTACGCGGTTTTCTTTGTTTCCTTGGTGAGACTATAGGCTTTAAATTAAGATTTATTTTAAAATCGATTAATTCGAAAACGATTTTAAGTTTTAGCTGTTTTTGCTACAAAAGTGAAGTATTGAAAGTTGTTATAAAAGTTTGTTTTACACCCCACCTGTTATTTTGAGTCACGCTTACAACTTCATAAGAATTTAAAATTTTGTTAGAGAATGCCAAACCTTGGCCCCTGTGAAATTTTTAATACGAAAGATCAAAGGAGCGTTTTTTAAACAAGTTTGAGTTAAAATTTAGTTAATTAATTAGCAAAAACTATGCAAATATTTATTAAATTTACCTTAAATAAAAAGGATTTAATGAAGCAGACGTAGATTTCTATTTAAGCTCAAAATGGATAATATATGTAAACTTTTATTAATTGTCAAATGTATGTACTTGAAATCCTAAAACGATATATGATGTATATAACAATTTTTTGAAAAATTATTATTACATAAAAAATTTTAGAAAACAATTCTCCTCAATATCCTTGATTTACATCTTCTAGAAGTAGTTTAGCTTATATGTAGAAGATTCAATAGAGTTGGTTTTCCATTTTTGTCTAATATTGGACATATAGGGATCTGATGTGCATAATACATTCTTGGTTACATTCGTACATCCTTCTCTTGTTATAAGAGCATTCGTTATAACTTGCTTTCAATCTCTTTGTTTGTATATTTTAATTTCTCTGCTTATATATTTAAAATTTGATTGCTTAGTATATGCAATTCAATATGGGTAAATCATTTTGTTAAAAAAAAATATCGGCGAGATCTTTGGAAGTGTAATTAGCCCTGGTTGATTGGTTTTTTTTTTTTTTTTGGGATGTTACCAGTCTACCTGAATTTTTTCGTTGTTTATTTGAATAACAATTTTGAAGAAATTAATTTAAACAATCTTAGTATTTAAATTAAAGTCTTCAAAATTTTTATTCAAATAAACAAGGAAAAAATTCAGGTAGACAGGTAACATCCCAATCAAGAAACGAACACGTACACACGCGCACATGTTAAGGAAGCGAAGACCACCGCACAAACAATAGACGTGTTCCCATGCACCCTTGAAGTATCGTTTTTCCAGGAAGTTCACTTTTAATTTTTCATGGGTCTTATAGTTTAAGGGCTGTTGCAGGTACTTCTACCATAATTTATTGAAATATGTTCTTGATAAGAACCAGTTGTGAATATCAACATACATATTCATTATGCCCAAGCGATTCCGAGAAAAACTATTTTATACCTTTATAAAAAGAGGAAATTAAACTAAAAACCAAAATACTTTTTCATCTGAAATTCGTTTTTCATACAAGCCATCTGATAAAAAAAATAATTCAAAATTGAGCACAACAGAATATAAATTTTTTACTCTAAAAATATTTGACCTTGAGCCAGTAAAATTGTTCTGGTGCTCACGGTCGGATCGTGCCGGGTACACAATGGGGTATAAGAGTGTACAGGAGAGTTTGGACTATGAGACAGTACTAGTCTCTAAACGAACTTTTACGACCTTTAGAAGTTATGCTCTATTAAGTGGAAGAATTTAGGAAAATTTGGATCTCTAAAAAACTTTATTTTTTAATTAATTTCAAAAAGCAAACATTTTTTTTTCACTACAACTATAGCTAACAAGCTGGGCAATCATACAAAATGTATTTTGTTTAGAAATCTTTTCAAACCAAAAAGTTATAGATGTTTAAAAATTAAAAACTTATTAAGAAATTTCTCATTTCAGTAAAATTATGAAAATGCGCATTTTGAATCACCCTGTTCCCGGTGATATAGTTAAAATATATTTTAAATTTTGTTGTTTTCCGAGCTATACAAATGTCTACTTTCGAATGAACTTTTACATTTTACAATTGGTGATAATAAAAAAGATGAGTTTTGGCCGCCTTCTCGCAAAATGGTCCACTGTGCGATGACCACTTGGCGTATATAATTTTCCCAACTTGAGGGAATTAATTTTATAAGCAAACCCGAATCTTTTCATTAAAAAGTTTGTGCAAAACAAAATCGGGTGACTACTTTTGCCCTACACTGTATGTTCACATAAGCCTAAATTTGATTTATGATTATTTTATTAACGCTGTTGTCAGCAGCAGATCTTTTAAATTCAAAGTATCGTTAAAATTCAATGTGTATATTTCTTGATTGCATCATTTTGGATTACACTGTGCAACAAAATATTTTCTTCTAATACGCGTTAACGAACAGACTTTTTTCTTTGGGGCCACTTAAAGTGGCGGGATCTTGTTGACCAGGCCTTAAAAAGAATATTAAACAGGAATGCGTGCTGTCACCACCAGAAATATTGCGGAGCGTCAAGGCAAATGAAATAAAACGCTGGGTTAACAAAACTAGCGGCAGTCACTTGACTGGTATCATATTTCCCAATTAACAGAAAACTTGTACACTTTCTCAAAATAATTTACTATCACTTTTAGTAAAAAAAAATGTTATTCAAACACGAAATCGGATGAGTAATTTGGCGCTACCTTCTACAGACGTCCAAATAAAAGTTTGTATCGCTTGTTAAATTTGAGTTATAGGGTGAGGGTGCGTGATTTACCGCCGTGTGAGATACTACGTGAGTCTCAATTCTTGCCGTTCGTGAGCTCAGTTTTGCTCACGCGCATATTTTTAGTTGGTATATCAACTGTTTAATTGTTTTCTTAAATTTTCTTTTATTCGTTTTTATGTTAACTTTAACCTTTCGTTCGCACAAAAATTGCCCAACTCTGATGGCTAATGTTCCAAATATTCCCGTTTATCTTAACCCTGGATGGTTACTGTTCGTCGAATCTACGTATACTCATGTACTCCTTATCCCAAAACTCTTTTATTTTGCTTAAATTCGCATTGAATTTCCAGAGAGAAAAAAGTTTTTATGTTAGAATGCATTAAATTTTTTAATTTCTTTTGCCAATTAATTTTTATATTTATTTTTGTTTTATATTTTATTATAAAATATATAACATAAAATATTCTTGTTTATATTTCACTTTAAAAAATTTTCCGCTAGAATCGTATTAAAAACTTGTTCGTCGATTCAACGAAGAGTAGCCGACCAGGGTTAACCATCTGTTGCAGAGATTGAAAGCGTTTAAAGTTTTTACGAGTTTCAATCAAGTAAACATGACGCGTGCCTGCGTTGTTATTATTAATGCGCATTATTATTCGAACTTTACAGATTAAATTATTAAGTTTTAATCCGCAAATTTGTTTTCTGCAAATAAATTTGTGTCTCTTTCTAAGAAGTTTGTTTCCCAATTCAAGTTTTTCATCCAGACTGGAATATTTAGAACTTAATTTGTTGTCATCAAACTAAAGTTCATGAGAAAAAAAAATATATTATAAAATATTTTTTTCAAAAATAGTGTTTTTTTTTTGCAAATATAAATATTCATGCATCTCTATGTCTTTGAAGAAGATAACTCTTGATGGTAGCAAAATAATGAAATAAATAAAAGAATTTATTATTGTTGCTTTTCACATAAAAAACGCAGTGGATCTTCTGCCTAAGAAGAATGTATAAAATAAAAAGCGCAAAAAAAATTATAATAACTTTGAATACGGCTTTCATATTATAATTTTTCCAAAAAAGTATGACGTCACCGCAAGTGATATATTGTTATTAACAATTATTCAAACTCATGTGGCTTTTATTTAATTAATTTATAATATTCAAACTTTATGCCAGCATATTTATTGAAATACCAAATACGAGATCTGCTCAAAATATGCAGTAAATTTTTTTATGATGATACACTCGTCTCGTCATCATATAAAGTGGTAGTTACCTCTTTTTCGCTTCGGCTCTAGCCCAACTAGAAGTTTTATTATTATTTGAGAGTTTCAATTCAAAACTGCAATAAAACAAAAACTGTCCATTCGATTCCATATTGTCCATTCGATCCTCCCCCCGGGGGGCACAATAGGCAACTTGGTTAGTCATATCGCCTTGTTGCAGTGCTTTCTGGGGAAAATATAAGAAAATCAGGTGGAAGGATACCTGGGTCCCGTCATATAATGGATTAAAAATCAATAGTAGGATACAAACCTACATTGGTTTGACCTGCGAGGCGTAACCAGTTTCCTTACACTGGTACCGCGGGATCTGGTTGATCCCCACAGATGAGACTTCGGTTGATTCTGTGGCCAGATATTTGGTTGAGGTCTCTTCATGAGTCCACGTGGTGGCTGTGGTTTAGTACCAAGAGTCGCTGGTAGAGATGTCAGAAGAGGGTTGATGTTCCGGCATATGTACTATGTTGGACATTAACCCAGCTGATGGCAGCCTCTATGGGCTGCTGTGAATCAGCAGACGTTAACAAGGGTTTAAGATAGGCCCGAACACCTTAGCAAGGTGTATGATGTTGGTATATATGGCGATACCAAATGATTAAGATTGCAACCTTTGTGTCCTCGAGGGACACTCAGGTTCCCCTGAGGGCGACAGGGGTGGTGGTGAGCATTAATCTCACCCGGTGTTACGACCACCGTCGGATAGGCAGTAATGGTAGGAGCCGACGTTAATCTAAGACACAATCTTGTCCATTAGATCCGACCAATTTTCGATTACTTTTGAAATGTTCAGTTCTTAAGAGCGATGGCGAGTGATGTTGATGGATTCTCACGCCCACTCTCAGCCACAGATTCGATATATTCTGGAATGCGTTCTGTACGAACACCAGTTTCACAAACTTTAGCAATAAACTTGCCAACAGCGGGCACTAATTGTCCTTCTCTGCAACCACATTTTGTACATTTTCTTGCGATTTCCGGTCAGTTGTCTTAGTGTTCGAAATAAATTTCCCATAAATCCCAACGTTGCTCAAGCGTAAAACGATTAATTTTGTTCAGCGAAGACTGATTTTTGTGACAGAAAAGAATGACGTAAATATTGACCGATTCGTAATGAACGGTGTGTGATCTTAAACCTCTAGATGGTGCACCCCGTATATTTCACTTGTAATCGCAGTCATCTCATAAAACATTTAAGTTGTTTTATGTGAAGAATATTATTTAACTTTTTATTGCACATTTCCTATGCGTACGATTATGTTTGATTGTATTTTATTTATTTTAAATGTAATAAATCATTTTATTATAAGACTTAATTATTAATAAAGAGAACATAAAATTGACTAAACGTCTGGATAATATTTTAAAAAAACCTGAACTTTTATTAACCCAAACAATACACGTTAAGTTTTAATAGTTCAAAACGAATAACCAACGCAATCTTTTTCATTTTAATAGTTTAATTTTTATTGTGAAGAATGTTAACTCAAAATAAATCAAAAGTAAAATAAGCTACAAGTACAGTGTGGGGCAAAATTAATAAACCTATTGGGAAAAGTGTCAATTTGTGAAGTAAACAAATGCAGAGCACAAATCTGGAAGACATGATTCAACTTAGACTGCAAAACCCCGGAATAATTGTTTCCATTTTCCGAATTTCAAAAGGGGCCATGAAAACGCACTTGTTCTATAGATAGTGAAAAAGGGGTCAATATTTTTTAAAACAGAAAATAAGTCTTTATTTAATCTCTAGCATAAAAAAGGAGTACAAATATTACAGATTAAATCTTTGGCTGGAGCTAAACACAATAATAAAACAATTTTCGTACAAATTTAAGTATTTAATTCAAAGTAGTTAAGTTTGAGTTAATTTAAATATAAAAAAAATTAAGGAAAAAATTTCGATAAAAATATGACCTGAAAACATAATCACAATCGTCACGCGGATTTGAACAGGGGTCTGTCTCTTCATGGTTTTAGTTTCGAAGCAGACCTTTTTTTAATACCCTCCAATTTCGTGCTTCACTGCAAAAGCGACGAAGCGGGATTGGGAAAAATTGAGAACACAGTTAGTGTTGCCTGGTGTTGTTTTCATATGTATAGTTTTATAAATACGATTTTTAACAAATCTTATATCTCAATTCCAGAAAATTAGATGGCCTTTTTTGTAAAGAATATAAAATATTTGTTTGGGATTTTTTATAAAAAAAAAAATAACAACAAAATTGTATTGTATTATTTACGGGAACATACAAAATAGTGGATTTTGTTAATAAAACATGTCAGCGCAATAATTGATTCGCCTTATTATTCCAGTTACGTGGTCATGGAGAATTTACGATATTTTTTATATCGTTATCCCCCGGAGGCAGCCATATATTTTGGAGCCAAATTTAAACGATTTGTAAAACAGGTACCAATAAAAATATTCATTCAAGTTTATTTTTTAAATATGAATTCTTACACAGGGCTACATGTCGGGTGGCGCTGGTTATGTGCTCAGTAAAGAATCTCTTAAGAAATTCGCAACTGAGGCATATGATAATCCTGAGGCATGCGCGGAAACTTATTCAGCCGAAGATGTTCAATTGGGCTTTTGTTTGCAAAATATTGGCGTCATTGCCGGCGACTCTAGAGATGAAATGGGCAATGAACGCTTTTTGCCACTGCCCATTGAATATCTGATACCGGAAGATAAAACCTTGTGGTATAAAAACTATTCCTTTTATGCCCAAAATGAGGTGAGATGTGTGAATTTAAAGTTCATATGAAGTTTGACTTATTTGAAGTTTAATTTTAGAATGCCTCCTGCTGTTCCACGAGCGCCATAACATTTCATTATATTATGCCCGAACAATTTTATGTTTTAGAATATTTTTTATACGCCTTAAAAGTTGTTGGGGTTTATAAAAATGTTGAATATCGCACAAAACTTACTTTAAGTGACCTCATGTCGAAGGAGTTGGAAAATTTCGAACCGATAGCACAACCACCCTCAGCAATAAGTTAATGTTTTTGTGTGTTATTCATAAAAACTTATTCATGAGTTTAGCTTTCCAAGTACGGAACTATTTGAAAAGCTCTTCAGTCAAGTGCACACTGAACGTGCAGCAGCTGGACCATCTATTCATTTAAAAACTGAAATATTTTCAATAAATAAAATAATTAATTAATTGCTGGTAATAATCGCTTTTAGTCTTCTTCAATCTTCTGAAAGCTTAACACTAAATAAATAATGCTGCAAACAACAGCAGCAACAGGAACAACAACAACGAAACGTGTTTTTTAATTAAAAACATTTAAGATTAAGATTAAGATAAAAAACGATGCATTCATTTTATAAAATTATATTAAAATAAAATAACTCTACACTCACTCACCGTTCTCCTCGCATAGAAATTTACTGCCTGTCACTAGAGATCATGCATTCGCACAATTTCATTGAAAACAAAAACAAATTTTACAATTTTATATTTATTGTTCTACAAAACGAAATCTGTTGACATCGTGGGACAGACGGATAGTTTGATTAAAACTGGCCGACAGCATTAAGTGGAAATAAAACTATGAAACTTTAACGAAGCTTGAATGCTTTTTAAAAGCTGACAATGTTACGACGCGTCGTAAGTCAAGACCAAGAATGTTTATCATTGATGGATTAAATTAATTTCTGTTTCTCATTTATTATTTATTGCATTTTGACTGAAAAGTAAAACTAACAAAATGTATTGAAAACTTAAATTGAAAATATTTTAATTCCACATAAAACAGTTGTTATGATTGCGGTATTACGGCTGATTATATAACATCATTTCGACATTTTTGTTTATTTTTATAATACGAATAAATGCCTGTTTTTTACTTAACCCAAAAATTTAAGGTTCAAAACGCGTACAAGGAATTGAAAGTGCATCAACACATTGCAAATTTACGTGAAGGAAAACAGCTCTAGGTTCAAGAGATGCTGCTTAATAATTTTGAAGCGCAAAAGCGTTCTCAGCCATCTACTGATTTAATTCTTATCAAAATTCTTACAACTGCCGAACCTCTTTTAATTGAAATATGAAAATAAGGAAGAAATTGGTTTTGTGTTCTCTGATAAATTCAGTTAAATTAAATTGAATAATTCGGAAAGATTCAATTTTATATTATAAATTTCTTACTTATTTATCGTCCGTTAAATAAAACAGAGAACTTTTAATTTTTCTTATTCAATAATTATTTTATTTGTCAAGGATTAGAATAGTTTAATGCTTGCCAACGGCAATTGTCATGTAGAAATCAAATCTTTATATTTTATTTAGGATGTAACAATTATCGGTGAGGTACAAGTGTCTGATGAAGGGCAAGTTCCAGGGTCTGGTGATGCGCTATTGCTCTTCTTTATGATTGTATCACAGCGTTAGTAGTAAAGTAAATAAGGAACTCGTGGTGTTTGTGGAGACTGGACCTCATTTGCGGTTACTTGTGTCACACAGTGGTCATTGTAACGCAACCAGCTTTCATAGCCGCTGTGATAGACATCGGCTATGTAATGCCCCTTAGTGACCTGCGGTCCAACATGGTAGACAACAGCAATAAGACGATAAGATTTCTGTTTCCAGGAGTACTTATTGTTGGGCGCTAGGATTTCTGAAAATAATAAACAAACAACGAAGAGAATTATTAAAAAGTTGTAACGACGTAATGAAAAATATACAATTTCGGAAAACAACCACTACAAAACTTAATTCAATTATGTTAAAGGAGTTAAAAATTATATTATGAGATGTTTTCAACGGATTTTTAGATAATATTTTATCAAAATGAATTTAAAGCAGATTGAAAGAAAATAAGAAAATTGTTCAGCAACAAGTCTCTAGTTCGACTTTTATTTTAAATACGGATTTAGTATGAAGTGATTGTTTGCTTTTTGTTTGGATTGGCGAATTAAAAACGTTTTAGTATTAAAAAGTAAACTTTTTTCAAACTTACTTTTTTCAATTTTGAGTGTAAGTGGGAACTGAACTCTCTTCAAAATCTTTGTGCATCCACGTGGGCGATAAGCAAAACATTTCAGATGCAAAATTAGAATTGGGGGCAGCTTTTGCAGGGTAAATTTTTGCCAGGCTACCGCTGGCGTATTAGTCTTAGTGCCAGAAACACCGTCTAATTGCTCACGACTGACCAAAACTTCCAAGGCCTCTTTGACCGAAGCTGCATTCTGGAAAGATTAAAGATTGTGAAATTGAGTTAAATATGGAATTTCAACAGACTGACAATTTATACTCACTTCAATATTAAGTTGCAACGTGAAGAAGGGTTGTGTTACGTCGGTGGTATCTTCCCCCTCCCGTTGCAGCCGTGAACGCAGCTCGCCACGGAATATATCACTCAGTGGAGTTTCACTATAATTGCAGGATATCTGTGGATGATAAATAGAAATAGATTTGACAATTAAATAACTTTCCATTTACAATTGTTCCGTGTTTTATAAGATCAAGAGAAATAAATGAGACACGATTAGTTTTCTTACCTCCAGCATTTCATGGTGCAATTTATTGAGCATGAAGCTCAAAAACTCTTCCGCGTCTTCTTGTTGCCCTATGGAATGTCCACGACTATCATTCCATAATTTATAGATTTCACTTGGTTCGAATGCGCAGTCATATTGGAAATCATTGTTATTGGGTGAACATAGACCGCTGGGTAAATCGGAGAACCTTGACATGAATGTGGTCCTGTGAAAACAAAAAACAAAATTCAATGATTTATTTAATTTATTTAAAATTGTTTAAGAAAATAACTTACATGGCATGAATAGCGGGAGTGAGTGCAGGAGCGGTTGCTGAGGTAGCAGCTCTCAGAGGTATCGATCTTATTAAATTGCATAATGGTGAGCAACCAAGCAGAGCTTGAATAGTTGCATTTATATAGCAATAGTTGGAAGGATTTCTAAGGCCTCTCGGTCTCAGACTAACAGGGGCCCAGTCATTGTTGAATTGGTATTGGATTGAACAGCCGCCGTTCGTCGCACTTGAAACTGTTGATATTTCAGTGGACGATGGAGTTGACGCCGAATTCTGATCGGTGGCTGCTGAGCGGGATAAATACTCTGGGGTCGAAGTGGCATTTGAGCTATGGGCAAATAAATTGGTCCAGACTTGTGTGGGTGGAACTGGCGGAGATATGCTTCTGGCATTGGAGGCTGATGTTATGTTTGTGTTAGCGGCTTCTTTATCTGATGGGAATTGTTGGTGATTTATTGTACCATCAGTACTCGTTTGAATAGTTGAAGGCTCCATTGTATTTGTTTGCTTTTTAATTTCTAGTCTGCGTTTGAAAGTAATAATTTAAATTTTTAGCGGTTGGTGATCCGTATAGTTTCGATGCTTTTTTGTTAATGATCACTTGTCGTTGCTGCAGCACCTAAAAATATCAAACACTGGTTTAGTTTGCCGGAAGGACGAAGGCAATAAAAGTTTTAGGTAATTCGCCTGCGTTTGCAAATTATTCACTCACACGCCCACCCTTTTGATTTTGTCAGTTTATGTGAACCTTTTTCTCTCTCCCTCTTACCCTCTCTCTGGCTAACTCTCTCACTGTGATCGCTAAGGAGTGTGTGGTGTGGGAGGACTAGGATTATTTTGCTCTATCATGTGAAAAGGTTCGAATATTAATTACAAAAATCCTTTGTTATTAAAAGATATCAACTTGAAACAATTACAGTATTATTTAAAAGAAGTTTCATAACAAACTTCTAAACATTCTCTCCGTTCTCTACATATTCTATGCGAGTACAAGTCGATTATTATGACTGCTACCTGAATCATTTACTCGAGGTAAAAATGAGAGTGAAAACACATCCTTGGCGCTCACAGAGAGAGTGAGAAAGGCCTCCGTCGTTTTGTCAAACTGAATCAGTGTTTAACGTTCTAGTGGAGTAAGAAAAAAAATTCAGATGAAGTTTCTTCTGCCTGAAAATAGGTTTGAGATGAAATGGTACAAAAAAAGTTTCTTCAAATAATGTTTTTATTACTTTCGTCCTTTCGGTAACTATATCAGTGTTCAACACATGGAATGCTACAATAAAACAAAAGCGCATGGCAGGTAAACTTTTTATTTAATAAATTAATTATTGTCTTTGTCCTTACGGTAAAGCAAGCATGTGTTTAACAAATTTAATTATTTTACAACTTAAGTCGAATTTTCTAATATTTTTATTTAACAAATTTAATTATTTTACAAGTTAAGTCGAAGTTTTTATATATTTTTATTGCCTTCGTCCTTGCAGCAACTAAATGAGTGTTTGGCATTCTAGTGACTGTATCAAAATAGCGTCCTAATTTCAAATACTTCTATAAAAATTGTTATGAAAATTTAGTTTGAAAATCCAATTTTACCAAAGATATTTATAAAATGTCAAGATTCATTTCAGTTTAATATTTTCAATTCTCATAATTTTCAATTAAATTTTCAATTATGTATATCATTTGTCTAAATAATTTCGTTCTATTACGCATAGAAAGTAGAAACTGTGAACGGTATCGTTAGAATTGATGGGAGTTGATTTAATTGCTGGTTAAAAAATTAATTTTAACATACTGCGCTCCGGTTCATTAAGCTGAGCGCGAAAATATTTGAGACAACACAAACCTCCAGTAGCAAGAATTCGGCTGCAAACGGAAGAATAAGAATCAGGATCATGGGACTTGAGGTGGCAGCAGAAACGAGTCAAATTCGTCAATGGATGTCAACTTTCTAACATGTAAAATCAATGTGCTAACTTACATGTCGGTTATCACCGACCATTATTTTTTATTACTGACAAACACGACTTATGCCTTCACATTAGAAGTGGCAAGTTTGTGTTTCCTGCTTGAAATATTCGAAGTCGGTGTAAAGTCGCTACACCAGTAAAAGAGGAGACTTTGCGACTACTCTCTGTTCCTTGGGCTTGATTTGACTACACAATTGGAATATTAAATTTAGTTTTGATCAAACCAGCATAAAGCAGTCATGGAATGAGAGGAATTGCGTTCAAATCGAATTGAAAACGTAGCAAAACTTAACATTTGACTTTCATTTCATTACTCGTGTTGGATTTCCCACTGGGTATGAGTGAATTAAAGCGCTTTATTATTTGCCCATATTATTTAAATGCACATTAATGCAGTAGTCTTAAGCATTGAAGTATATACAACAAACAAACATGCGTAGATATAATTGCAATTTACAGCTACTCGCGACACTCATTTAAAATATAGGTAGAAAAAACTAAATATTTTGCTTCGAAATATTTATTGCGTTCCCTTTGACCAACATTAACAGTTTAATGCGACACTAACTACAAAACGTTTTTGGTGATTAAATGGGCATGCTTGTGACTACAATTCATTCTTTTTAAACCCTTTGAACAAACAACTTCTTGTAACAATCGAGTTATATATATGCATCATATTCATCTTGTAAAAATAAGTTATTAAAACTACTAAAGTCAATAAACAAAATTCAAATCAAAATTGGTCATAGAGTTATTCCATACAATTGGTAAGTCAGCACGGGCAAGGAAAGGCTCTTGTCCCCTCCAACTCGAATTGATAAATTAGGCGATTAATAAAATTTCCAATAGCAAATAAAATGCGTTTCCAAAGCGTTTCTTTAAATAAGTCGCCCTTTTATTCACAAATTCAGATCACTCATTGAATCTTATTGAATTTATAAATTTCAAAACAATAGTTAAACAAATATACACTCTTAAAGATTCCCCTGTTATTTGTCAATGCATTTTTGAAAAGAACTTATTTTTAAAATTTCAAATGAAAAAAATCAAATTAAAAATACAAATGAGATGTAAAATTTGGCCACTGTATTCGATAATTTCCATATATATTTTTTATAAATTAATTATTTGTTTAATATTAATATTTACTGCCTGTCCCACAGTGCCACTAGATGTAGTTCTATCTCAAAATAAAGAGTTCTACTGCAAATTGATTTCGATATTAATTTTCTAAATTATAAAATTTAGTTCAGTCATTCTTTTTTAAGATTTTTTTTTAATTTTTATTTGGTTTGAACTGAAGCGTCAGTTTCATTATTGTTATATTCAGAAATTGGAGTCGAATTTGAATTTTCATTGAGATCGGACGTATTTTGTTTATTCAAAATTCACATACTCATAGAATATATTTTCAAATTTTAAAATTAATGCAAAATAAATTTTTAAAATACATAAATTCGTATACTGAATTGTGGAAAAGAAGTAATTTCCCTGATTTTCAATACTTTTCCGTATGGATAATCAGATTATTGAATTCGGAAGAAATATTCCACCCATAAAAGTGCCTCCTGATAAAAGCAAGTCTTATGATTGTGAGGATAAGGATATCGAGCAAATAAATGGGAATGGTGTTAATGTTAAAAGAACCGAGAACGCATTGATAAATCATATACAGGCTCTATCAAATAATACGGAAACAGCAAAATAATCTCTACAAATCAAATTTGATGAGGATTATGGGAATAAAGAACTGCAAGAATTTATTGAAGTCAAAAATAAAGAACGGAAATTTGCTCACCCTGTTCATATTGATTTGTCTGATCTTGAATCGTTTTTAAATTCTAGGAGAAATTTAAATGAATAAAACAAGCTCAAGCCGAACGCAAGATAGTCATGAAACTAAGAAATCCCCCAAGCCAAAATATGAACGTTTTTGTCTTCCTCTTTTTATTTATAATTTAAATATTAAAACCCTTGAGGATCAATTAAAAAGCAAAAATTTCGATTTTAATATTGTTATTTTGCGTGGATTTTGTCACAAAACTGATATAGAAGACATCAAAAAGGAACTTGAAATAATGCAGCCAAATGCCGTGGAAAGAATTTCGAAATTTCAATCAAAATACTCTAAGAAAAATGCTCTTGACACAGGGTTGTTTGTAGTTACCTGCCCCCAAACAAAAATGTAAATGATTTAGCTCATATCAGGTATTTATTAAATCAATATGTTTTATGGGAATGTCCAAAGGCGAACTCTTATGAAGTTCAATGTTGGCATTGGGAACAATGGGGCCATTATTCAAGTAATTGTAATCGGTCGCAGGCGTGCTTTAAATGTTCTGAGACACACGGTCCGGGTATTCAATGAAAACTCAAAGCCATCCTGCATTAATTGCGAACAATCGGGACACCCAGGTAATTGGCGTGGTTGCCCATACTTCTGAAAATATACCAACAATAGAAGGGATGGATGTTCTGTAAAATACAATAAAATCTTGTTCCCAAATTTATTTGTTGAAAGTTTATTATTAATATGTGGTGAATCCAAAAGATTTCTTCTTGGTTCTTTGTACTTTCCTTCTAATTTTAATAGCATTGGTGTTTACAACGGCCTAACTTCTGTTAAACATTTTTCTCGGAATTATGATGGTGTAATTCTTGGCGGTGATCTCAACGCAGAACATACTCAATGGAGTTACTCGTTTCGAGTGGCTAAGAAACCATTAAGACTTTCAGACTCGTTGCCATCATTTCCTAAGGGAAATTCCTTTTTATATCATTTTATTGTAAGTTCCAATTTAATTATAAATTTTAATTAAAATTTTACTATTAAATCTCTTCCATCCTTTTCAGATCATTTTCCTATAAATTGTCTGTTGGAGTTTCCAGATTTGTGCATAAAATAAAAAATTTGTATAAAATTAATTTTCTTGGCAAAAAGATTTGCGTCTTCTTTTCCGCAGAACTTTAAATAGGAGAAACCCGGAATATACTTTGCTTTCAAAGCAAATTCAACTTCAAATAATTATTATAAAAGAGCAGGTACAAATTTACAATATCTTAGGAAGGTCGAAAAAATCTTTTTCGAACCTTTCAGTAATTGGTTTAGAAATCACTGATGATTCCCAAGAGGTATCGCTCCTTCGTCAGCACTTTTCTTCAATTTACGGTGGTTCTGTGCCTAATAGAGATGTTTCAGAAATTGAAAGCACCATAAATTATAACCTCTCACGAGTATCAAATTCCTTATATAGTTTTGGAAATGAATTTCAATCATTCAAAATAATCCAAATTAGTACAAGTAGATACTCTTGCCATTATTTCAGCTTCAATGAACAATAAAAAATCGTCTGGAGTGGACGGAATTGCAAATTTTATTATAAGGAAACTACCAACTATAGCTTTTCAATTTTTAGAAGTTATTTTTAATAATTGCATAAATAATGCTTATATAAATAATTCCGACATAAGTAACATAAGACCTGTTTCTCTGTTGCCCAATTTGGGGAAGCTGTTTGAAAAAGTACTTGAAGAAAAAATGGATGACAATTTGAATTCTTCGTGTATACCTGATCATCAATTTGGATTTAAGAAATCCCCTTCTAGTACCCATGCACTGTTAAAATTTCATAACGACGTGGTAAAAAATTTAAGATCCATTTATCATTAGATCCATTTATCATTAGACTTATTAAAGGATTTTTTTATAAATAGGAAGTTTTATGTTCAATTCAAAAAGGAATCATCAGTCGTTGGTGAAATTAGATGTGGAGTACCTCAGGGTTCCATTTTGGCTCCTCATCTATATAATATTAGACAATGCATTCACAAACACTTTGAAGATACTAACAAGAGGTTTTCTGATTAATATATATATGAATTCGCAAAAATTAAGCCTTTAGCTTCATACGCTTTTGACTTAATGAAAAATTTTCTTAATTCACTGGAGTTCATGGAAAATAATATAATTAAGAATGTTTTAAACGATCAAGCAGGTTTGAGTTGGGTAAATACTATTCACCGTTAGGACATATGGGACAGGAAGTCACCTGCGCAAATAGTTTATTGCCAACATTTTATGTTTGTAAAATTCAAGGTTTCTAAGCAAACCCTTAATTAAATTTTCAAAAATGTTGTGTCGGGAGCAAGCACTTTTCATTACTGGTAACTCATTTACATTAAAAACAACAAGTTTGTTTCTGTAAGACATTCAACCTAATTAAAACAACACAATAAATATTATAAACCACCCTAATGTCCTCGATTTAAAATTACAGGTTAATGAAAAATACTAAATTACAATTTTTAAATCCAAGAACGATGCAAAATAACCTTGTACTTTAGTTCCATTACCTGCTCACCTAACGAAGTGCTGCCGTCATAGATATGAATTATAATATTCAGTACCTGCGGTAAATTGAAAACAAAATCGAAATTTTCTAACCGATTTTTATTGTTAAAAAGTGTTGAATATTTGCAATTAAATTCCATTTTTAAACTGGGAAAAATTACGAATTTTGCAGCAAAAAATTGTTTCCCTCGTTAGTATTTCTGAATAATTCCAAAACGATAAGAGATAAAGGAAAATGAAAACAATTTTGTTGCACATCTTCTAGTGTTTTACTCTTTAAAATGGGATGACTTGTTCTCGAGTTAGGGTGCAATATGTCCACGTACCTGCCTTTACTTCCATAAAAAAAAACTCGACCTGATGGAAAAAACCGAAAACGGATTCGCGTTTAGCACATCAAAATCCATATAGTGCTCATAGTTTCATTTAAAGGAGCGACAAAAAATTATTTTTTGCAGAGCAGCGTTATTCAACATCATTTCGACATGTTTGTTTATTTTTATAATTCGAATAAATGCCTGTTTTTTATTTAACCCAAAAATTTAATTTAAAAATTTGCCAATTTACATAAAGGAAAACAGCCCCACGTTCATTAGATGCTGTTTAATAATTTTGAAACGTAAAAGCCTTCTCAGCCATCTACTGATTTAATTCTTATCAAAATTCCTACAACTGCCGAAACTCTTTTAATTGAAATATGAAAATAAGGACTTTTTCAGCTTTTCAAAATGGAAGAAATTAGTTTTGTGTTCTCAGATAAATTCAGTTAAATTAAATTGAATAATTCGGAAAGATTTAATTTTCTATTTTATATTATAAATTTCTTACTTATTTATCGTCCGTTAAATGAAAAAGGGAACTTTTAATTTGTCTTATTCAATAATTATTTTATTTGTCAAGAATTAGAATAGTTTAATGCTTGCCAATGGCATTTGTCATGTGGAAATCAAATCTTTATATTTTATTTAGGATGTAACAATTATTGGTGAGGTACAAGTGTCTGATGAAGGGCAAGTTCCAGGGTCTGGTGACGCGCTATTGCTCTTCTTTAGGATTGTATCAGAGCGTTGGTAGTAAAGTAAATAAGGAACTCGTAGTGTTTGTGGAGACTGGACCTCATTTGCGGTTACTAGTGTCACACAGTGGTCATTGTAACGCAACCAGCTTTCATAGCCCCTGTGATAGACATCGGCTATGTAATGCCCCTTAGTGACCTGCGGTCCATCATGGTAGACAACAGCAATAAGACGATAAGATTTCTGTTTCCAGGAGTACTTATTGTTGGGCGCTAGGATTTCTGAAAATAATAAACAAACAACGAAGAGAATTATTAAAAAGTTGTAACGACGTAATGAAAAATATACAATTTCGGAAAACAACCACTACAAAACTTAATTCAATTATTTTGAAGGAGTTGAAAATTATATTATGAGATATTTTCAACGGATTTTTAGATAATATTTTATCAAAATGAATTTAAAGCAGATTGAAGAAAATAAGAAAATTGTTTAGCAACAAGTCTCTAGTTCGACTTTTATTTTAAATACGGATTTAGTATGAAGTGATTGTTTGCTTTTTGTTTGGATTGGCGAATTAAAAACGTTTTAGTATTAAAAAGTAAACTTTTTTCAAACTTACTTTTTTCAATTTTGAGTGTAAGTGGGAACTGAACTCTCTTTAAAATCTTTGTGCATCCACGTGGGCGATAAGCAAAACATTTCAGATGCAAAATTAGAATTGGGGGCAACTTTTGCAGGGTCAATTTTTGCCAGGCTACCACTGGCCTGTAAGTCTTAGTGCCAGAAACGCCGTCTAATTGCTCACGACTGACCAAAACTTCCAAGGCCTCTTTGACCGAAGCTGCATTCTGGAAAGATTAAAAATTGTGAAATTGAGTTTAATATGGAATTTCAAGAAACAGACAATTTATACTCACTTCAATATTAAGTTGCAACGTGAAGAAGGGTTGTGTTACGTCGGTGGTATCTTCCCCCTCCCGTTGCAGCCGTGAACGCAGCTCGCCACGGAATATATCACTCAGTGGAGTTTCACTATAATTACAGGATATCTGTGGATGATAAATAGAAATAGATTTGACAATTAAATAACTTTCCATTTATAAGATCAAAAGAAATAAATGAGACACGATTAGTTTTCTTACCTCCAGCATTTCATAGTGCAATTTATTGAGCATGAAGCTCAAAAACTCTTCCGCGTCTTCTTGTTGGCCTATGGAATGTCCACGACTATCATTCCATAATTTATAGATTTCACTTGGTTCGAATGCGCAGTCATATTGGAAGTCATTGTTATTGGGTAAACATAGACCGCTGGGTAAATCGGAGAACCTTGACATGAATGTGGTCCTGTGAAAACAAAAAACAAAATTCAATGATTTATTTAATTTATTTAAAATTGTTGAAGAAAATAACTTACATGGCATGAATAGCGGGAGTCAGTGCAGATGCGGTTGCTGAGGTAGCAGCTCTCAGAGGTATCGATCTTATTAAATTGCATAATGCTGAGCAACCAAGCAGAGCTTGAATGGTTGCATTTATATAACAATAATTGGAAGGATTTCTAAGGCCCCTCGGTCTCAGACTAACAGGGGCCCAGTCATTGTTGTATTCTTCTACAAATTGTGCCGTCGAATTAAGTTGTAGTTGGTATTGGATTGAACAGCCGCCGTTCGTCGCACTTGAAACTGTTGATATTTCAGTGGACGATGGAGTTGACGCCGAATTCTGATCGGTGGCTGCTGAGCGGGATAAATACTCTGGGGTCGAAGTGGCATTTGAGCTATTGGCAAATAAATTGCTCCAGAGTTGTGTGGGTGGAGCTGGCGGAGATATGCTTCTGGCATTGGAGGCTGATGTTATGTTTGTGTTAGCGGCTTCTTTATCTGATGGGAATTGTTGGTGATTTATTGTACCATCAGTACTCGTTTGAATAGTTGAATGCTCCATTGTATTTCTTTGCTTTTTAATTTCTAGTCTGCGTTTGAAAGTAATAATTTAAATTTTTAGCGGTTGGTGATCCGTATAGTTTCGATGCTTTTTTGTTAATGATCACTTGTCGTTGCTGCAGCACCTAAAAATATCAAACACTGGTTTAGTTTGCCGAAAGGACGAAGGCAAAAAATTTTTAGGTGATTCATCTTCGTTTGCAAATTATTTACTCACACGCCCACCTTTTTGATTTTGTCAATTTATATGAACCCTTTTATCTCTCCCTTTCTCCCTCTCACCCTCTCTCTGGCTAACTCTCTCACTGTGTATTAATTACAAAAATCCTTTGTTATTAAAAGATATCAACTTGAAACAATATCAGTATTATTTAAAAGAAGTTTCATAACAAACTTCTAAACATTTCTCCGTTCTCTACATATTCTATGCGAGTACAAGTCGATTATTATGACTGCTACCTGAATCATTTACTCGAGGTAAAAATGAGAGTGAAACCACATCCTTCGCGCTCACAGAGAGAGTGAGAAAGGCCTCCGTCGTTTTGTCAAACTGAATCAGTGTTTAACGTTCTAGTGGAGTAAGAAAAAAATTCAGATGAAGTTTCTTCTGCCTGAAAATAGGTTTCAGATGAAATGGTACAAAAAAAGTTTCTTCAAATAATGTTTTTGTTACTTTCGTCCTTTCGGTAACTATATCAGTGTTCAACACATGGAATGCTACAATAAAACAAAAGCGCATGGCAGGTAAACTTTTTATTTAATAAATTAATTATTGTCTTTGTCCTTACGGTAAAGCAAGCATGTGTTTAACAAATTTAATTATTTTACAACTTAAGTCGAATTTTCTAATATTTTTATTTAACAAATTTAATTATTTTACAAGTTAAGTCGAAGTTTTTATATATTTTTATTGCCTTCGTCCTTGCAGCAACTAAATGAGTGTTTGGCATTCTAGTGACTGTATCAAAATAGCGTCCTAATTTCAAATACTTCTATAAAAATTGTTATGAAAATTTAGTTTGAAAATCCAATTTTACCAAAGATATTTATAAAATGTCAAGATTCATTTCAGTTTAATATTTTCAATTCTCATAATTTTCAATTAAATTTTCAATTATGTATATCATTTGTCTAAATAATTTCGTTCTATTACGCATAGAAAGTAGAAACTGTGAACGGTATCGTTAGAATTGATGGGAGTTGATTTAATTGCTGGTTAAAAAATTTATTTTAACATACTGCGCTCCGGTTCATTAAGCTGAGCGCGAAAATATTTGAGACAACACAAACCTCCAGTAGCAAGAATTCGGCTGCAAACGGAAGAATAAGAATCAGGATCATGGGACTTGAGGTGGCAGCAGAAACGAGTCAAATTCGTCAATGGATGTCAACTTTCTAACATGTAAAATCAATGTGCTAACTTACATGTCGGTTATCACCGACCATTATTTTTTATTACTGACAAAGACGACTTATGCCTTCACATTAGAAGTGGCAAGTTTGTGTTTCCTGCTTGAAATATTCGAAGTCGGTGTAAAGTCGCTACACCAGTAAAAGAGGAGACTTTGCGACTACCTCTGTTCCTTGGGCTTGATTTGACTACACAATTGGAATATTGAATTTAGTTTTGATCAAACCAGCAAAAAGCATGCATGGAATGAGAGGAATTGCGTTCAAATCGAATTGAAAACGTAGCAAAACTTAACATTTGACTTTCATTTCATTACTCGTGTTGGATTTCCCACTGGGTATGAGTGAATTAAAGCGCTTTATTATTTGCCCATATTATTTAAATGCACATTAATGCAGTAGTCTTAAGCATTGAAGTATATACAACAAACAAACATGCATAGATATAATTGCAATTTACAGCTACTCGCGACACTCATTTAAAATATAGGTAGAAAAAACTAAATATTTTGCTTCGAAATATTTATTGCGTTCCCTTTGACCAACATTAACAGTTTAATGCGACACTAACTACAAAACGTTTTTGGTGATTAAATGGGCATGCTTGTGACTACAATTCATTCTTTTTAAACCCTTTGAACAAACAACTTCTTGTAACAATCGAGTTATATATATGCATCATATTCATCTTGTAAAAATAAGTTATTAAAACTACTAAAGTCAATAAACAAAATTCAAATCAAAATTGGTCATAGAGTTATTCCATACAATTGGTAAGTCAGCACGGGCAAGGAAAGGCTCTTGTCCCCTCCAACTCGAATTGATAAATTAGGCGATTAATAAAATTTCCAATAGCAAATAAAATGCGTTTCCAAAGCGTTTCTTTAAATAAGTCGCCCTTTTATTCACAAATTCAGATCACTCATTGAATCTTATTGAATTTATAAATTTCAAAACAATAGTTAAACAAATATACACTCTTAAAGATTCCCCTGTTATTTGTCAATGCATTTTTGAAAAGAACTTATTTTTAAAATTTCAAATGAAAAAAATCAAATTAAAAATACAAATGAGATGTAAAATTTGGCCACTGTATTCGATAATTTCCATATATATTTTTTATAAATTAATTATTTGTTTAATA
The DNA here is from genome assembly GCA_963675445.1 of Linnaemya vulpina. Lineage (NCBI taxonomy): Eukaryota > Metazoa > Arthropoda > Insecta > Diptera > Tachinidae > Linnaemya > Linnaemya vulpina. Next base: position 36,413,215 of record OY776278.1, read on the forward strand.
TTAATATTTACTGCCTGTCCCACAGTGCCACTAGATGTAGTTCTATCTCAAAATAAAGAGTTCTACTGCAAATTGATTTCGATATTAATTTTCTAAATTATAAAATTTAGTTCAGTCATTCTTTTTTAAGATTTTTTTTTAATTTTTATTTGGTTTGAACTGAAGCGTCAGTTTCATTATTGTTATATTCAGAAATTGGAGTCGAATTTGAATTTTCATTGAGATCGGACGTATTTTGTTTATTCAAAATTCACATACTCATAGAATATATTTTCAAATTTTAAAATTAATGCAAAATAAATTTTTAAAATACATAAATTCGTATACTGAATTGTGGAAAAGAAGTAATTTCCCTGATTTTCAATACTTTTCCGTATGGATAATCAGATTATTGAATTCGGAAGAAATATTCCACCCATAAAAGTGCCTCCTGATAAAAGCAAGTCTTATGATTGTGAGGATAAGGATATCGAGCAAATAAATGGGAATGGTGTTAATGTTAAAAGAACCGAGAACGCATTGATAAATCATATACAGGCTCTATCAAATAATACGGAAACAGCAAAATAATCTCTACAAATCAAATTTGATGAGGATTATGGGAATAAAGAACTGCAAGAATTTATTGAAGTCAAAAATAAAGAACGGAAATTTGCTCACCCTGTTCATATTGATTTGTCTGATCTTGAATCGTTTTTAAATTCTAGGAGAAATTTAAATGAATAAAACAAGCTCAAGCCGAACGCAAGATAGTCATGAAACTAAGAAATCCCCCAAGCCAAAATATGAACGTTTTTGTCTTCCTCTTTTTATTTATAATTTAAATATTAAAACCCTTGAGGATCAATTAAAAAGCAAAAATTTCGATTTTAATATTGTTATTTTGCGTGGATTTTGTCACAAAACTGATATAGAAGACATCAAAAAGGAACTTGAAATAATGCAGCCAAATGCCGTGGAAAGAATTTCGAAATTTCAATCAAAATACTCTAAGAAAAATGCTCTTGACACAGGGTTGTTTGTAGTTACCTGCCCCCAAACAAAAATGTAAATGATTTAGCTCATATCAGGTATTTATTAAATCAATATGTTTTATGGGAATGTCCAAAGGCGAACTCTTATGAAGTTCAATGTTGGCATTGGGAACAATGGGGCCATTATTCAAGTAATTGTAATCGGTCGCAGGCGTGCTTTAAATGTTCTGAGACACACGGTCCGGGTATTCAATGAAAACTCAAAGCCATCCTGCATTAATTGCGAACAATCGGGACACCCAGGTAATTGGCGTGGTTGCCCATACTTCTGAAAATATACCAACAATAGAAGGGATGGATGTTCTGTAAAATACAATAAAATCTTGTTCCCAAATTTATTTGTTGAAAGTTTATTATTAATATGTGGTGAATCCAAAAGATTTCTTCTTGGTTCTTTGTACTTTCCTTCTAATTTTAATAGCATTGGTGTTTACAACGGCCTAACTTCTGTTAAACATTTTTCTCGGAATTATGATGGTGTAATTCTTGGCGGTGATCTCAACGCAGAACATACTCAATGGAGTTACTCGTTTCGAGTGGCTAAGAAACCATTAAGACTTTCAGACTCGTTGCCATCATTTCCTAAGGGAAATTCCTTTTTATATCATTTTATTGTAAGTTCCAATTTAATTATAAATTTTAATTAAAATTTTACTATTAAATCTCTTCCATCCTTTTCAGATCATTTTCCTATAAATTGTCTGTTGGAGTTTCCAGATTTGTGCATAAAATAAAAAATTTGTATAAAATTAATTTTCTTGGCAAAAAGATTTGCGTCTTCTTTTCCGCAGAACTTTAAATAGGAGAAACCCGGAATATACTTTGCTTTCAAAGCAAATTCAACTTCAAATAATTATTATAAAAGAGCAGGTACAAATTTACAATATTTTAGGAAGGTCGAAAAAATCTTTTTCGAACCTTTCAGTAATTGGTTTAGAAATCACTGATGATTCCCAAGAGGTATCGCTCCTTCGTCAGCACTTTTCTTCAATTTACGGTGGTTCTGTGCCTAATAGAGATGTTTCAGAAATTGAAAGCACCATAAATTATAACCTCTCACGAGTATCAAATTCCTTATATAGTTTTGGAAATTAATTTCAATCATTCAAAATAATCCAAATTAGTACAAGTAGATACTCTTGCCATTATTTCAGCTTCAATGAACAATAAAAAATCGTCTGGAGTGGACGGAATTGCAAATTTTATTATAAGGAAACTACCAACTATAGCTTTTCAATTTTTAGAAGTTATTTTTAATAATTGCATAAATAATGCTTATATAAATAATTCCGACATAAGTAACATAAGACCTGTTTCTCTGTTGTCCAATTTGGGGAAGCTGTTTGAAAAAGTACTTGAAGAAAAAATGGATGACAATTTGAATTCTTCGTGTATACCTGATCATCAATTTGGATTTAAGAAATCCCATTCTACTCCCCATGCACTGTTAAACTTTCATAACGACGTGGTAAAAAATTTAAGATCCATTTATCATTAGATCCATTTATCATTAGACTTATTAAAGGATTTTTTTATAAATAGGAAGTTTTATGTTCAATTCAAAAAGGAATCATCAGTCGTTGGTGAAATTAGATGTGGAGTACCTCAGGGTTCTATTTTGGCTCCTCATCTATATAATATTAGACAATGCATTCACAAACACTTTGAAGATACTAACAAGAGGTTTTCTGATGAATATATTTATGAATCCGCAAAAATTAAGCCTTTAGCTTCATACGCTTTTGACTTAATGAAAAATTTTCTTAATTCACTGGAGTTCATGGAAAATAATATAATTAAGGATGTTTTAAATGATCAAGCAGGTTTGGGTTGGGTAAATACTAGTTACTATTCACCGTTAGGACATGTGGGACAGGAAGTCACCTGCGCAAATAGTTTATTGCCAACATTTTATGTTTGTAAAATTCAAGGTTTCTAAGCAAACCCTTAATTAAATTTTCAAAAATGTTGTGTCGGGAGCAAGCACTTTTCATTACTGGTAACTCATTTACATTAAAAACAACAAGTTTGTTTCTGTAAGACATTCAACCTAATTAAAACAACACAATAAATATTATAAACCACCCTAATGTCCTCGATTTAAAATTACAGGTTAATGAAAAATACTAAATTACAATTTTTAAATCCAAGAACGATGCAAAATAACCTTGTACTTTAGTTCCATTACCTGCTCACCTAACGAAGTGCTGCCGTCATAGATATGAATTATAATATTCAGTACCTGCGGTAAATTGAAAACAAAATCGAAATTTTCTAACCGATTTTTATTGTTAAAAAGTGTTGAATATTTGCAATTAAATTCCATTTTTAAACTGGGAAAAATTACGAATTTTGCAGCAAAAAATTGTTTCCCTCGTTAGTATTTCTGAATAATTCCAAAACGATAAGAGATAAAGGAAAATGAAAACAATTTTGTTGCACATCTTCTAGTGTTTTACTCTTTAAAATGGGATGACTTGTTCTCGAGTTAGGGTGCAATATGTCCACGTACCTGCCTTTACTTCCATAAAAAAAAACTCGACCTGATGGAAAAAACCGAAAACGGATTCGCGTTTAGCACATCAAAATCCATATAGTGCTCATAGTTTCATTTAAAGGAGCGACAAAAAATTATTTTTTGCAGAGCAGCGTTATTCAACATCATTTCGACATGTTTGTTTATTTTTATAATTCGAATAAATGCCTGTTTTTTATTTAACCCAAAAATTTAATTTAAAAATTTGCCAATTTACATAAAGGAAAACAGCCCCACGTTCATTAGATGCTGTTTAATAATTTTGAAACGTAAAAGCCTTCTCAGCCATCTACTGATTTAATTCTTATCAAAATTCCTACAACTGCCGAAACTCTTTTAATTGAAATATGAAAATAAGGACTTTTTCAGCTTTTCAAAATGGAAGAAATTAGTTTTGTGTTCTCAGATAAATTCAGTTAAATTAAATTGAATAATTCGGAAAGATTTAATTTTCTATTTTATATTATAAATTTCTTACTTATTTATCGTCCGTTAAATGAAAAAGGGAACTTTTAATTTGTCTTATTCAATAATTATTTTATTTGTCAAGAATTAGAATAGTTTAATGCTTGCCAATGGCATTTGTCATGTGGAAATCAAATCTTTATATTTTATTTAGGATGTAACAATTATTGGTGAGGTACAAGTGTCTGATGAAGGGCAAGTTCCAGGGTCTGGTGACGCGCTATTGCTCTTCTTTAGGATTGTATCAGAGCGTTGGTAGTAAAGTAAATAAGGAACTCGTAGTGTTTGTGGAGACTGGACCTCATTTGCGGTTACTAGTGTCACACAGTGGTCATTGTAACGCAACCAGCTTTCATAGCCCCTGTGATAGACATCGGCTATGTAATGCCCCTTAGTGACCTGCGGTCCATCATGGTAGACAACAGCAATAAGACGATAAGATTTCTGTTTCCAGGAGTACTTATTGTTGGGCGCTAGGATTTCTGAAAATAATAAACAAACAACGAAGAGAATTATTAAAAAGTTGTAACGACGTAATGAAAAATATACAATTTCGGAAAACAACCACTACAAAACTTAATTCAATTATTTTGAAGGAGTTGAAAATTATATTATGAGATATTTTCAACGGATTTTTAGATAATATTTTATCAAAATGAATTTAAAGCAGATTGAAGAAAATAAGAAAATTGTTTAGCAACAAGTCTCTAGTTCGACTTTTATTTTAAATACGGATTTAGTATGAAGTGATTGTTTGCTTTTTGTTTGGATTGGCGAATTAAAAACGTTTTAGTATTAAAAAGTAAACTTTTTTCAAACTTACTTTTTTCAATTTTGAGTGTAAGTGGGAACTGAACTCTCTTTAAAATCTTTGTGCATCCACGTGGGCGATAAGCAAAACATTTCAGATGCAAAATTAGAATTGGGGGCAACTTTTGCAGGGTCAATTTTTGCCAGGCTACCACTGGCCTGTAAGTCTTAGTGCCAGAAACGCCGTCTAATTGCTCACGACTGACCAAAACTTCCAAGGCCTCTTTGACCGAAGCTGCATTCTGGAAAGATTAAAAATTGTGAAATTGAGTTTAATATGGAATTTCAAGAAACAGACAATTTATACTCACTTCAATATTAAGTTGCAACGTGAAGAAGGGTTGTGTTACGTCGGTGGTATCTTCCCCCTCCCGTTGCAGCCGTGAACGCAGCTCGCCACGGAATATATCACTCAGTGGAGTTTCACTATAATTGCAGGATATCTGTGGATGATAAATAGAAATAGATTTGACAATTAAATAACTTTCCATTTATAAGATCAAAAGAAATAAATGAGACACGATTAGTTTTCTTACCTCCAGCATTTCATAGTGCAATTTATTGAGCATGAAGCTCAAAAACTCTTCCGCGTCTTCTTGTTGGCCTATGGAATGTCCACGACTATCATTCCATAATTTATAGATTTCACTTGGTTCGAATGCGCAGTCATATTGGAAGTCATTGTTATTGGGTAAACATAGACCGCTGGGTAAATCGGAGAACCTTGACATGAATGTGGTCCTGTGAAAACAAAAAACAAATTCAATGATTTATTTAATTTATTTAAAATTGTTGAAGAAAATAACTTACATGGCATGAATAGCGGGAGTCAGTGCAGATGCGGTTGCTGAGGTAGCAGCTCTCAGAGGTATCGATCTTATTAAATTGCATAATGCTGAGCAACCAAGCAGAGCTTGAATGGTTGCATTTATATAACAATAATTGGAAGGATTTCTAAGGCCCCTCGGTCTCAGACTAACAGGGGCCCAGTCATTGTTGTATTCTTCTACAAATTGTGCCGTCGAATTAAGTTGTAGTTGGTATTGGATTGAACAGCCGCCGTTCGTCGCACTTGAAACTGTTGATATTTCAGTGGACGATGGAGTTGACGGCGAATTCTGATCGGTGGCTGCTGATCGGGATAAATACTCTGGGGTCGAAGTGGGATTTGAGCTATTGGCAAATAAATTGCTCCAGAGTTGTGTGGGTGGAACTGCCGGAGATATGCTTCTGGCATTGGAGGCTGATGTTATGTTTGTGTTAGCGGCTTCTTTATCTGGTGGGAATTGTTGGTGATTTATTGTACCATCAGTACTCGTTTGAATAGTTGAATGCTCCATTGTATTTGTTTGCTTTTTAATTTCTAGTCTGCGTTTGAAAGTAATAATTTAAATTTTTAGCGGTTGGTGATCCGTATAGTTTCGATGCTTTTTTGTTAATGATCACTTGTCGTTGCTGCAGCACCTAAAAATATCAAACACTGGTTTAGTTTGCCGGAAGGACGAAGGCAATAAAAGTTTTAGGTAATTCGCCTGCGTTTGCAAATTATTCACTCACACGCCCACCTTTTTGATTTTGTCAATTTATATGAACCCTTTTATCTCTCCCTTTCTCCCTCTCACCCTCTCTCTGGCTAACTCTCTCACTGTGATCGCTAAGGAGTGTGTGGTGTGGGAGGAGTAGGATTATTTTGCTCTATCATGTGAAAAGGTTCGAATATTAATTACAAAAATCCTTTGTTATTAAAAGATATCAACTTGAAACAATATCAGTATTATTTAAAAGAAGTTTCATAACAAACTTCTAAACATTTCTCCGTTCTCTACATATTCTATGCGAGTACAAGTCGATTATTATAACTGCTACCTGAATCATTTACTCGAGGTAAAAATGAGAGTGAAACCACATCCTTCGCGCTCACAGAGAGAGTGAGAAAGGCCTTCGTCGTTTTGTCAAACTGAATCAGTGTTCAACACATGGAATGCTACAATAAAACAAAAGCGCATGGCAGGTAAACTATTTATCTAATAAATTAATTATTGTCTTTGTCCTTACGGTAACACAAGCATGTGTTTAACAAATTTAATTATTTTACAGCTTAAGTCGAATTTTATAATATTTTTATTTAACAAATTGAATTATTTTACAAGTTAGGTCTAATTTATTTAATAGTTTGATTGCCTTCGTCCTTGCAGCAACTAAATGAGTGTTTGGCATTCTAGTGGCTGTATCAAAATACCATCCTAATTTCAAATACTTCTATAAAAAACGTTATGAAAATTTAGTTTGAAAATCCAATTTTACCAAAGATATTTATAAAATGTCAAGATTAATTTTAAGTTAATATTTTCAATTCTCATAATTTTCAATTATATTTTTTGTCTAAATAATTTCGCTCTATTACGCATTTTGAAACTAAGAACTGTGAACGATATTGTTAGAATTTATGGGAGTTGATTTAATTGCTGGTTAAAAAATTAACTTTAAAATACTGCGCTCCGGTTCATTAAGCTGAGCGCGAAAATATTTGAGACAACACAAACCTCCAGTAGCAAGAATTCGGCTGCAAACGGAAGAATAAGAATCAGGATCATGGGATTTGAGGTGGCAGCAGAAACGAGTTAAATTCGTCAATGGATGTCAACTTTCTAACATGTAAAATCAATGTGCTGGCTAACATGTCGCTTATCACCGACCATTGTTTTTTATTACTGACAAACACGACTTATGCCTTCACATTAGAAGTGGCAAGTTTGTGTTTCCTGCTTGAAATATTCGAAGTCGGTGTAAAGTCGCTACACCAGTAAAAGAGGAGACTTTGCGACTACTCTCTGTTCCTTGGGCTTGATTTGACTACACAATTGGAATATTCAATTTAGTCTTGATCAAACCAGCAAAAAGCAGTCATGGAATGAGAGGAGTTGCGTTCAAATCGAATTGAAAACGTAGCAAAACTTAACATTTGACTTTCATTTCATTACTCGTGTTGGATTTCCCACTGGGTATGAGTGAATTAAAGCGCTTTATTATTTGCCCATATTATTTAAATGCATATTAATGCAGTAGTCTTAAGCATTGAAGTATATACAACAAACAAACATGCGTAGATATAATTGCAATTTACAGCTACTCGCGACACTCATTTAAAATATAGGTAGAAAAAACTAAATATTTTGCTTCGAAATATTTATTGCGTTCCCTTTGACCAACATTAACAGTTTAATGCGACACTAACTACAAAACGTTTTTGGTGAATAAATGGGCATGCTTGTGACTACAATTCATTCTTTTTAAACCCTTTGAACAAACAACTTCTTGTAACAATCGAGTTATATATGTATATGCATCATATTTATCTTATAAAAATAAGTTATTAAAACTACTAAAGTCAATAAACAAAATCCAAATCAAAATTGGTCATAGAGTTATTCCATACAATTGGTAAGTCAGCACGGGCAAGGAAAGGCTCTTGTCCCCTCCAACTCGAATTGATAAATTAGGCGATTAATAAAATTTCCAATAGCAAATAAAATGCGTTTCCAAAGCGTTTCTTTAAATAAGTCGCCCTTTTATTCACAAATTCAGATCACTCATTGAATCGTATTGAATTTATGAATTTCAAAACAATAGTTAAACAAATATACACTCTTAAAGATTCCCCTGTTATTTGTCAATGCATTTTTGAAAAGAACTTATTTTTAAAATTTCAAATGAAAAAAAATCAAATTAAAAAAACAAATGAGATGTAAAATTTGGCCACTGTATTCGATAATTTCCATATATATTTTTTATAAATTAATTATTTGTTTAATATTAATATTTACTGCCTGTCCCACAGTGCCACTAGATGTAGTTCTATCTCAAAATAAAGAGTTCTACTGCAATTTGATTTCGATATTAATTTTCTAAATTATAAAATTCAGTTCACTCATTCTTTTTTTGTGATTTTTTATTTTTATTTGGTTTGAATTGAAGCGAAAGTTTCATTATTTTTATATATTTTTATATTCAGAAATTAATTACGCATCAAGTTTTTTCATAAAAAATATTTTAGGTTTATTAAAGCCTTCTTCGAGAAAATGTGTATGGAAATTTGTGTGTGTATAACAAAACAGTCGCAACTGGGACAAATTAGTCCAAAACGTTTCACGTAATTTTGACAGAAAATTAGAGAGAAATATTTTTCGTATCCCGTACAAAGTTGCACCAACTTTTCCTAAATTCGGACAAGAATTATGATCAGCTCTTTTTGTTTACATTTTAAAAACAACGAGTTTTTCTTTAGCAATTTTTCAAAAGTGTATTTCATTATGAGAACAAATAAAAAAGAACTGCAACGATCGGATTCGAAAATGTTTCATTTTTCTACTGAAATGCGCTCGTTTTTCAAAAGTTAAGAAAAGCTTCACTTAGTAACACTGAAAATGACAGATCTGCCAAGAAGTTCTGTATCTGATAAGGCGGTTCTAGTGCTCTGCAGTTTCCGAACGGGCAGTCCTATTGTATTAAAATCTTGGAGTCTCTGCTTAGAGCTGCGATTCCCAAAATTTAAAGGGGCGAAGTTATGAGATCCCCACGGGAGTGACCCTACCCAATAGCTGAAAAAAGGCTGACTTATGTTTGGATTTCCGCTTATAGTGTTGAACAGGCACTTTTACAACCACTAAAATATTTGATTGCTCCTTTTAAATTTTATTGAAAATATATTAACGACCAACTTGTAAGGACGCAGAGGGAACTCGAAGCCATTCCTTCTGTGAAGAATTATTTATACGACAGACCTCTTTATTTCAATATCTGACTCGATTCCAATGTAATGCTCGAGAAAAGGACATCGTGGGACAGGCAGTTCATTTCAAAATTTATTATTTATTTCTCCGTATAGGACCAGACCAGTTAACACCAGTCTCGAGGCGTTGAAAGATAAACTGTTTTCCTAAACGCTTACTGCTTAGAGGCAATCGTTAATGTTTTGGCGTTGTTTTCCCAAAGGCAATACTATTTCTGCTTTGGTCAACTAAAGAAATTAGTTGCAAGGATTCGAAAATTTTATTTTTTTATTTATTTATTTAATAAGTCAATAGATTTTACATCCTTACTGACTAGATAACAAATTAGTTCAAGAATTTAAATATAAAATAAGATTTCTTTTCAATACGGTATTACTCTCAGATAAGTTCATGATATGGTACCATTTGTTAAAGATGACACATGCGCGACGAAAAGAATCATTATTAGCATAAACAGAGCGGTAATATTTTAATGCCAAGATTTCAAAATTGCGAGTAGGTCTTACAGGAACGTTGAAGTATAGTTGATTAAGTAAGAACTCCGAATCAACATCGCCTCGAACCAGTCCCATAACAAATAAAGCACTCAACGTCGATCGTCGACTTTTTAGTGTAGGCAATTTTATTAGAGCAAGTCTACTTTGGTACGGCGGTAAGACATACGAATCAAATCAAAATTCAAAACTATTTATAAAAAGATTGTTTAATTTAGTGTTGAGACCTCTTACATTTTGGTATATAATATTAATGGGCTTATTTATAGATAGTTTAATTGGTTTTTTGATGACGATGATTTCGGTAAGCGAACAATATCAGTCGTTGGTGTAGTTCTGTATTCATACTCACGAATAAAAGCATTAGGCGGCCAAAAATCTAGATGCACAATTTTATCAAAGTAGTTTTGAGGTATGATTATTTTGAAAGATGCTTTGTTTCTTGGCTCAGAATAATTAAATTTAAAGACAGTCTTTTCAATATTAAGGCCAATCTTATTTGTTATATAATGTTTAACATCATCAGCAGTAGTAGAGGATGCAAATCGAGCAGCAAATATAGTTTTTCTTTGTGAAATAACTTTTAAGAGTTGGATTGTTAGAAGAATTAAAAACAGGAACGGATGGATTTGAATTAATTGAGGTACTTGACGGTTTAAAAACAGGAACTGGCGGATTAAAATTAATCGGAACAGATGAGGAAGTTGAATTAGTATTTATACAGGAAGGAGAAACAGGTGCTGTGTTGTTAGGTAAATCAGGAAAATTTGGCGAGTGTTCAGAAGTAGTGACGGGATTTTTTTCTGCTCTTAATGGCTGCAATGATAACGCACTTTCAGCCTGTTCTACAACAATAGTATTGATGTCAGTTGTAGGTTTCTTTCTTTTAGGAGAGCACGGACCTTTTTCAAGTAATTTTTTGTATTGATTAAATTTCAAAGAAAGGTTGTTAAGATCATTTTGAATTTCGTTAAACTTTATATGCGTGTTTTTGAAGAATGAATAGAATTCAATATCAAGCGCAATACATTTTTTACAGCACCAGCGCAGGCCATTATCTTCACGCAGATTGTCGGCAGTTCGAGCAGCCAAATCAGCACATTTAGCGTGATAAACAGTATCACAAAGCCAGCAAGATACCATTGGCTCATCAGTTTTGTTGCGGCATTTAGGTTTTGAGCAGGACATATTTAACAAATATTTTATTTGTGACCTTTTTTTTATTGCTATTTATTACTTGTTGTTATTTGACTTTTGAAATCACTCGAATAAAGAGGATCAGGTGTAGAATGTAAAAACAGGTTTAAAGCAGAGCAGGAGCAAATATTGCTAATTATTATTTTTATTTTCACTTATTGTATCACAACAGCAGCGATTGTTGTTGTTGGTATTAATGAAAATTGAAATATGCAAAAATTTAAATGATATTGTTGTTATTGATTGTTTGTTTTGTTGTAAGCACCAAATATGCGAAAGAATGTAACAACAATAAGAATATAGCTTTTTTAAGTTTTTTATTTTATTGTATTTTTTTTTTATTAAAACTGTTTTTGTCAGAAAATTAAGAAATGTAAGCAGAGTTCAACAAAAGTACGTCCGACACGGTTGACAGTCAAAACAGTTTGTATCAACATATTGCGAATTTACGTGAAGGAAAACAGCTCCGCGTTCAGCAGTGCTGTTTAATAATTTTGAAGCGCAAAAGCGTTCTGAGCTTATCATTGATTTAATTCTTATCAAAATTCTTACAACTGCCGAACCTCTCTTAATTGAAATATGAAAATAAGGACTTTTTCAGCAGTTATTTAATTTAATTGTATACAAAAATGGAAGAAATTGGTTTTGTGTTCTCTGATAAATTCAGTTAAATTAAATTGAATAATTCGGAAAGATTTAATTTTCCATTTTATATTATAAATTTCTTACTTATTTATCGTCCGTTAAATAAAAAAGGGAACTTTTAATTTTTCTTATTCAATAATTATTTTATTTGTCAAGGACTAGAATAGTTTAATGCTTGCCAACGGCAATTGTCATGTAGAAATCAAATCTTTATATTTTATTTAGGATGTAACAATTATTGGTGAGGTACAAGTGTCTGATGAAGGGCAAGTTCCAGGGTCTGGTGATGCGCTATTGCTCTTCTTTAGGATTGTATCACAGCGTTGGTAGTAAAGTAAATAAGGAACTCGTGGTGTTTGTGGAGACTGGACCTCATTTGCGGTAACTTGTGTCACACAGTGGTCATTGTAACGCAACCAGCTTTCATAGCCCCTGTGATAGACATCGGCTATGTAATGCCCCTTAGTGACCTGCGGTCCAACATGGTAGACAACAGCAATCAGACAATAAGATTTCTGTTTCCAGGAGTACTTATTGTTGGGCGCTAGGATTTCTGAAAATAATAAACAAACAACGAAGAGAATTATAAATAAGTTGTAACGACGTAATGAAAAATATACAATTTCGGAAAACAACCACTACAAAACTTAATTCAATTATTTTGAAGGAGTTGAAAATTATATTATGAGATATTTCCAACGGATTTTTAGATAATATTTTATCAAAATGAATTTAAAGCAGATTGAAAGAAAATAAGAAAATTGTTCAGCAACAAGTCTCTAGTTCGACTTTTATTTTAAATACGGATTTAGTATGAAGTGATTGTTTGCTTTTTGTTTGGATTGGCGAATTAAAAACGTTTTAGTATTAAAAAGTAAACTTTTTTTAAACTTACTTTTTTCAATTTTGTGTGTAAGTGGGAACTGAACTCTCTTCAAAATCTTTGTGCATCCACGTGGGCGATAAGCAAAACATTTCAGATGCAAAATTAGAATTGGGGGCAGCTTTTGCAGGGTCAATTTTTGCCAGGCTACCGATGGCCTGTTAGTCTTAGTGCCAGAAACACCGTCTAATTGCTCACGACTGACCAAAACTTCCAAGGCCTCTTTGACCGAAGCTGCATTCTGGAGAGATATAAAGATTGTGAAATTGAGTTAAATATGGAATTTCAACAGACTGACAATTTATACTCACTTCAATATTAAGTTGCAACGTGAAGAAGGGTTGTGTTACGTCGGTGGTATCTTCCCCCTCCCGTTGCAGCCGTGAACGCAGCTCGCCACGGAATATATCACTCAGTGGAGTTTCACTATAATTGCAGGATATCTGTGGATGATAAATAGAAATAGATTTGAAATTAAATAACTTTCCATTTACAATTGTTCCGTGTTTTATAAGATCAAAAGAAATAAATGAGACACGATTAGTTTTCTTACCTCCAGCATTTCATGGTGCAATTTATTGAGCATGAAGCTCAAAAACTCTTCCGCGTCTTCTTGTTGCTCTATGGAATGTCCACGACTATCATTCCATAATTTATAGATTTCACTTGGTTCGAATGCGCAGTCATATTGGAAATCATTGTTATCGGGTGAACATAGACCGCTGGGTAAATCGGAGAACCTTGACATGAATGTGGTCCTGTGAAAACAAAAAACAAAATTCAATGATTTATTTAATTTATTTAAAATTGTTTAAGAAAATAACTTACATGGCATGAATAGCGGGAGTGAGTGCAGGTGCGGTTGCTGAGGTAGCAGCTCTCAGAGGTATCGATCTTATTAAATTGCATAATGGTGAGCAACCAAGCAGAGCTTGAATGGTTGCATTGATATAGCAATAGTTGGAAGGATTTCTAAGGCCTCTCGGTCTCAGACTAACAGGGGCCCAGTCATTGTTGTATTCTTCTACAAATTGTGTCGTCGAATTAAGTTGTAGTTGGTATTGGATTGAACAGCCGCCGTTCGTCGCACTTGAAACTGTTGATATTTCAGTGGACGATGGAGTTGACGGCGAATTCTGGTCGATGGCTGCTGAGCGGGATAAATACTCTGGGGTCGAAGTGGCATTTGAGCTATTGGCAAATAAATTGCTCCAGAGTTGTGTGGGTGGAACTGCCGGAGATATGCTTCTGGCATTGGAGGCTGATGTTATGTTTGTGTTAGCGGCTTCTTTATCTGATGGGAATTGTTGGTGATTTATTGTACCATCAGTACTCGTTTGAATAGTTGCATGCTCCATTGTATTTGTTTGCTTTTTAATTTCTAGTCTGCGTTTGAAAGTAATAATTTAAATTTTTAGCGGTTGGTGATCCGTATAGTTTCGATGCTTTTTTGTTAATGATCACTTGTCGTTGCTGCAGCACCTAAAAATATCAAACACTGGTTTAGTTTGCCGAAAGGACGAAGGCAACAAAAGTTTTAGGTGTTCGTCTGCGTTTGCAAATTATTCACTCACACGCCCACCTTTTTGATTTTGTCAATTTATATGAACCTTTTTCTCTCTCCCTTTCTCCCTCTCTCACTGTGATCGCTAAAGAGTGTGTGGTGTGGGAGGAGTAGGACTATTTTGCTTTATCATGTGAAAAGGTTCGAATATTAATTACAAAAATCCTTTGTTATTAAAAAATATCAACTTGAAACAATTACAGTATTATTTAAAAGAAGTTTCATAACAAACTTCTAAACATTCTCTCCGTTCTCTACATATTCTATGCGAGTACAAGTCGATTATTATGACTGCTACCTGAATCATTTACTCCAGGTAAAAATTAGAGTAAAACCACATCCTTCGCGCTCACAGAGAGAGTGAGAAAGGCCTTCCTCGTTTTGTCAAACTGAATCAGTGTTTAACGTTCTAGTGGAGAAAGAAAAAAATTCAGATGAAATGGCACAATAAAAGTTTCTTCTGCCTGAGAATAGGTTTCACGTGAAATGGTACAATGAAAGTTTCTTCAAATAATGTTTTTATTACTTTCGTCCTTTCGGTAACTATATCAGTGTTCAACACATGGAATGCTACAATAAAACAAAAGCGCATGGCAGGTAAACTATTTATTTAATAAATTAATTATTGTCTTTGTCCTTACGGTAAAGCAAGCATGTGTTTAACAAATTTAATTATTTTACAACTTAAGTCGAATTTTCTAATATTTTTATTTAACAAATTTAATTATTTTACAAGTTAAGTCGAAGTTTTTATATATTTTTATTGCCTTCGTCCTTGCAGCAACTAAATGAGTGTTTGGCATTCTAGTGGCTGTATCAAAATAGCGTCCTAATTTCAAATACTTCTATAAAAATTGTTATGAAAATTTAGTTTGAAAATCCAATTTTACCAAAGATATTTATAAAATGTCAAGATTCATTTCAGTTTAATATTTTCAATTCTCATAATTTTAAATTATATCATTTGTCTAAGTAATTTCGCTCTATTACGCATTTTTGAAAGTAAAAACTGTGAACGATATCGTTAGAATTTATGGGAGTTGATTTAATTGCTGGTTAAAAAATTAACTTTAAAATACTGCGCTCCGGTTCATTAAGCTGAGCGCGAAAATATTTGAGACAACACAAACCTCCAGTAGCAAGAATTCGGCTGCAAACGGAAGAATAAGAATCAGGATCATGGGACTTGAGGTGGCAGCAGAAACGAGTCAAATTCGTCAATGGATGTCAACTTTCTAACATGTAAAATCAATGTGCTAACTTACATGTCGGTTATCACCGACCATTATTTTTTATTACTGACAAACACGACTTATGCCTTCACATTAGAAGTGGCAAGTTTGTGTTTCCTGCTTGAAATATTCGAAGTCGGTGTAAAGTCGCTACACCAGTAAAAGAGGAGACTTTGCGACTACTCTCTGTTCCTTGGGCTTGATTTGACTACACAATTGGAATATTAAATTTAGTTTTGATCAAACCAGCATAAAGCAGTCATGGAATGAGAGGAATTGCGTTCAAATCGAATTGAAAACGTAGCAAAACTTAACATTTGACTTTCATTTCATTACTCGTGTTGGATTTCCCACTGGGTATGAGTGAATTAAAGCGCTTTATTATTTGCCCATATTATTTAAATGCACATTAATGCAGTAGTCTTAAGCATTGAAGTATATACAACAAACAAACATGCGTAGATATAATTGCAATTTACAGCTACTCGCGACACTCATTTAAAATATAGGTAGAAAAAACTAAATATTTTGCTTCGAAATATTTATTGCGTTCCCTTTGACCAACATTAACAGTTTAATGCGACACTAACTACAAAACGTTTTTGGTGATTAAATGGGCATGCTTGTGACTACAATTCATTCTTTTTAAACCCTTTGAACAAACAACTTCTTGTAACAATCGAGTTATATATATGCATCATATTCATATTGTAAAAATAAGTTATTAAAACTACTAAAGTCAATAAACAAAATTCAAATCAAAATTGGTCATAGAGTTATTCCATACAATTGGTAAGTCAGCACGGGCAAGGAAAGGCTCTTGTCCCCTCCAACTCGAATTGATAAATTAGGCGATTAATAAAATTTCCAATAGCAAATAAAATGCGTTTCCAAAGCGTTTCTTTAAATAAGTCGCCCTTTTATTCACAAATTCAGATCACTCATTGAATCTTATTGAATTTATAAATTTCAAAACAATAGTTAAACAAATATACACTCTTAAAGATTCCCCTGTTATTTGTCAATGCATTTTTGAAAAGAACTTATTTTTAAAATTTCAAATGAAAAAAATCAAATTAAAAAAACAATTGAGATGTAAAATTTGTCCACTGTATTCGATAATTTCCATATATATTTTTTAGAAATGAATTACTTGTTTAACATTAATATTTAGTGCCTGTCCCACAGTGCCACTAGATGTAGTTCTATCTCAAAATAAAGAGTTCTACTGCAATTTGATTTCGATATTAATTTCCTAAATTATAAAATTTAGTTCAGTCATTCTTTTTTAAGATTTTTTTTTAATTTTTATTTGGTTTGAACTGAAGCGTCAGTTTCATTATTGTTATATTCAGAAATTGGAGTCGAATTTGAATTTTCATTGAGATCGGACGTATTTTGTTTATTCAAAATTCACATACTCATAGAATATATTTTCGAATTTTAAAATTAATGGAAAAAAAATCTTTAAAATACATACATAAATTCGTATTCAGAATTGTGGAAAAGAAGTAATTTCCCTGATTTTCAATACTTTTCCGTATGGATAATCAGATTATTGAATTCGGAAGAAATATTCCACCCATAAAAGCGCCTCCTGATAAAAGCAAGTCTTATGATTGTAAGGATAAGGATATCGAGCAAATAAATGGGAATGGTGTTAATGTTAAAAGAACCGAGAACGCATTGATAAATCATATGCAGGCTCTATCAAATAATACGGAAACAGCAAAATAATCTCTACAAATCAAATTTGGTGAGGATTATGGGAATAAAGAACTGCAAGAATTTATTGAAGTCAAAAATAAAAAACGGAAATTTGCTCACCCTGTTCATATTGATTTGTCTGATCTTGAATCGTTTTTAAATTCTAGGAGAAATTTAAATGAATAAAACAAGTTCAAGCCGAACGCAAGATAGTCATGAAACTAAGAAATCCCCCAAGCCAAAATATGAACGTTTTTGTCTTCCTCTTTTTATTTATAATTTAAATATTTAAACCCTTGAGGATCAATTAAAAAGCAAAAATTTCGATTTTAATATTGTTATTTTGCGTGGATTTTGTCACAAAACTGATATAGAAGACATCAAAAAGGAACTTGAAATAATGCAGCCAAATGCCGTCGAAAGAATTTCGAAATTTCAATCAAAATACTCTAAGAAAAATGCTCTTGACACAGGGTTGTTTTTAGTTACCTGCCCCCAAACAAAATGTAAATGATTTAGCTCATATCAGGTATTTATTAAATCAATATGTTTTATGGGGATGTCCAAAGGCGAACTCTAAAGAAGTTCAATGTTGGCGTTGGGAACAATGGGGCCATTATTCAAGTAATTGTAATCGGTCGCAGGCGTGCGTTAAATGTTATGAGACACACGGTCCGGGTATTCAATGAAAACTCAAAGCCATCCTGCATTAATTGCGAACAATCGGGACACCCAGGTAATTGGCGTGGTTGCCCATACTTCTGAAAATATACCAACAATAGAAGGGATGGATGTTCTGTAAAATACAATAAAATCTTGTTCCCAAATTTATTTGTTGAAATTTTATTATTAATATGTGGTGAATCCAAAAGATTTCTTCTTGGTTCTTTGTACTTTCCTCCTAATTTTAATAGCATTGGTGTTTACAACGGCCTAACTTCTGTTAAACATTTTTCTCGGAATTATGATGGTGTAATTCTTGGCGGTGATCTCAACGCAGAACATACTCAATGGAGTTACTCGTTTCGAGTGGCTAAGAAACCATTAAGACTTTCAGACTCGTTGCCATCATTTCCTAAGGGAAATTCCTTTTTATATCATTTTATTGTAAGTTCCAATTTAATTATAAATTTTAATTAAAATTTTACTATTAAATCTCTTCCATCCTTTTCAGATCATTTTCCTATAAATTGTCTGTTGGAGTTTCCAGATTTGCGCATAAAATAAAAAATTTGTATAAAATTAATTTTCTTGGCAAAAAGATTTGCGTCTTCTTTTCCGCAGAACTTTAAATAGGAGAAACCCGGAATATACTTTGCTTTCAAAGCAAATTCAACTTCAAATAATTATTATAAAAGAGCAGGTACAAATTTACAATATCTTAGGAAGGTCGAAAAAATCTTTTTCGAACCTTTCAGTAATTGGTTTAGAAATCACTGATGATTCCCAAAAGGTATCGCTCCTTCGTCAGCACTTTTCTTCAATTTACGGTGGTTCTGTGCCTAATAGAGATGTTTCAGAAATTTAAAGCACCATAAATTATAACCTCTCACGAGTATCAAATTCCTTAAATAGTTTTGGAAATTAATTTCAATCATTCAAAATAATCCAAATTAGTACAAGCAGACACTCTTGCCAATATTTCAGCTTCAATGAACAATAAAAAATCGTCTGGAATGGACGGAATTGCAAATTTTATTATAAAGAAACTACCAGTTACAGCTTTTCAATTTTTAGAAGTTATTTTTAATAATTGCATAAATAATGCTTATATAAATAATTCCGACATAAGTAAAATAAGACCTGTTTCTCTGTTGCCCAATTTGGGGAAGCTGTTTGAAAAAGTACTTGAAGAAAAAATGGATGACAATTTGAATTCTTCGTGTATACCTGATCATCAATTTGGATTTAAGAAATCCCATTCTACTCCCCATGCACTGTTAAACTTTCATAACGACGTGGTAAAAAATTTAAGATCCATTTATCATTAGATCCATTTATCATTAGACTTATTAAAGGATTTTTTTATAAATAGGAAGTTTTATGTTCAATTCAAAAAGGAATCATCAGTCGTTGGTGAAATTAGATGTGGAGTACCTCAGGGTTCTATTTTGGCTCCTCATCTATATAATATTAGACAATGCATTCACAAACACTTTGAAGATACTAACAAGAGGTTTTCTGATGAATATATTTATGAATCCGCAAAAATTAAGCCTTTAGCTTCATACGGTTTTGACTTAATGAAAAATTTTCTAATGTTTTAAACGATCAAGCAGGTTTGGGTTGGGTAAATACTAGTTACTATTCACCGTTAGGACATGTGGGACAGGAAGTCACCTGCGCAAATAGTTTATTGCCAACATTTTATGTTTCTAAAATTCAAGGTTTCTAAGCAAACCTTTAATTAAATTTTCAAAAATGTTGTGTCGGGAGCAAGCACTTTTCATTACTGGTAACTCATTTACATTAAAAACAACAAGTTTGTTTCTGTAAAACACTCAACCTAATTAAAACAACACAATAAATATTATAAACCACCCTAATGTCCTCGATTTAAAATTACAGGTTAATGAAAAATACTAAATTACAATTTTTAAATCCAAGAACGATGCAAAATAACCTTGTACTTTAGTTCCATTACCTGCTCACCTAACGAAGTGCTGCCGTCATAGATATGAATTATAATATTCAGTACCTGCGGTAAATTGAAAACAAAATCTAAATTTTCTAACCGATTTTTATGGTTAAAAAGTGTTGAATATTTGCAATTAAATTCCATTTTTAAACTGGGAAAAATTACGAATTTTCCAGGAAAAATTTTTTTCCCTCGTTAGTATTTCTGAATAATTCCAAAACGATAAGAGATAAAGGAAAATGAAAACAATTTTGTTGCACATCTTCTAGTGTTTTACTTCTTAAAATGGGATGACTTGTTCTCGAGTGCAATATGTCTACGTACCTGCCCAATTTAGGGGGAAAAAATTTCCACGTCCATAAAAAAAACTCGACCTGATGGAAAAAACCGAAAACGGATTCGCGTTTAGCACATCAAAATCCATATAGTGCTCATAGTTTCATTTAAAGGAGCGACAAAAAATTATTTTTTGCAGAGCAGCGTTATTCAACATCATTTCGACATGTTTGTTTATTTTTATAATTCGAATAAATGCCTGTTTTTTATTTAACCCAAAAATTTAATTTAAAAATTTGCCAATTTACATAAAGGAAAACAGCCCCACGTTCATTAGATGCTGTTTAATAATTTTGAAACGTAAAAGCCTTCTCAGCCATCTACTGATTTAATTCTTATCAAAATTCCTACAACTGCCGAACCTCTTTTAATTGAAATATGAAAATAAGGACTTTTTCAGCTTTTCAAAATGGAAGAAATTAGTTTTGTGTTCTCAGATAAATTCAGTTAAATTAAATTGAATAATTCGGAAAGATTTAATTTTCTATTTTATATTATAAATTTCTTACTTATTTATCGTCCGTTAAATGAAAAAGGGAACTTTTAATTTGTCTTATTCAATAATTATTTTATTTGTCAAGGATTAGAATAGTTTAATGCTTGCCAATGGCATTTGTCATATGGAAATCAAATCTTTATATTTTATTTAGGATGTAACAATTATTGGTGAGGTACAAGTGTCTGTATTAACTTGTAATTTCGCCGATGAAGGGCAGGTTCCAGGTTCTGGTGATGCGCTATTGCTCTTCTTTAGGATTGTATCACAGCGTTGGTAGTAAAGTAAATAAGGAACTCGTGGTGTTTGTGGAGACTGGACCTCATTTGCGGTAACTTGTGTCACACAGTGGTCATTGTAACGCAACCAGCTTTCATAGCCGCTGTGATAGACATCGGCTATGTAATGCCCCTTAGTGACCTGCGGTCCATCATGGTAGACAACAGCAATAAGACGATAAGATTTCTGTTTCCAGGAGTACTTATTGTTGGGCGCTAGGATTTCTGAAAATAATAAACAAACAACGAAGAGAATTATTAAAAAGTTGTAACGACGTAATGAAAAATATACAATTTCGGAAAACAACCACTACAAAACTTAATTCAATTATTTTGAAGGAGTTGAAAATTATATTATGAGATATTTTCAACGGATTTTTAGATAATATTTTATTAAAATAGATTAAAAATATCAAAGTGAATTTAAAGCAGATTGAAAGAAAATAAGAAAATTGTTTAGCAACAAGTCTCTAGTTCGACTTTTATTTTAAATACGGATTTAGTATGAAGTGATTGTTTGCTTTTTGTTTGGATTGGCGAATTAAAAACGTTTTAGTATTAAAAAGTAAACTTTTTTCAAACTTACTTTTTTCAATTTTGAGTGTAAGTGGGTACTGAACTCTCTTCAAAATCTTTGTGCATCCACGTGGGCGATAAGCAAAACATTTCAGATGCAAAATTAGAATTGGGGGCAGCTTTTGCAGGGTCAATTTTTGCCAGGCTACCGATGGCGTATTAGTCTTAGTGCCAGAAACACCGTCTAATTGCTCACGACTGACCAAAACTTCCAAGGCCTCTTTGACCGAAGCTGCATTCTGGAAAGATTAAAGATTGAGTTAAATATGGAATTTCAACAGACTGACAATTTATACTCACTTCAATATTAAGTTGCAACGTGAAGAAGGGTTGTGTTACGTCCGTGGTATCTTCCCCCTCCCGTTGCAACCGTGAACGCTGCTCGCCACGGAATATATCACTCAGTGGAGTTTCACTATAATTGCAGGATATCTGTGGATGATAAATAGAAATAGATTTGACAATTAAATAACTTTCCATTTACAATTGTTCCGTGTTTTATAAGATCAAAAGAAATAAATGAGACACGATTAGTTTTCTTACCTCCAGCATTTCATAGTGCAATTTATTGAGCATGAAGCTCAAAAACTCTTCCGCGTCTTCTTGTTGGCCTATGGAATGTCCACGACTATCATTCCATAATTTATAGATTTCACTTGGTTCGAATGCGCAGTCATATTGGAAGTCATTGTTATTGGGTGAACATAGACCGCTGGGTAAATCGGAGAACCTTGACATGAATGTGGTCCTGTGAAAACAAAAAACAAAATTCAATGATTTATTTAATTTATTTAAAATTGTTGAAGAAAATAACTTACATGGCATGAAAAGCGGGAGTCAGTGCAGATGCGGTTGCTGAGGTAGCAGCTCTCAGAGGTATCGATCTTATTAAATTGCATAATGCTGAGCAACCAAGCAGAGCTTGAATGGTTGCATTTATATAACAATAATTGGAAGGATTTCTAAGGCCCCTCGGTCTCAGACTAACAGGGGCCCAGTCATTGTTGTATTCTTCTACAAATTGTGCCGTCGAATTAAGTTGTAGTTGGTATTGGATTGAACAGCCACCGTTCGTCGCACTTGAAACTGTTGATATTTCAGTGGACGATGGAGTTGACGGCGAATTCTGATCGGTGGCTGCTGAGCGGGATAAATACTCTGGGGTCGAAGTGGCATTTGAGCTATTGGCAAACAAATTGCTCCAGAGTTGTGTGGGTGGAACTGCCGGAGATATGCTTCTGGCATTGGAGGCTGATGTTATGTTTGTGTTAGCGGCTTCTTTATCTGATGGGAATTGTTGGTGATTTATTGTACCATCAGTACTCGTTTGAATAGTTGAATGCTCCATTGTATTTGTTTGCTTTTTAATTTCTAGTCTGCGTTTGAAAGTAATAATTAAAATTTTTAGCGGTTGGTGATCCGTATAGTTTCGATGCTTTTTTGTTAATGATCACTTGTCGTTGCTGCAGCACCTAAAAATATCAAACACTGGTTTAGTTTGCCGAAAGGACGAAGGCAACAAAAGTTTTAGGTGATTCGTCTGCGTTTGCAAATTATTCACTCACACGCCCACCTTTTTGTATTTTGTCAGTTTATGTGAACCTTTTTCTCTCTCCCTCTTACCCTCTCTCTGGCTAACTCTCTCACTGTGATCGCTAAGGAGTGTGTGGTGTGGGAGGAGTAGGATTATTTTGCTCTATCATGTGAAAAGGTTCGAATATTAATTAAAAAATCCATTGTTATTAAAAGATATCAACTTGAAACAATATCAGTATTATTTAAAAGAAGTTTCGTAACAAACTTCTAAACATTCTCTCCGTTCTCTACATATTCTATGCGAGTACAAGTCGATTATTATGACTGCTACCTGAATCATTTACTCCAGGTAAAAATTAGAGTAAAACCACATCCTTCGCGCTCACAGAGAGAGTGAGAAAGGCCTTCCTCGTTTTGTCAAACTGAATCAGTGTTTAACGTTCTAGTGGAGAAAGAAAAAAATTCAGATGAAATGGCACAATAAAAGTTTCTTCTGCCTGAGAATAGGTTTCACGTGAAATGGTACAATGAAAGTTTCTTCAAATAATGTTTTTATTACTTTCGTCCTTTCGGTAACTATATCAGTGTTCAACACATGGAATGCTACAATAAAACAAAAGCGCATGGCAGGTAAACTATTTATCAAATATTTTTATTGCCTTTGTCCTTGCGGCAAGGCAATCATGTGTTTAACAAATTTAATTATTTTACAACTTAAGTCGAATTTTCTAATATTTTTATTTAACAAATTTAATTATTTTACAAGTTAAGTCGAAGTTTTTATATATTTTTATTGCCTTCGTCCTTGCAGCAACTAAATGAGTGTTTGGCATTCTAGTGGCTGTATCAAAATACCATCTTAATTTCAAATACTTCTATAAAATCCGTTATGAAAATTTAGTTTGAAAATCCAATTTTACCAAAGATACTTATAAAACGTCAAGATTCAGTTTAGTTTAATATTTTAAATTCTCCTAATTTTCAATTAAATTTTCAATTATGTATATCATTTGTCTAAATAATTTCGTTCTATTACGCATTGAAAGTAGAAACTGTGAACGATATCGTTAGAATTGATGGGAGTTGATTTAATTGCTGGTTAAAAAATTAACTTTAAAATACTGCGCTCCGGTTCATTAAGCTGAGCGCGAAAATATTTGAGACAACACAAACCTCCAGTAGCAAGAATTCGGCTGCAAACGGAAGAATAAGAATCAGGATCATGGGACTTGAGGTGGCAGCAGAAACGAGTTAAATTCGTCAATGGATGTCAACTTTCTAACACGTTATTTTTGTGATTCCCATGAAATGAAAGTGAAAACTTTGGAAATTCCACGTAGACCATTTTTATTTTATTTCATTTTTTTGAAAAATACTTTGAAAAGAATGTTCGAAAAGGATCGATGTGACTTGATTATTACTGGAATTGATTCTATTGATTACCTACTGACTATTTGACTTGGGAATGAGTTAGGCGATTAATAAAATTTCCAATAGCAAATAAAATGCATTTCCCAAGCGTTTCTTCAAATAAGTCGCCCCTTTATTCACAAATTCAGATCACTCAATAAATCTTATTGAATTTATAAAGATTCCCCTGTTAATTGTCAATGCATTTTTGAAAAGAACTTATTTTTAAAATTTCAAATGAAAAAAGTCAAATCAAATAAACAATTGAGATGTAAAATTTGTCCACTGTAATCGATAATTTCCATATATATTTTTTAGAAATGAATTATTTGTTTAACATTAATATTTAGTGCCTGTCCCACAGTGCCACTAGATGTAGTTCTATCTCAAAATAAAGAGTTCTACTGCAATTTGATTTCGATATTAATTTCCTAAATTATAAAATTTAGTTCAGTCATTCTTTTTTAAGATTTTTTTTTAATTTTTATTTGGTTTGAACTGAAGCGTCAGTTTCATTATTGTTATATTCAGAAATTGGAGTCGAATTTGAATTTTCATTGAGATCGGACGTATTTTGTTTATTCAAAATTCACATACTCATAGAATATATTTTCAAATTTTAAAATTAATGGAAAATAAATTTTTAAAATACATACATAAATTCGTATACTGAATTGTGGAAAAGAAGGAATTTCCCTGATTTTCAATACTTTTCCGTATGGATAATCAGATTATTGAATTCGGAAGAAATATTCCACCCATAAAAGCGCCTCCTGATAAAAGCAAGTCTTATGATTGTAAGGATAAGGATATCGAGCAAATAAATGGGAATGGTGTTAATGTTAAAAGAACCGAGAACGCATTGATAAATCATATGCAGGCTCTATCAAATAATACGGAAACAGCAAAATAATCTCTACAAATCAAATTTGGTGAGGATTATGGGAATAAAGAACTGCAAGAATTTATTGAAGTCAAAAATAAAAAACGGAAATTTGCTCACCCTGTTCATATTGATTTGTCTGATCTTGAATCGTTTTTAAATTCTAGGAGAAATTTAAATGAATAAAACAAGTTCAAGCCGAACGCAAGATGGTCATGAAACTAAGAAATCCCCCAAGCCAAAATATGAACGTTTTTGTCTTCCTCTTTTTATTTATAATTTAAATATTAAAACCCTTGAGGATCAATTAAAAAGCAAAAATTTCGATTTTAATATTGTTATTTTGCGTGGATTTTGTCACAAAACTGATATAGAAGACATCAAAAAGGAACTTGAAATAATGCAGCCAAATGCCGTGGAAAGAATTTCGAAATTTCAATCAAAATACTCTAAGAAAAATGCTCTTGACACAGGGTTGTTTGTAGTTACCTGCCCCCAAACAAAAATGTAAATGATTTAGCTCATATCAGGTATTTATTAAATCAATATGTTTTATGGGAATGTCCAAAGGCGAACTCTTATGAAGTTCAATGTTGGCATTGGGAACAATGGGGCCATTATTCAAGTAATTGTAATCGGTCGCAGGCGTGCTTTAAATGTTCTGAGACACACGGTCCGGGTATTCAATGAAAACTCAAAGCCATTCTGCATTAATTGCGAACAATCGGGACACCCAGGTAATTGGCGTGGTTGCCCATACTTCCTAAAATATACCAACAATAGGAGGGATGGATGGATTGTAAAATACAATGAAATCTTGTTAGTAGTAGGGAACTGTATGTGCTGCGACCATTAAAAATATTAAATTTCAGCAATTAAATTTGAAATTTTTCAATTTTAATTGCCAAAATTCTCAAATTTCCCAAAATTCTCAAATTTCATTTTGTGTGTGTTCGTGTGTGTATTTTTTCCCACGGTTTAGTAGGGGCGTTCACATTGTTGTTTTTTTTTTTAATAAAATGTTGGGGTAGGCGTGGGAATTTGTGTCTGTCCATATGTGACCTTGAGAATACATGTCCGTCGGTATGTGAGCGTGGGAATTTGTGTCTGTCCATATGTGACGTTGAGAATACATGTCCGTCGGTATGTGAGCGTGGGAATTTGTGTCTGTCCATATGTGACCTTGAGAATACATGTCCGTCGGTATGTGAGCGTGGGAATTTGTGTCTGTCCATATGTGACCTTGAGAATACATGTCCGTCGGTATGTGAGCGTGGGAATTTGTGTCTGTCCATATGTGACCTTGAGAATACATGTCCGTCGGTATGTGAGCGTGGGAATTTGTGTCTGTCCATATGTGACCTTGAGAATACATGTCCGTCGGTATGTGAGCGTGGGAATTTCTGTCTGTCCATTTACACTGTGTACGCCTGGTGAATAAAAAAATTTAGAAGCATTTTTAGGAATTACACTATTTAAAAAGTGTAGTAGTTATATATGGATACCCTTAATGTTTGTGGTTCGTTCCTTCTTGCTGGAGTGAGATTTTTTCTTTTATTTTTTTGCTTATAAAAATTTGGTGTGTTTACTTAAGATTTGTCGTCCAGCAATTTAGTGTTTTTTTTTTACTTTTTTGCTTGCAATGCTTGAGTCTGGAGGAATAATTTGATTATTCTGATCTTGAAGACGTTGTGAAAGAAAAAAATTACTATTGCATAAATATTGAAACTGATGTTTTGTTTATTTTATACATGACGATCATCGATGGATTTTATTTGGGGATCTGGATGGTGGTGCGATTTCTGTATTTTGTAGAATATGAATATTAATGCTATGTTTAAGTGTGTGTGTGTTTTTTGTGTTCTGAGTGGCGGTTGGAATGTCTGGCTGTCAGACAGTCTGTGTGTGTGACGATTGGTGAGACTGTATGACAGTCCGCTTTCCTGGTCAGTATAAAATGTGATAAGGTGTACATATTCATGCGTACATAAATATCTACAAATTTATTTCATTTACGCATATACATACAAACAAATAATAAGCGTTTATTCTTTGTGCCCAAATATTCCCTTGACCATTTGAATGAATGAATGAACAATTGTGTATGTTTGTTTGTGTGTTCTCTGAAAAAAATAAATATGTATGTAGGTTTTTTGTTTGAAATAAAAAGACATTTATTTTAGTTTTTATAAGCATTTATTTAAAAGTTTGTTAACACTTTCATTTATAAGTAAAATTGCATTCCTTAAGGCACAAACACCATAGTCGTGATAGCTACAATAGAGATATATGGAATGCTTAGTTTCCATTTGTTTGAAATTAATGCAGCCAATGTCTTCAATGTTATAAACTGTTTGATGAATAATTTTCTCCAGCCATTTTTTCTTCTCTCCCCCCTTAACATATATTTGTGAATTTCTTATATTCGATTTTAAAAACTTGCAAACGCTTTGAAATGAGACTGATCCATCATTCCAGTTAATATGATGATAGTTTTTTGTTAACCAAACTGCTTCTCTCTGTTTTTTGGCTGATAAGCATGCGAAATCAAAAGGAGGTTTTATGATGAAATTGAACCATTCCTTGTTGCTGAAAACTACAGCTAGTTCTTTTGCGATGAAGCCATTTGAATTAGTTTTGAAACCTTGCAAGTCTACAAAAACAATATCACCATCCATGGTATTTACTTTATAAGAGCTTCCGGACTTGACCTTTTATTGGTATGTATTCTATTACGCGGTCATGAATAAGAACGCAGTAAGCTGATGTTTTTGCTGGAATATTTGTTGCTGTTTCAAATTCAATTTTTATGTCGATTGGTCCGGTATTGAGCGTTTCGTTTTGGTGACTGACATCAACTACAATAATTGGAGCGTTATTTTTAAACTCTTGACCTGTTAGAAGAGGTTGGGGTTGTTTCATGTAGTAGCTTTGTTGGAATCTTTTCCGCTCATTTTTGAATTTTATATTAAGATCGTCATATGGGTAAGAGGTTGAGTTCAAATGTACTTTTAAGTTAGTAAGATCACAATGAACAAACTTGTTTTCTTGTTGAAAGGCAATCAAGACAAAACGAGGGCGTTCTTTATTAGCGGCCAGTTTAACATTCCATATGTGATTGGTTCCCGTATTAAGGTGTGGATTCATATGACAATCCCAACTACGGAATGCCATTGGTATAGCAGCACCAT
Source organism: Linnaemya vulpina (assembly GCA_963675445.1). Lineage (NCBI taxonomy): Eukaryota > Metazoa > Arthropoda > Insecta > Diptera > Tachinidae > Linnaemya > Linnaemya vulpina. Next base: position 36,441,916 of record OY776278.1, read on the forward strand.
TATTAAGTATTTTGATCATATTCAATTTACTATGATCAGATAATTGAACATGTGGAATTCTCCATGATATTAGTGAAATTGAAAGTTTTGCTTTCTCGGTGGAAACATTCGAGTGTACAAGATCTTCATCGTTCTTATTACGCAAGAGTATCAATTCATGTTTACCATTTAATAAAACTTTATTGTAGTCCTCAGCGAATCCTAAAAGAAGTTTGAGTGGTACATAGAAATTAAAATTTCCATTTTGAAGATCTATTTTATCAAGTTTATTCCATCCAGCATTTTGCAACACAACGCTTTCCGTAGGTGATAAAGAAACCAAATTTTTTATGGTACTGGTGGCTCCCAAATATCTTGTATGATCAATTTCAATACCATTCAGTTCATAGCGGATTTCATCAAAGAGATATGCAACAAAATTATTTTTCAACTGAAAGTTGGGTGTAGATTTCGATGTTTTTTCGTCTACAACAAGTCCTTCCACATATATATATATATAGCTTTCACTGGGTAACACATATAGATCTTGGTTTTGTATTGAAATTCTTATTTCATCGTTGTTGTTAAAAGACTGAAGGTATGGTGTGTATGTGTGATAATCCTTCTTGATAATATTTTCGTCAGATATTGGTTTATCTAAAACGTCTATTATTGAACTCATTTTGTTTTCAATTTAAAGTTCAGTGACTTGAGAAAACTCTTGTTTGCTGCTGTAAGCGATTTTTGACGAACAGATCTTTTCAATTGTTGCTTAGATTGTAACGTTTGAGAATTAGATGTTGCTGTAGTATTCTTCGATATACTCGTGTTGTATATTATCATTATTTAGTTGTCCTTAAATGTATTCGTATTGTAATTTCCTCACCTCTGAAATTAATTAAGTCGCCGTTTTGATCAACCACGCGAAGAGCTAGTGAACTTATCTCTCTGGAGTTTACTGGCAAATAAATAAGATTTTTGGGAATCTCAACTATTTTATATCCAGCCGGCACATTAATCGGAAATTCATGTAGTGTATGAGCTTTAGATTCATATAAGTATTAACCACAATACTGCTTTCAATCCTCAAGAGATTCACCTTAAAGATATTCACTGGAAGATCAGAGTAATGTTCTTTGTTTGGCGTTAATATTCTGCTATTGAATCCTAAAAGTCTACCTATTGTATTTTCTTTATTAAAATATATTGGTTCTTTAGAGCTGCTGACTTTGACTTGCATTGTATTGTTATTAGCTTCAATCAAAATTTTGTTTTCTGGTCTATATCGTTTGTATTGTTCTTCTATATAGTCAACTATATCATTTAATTTATAAGATCCGATCGGTATTTCAATTACAAGTTCACCGATATAAAATATATTGTTGTAGACATCCACATTCGGGATACTGTTGTATGAATGAAAATCAGTTAGAGCACATTCATAGGTTCCGTTTAAATCAATAGGAGGAAAATAATTAGCAGATAGCTCTGATGAATTGGAGCTCAGAATCAATGTTATTGACATTGTGACTGTTTGATTGTAAATAAATGAGGTTAAACACACAGTATGATTTATAAGAAGCAGTTTCGTATTTATTGTTTATTTACTTATTTTAAACTAAATTAAATATTGATGCCATTGTTGTTGTTTTTGTTGTTGTTTGTTTATTGTATTCTTCCATTTACAATATCTCATCTTTGCTTATCCAAGAATTGTGCTCATTACCAAAGCCCAGCCACTTGACAAACACCTTATGTCCTTTAGTTTTGAGAACCTTTTCAACTAGGTATGTATTAGGATATCTGGTTTTTTAAAGTTCTTCTTCATAGAATCCACCTTTAATAGGATTTCCGCGATAGTCTTCTAATATATATGTTGTAGGATATGTATTTTGTACTCTTTTAATTGTAAAGATTTCTGTTGTCCAATTCGGAGTATAACCTTTTTCAAAAATGTTTTTATATTTGCTTATGCGTACATGATCTCCTGCATTAAATTTTGACATTTTATACATCTTTAAATGACTGTATACTGTGTTTAAAAGCTGTTTTTCATTTGTTGAATTTACTTTAATCGGTGACATTTTAATGGTGCGATGAATTTTTCTATTGTATGCATCAAGTAAATCTCTATACATGTCAATCCAATTATATGAACCATTTAAGCTAAATTCCTTCCACATCATTCCTTTTAATGTTCTATTGAATCGTTCTACTATTGAGGCTTTCATAGTGCTATATGTTGAGTAGTGATTAATATTGTATTTATTCATCAACTGACTGAAATGTTTATTGAAAAATTCTTTACCATCGTCTGTTTGCAAGTTTTTCGGTATTCGTCCCAATTTGAAAATATTCTCCATTGCCTGAGTTGTTTCGAATGCATTCTTTCTGCTCAAAGGTACTGCCCAAGCAAATTTTGAGAATGTATCAATTACAGTTAGCAAAAATCGATAATTTCTATTGTGTAAGGAATAATTTCCCATTTCAACTAAATCAGCTTGCCAAAGATCATCTATTCCTTTCATCACAACTCTACGACGTACAAAACGTTTTCCAGCCTGCTTATGCAATTCATTTACAACATTTCTCTTTGAAGACATCTTATTTTTCCAGTCGCTGTTTTAAGTGTGTTGTGATCTACTTGATGCACTTGCACCTATTGATACGAACATGTAATTTTCTATTCTATAAATTTTTTCCCGTAGCTCTTCAATTTCCATATCAAAAAGTGATTTATTACCATCCATTTTCTTATTGATATCCTGCAAATGAGCATTAAGATTTTCTAACTGGAAAGCTACTTCATGTTGCTGTTTTTTGAGTTCAGTTTGCAGAAACAATTTACTGATAACATCGTTTTCCTCCACAGCATTTGCAACATTTTTGATTCTCTTGTATTGGACATCAATGTTTTTGTTCGTATCCATAAAGAAGCCCAACAACTTAGGCGCATTTTTGGTTGAAATTACTTCACTTCTATCGTTAATATAATGCCCAAATTTATCAACGGACATGTTTTATATAAAAATCTATGTATGTATATAGTTTATACAATTATATTAGCTTCACGTAGTTCTTCAATAATTGAGACAATTTCGTTGTTGTGATTAGTATGGCCTGCAGACTGTGATGCAAGCAGTAGTCTAAGTCGATCTACCAACTCGTTTGGATCATCCCAGTATATATAGTTTGGATTATGAGGGTTAAACTGCATCAAACCCCTTCCTAAATAATTACTTTTTGTTACATCTGATGAGCCTGTATGATTGTCTCCTTTGAAAAGTTTTCCAATAATATGTTTGAACTTATGGGCTATGCTCCCTTTGATTTGACCATCAGACTTATAGCCTCTCCTGTGGGCATTGGTAGCAAGTAATATTTTTTTAAAGATTTCAAGCTCGAATTTATCATAGTTTTTGGTGCTTTATGAAACATTAAAGAAAAGAGCCCTGGCGTGAGCGCCCATATTTGTCCACCAACCTGTATCTTATCTTGATTTAACTCGATGGTGCTATTACCAAATCTCCATTCGTTATTATTATCTTTATGTGGACCATAGTTAGTATCTAGTTCGTTTCTCGATTGCAATAGTGATAATTCAGAATAACTTTCTTCATTATTCGAATTTTGTGAGTAAAAGTCATCTTCATCATAATTACTGCTACTTTTACTATTAGATTGCTTAAACATTTTTTCTTCACTTAGTTTCTTGGGCGTACTCGTTTCCAATTTTATTGTTGAGTTCTGAGGATGAAAACTTTCATTGTCATCAATTCCAGTTTCCTTATCACTCGGTTCTTTTTTAACTGGTCTACCAATGTATTTAGAGCTATTGATAAATTCTTTTAAAGGTTCTGTGATAGGCTTGAATGTATCTGTTAATTGCTGATGTGTATCTATATCACCAGTTTTTATACTACGAAGCTTTTTCTTCAAGATATTTCTTGTTGCCACCAAGTCTTTAAGAATTTGTTCATTCATTTTAGCTATCAGGTCAGTTCAATAGGAAGCAGATCAGGTTATCAGGTCAGTTTAACAGCTATCAGGTCAGTTTATCAGGTACCAGACCAGCTTATCAGGTCAGTTTGTCAGGTATCAGACCAGCTTATCAGGTCAGTTTAACAGGTATCAGATCAGCTTATCAGGTCAGTTTAACAGGTATCAGGTCAGTTTAACAGGTATCAGATCAGCTTATCAGGTCAGTTTAACAGGTATCCGGTCAGTTTATCAGGTATCAGATCCGCTTATCTGATCAGTTACAATAATCACATGTATAAAGTTTGAAGTCAGATTAAATACTGCAGGGTGCATTTGATGAACAGTAAATTATATTATGATGAAGTAATCAAATGACTTTCTATAACGACCATTGTTTAGTTCATTATCTTTACTTATCACCAAAAATCCGTATTTTTCCTTCCAACATTCTCTACAAATTCGTTGAAACATTTCAAAGTTCATGTCGCTGGCAACGTGATCATCATATACATGTTTCATATTTGTCGCATCTTGTTTAAACATAATAATTACATTAGCATTATCTCTTATCAAATGTTTTGGAATCCGCGTGTAAGTCTGACACAAGTAAAATGAGTCTACGTTCTTATGACGACCCATACAAAAATATGCACGTATATTATTTTGCTTTTCACATGCAACATCATCAAAAATCATAATTGAATTGCTTTTAGCTTCACTAGGAGGAACAACGTCCTCGTTTTCTGCAAATGTGTAGTATCCGATTCCTTTAATTGGTGAAATTAATTTCTTTAGGTATTCATATTTAGGTTGATATAAAGATTTTGAGTACAGGTAAATATTTTCAAACTTGAGACCATTAGGACTTTCCAGCAAACTAATCATTATGTTAGTTTTTCCACAATTTGAAGGACCAACTATTAATGCTCGAATAGAATTTGGTAACAAGGAACTATGTCTTATTTTTTTACTGTCATTTGAACAAATATCAGCATTACGAACTAAAATATTTTTATGTTGTTTTATGAAGCGCATTTTAATAACTACTTGCTAAACTTGCGAACAATATCTTTTATTGTAGATTAAATTAATATGGTTGTACTTTATAACAAAAGTTTTAGTCACAAACAAGCTATCGTTGGAGAAGGTTTACTAAATAAAGCAATAAATTCTCTACCTTTTGAATTACATCTTCCTGGATACCAGTATTGTGGACCTGGCACAAGATTACAAAAGCGTTTAGATAGAGGAGATAAAGAAATTAACTTATTGGATGATGCTTGCAAAAATCACGATATTGCTTACTCGAAAAATAAAGACTTAAACAGCAGACATCAAGCTGACAAAATTCTTGAAAATACGGCTTGGGAAAGAGTTCTTTCAAAAGATAGTGATCTTGCAGAAAAAACATTTTCATATATAGTCACCAACGCAATGAAAGCAAAAACTAAACTTGGCATGGGTGTTGAAGCAAAGAAAAGGAATACAGTGAAAAGACCATCACCACGAATTCGTATAAATGACAAAAATCTGTTTCATAAAACAATTAAATCAGCAACAAAGATATTGAAGAAGGAAAAACCACAAGATATTAATTCAGCCATTAAGATTGCTCGTAAAGCTATCAGTAAATCTCTTAAGGGGAAAAAAGCTCGTGTTATAATACCGCGTATTATAAATGTTCCAAAAATTTGTGGTTTTTTGCCCATAATACCGATTCTAACTGCTCTAGGTGCACTTGGTAGTCTAGCAACTGGAGGTGCCTCTATAGCTAAAGCTGTAAATGCAACAAAGAATGCAAAAAAACAACTTGAGGAAGCCACCAGACACAATAAGGCAATGGAGTCTATTGCTGTGGGAGAAGGACTGTACCTTAAACCATATAAAAACGGTTATGGACTTGTTTGTAAAGATCATTCAAAAAACTATTAGAAATGCTACCCAACAGACCATTATCAGAATTTGATCTAAGAAAATTTTCAAAATATATTCCACACTTTAGAGGAGTTTATATGTTGGATTCACTACCAAAACGACCAAAGACTGTAGAGTGTGGAATAATCAATTTGGATTTATCAACAGGCCCAGGTACTCATTGGGTAGCATACTATAGGAACAAGAATGAAAAACAATATTTCGACAGCTTTGGAAATTTACAACCTCCTCTAGAATTAATCAAATATTTAGGTAGAAATATTCAATACAACTACAATCAATATCAAAACTTTAATACATATAATTGCGGTCACTTATGTTTGAAATTTCTTATTGATATAACCAAAGATATTAAATAAAACACAATCATATATATTTATATACATACATATTTAAAAACATTTTCTTTTTTATTATTATTATTTTTTTTTCTTGTTAAGTACAAAATATATGAACATAACATATTTTTTACTGCCAAACGGGGTACTGAGAGTTTGGTATTAAAAACTCGTTCATCTCGCTTTCTAAGATCAGGTTTCGCTCTCCTTTTCTTTGTAGTCGATATTTATTATTCGAAAGATCTTCTAATTCTGCATTGGTCAATGCATTGTATCGGTTGGGGAGAAACATTATGTGGTTTTCCAGCTCAAGTTGAACTGTTTCCCCATACTTTGTTGTTACTCGCTTTGCACGTACGATAGTGTGTTTGGATAATTCATCTAGATCCTTTATATGGATTAAGGATTTTGTATTGTACGAATTAAATTTTTCCACTAGATCCATTGCGGTAGAAATTTTTCACAACTTATAGCTTTGAACTTTTATTGCAAACTAATCTCGGTTTTAGCTTTCTAGACTGTAAGAAGCTTAACAGAAAATCATTATACAATGATTTTTTTTGTTTTATTTTTGACAAAAGACCAATATACGTGCATATTTTTGTATGGGTCGTCATAAGAACGTAGACTCATTTTACTTGTGTCAGACTTACACGCGGATTCCAAAACATTTGATAAGAGATAATGCTAATGTAATTATTATGTTTAAACAAGATTCGACAAATATGAAACATATATATGATGATCACGTTGCTAGCGACATGAACTTTGAAATGTTTCAACGAATTTGTAGAGAATGTTGGAAGGAAAAATACGGATTTTTGGTGATAAGTAAAGATAATGAACTAAACAATGGTCGTTATAGAAAGTCATTTGATTACTTCATCATAATATAATTTACTGTTCATCAAATGCACCCTGCAGTATTTAATCTGACTTCAAACTTTATACATGTGATTATTGTAACTGATCAGATAAGCAGATCTGATACCTGATAAACTGACCTGATACCTGATAAACTGACCTGATACCTGTTAAACTGACCTGATAAGCTGGTCTGATACCTGTTAAACTGACCTGATAAGCTGGTCTGATACCTGATAAACTGACCTGATAAGCTGATCTGGTACCTGATAAACTGACCTGATAACCTGATCTGCTTCCTATTGAACTGACCTGATAGCTAAAATGAATGAACAAATTCTTAAAGACCTGGTGGCAACAAGAAATATCTTGAAGAAAAAGCTTCGTAGTATAAAAACTGGAGAAATAGATACACATCAGCAATTAACAGATACATTCAAGCCTATCACAGAACCTTTAAAAGAATTTATCAATAGCTCTAAATACGTTGGTAGACCAGTTAAAAAAGAACCGAGTGATAAGGAAACTGGAATTGATGACAATGAAAGTTTTCATCCTCAGAACTCAACAATAAAATTGGAAACGAGTACGCCCAAGAAACTAAGTGAAGAAAAAATTTTTAAGCAATCTAATAGTAAAAGTAGCAGTAATTATGATGAAGATGACTTTTACTCACAAAATTCGAATAATGAAGAAAGTTATTCTGACTTATCACTATTGCAATCGAGAAACGAACTAGATACTAACTATGGTCCACATAAAGATAATAATAACGAATGGAGATTTGGTAATAGCACCATCGAGTTAAATCAAGATAAGATACAGGTTGGGGGACAAATATGGGCGCTCACGCCAGGACTTTTTTTTTAATGTTTCTTAAAGCACCAAAAAATTATGATAAATTCGAGCTTGAAATCTATAAAAAAATATTACTTGCTACCAATGCCCACAGGAGAGGCTATAAGTCTGATGGTCAAATCAAAGGGAGCATAGCCCATAAGTACAAACATATTATTGGAAAACTTTTCAAAGGAGACAATCATACAGGCTCATCAGATGTAACAAAAAGTAATTATTTAGGAAGGGGTTTGATGCAGTTTAACCCTCATAATCCAAACTATATATACTGGGATGATCCAAACGAGTTGGTAGATCGACTTAGACTACTGCTTGCATCACAGTCTGCAGGCCATACTAATCACAACAACGAAATTGTCTCAATTATTGAAGAACTACGTGAAGCTAATATAATTGTATAAACTATATACATACATAGATTTTTATATAAAACATGTCCGTTGATAAATTTGGGCATTATATTAACGATAGAAGTGAAGTAATTTCAACCAAAAATGCGCCTAAGTTGTTGGGCTTCTTTATGGATACGAACAAAAACATTGATGTCCAATACAAGAGAATCAAAAATGTTGCAAATGCTGTGGAGGAAAACGATGTTATCAGTAAATTGTTTCTGCAAACTGAACTCAAAAAACAGCAACAAGAAGTAGCTTTCCAGTTAGAAAATCTTAATGCTCATTTGCAGGATATCAATAAGAAAATGGATGGTAATAAATCACTTTTTGATATGGAAATTGAAGAGCTACGGGAAAAAATTTATAGAATAGAAAATTACATGTTCGTATCAATAGGTGCAAGTGCATCAAGTAGATCACAACACACTTAAAACAGCGACTGGAAAAATAAGATGTCTTCAAAGAGAAATGTTGTAAATGAATTGCATAAGCAGGCTCGAAAACGTTTTGTACGTCGTAGAGTTGTGATGAAAGGAATAGATGATCTTTGGCAAGCTGATTTAGTTGAAATGGGAAAGTTGATTTAAACGGAACCTATGAATGTGCTCTAACTGATTTTCATTCATACAACAGTATCCCGAATGTGGATGCCTACAACAATATATTTCATATCGGTGAACTTGTAATTGAAATACCGATCGGATCTTATGAATTAAATGATATAGTTGACTATATAGAAGAACAATACAAACGATATAGACCAGAAAACAAAATTTTGATTGAAGCTAATAACAATACAATGCAAGTCAAAGTCAGCAGCTCTAAAGAACCAATATATTTTAATAAAGAAAATACAATAGGTAGACTTTTAGGATTCAATAGCAGAATATTAACGCCAAACAAAGAACATTACTCTGATCTTCCAGTGAATATCTTTAAGGTGAATCTCTTGAGGATTGAAAGCAGTATTGTGGTTAATACTTATATGAATAATTCTAAAGCTCATACACTACATGAATTTCCGATTAATGTACCGGCTGGATATAAAATAGTTGAGATTCCCAAAAATCTTATTTATTTGCCAGTAAACTCCAGAGAGATAAGTTCACTAGCTCTTCGCGTGGTTGATCAAAACGGCGACTTAATTAATTTCAGAGGTGAGGAAATTACAATACGAATACTTTTAAGGACAACTAAATAATGATAATATACAACACGAGTATATCGAAGAATACTACAGCAACATCTAATTCTCAAACGTTACAATCTAAGCAACAATTGAAAAGATCTGTTCGTCAAAAATCGCTTACAGCAGCAAACAAGAGTTTTCTCAAGTCACTGAACTTTAAATTGAAAACAAAATGAGTTCAATAATAGACGTTTTAGATAATCCAATATCTGACGAAAATATTATCAAAAAGGATTATCACACATACATACCATACCTTCAGTCTTTTAACAACAACGATGAAATAAGAATTTCAATACAAAACCAAGATCTATATGTGTTACCCAGTGAAAGCTATATATATGTGGAAGGACTTGTTGTAGACGAAAAAACATCGAAATCTACACCCAACTTTCAGTTGAAAAATAATTTTGTTGCATATCTCTTTGATGAAATCCGCTATGAACTGAATGGTATTGAAATTGATCATACAAGATATTTGGGAGCCACCAGTACCATAAAAAATTTGGTTTCTTTATCACCTACGGAAAGCGTTGTGTTGCAAAATGCTGGATGGAATAAACTTGATAAAATAGATCTTCAAAATGGAAATTTTAATTTCTATGTACCACTCAAACTTCTTTTAGGATTCGCTGAAGACTACAATAAAGTTTTATTAAATGGTAAACATGAATTGATACTCTTGCGTAATAAGAACGATGAAGATCTTGTACACTCGAATGTTTCCACCGAGAAAGCAAAACTTACAATTTCACTAATATCATGGAGAATTCCACATGTTCAATTATCTGATCATAGTAAATTGAATATGATCAAAATACTTAATAATGGTGCTGCTATACCAATGGCATTCCGTAGTTGGGATTGTCATATGAATCCACACCTTAATACGGGAACCAATCACATATGGAATGTTAAACTGGCCGCTAATAAATAACGCCCTCGTTTTGTCTTGATTGCCTTTCAACAAGAAAACAAGTTTGTTCATTGTGATCTTACTAACTTAAAAGTACATTTGAACTCAACCTCTTACCCATATGACGATCTTAATATAAAATTCAAAAATGAGCGCTATGCGATTCTATATGATATGTATCTAAGATTCCAACAAAGCTACTACATGAAACAACCCCAACCTCTTCTAACAGGTCAAGAGTTTAAAAATAACGCTCCAATTATTGTAGTTGATGTCAGTCACCAAAACGAAACGCTCAATACCGGACCAATCGACATAAAAATTGAATTTGAAACAGCAACAAATATTCCAGCAAAAACATCAGCTTACTGCGTTCTTATTCATGACCGCGTAATAGAATACATACCAATAAAAGGTCAAGTCCGGAAGCTCTTATAAAGTAAATACCATGGATGGTGATATTGTTTTTGTAGACTTGCAAGGTTTCAAAACTAATTCAAATGGCTTCATCGCAAAAGAACTAGCTGTAGTTTTCAGCAACAAGGAATGGTTCAATTTCATCATAAAACCTCCTTTTGATTTCGCATGCTTATCAGCCAAAAAACAGAGAGAAGCAGTTTGGTTAACAAAAAACTATCATCATATTAACTGGAATGATGGATCAGTCTCATTTCAAAGCGTTTGCAAGTTTTTAAAATCGAATATAAGAAATTCACAAATATATGTTAAGGGGGGAGAGAAGAAAAAATGGCTGGAGAAAATTATTCATCAAACAGTTTATAACATTGAAGACATTGGCTGCATTAATTTCAAACAAATGGAAACTAAGCATTCCATATATCTCTATTGTAGCTATCACGACTATGGTGTTTGTGCCTTAAGGAATGCAATTTTACTTATAAATGAAAGTGTTAACAAACTTTTAAATAAATGCTTATAAAAACTAAAATAAATGTCTTTTTATTTCAAACAAAAAACCTACATACATATTTATTTTTTTCAGAGAACACACAAACAAACATACACAATTGTTCATTCATTCATTCAAATGGTCAAGGGAATATTTGGGCACAAAGAATAAACGCTTATTATTTGTTTGTATGTATATGCGTAAATGAAATAAATTTGTAGATATTTATGTACGCATGAATATGTACACCTTATCACATTTTATACTGACCAGGAAAGCGGACTGTCATACAGTCTCACCAATCGTCACACACACAGACTGTCTGACAGCCAGACATTCCAACCGCCACTCAGAACACAAAAAACACACACACACTTAAACATAGCATTAATATTCATATTCTACAAAATACAGAAATCGCACCACCATCCAGATCCCCAAATAAAATCCATCGATGATCGTCATGTATAAAATAAACAAAACATCAGTTTCAATATTTATGCAATAGTAATTTTTTTCTTTCACAACGTCTTCAAGATCAGAATAATCAAATTATTCCTCCAGACTCAAGCATTGCAAGCAAAAAAGTAAAAAAAAAACACTAAATTGCTGGACGACAAATCTTAAGTAAACACACCAAATTTTTATAAGCAAAAAAATAAAAGAAAAAATCTCACTCCAGCAAGAAGGAACGAACCACAAACATTAAGGGTATCCATATATAACTACTACACTTTTTAAATAGTGTAATTCCTAAAAATGCTTCTAAATTTTTTTATTCACCAGGCGTACACAGTGTAAATGGACAGACAGAAATTCCCACGCTCACATACCGACGGACATGTATTCTCAAGGTCACATATGGACAGACACAAATTCCCACGCTCACATACCGACGGACATGTATTCTCAAGGTCACATATGGACAGACACAAATTCCCACGCTCACATACCGACGGACATGTATTCTCAAGGTCACATATGGACAGACACAAATTCCCACGCTCACATACCGACGGACATGTATTCTCAAGGTCACATATGGACAGACACAAATTCCCACGCTCACATACCGACGGACATGTATTCTCAACGTCACATATGGACAGACACAAATTCCCACGCTCACATACCGACGGACATGTATTCTCAAGGTCACATATGGACAGACACAAATTCCCACGCCTACCCCAACATTTTATTAAAAAAAAAAACAACAATGTGAACGCCCCTACTAAACCGTGGGAAAAAATACACACACGAACACACACAAAATGAAATTTGAGAATTTTGGGAAATTTGAGAATTTTGGCAATTAAAATTGAAAAATTTCAAATTTAATTGCTGAAATTTAATATTTTTAATGGTCGCAGCACATACAGTTCCCTACTACTCTTGTTCCCAAATTTATTTGTTGAAATTTTATTATTAATATGTGGTGAATCTAAAAGATTTCCTCTTGGTTCTTTGTACTTTCCTTGGAATTTTAATCGCATTGGTGTTTACAACGGCCTAACTTCTGTTAAACATTTTTCTCGAAATTATGATGGTGTAATTCTTGACGTTGATCTCAACGCAAAACATACTCAATGGAGTTACTCGTTTTGAGTGGCTAAGAAACGATTAAGACTTTCAGACTCGTTGCCATCATTTCCTAAGGGAAATTCCTTTTTACATCATTTTATTGTAAGTTCCAATTTAATTACAAATTTTAATTCAAATTTTACTATTAAATCTCTTCCATCCTTTTCAGATCATTTTCCTATAAATTGTCTGTTGGAGTTTTCAAATTTGCCCATAACAATTGCGAGAAAACAGAATTGAAAAATAAAAGTATATATATATATATATATATATATATATATATTATATATATATATATATATATATATATATATACATATATACATATATATATATATATATATATATATATATATATATATATATTTGCGTCTTCTTTTCCGCAGAACTTTAAACAGGAGAAACCCGGAATATATTTTGCTTTCAAAGCAAATTCAACTTCTGAAAATTATTATAAAAGAGCAGGTACAAATTTACAATATTTTAGGAAGGTCGAAAAAATCTTTTTCGAGCCTTTCAGTAAATGGTTTAGAAATCACTGATGATTCTTAAGAGGTATCGCTCCTTCGTCAGCACTTTTCTTCAATTTACGGTGGTTCTGTGCCTAATAGAGATGTTTCAGAAATTGAAAGCACCATAAATTATAACCTCTCACGAGTATCAAATTCCTTATATAGTTTTGGAAATGAATTTCAATCATTCAAAATAATCCAAATTAGTACAAGTAGATACTCTTGCCATTATTTCAGCTTCAATGAACAATAAAAAATCGTCTGGAGTGGACGGAATGGCAAATTTCATTATAAAGAAACTACCAATTACAGCTTTTCAATTTTTAGAAGTTATTTTTAATAATTGCATAAATAATGCTTATATAAATAATTCCGACATAAGTAACATAAGACCTGTTTCTCTGTTGCCCAATTTGGGGAAGCTGTTTGAAAAAGTACTTGAAGAAAAAATGGATTACAATTTGAATTCTTCGTGTATACCTGATCATCAATTTGGATTTAAGAAATCCCCTTCTAGTACCCATGCACTGTTAAAATTTCATAACGACGTGGTAAAAAATTTAAGATCCATTTATCATTAGACTTATTAAAGGATTTTTTTATAAATAGGAAGTTTTATGTTCAATTCAAAAAGGAATCATCAGTCGTTGGTGAAATTAGATGTGGAGTACCTCAGGGTTCCATTTTGGCTCCTCATCTATATAATATTAGACAATGCATTCACAAACACTTTGAAGATACTAACAAGAGGTTTTCTGTTGAATATATTTATGAATCCGCAAAAATTAAGCCTTTAGCTTCATACGCTTTTGACTTAATGAAAAATTTTCTTAATTCACTGGAGTTCATGGAAAATAATATAATTAAGGATGTTTTAAACGATCAAGCAGGTTTGGGTTGGGTAAATACTAGTTACTATTCACCGTTAGGACAAGAGGGACAGGAAGGCACCTGCGCAAATAGTTTATTGCCAACATTTTATGTTTGTAAAATTCAAGGTTTCTAAGCAAACCTTTAATTAAATTTTCAAAAATGTTGTGTCGGGAGCAAGCACTTTTCATTACTGGTAACTCATTTACATTAAAAACAACAAGTTTGTTTCTGTAAAACATTCAACCTAATTAAAACAACACAATAAATATTATAAACCACCCTAATGTCCTCGATTTAAAATTACAGGTTAATGAAAAATACTAAATTACAATTTTTAAATCCAAGAACGATGCAAAATAACCTTGTACTTTAGTTCCATTACCTGCTCACCTAACGAAGTGCTGCCGTCATAGATATGAATTATAATATTCAGTACCTGCGGTAAATTGAAAACAAAATCGAAATTTTCTAACCGATTTTTATGGTTAAAAAGTGTTGAATATTTGCAATTAAATTCCATTTTTAAACTGGGAAAATTACGAATTTTCCAGCAAAAAATTTTTTCCCTCGTTAGTATTTCTGAATAATTCCAAAACGATAAGAGATAAAGGAAAATGAAAACAATTTTGTTGCACATCTTCTAGTGTTTTACTCTTTAAAATGGGATGACTTGTTCTCGAGTTAGGGTGCAATATGTCCACGTACCTGCCTTTACTTCCATAAAAAAAACTCGACCTGATGGAAAAAACCGAAAACGGATTCGCGTTTAGCACATCAAAATCCATATAGTGCTCATAGTTTCATTTAAAGGAGCGACAAAAAATTATTTTTTGCAGAGCAGCGTTATTCAACATCATTTCGACATGTTTGTTTATTTTTATAATTCGAATGAATGCCTGTTTTTTATTTAACCCAAAAATTTAATTTAAAAATTTGCCAATTTACATAAAGGAAAACAGCCCCACGTTCATTAGATGCTGTTTAATAATTTTGAAACGTAAAAGCCTTCTCAGCCATCTACTGATTTAATTCTTATCAAAATTCCTACAACTGCCGAACCTCTTTTAATTGAAATATGAAAATAAGGACCTTTTTCAGCTTTTCAAAATGGAAGAAATTAGTTTTGTGTTCTCAGATAAATTCAGTTAAATTAAATTGAATAATTCGGAAAGATTTAATTTTCTATTTTATATTATAAATTTCTTACTTATTTATCGTCCGTTAAATGAAAAAGGGAACTTTTAATTTGTCTTATTCAATAATTATTTTATTTGTCAAGGATTAGAATAGTTTAATGCTTGCCAACGGCAATTGTCATGTGGAAATCAAATCTTTATATTTTATTTAGGATTTAACAATTATTGGTGAGGTACAAGTGTCTGATGAAGGGCAAGTTCTAGGGTCTGGTGACGCGCTATTGCTCTTCTTTAGGATTGTATCAGAGCGTTGGTAGTAAAGTAAATAAGGAACTCGTGGTGTTTGTGGAGACTGGACCTCATTTGCGGTTACTGGTGTCACACAGTGGTCATTGTAACGCAACCAGCTTTCATAGCCCCTGTGATAGACATCGGCTATGTAATGCCCCTTAGTGACCTGCGGTCCAACATGGTAGACAACAGCAATCAGACAATAAGATTTCTGTTTCCAGGAGTACTTATTGTTGGGCGCTAGGATTTCTGAAAATAATAAACAAACAACGAAGAGAATTATTAAAAAGTTGTAACGACGTAATGAAAAATATACAATTTCGGAAAACAACCACTACAAAACTTAATTCAATTATTTTGAAGGAGTTGAAAATTATATTATGAGATATTTTCAACGGATTTTTAGATAATATTTTATTAAAATAGATTAAAAATACCAAAATGAATTTAAAGCAGATTGAAAGAAAATAAGAAAATTGTTCAGCAACAAGTCTCTAGTTCGACTTTTATTTTAAATACGGATTTAGTATGAAGTGATTGTTTGGATTGGCGAATTAAAAACGTTTTAGTATTAAAAAGTAAACTTTTTTCAAACTTACTTTTTTCAATTTTGAGTGTAAGTGGGAACTGAACTCTCTTCAAAATCTTTGTGCATCCACGTGGGCGATAAGCAAAACATTTCAGATGCAAAATTAGAATTGGGGGCAGCTTTTGCAGGGTCAATTTTTGCCAGGCTACCGCTGGCGTATTAGTCTTAGTGCCAGAAACACCGTCTAATTGCTCACGACTGACCAAAACTTCCAAGGCCTCTTTGACCGAAGCTGCATTCTGGAAAGATATAAAGATTGTGAAATAGAGTTAAATATGGAATTTCAACAGAATGACAATTTATACTCACTTCAATATTAAGTTGCAACGTGAAGAAGGGTTGTGTTACGTCCGTGGTATCTTCTCCCTCCCGTTGCAGCCGTGAACGCAGCTCGCCACGGAATATATCACTCAGTGGAGTTTCACTATAATTGCAGGACATCTGTGGATGATAAATAGAAATAGATTTGAAATTAAATAACTTTCCATTTACAATTGTTCCGTGTTTTATAAGATCAAAAGAAATAAATGAGACACGATTCGTTTTCTTACCTCCAGCATTTCATGGTGCAATTTATTGAGCATGAAGCTCAAAAACTCTTCCGCGTCTTCTTGTTGCCCTATGGAATGTCCACGACTATCATTCCATAATTTATAGATTTCACTTGGTTCGAATGCGCAGTCATATTGGAAATCATTGTTATTGGGTGAACATAGACCGCTGGGTAAATCGGAGAACCTTGACATGAATGTGGTCCTGTGAAAACAGAAAACAAAATTCAATGATTTATTTAATTTATTTAAAATTGTTTAAGAAAATAACTTACATGGCATGAATAGCGGGAGTGAGTGCAGGTGCGGTTGCTGAGGTAGCAGCTCTCAGAGGTATCGATCTTATTAAATTGCATAATGCTGAGCAACCAAGCAGAGCTTGAATGGTTGCATTTATATAACAATAATTGGAAGGATTTCTAAGGCCCCTCGGTCTCAGACTAACAGGGGCCCAGTCAT
Organism: Linnaemya vulpina; assembly: GCA_963675445.1. NCBI lineage: Eukaryota > Metazoa > Arthropoda > Insecta > Diptera > Tachinidae > Linnaemya > Linnaemya vulpina. The sequence continues at coordinate 36,459,276 of OY776278.1, forward strand.
TGTTGTATTCTTCTACAAATTGTGCCGTCGAATTAAGTTGTAGTTGGTATTGGATTGAACAGCCGCCGTTCGTCGCACTTGAAACTGTTGATATTTCAGTGGACGATGGAGTTGACGCCGAATTCTGATCGGTGGCTGCTGAGCGGGATAAATACTCTGGGGTCGAAGTGGCATTTGAGCTATTGGCAAATAAATTGCTCCAGAGTTGTGTGGGTGGAACTGCCGGAGATATGCTTCTGGCATTGGAGGCTGATGTTATGTTTGTGTTAGCGGCTTCTTTATCTGATGGGAATTGTTGGTGATTTATTGTACCATCAGTACTCGTTTGAATAGTTGAAGGCTCCATTGTATTTGTTTGCTTTTTAATTTCTAGTCTGCGTTTGAAAGTAATAATTTAAATTTTTAGCGGTTGGTGATCCGTATAGTTTCGATGCTTTTTTGTTAATGATCACTTGTCGTTGCTGCAGCACCTAAAAATATCAAACACTGGTTTAGTTTGCCGAAAGGACGAAGGCAACAAAAGTTTTAGGCGATTCGTCTGCGTTTGCAAATTATTCACTCACACGCCCACCCTTTTGATTTTGTCAATTTATATGAACCTTTTTCTCTCTCCCTTTCTCCCTCTCTCACTGTGATCGCTAAGGAGTATGTGGTGTGGGAGGAGTAGGATTATTTTGCTCTATCATGTGAAAAGGTTCGAATATTAATTACAAAAATCCTTTGTTATTAAAAGATATCAACTTGAAACAATATCAGTATTATTTAAAAGAAGTTTCATAACAAACTTCTAAACATTTCTCCGTTCTCTACATATTCTATGCGAGTACAAGTCGATTATTATGACTGCTACCTGAATCATTTACTCGAGGTAAAAATTAGAGTGAAACCACATCCTTCGCGCTCACAGAGAGAGTGAGAAAGGCCTTCGTCGTTTTGTCAAACTGAATCAGTGTTCAACACATGGAATGCTACAATAAAACAAAAGCGCATGGCAGGTAAACTATTTATCTAATAAATTAATTATTGTCTTTGTCCTTACGGTAACGCAAGCATGTGTTTAACAAATTTAGTTATTTTACAGCTTAAGTCGAATTTTATAATATTTTTATTTAACAAATTTAATTATTTTACAACTTAAGTCGAATTTTTTATATATTTTAATTGCCTTCGTCCTTGCAGCAACTAAATGAGTGTTTGGCATTCTAGTGGCTGTATCAAAATAGCATCCTAATTTCAAATACGTCTATAAAAAACGTTATGAAAACTTAGTTTGAAAATCCAATTTTACCAAAGTTATTTATAAAATGTTAAGATTAATTTTAGGTTAATATTTTCAGTTCTGATAATTTTCAATTATATCATTTGTCTAAATAATTTCGCTGTATTACGCATTTTTTTAAGTAACAACTGTGAACGATATTGTTAGAATTTATGGGAGTTGATTTAATTTCTGAGCGCGAAAATATTTGAGACAACACAAACCTCCAGTAGCAAGAAATCAGGATCATGGGACTTGAGGTGGCAGCAGAAACGAGTTAAATTCCTCAATGGATGCCAACTTTCTAACACGTTATTTTTGTGATTCCCATGAAATGAAAGTGAAAACTTTGGGAATTCCACGTAGACCATTTTTATTTTATTTCATTTTTTTGAAAAATACTTTGAAAAGAATGTTCGAAAAGGATCGATGTGACTTGATTATTACTGGAATTGATTCTATTGATTACCTACTGACTATTTGACTTGGGAATGAGTTAGGCGATTAATAAAATTTCCAATAGCAAATAAAATGCATTTCCCAGGCGTTTCTTTAAATAAGTCGCCCCTTTATTCACAAATTCCGATCACTCATTGAATCTTATTGAATTTATAAAGATTCCCCTGTTAATTGTCAATGCATTTTTGAAAAGAACTTATTTTTAAAATTTCAAATGAAAAATGTCAAATCAAATAAACAATTGAGATGTAAAATTTGTCCACTGTAATCGATAATTTCCATATATATTTTTTAGAAATGAATTATTTGTTTAACATTAATATTTAGTGCCTGTCCCACAGTGCCACTAGATGTAGTTCTATCTCAAAATAAAGAGTTCTACTGCAATTTGATTTCGATATTAATTTTCTAAATTATAAAATTTAGTTCACTCATTCTTTTTTGAGATTTTTTTTTATTTTATTTGGTTTGAATTGAAGCGTAAGTTTCATTATTGTTATATTCAGAAATTGGAGTCGAATTTGAATTTTCATTGAGATCGGACGTATTTTGTTTATTCAAAATTCACATACTCATAGAATATATTTTCAAATTTTAAAATTAATGGAAAATAAATTTTTAAAATACATAAATTCGTATACTGAATTGTGGAAAAGAAGTAATTTCCCTGATTTTCAATACTTTTCCGTATGGATAATCAGATTATTGAATTTGGAAGAAATATTCCACCCATAAAAGTGCCTCCTGATAAAAGCAAGTCTTATGATTGTGAGGATAAGGATATCGAGCAAATAAATGGGAATGGTGTTAATGTTAAAAGAACCGAGAACGCATTGATAAATCATATGCAGGCTCTATCAAATAATACGGAAACAGCAAAATAATCTCTACAAATCAAATTTGGTGAGGATTATGGGAACAGAGAATTGCAAGAATTTATTGAAGTCAAAAATAAAAAACGGAAATTTGCTCACCCTTTTCATATTGATTTGTCTGATCTTGAATCGTTTTTAAATTCTAGGAGGAATTTAAATGAATAAAACAATCTCAAGCCGAACGCAAGATGGTCATGAAACTAAGAAATCCCCCAAGCCAAAATATGAACGTTTTTGTCTTCCTCTTTTTATTTATAATTTAAATATTACAACCCTTGAGGATCAATTAAAAAGCAAAAAATTCGATTTTAAGATTGTTATTTTGCTTGGATTTTGTCACAAAACTGATATAGAAGACATCAAAAAGGAACTTGAAATAATGCAGCCAAATGCCGTGGAAAGAATTTCGAAATTTCAAACAAAATACTCTAAGAAAAATGCTATTGACACAGGGTTGATTTTAGTTACCTGCTCCCAAACAAAAATGTAAATGATTTAACTCATATCAGGTATTTATTAAATCAATATATTTTATGGAAATGGCGAACTCTTATGAAGTTCAATGTTGGCGTTGCCAACAATGGGTCCACTATTCAAGCAATTGTAATCGGTCGCAGGCGTGCGTTAAATGTTCTGAGACACACGGTCCGGGTATTCAATGAAAACTCAAAGCCATTCTGCATTAATTGCGAACAATCGGAACACCCAGCTAATTGGCGTGGTTCCCCATACTTCTTAAAATATACCAACAATAGAAGGGATGGATGTTCTGTAAAATACAATAAAATCTTGTTCCGAAATTTATTTGTTGAAATTTTATTATTAATATATGGTGAATCCAAAAGATTTCTTCTTGGTTCTTTGTACTTTCCTTCTAATTTTAATAGCATTGGTATTTACAACGGCCTAACTTCTATTAAACATTTTTCTCGGAATTATGATGGTGTAATTCTTGGCGGTGATCTCAACGCAAAACATACTCAATGGAGTTACTCTTTTTGAGTGGCTAACAAACCATTAAAACTTTCAGACTCGTTGCCATAATTTTCTAAGGAAAATTCTTTTTTACATCATTGTATTGTAAGTTCCAATTTAATTATAAATTTTAATTCAAATTTTACTATTAAATCTCTTCCATCCTTTTCAGATCATTTTCCTATAAATTTTCTGTTTTAGTTTCCAAATTTGCCCATAACAATTGCGAGAAAACAGAATTGAAAAATAAAAGTATTTATGTATGTATCAGATAAAATAAGAAATTTTTATAAAATTAAGTTTTCTTGGCAAAAAGACTTGCGTGTTCTTTTCCGCAGAACTTTAAACAGGAGAAACCCGGAATATATTTTGCTTTCAAAGCAAATTCAACTTCTAAAAATTATTATAAAAGAGCAGGTACAAATTTACAATATTTTAGGAAGGTCGAAAAAATCTTTTTCGAACCTTTCAATAAATGGTTTAGAAATCACTGATGATTCCCAAAAGGTATCGCTCCTTCGTCAGCACTTTTCTTCAATTTACGGTGGTTCTGTGCCTAATAGAGATGTTTCAGAAATTTAAAGCACCATAAATTATAACCTCTCACGAGTATCAAATTCCTTATATAGTTTTGGAAATGAATTTCAATCATTCAAAATATTCCAAATTAGTACAAGTAGATACTCTTGCCATTATTTCAGCTTCAATGAACAATAAAAAATCGTCTGGAGTGGACGGAATTGCAAATTTCATTATAAAGAAACTACCAATTACAGCTTTTCAATTTTTAGAAGTTATTTTTAATAATTGCATAAATAATGCTTATATAAATAATTCCGACATAAGTAACATAAGACATGTTTCTCTGTTGTCCAATTTGGGGAAGCTGTTTGAAAAAGTACTTGAAGAAAAAATGGATGACAATTTGAATTCTTCGTGTATACCTGATCATCAATTTGGATTTAAGAAATCCCAGTCTACTACCCATGCACTGTTAAACTTTCATAACGACGTGGTAAAAAATTTAAGATCCATTTATCATTAGACTTATTAAAGGATTTTTTTATAAATAGGAAGTTTTATGTTCAATTCAAAAAGGAATCATCAGCCGTTGGTGAAATTAGATTTGGAGTACCTCAGGGTTCTATTTTGGCCCCTCATCTATATAATATTAGACAATGCATTCACAAACACTTTGAAGATACTAACAAGAGGTTTTCTGATGAATATATTTATGAATCCGCAAAAATTAAGCCTTTAGCTTCATACGCTTTTGACTTAATGAAAAATTTTCTTAATTCACTGGAGTTCATGGAAAATAATATAATTAAGGATGTTTTAAACGATCAAGCAGGTTTGAGTTGGGTTAATACTAGTTACTATTCACCGTTAGGACAAGAGGGACAGGAAGGCACCTGCGCAAATAGTTTATTGCCAACATTTTATGTTTGTAAAATTCAAGGTTTCTAAGCAAACCTTTAATTAAATTTTCAAAAATGTTGTGTCGGGAGCAAGCACTTTTCATTACTGGTAACTCATTTACATTAAAAACAACAAGTTTGTTTCTGTAAAACATTCAACCTAATTAAAACAACACAATAAATATTATAAACCACCCTAATGTCCTAGATTTAAAATTACAGGTCAATGAAAAATACTAAATTACAATTTTTAAATCCAAGAACGATGCAAAATAACCTTGTACTTTAGTTCCATTACCTGCTCACCTAACGAAGTGCTGTCGTCATAGATATGAATTATAATATTCAGTACCTGCGGTAAATTGAAAACAAAATCGAAATTTTCTAACCGATTTTTATGGTTAAAAAGTGTTGAATATTTGCAATTAAATTCCATTTTTAAAGTGGGAAAAATTACGAATTTTCCAGCAAAAAATTTTTTCCCTCGTTAGTATTTCTGAATAATTCCAAAACGATAAGAGATAAAGAAAAATGAAAACAATTTTGTTGCACATCTTCTAGTGTTTTACTCTTTAAAATGGGATGACTTGTTCTCCAGTTAGGGTGCAATATGTCTACGTACCTGCCTTTACTTCCATAAAAAAAACTCGACCTGATGGAAAAAACCGAAAACGGATTCGCGTTTAGCACATCAAAATCCATATACTGCTCATAGTTTCATTTAAAGGAGCGACAAAAAATTATTTTTTGCAGAGCAGCGTTATTCAACATCATTTCGACATGTTTGTTTATTTTTATAATTCGAATAAATGCCTGTTTTTTATTTAACCCAAAAATTTAAGGTTCAAAACGCGTACAAGGAATCGAAAGTGCATCAACACATTGCAAATTTACGTGAAGGAAAACAGCTCCAGGTTCAGTAGATGCTGCTTAATAATTTTGAAGCGTAAAAGCGTTCTCAGCCATCTACTGATTTAATTCTTATCAAAATTCTTACAACTGCCGACCCTCTTTTAATTGAAATATGAAAATAAGGACTTTTTCAGCAGTTATTTAATTTAATTGTATACAAAAATGGAAGAAATTGGTTTTGTGTTCTCTGATAAATTCAGTTAAATTAAATTGAATAATTCGGAAAGATTTATTTTTCCATTTTATATTATAAATTTCTTACTTATTTATCGTCCGTTAAATAAAAAAGAGAACTTTTAATTTTTCTTATTCAATAATTATTTTATTTGTCAAGGATTAGAATAGTTTAATGCTTGCCAATGGCATTTGTCATGTGGAAATCAAATCTTTATATTTTATTTAGGATGTAACAATTATTGGTGAGGTACAAGTGTCTGATGAAGGGCAAGTTCCGGGGTCTGGTGACGCGCTATTGATCTTCTTTAGGATTGTATCAGAGCGTTGGTAGTAAAGTAAATAAGGAACTCGTAGTGTTTGTGGAGACTGGACCTCATTTGCGGTTACTGGTGTCACACAGTGGTCATTGTAACGCAACCAGCTTTCATAGCCCCTGTGATAGACATCGGCTATGTAATGCCCCTTAGTGACCTGCGGTCCATCATGGTAGACAACAGCAATCAGACGATAAGATTTCTGTTTCCAGGAGTACTTATTGTTGGGCGCTAGGATTTCTGAAAATAATAAACAAACAACGAAGAGAATTATTAAAAAGTTGTAACGACGTAATGAAAAATATACAATTTCGGAAAACAACCACTACAAAACTTAATTCAGTTATTTTGAAGGAGTTGAAAAAGATATTTTCAACGGATTTTTAGATAATATTTTATTAAAATAAATTAAAAATATCAAAATGAATTTAAAGCAGATTGATGAAAATAAGAAAATTGTTTAGCAACAAGTCTCTAGTTCGACTTTTATTTTAAATACGGATTTAGTATGAAGTGATTGTTTGCTTTTTGTTTGGATTGACGAATTAAAAACGTTTTAGTATTAAAAAGTAAACTTTTTTCAAACTTACTTTTTTCAAACTTACTTTTTTCAATTTTGAGTGTAAGTGGGAAGTGAACTCTCTTCAAAATCTTTGTGCATCCACGTGGGCGATAAGCAAAACATTTCAGATGCAAAATTAGAATTGGGGGCAGCTTTTGCAGGGTCAATTTTTGCCAGGCTACCGCTGGCGTATTAGTCTTAGTGCCAGAAACACCGTCTAATTGCTCGCGACTGACCAAAACTTCCAAGGCCTCTTTGACCGAAGCTGCATTCTGGAAAGATATAAAGATTGTGAAATTGAGTTAAATATGGAATTTCAACAGACTGACAATTTATACTCACTTCAATATTAAGTTGCAACGTGAAGAAGGGTTGTGTTACGTCCGTGGTATCTTCTCCCTCCCGTTGCAGCCGTGAACGCAGCTCGCCACGGAATATATCACTCAGTGGAGTTTCACTATAATTGCAGGATATCTGTGGATGATAAATAGAAATAGATTTGACAATTAAATAACTTTCCATTTACAATTGTTCCGTGTTTTATAAGATCAAAAGAATTAAATGAGACACGATTAGTTTTCTTACCTCCAGCATTTCATGGTGCAATTTATTGAGCATGAAGCTCAAAAACTCTTCCGCGTCTTCTTGTTGGCCTATGGAATGTCCACGACTATCATTCCATAATTTATAGATTTCACTTGGTTCGAATGCGCAGTCATATTGGAAATCATTGTTATTGGGTGAACATCGACCGCTGGGTAAATCGGAGAACCTTGACATGAATGTGGTCCTGTGAAAACAAAAAACAAAATTCAATGATTTATTTAATTTATTTAAAATTGTTTAAGAAAATAACTTACATGGCATGAATAGCGGGAGTGAGTGCAGGAGCGGTTGCTGAGGTAGCAGCTCTCAGAGGTATCGATCTTATTAAATTGCATAGTGGTGAGCAACCAAGCAGAGCTTGACTGGTAGCATTGATATAGCAATAGTTGGAAGGATTTCTAAGGCCTCTCGGTCTCAGAATAACATGGGCCCAGTCATTGTTGAATTGGTATTGGATTGAACAGCCGCCGTTCGTCGCACTTGAAACTGTTGATATTTCAGTGGACGATGGAGTTGACGGCGAATTCTGATCGGTGGCTGCTGAGCGGGATAAATACTCTGGGGTCGAAGTGGCATTTGAGCTATTGGCAAATAAATTGCTCCAGAGTTGTGTGGGTGGAACTGCCGGAGATATGCTTCTGGCATTGGAGGCTGATGTTATGTTTGTGTTAGCGGCTTCTTTATCTGATGGGAATTGTTGGTGATTTATTGTACCATCAGTACTCGTTTGAATAGTTGAATGCTCCATTGTATTTCTTTGCTTTTTAATTTCTAGTCTGCGTTTGAAAGTAATAATTTAAATTTTTAGCGGTTGGTGATCCGTATAGTTTCGATGCTTTTTTGTTAATGATCACTTGTCGTTGCTGCAGCACCTAAAAATATCAAACACTGGTTTAGTTTGCCGAAAGGACGAAGGCAAAAAATTTTTAGGTGATTCGTCTTCGTTTGCAAATTATTTACTCACACGCCCACCTTTTTGATTTTGTCAATTTATATGAACCCTTTTATCTCCCCCTTTCTCCCTCTCACCCTCTCTCTGGCTAACTCTCTCACTGTGATCGCTAGGGAGTGTGTGGTGTGGGAGGAGTAGGATTATTTTGCTCTATCATGTGAAAAGGTTCGAATATTAATTAAAAAATCCATTGTTATTAAAAGATATCAACTTGAAACAATTACAGTATTATTTAAAAGAAGTTTCATAACAAACTTCTAAACAATCTCTCCGTTCTCTACATATTCTATGCGAGTACAAGTCGATTATTATGACTGCTACCTGAATCATTTACTCGAGGTAAAAATGAGAGTGAAACCACATCCTTCGCGCTCACAGAGAGAGTGAGAAAGGCCTCCGTCGTTTTGTCAAACTGAATCAGTGTTTAACGTTCTAGTGGAGTAAGAAAAAAATTCAGATGAAGTTTCTTCTGCCTGAAAATAGGTTTCAGATGAAATGGTACAAAAAAAGTTTCTTCAAATAATGTTTTTATTACTTTCGTCCTTTCGGTAACTATATCAGTGTTCAACACATGGAATAAATGTTAAATAAATATTTTTATTGCAATAAATATTTTTATTGCCTTCGTCCTTGCAGCAACTAAATGAGTGTTTGGCATTCTAGTGGCTGTATCAAAATAGCGTCCTAATTTCAAATACTTCTATAAAAAATGTTATGAAAATTTAGTTTGAAAATCCAATTTTACCAAAGATACTTATAATACGTCAAGATTCATTTCAGTTTAATATTTTCAATTCTCATAATTTTCAATTAAATTTTCAATTATGTATATCATTTGTCTAAATAATTTCGTTCTATTACGCATTGAAAGTAAAAACTGTGAACGATATCGTTAGAATTGATGGGAGTTGATTTAATTGCTGGTTAAAAAATTAATGTTAAAATACTGCGCTCCGGTTCATTAAGCTGAGCGCGAAAATATTTGAGACAACACAAACCTCCAGTAGCAAGAATTCGGCTGCAAACGGAAGAATAAGAATCAGGATCATGGGATTTGAGGTGGCAGCAGAAACGAGTTAAATTCGTCAATGGATGTCAACTTTCTAACATGTAAAATCAATGTGCTGGCTAACATGTCGCTTATCACCGACCATTATTTTTTATTACTGACAAACACGACTTATGCCTTCACATTAGAAGTGGCAAGTTTGTGTTTGCTACTTGAAATATTCGAAGTCGGTGTAAAGTCGCTACACCAGTAAAAGAGGAGACTTTGCGACTACTCTCTGTTCCTTGGGCTTGATTTGACTACACAATTGGAATATTGAATTTAGTTTTGATCAAACCAGCAAAAAGCAGTCATGGAATGAGAGGAATTGCGTTCAAATCGAATTGAAAACGTAGCAAAACTTAACATTTGACTTTCATTTCATTACTCGTGTTGGATTTCCCACTGGGTATGAGTGAATTAAAGCGCTTTATTATTTGCCCATATTATTTAAATGCATATTAATGCAGTAGTCTTAAGCATTGAAGTATATACAACAAACAAACATGCATAGATATAATTGCAATTTACAGCTACTCGCGACACTCATTTAAAATATATGTAGGTAGAAAAAACTAAATATTTTGCTTCGAAATATTTATTGCGTTCCCTTTGACCAACATTAACAGTTTAATGCGACACTAACTACAAAACGTTTTTGGTGAATAAATGGGCATGCTTGTGACTACAATTCATTCTTTTTAAACCCTTTGAACAAACAACTTCTTGTAACAATCGAGTTATATATATGCATCATATTCATCTTATAAAAATAAGTTATTAAAACTACTAAAGTCAATAAACAAAATTCAAATCAAAATTGGTCATAGAGTTATTCCATACAATTGGTAAGTCAGCACGGGCAAGGAAAGGCTCTTGTCCCCTCCAACTCGAATTGATAAATTAGGCGATTAATAAAATTTCCAATAGCAAATAAAATGCGTTTCCAAAGCGTTCCTTTAACTAAGTCGCCCTTTTATTCACAAATTCAGATCACTCATTGAATCGTATTGAATTTATAAATTTCAAAACAATAGTTAAACAAATATACACTCTTAAAGATTCACCTGTTATTTGTCAATGCATTTTTGAAAAGAACTTATTTTTAAAATTTCAAATGAAAAAAATCAAATTAAAAAAACAAATGAGATGTAAAATTTGGCCACTGTATTCGATAATTTCCATATATATTTTTTATAAATGAATTACTTGTTTAACATTAATATTTACTGCCTGTCCCACAGTGCCACTAGATGTAGTTCTGTCTCAAAATAAAGAGTTCTACTGCAATTTGATTTCGATATTAATTTCCTAAATTATAAAATTTAGTTCAGTCATTCTTTTTTAAGATTTTTTTTTAATTTTTATTTGGTTTGAACTGAAGCGTGAGTTTCATTATTGTTATATTCAGAAATTGGAGCCGAATTTGAATTTTCATTGAGATCGGACGTATTTTGTTTATTCAAAATTCACATACTCATAGAATATATTTTCAAATTTTAAAATTAATGGAAAAAAAATCTTTAAAATACATAAATTCGTATACTGAATTGTGGAAAAGAAGTAATTTCCCTGATTTTCAATACTTTTCCGTATGGATAATCAGATTATTGAATTCGGAAGAAATATTCCACCCATAAAAGTGGCTCCTGATAAAAGCAAGTCTTATGATTGTGAGGATAAGGATATCGAGCAAATAAATGGGAATGGTGTTAATGTTAAAAGAACCGAGAACGCATTGATAAATCATATGCAGGCTCTATCAAATAATACGGAAACTGAGCAAAATAATCTCTACAAATCAAATTTGGTGAGGATTATGGGAATAAAGAACTGCAAGAATTTATTGAAGTCAAAAATAAAAAACGGAAATTTGCTCACCCTGTTCATATTGATTTGTCTGATCTTGAATCGTTTTTAAATTCTAGGAGAAATTTAAATGAATAAAACAAGCTCAAGCCGAACGCAAGATAGTCGTGAAACTAAGAAATCCCCCAAGCCAAAATATGAACGTTTTTGTCTTCCTCTTTTTATTTATAATTTAAATATTACAACCCTTGAGGATCAATTAAAAAGCAAAAATTTCGATTTTAAGATTGTTATTTTGCGTGGATTTTGTCACAAAACTGATATAGAAGACATCACAAAGGAACTTGAAATAATGCAGCCAAATGCCGTCGAAAGAATTTCGAAATTTCAATCAAAATACTCTAAGAAAAATGCTCTTGACACAGGGTTGTTTTTAGTTACCTGCCCCCAAACAAAATGTAAATGATTTAGCTCATATCAGGTATTTATTAAATCAATATGTTTTATGGGGATGTCCAAAGGCGAACTCTAAAGAAGTTCAATGTTGGCGTTGGGAACAATGGGGCCATTATTCAAGCAATTGTAATCGGTCGCAGGCGTGCGTTAAATGTTATGAGACACACGGTCCGGGTGAGTGCAAACCAGTATTCAATGAAAACTCAAAGCCATTCTGCATTAATTGCGAACAATCGGGACACCCAGCTAATTGGCGTGGTTGCCCATACTTCCTAAAATATACCAACAATAGGAGGGATGGATGGATTGTAAAATACAATAAAATCTTGTTCCCAAATTTATTTGTTGAAATTTTATTATTAATATATGGTGAATCCAAAAGATTTCTTCTTGGTTCTTTGTACTTTCCTTGTAATTTTAATCGCATTGGTGTTTACAACGGCCTAACTTCTATTAAACATTTTTCTCGGAATTATGATGGTGCAATTCTTGGCGGTGATCTCAACGCAAAACATACTCAATGGAGTTACTCTTTTTGAGTGGCTAACAAACCATTAAAACTTTCAGACTCGTTGCCATCATTTCCTAAGGGAAATTCCTTTTTACATCATTTTATTGTAAGTTCCAATTTAATTATAAATTTTAATTCAAATTTTACTATTAAATCTCTTCCATCCCTTTCAGATCATTTTCCTATAAATTGTCTGGTGGAGTTTCCAAAAAAATTGTATAAAATTAATTTTCTTGGCAAAAAGATTTGCGTCTTCTTTTCCGCAGAACTTTAAATAGGAGAAACCCGGAATATACTTTGCTTTCAAAGCAAATTCAACTTCTAAAAATTATTATAAAAGAGCAGGTACAAATTTACAATATTTTAGGAAGGTCGAAAAAATATTTTTCGAACCTTTCAGTAAATAGTTTAGAAATCACTGATGATTCCCAAGAGGTATCGCTCCTTCGTCAGCACTTTCTTAAATTTACGGTGGTTCTGTGCCTATGGTGTTAAAGCACCATAAATTATAACCTCTCACGAGTATCAAATTCCTTATATAGTTTTGGAAATGAATTTCAATCATTCAAAATAATCCAAATTAGTACAAGTAGATACTCTTGCCATTATTTCAGCTTCAATGAACAATAAAAAATCGACTGGAATGGACGGAATTGCAAATTTCATTATAAAGAAACTACCAATTACAGCTTTTCAATTTTTGAAAGTTATTTTTAATAATTGCATAAATAATGCTTATATAAATAATTCCGACATAAGTAACATAAGACCTGTTTCTCTGTTGTCCAATTTGGGGAAGCTGTTTGAAAAAGTACTTGAAGAAAAAATGGATGACAATTTGAATTCTTCGTGTATACCTGATCATCAATTTGGATTTAAGAAATCCCATTCTACTACCCATGCACTGTTAAACTTTCATAACGACGTGGTAAAAAATTTAAGATTCATTTATCATTAGACTTATTAAAGGATTTTTTTATAAATAGGAAGTTTTATGTTCAATTCAAAAAGGAATCATCAGCCGTTGGTGAAATTAGATGTGGAGTACCTCAGGGTTCTATTTTGGCTCCTCATCTATATAATATTAGACAATGCATTCACAAACACTTTGAAGATACTAACAAGAGGTTTTCTGATGAATATATTTATGAATCCGCAAAAATTAAGCCTTTAGCTTCATACGCTTTTGACTTAATGAAAAATTTTCTTAATTCACTGGAGTTCATGGAAAATAATATAATTAAGGATGTTTTAAACGATCAAGCAGGTTTGGGTTGGGTAAATACTAGTTACTATTCACCGTTAGGACAAGAGGGACAGGAAGGCACCTGCGCAAATAGTTTATTGCCAACATTTTATGTTTGTAAAATTCAAGGTTTCTAAGCAAACCTTTAATTAAATTTTCAAAAATGTTGTGTCGGGAGCAAGCACTTTTCATTACTGGTAACTCATTTACATTAAAAACAACAAGTTTGTTTCTGTAAAACATTCAACCTAATTAAAACAACACAATAAATATTATAAACCACCCTAATGTCCTCGATTTAAAATTACAGGTTAATGAAAAATACTAAATTACAATTTTTAAATCCAAGAACGATGCAAAATAACCTTGTACTTTAGTTCCATTACCTGCTCACCTAACGAAGTGCTGCCGTCATAGATATGAATTATAATATTCAGTACCTGCGGTAAATTGAAAACAAAATCTAAATTTTCTAACAGATTTTTATGGTTAAAAAGTGTTGAATATTTGCAATTAAATTCCATTTTTAAACTGGGAAAAATTACGAATTTTCCAGGAAAAATTTTTTTCCCTCGTTAGTATTTCTGAATAATTCCAAAACGATAAGAGATAAAGGAAAATGAAAACAATTTTGTTGCACATCTTCTAGTGTTTTACTTCTTAAAATGGGATGACTTGTTCTCGAGTTAGGGTGCAATATGTCTACGTACCTGCCCAATTTAGGGGGAAAAAATTTCCACGTCCATAAAAAAAACTCGACCTGATGGAAAAAACCGAAAACGGATTCGCGTTTAGCACATCAAAATCCATATAGTGCTCATAGTTTCATTTAAAGGAGCGACAAAAAATTATTTTTTGCAGAGCAGCGTTATTCAACATCATTTCGACATGTTTGTTTATTTTTATAATTCGAATAAATGCCTGTTTTTTATTTAACCCAAAAATTTAAGGTTCAAAACGCGTACAAGGAATCGAAAGTGCATCAACACATTGCAAATTTACGTGAAGGAAAACAGCTCCAGGTTCAGTAGATGCTGCTTAATAATTTTGAAGCGTAAAAGCGTTCTCAGCCATCTACTGATTTAATTCTTATCAAAATTCTTACAACTGCCGACCCTCTTTTAATTGAAATATGAAAATAAGGACTTTTTCAGCAGTTATTTAATTTAATTGTATACAAAAATGGAAGAAATTGGTTTTGTGTTCTCTGATAAATTCAGTTAAATTAAATTGAATAATTCGGAAAGATTTATTTTTCCATTTTATATTATAAATTTCTTACTTATTTATCGTCCGTTAAATAAAAAAGAGAACTTTTAATTTTTCTTATTCAATAATTATTTTATTTGTCAAGGACTAGAATAGTTTAATGCTTGCCAACGGCAATTGTCATGTAGAAATCAAATCTTTATATTTTATTTAGGATGTAACAATTATTGGTGAGGTACAAGTGTCTGATGAAGGGCAAGTTCCAGGGTCTGGTGATGCGCTATTGCTCTTCTTTAGGATTGTATCACAGCGTTGGTAGTAAAGTAAATAAGGAACTCGTAGTGTTTGTGGAGACTGGACCTCATTTGCGGTTACTGGTGTCACACAGTGGTCATTGTAACGCAACCAGCTTTCATAGCCCCTGTGATAGACATCGGCTATGTAATGTCCCTTAGTGACCTGCGGTCCATCATGGTAGACAACAGCAATAAGACGATAAGATTTCTGTTTCCAGGAGTACTTATTGTTGGGCGCTAGGATTTCTGAAAATAATAAACAAACAACGAAGAGAATTATTAAAAAGTTGTAACGACGTAATGAAAAATATACAATTTCGGAAAACAACCACTACAAAACTTAATTCAATTATTTTGAAGGAGTTGAAAATTATATTATGAGATATTTTCAACGGATTTTTAGATAATATTTTATTAAAATAGATTAAAAATATCAAAATGAATTTAAAGCAGATTGAAAGAAAATAAGAAAATTGTTTAGCAACAAGTCTCTAGTTCGACTTTTATTTTAAATACGGATTTAGTATGAAGTGATTGTTTGCTTTTTGTTTGGATTGGCGAATTAAAAACGTTTTAGTATTAAAAAGTAAACTTTTTTCAAACTTACTTTTTTCAATTTTGAGTGTAAGTGGGTACTGAACTCTCTTTAAAATCTTTGTGCATCCACGTGGGCGATAAGCAAAACATTTCAGATGCAAAATTAGAATTGGGGGCAGCTTTTGCAGGGTCAATTTTTGCCAGGCTACCACTGGCCTGTTAGTCTTAGTGCCAGAAACACCGTCTAATTGCTCACGACTGACCAAAACTTCCAAGGCCTCTTTGACCGAAGCTGCATTCTGGAAAGATATAAAAATTGTGAAATTGAATTAAATATGGAATTTCAACAGACTGACAATTTATACTCACTTCAATATTAAGTTGCAACGTGAAGAAGGGTTGTGTTACGTCCGTGGTATCTTCTCCCTCCCGTTGCAGCCGTGAACGCAGCTCGCCACGGAATATATCACTCAGTGGAGTTTCACTATAATTGGAGGATATCTGTGAATGATAAATAGAAATAGATTTGACAATTAAATAACTTTCCATTTACAATAGTTCCGTGTTTTATAAGATCAAAAGAAATAAATGAGACACGATTAGTTTTCTTACCTCCAGCATTTCATAGTGCAATTTATTGAGCATGAAGCTCAAAAACTCTTCCGCGTCTTCTTGTTGGCCTATGGAATGTCCACGACTATCATTCCATAATTTATAGATTTCACTTGGTTCGAATGCGCAGTCATATTGGAAGTCATTGTTATTGGGTGAACATAGACCGCTGGGTAAATCGGAGAACCTTGACATGAATGTGGTCCTGTGAAAACAAACAACAAAATTCAATGATTTATTTAATTTATTTAAAATTGTTTAAGAAAATAACTTACATGGCATGAATAGCGGGAGTGAGTGCAGGTGCGGGTGCTGAGGTAGCAGCTCTCAGAGGTATCGATCTTATTAAATTGCATAATGCTGAGCAACCAAGCAGAGCTTGAATGGTTGCATTTATATAACAATAATTGGAAGGATTTCTAAGGCCCCTCGGTCTCAGACTAACAGGGGCCCAGTCATTGTTGTATTCTTCTACAAATTGTGCCGTCGAATTAAGTTGTAGTTGGTATTGGATTGAACAGCCGCCGTTCGTCGCACTTGAAACTGTTGATATTTCAGTGGACGATGGAGTTGACGCCGAATTCTGATCTGTGGCTGCTGAGCGGGATAAATACTCTGGGGTCGAAGTGGCATTTGAGCTATTGGCAAATAAATTGCTCCAGAGTTGTGTGGGTGGAACTGCCGGAGATATGCTTCTGGCATTGGAGGCTGATGTTATGTTTGTGTTAGCGGCTTCTTTATCTGATGGGAATTGTTGGTGATTTATTGTACCATCAGTACTCGTTTGAATAGTTGAATGCTCCATTGTATTTGTTTGCTTTTTAATTTCTAGTCTGCGTTTGAAAGTAATAATTTAAATTTTTAGTGGTTGGTGATCCGTATAGTTTCGATGCTTTTTTGTTAATGATCACTTGTCGTTGCTGCAGCACCTAAAAATATCAAACACTGGTTTAGTTTGCCGAAAGGACGAAGGCAACAAAAGTTTTAGGTGATTCGTCTGCGTTTGCAAATTATTCACTCACACGCCCACCCTTTTGATTTTGTCAATTTATATGAACCTTTTTCTCTCTCCCTTTCTCCCTCTCTCACTGTGATCGCTAAGGAGTATGTGGTGTGGGAGGAGTAGGATTATTTTGCTCTATCATGTGAAAATTATAAAAATCCTTTGTTATTAAAAGATATCAACTTGAAACAATATCAGTATTATTTAAAAGAAGTTTCATAACAAACTTCTAAACATTCTCTCCGTTCTCTACATATTCTATGCGAGTACAAGTCGATTATTATGACTGCTACCTGAATCATTTACTCGAGGTAAAAATGAGAGTGAAACCACATCCTTCGCGCTCACAGAGAGAGTGAGAAAGGCCTCCGTCGTTTTGTCAAACTGAATCAGTGTTTAACGTTCTAGTGGAGTAAGAAAAAAATTCAGATGAAGTTTCTTCTGCCTGAAAATAGGTTTCAGATGAAATGGTACAAAAAAAGTTTCTTCAAATAATGTTTTTATTACTTTCGTCCTTTCGGTAACTATATCAGTGTTCAACACATGGAATGCTACAATAAAACAAAAGCGCATGGCAGGTAAACTATTTATCAAATATTTTTATTGCCTTTGTCCTTGCGGCAACTAAATGAGTGTTTGGCATTCTAGTGGCTGTATCAAAATAGCATCCTAATTTCAAATACTTCTATAAAAAATGTTATGAAAATTTAGTTTGAAAATCCATTTTTACCAAAGATACTTATAATACGTCAAGATTCATTTCAGTTTAATATTTTCAATTCTCATAATTTTCAATTAAATTTTCAATTATGTATATCATTTGTCTAAATAATTTCGTTCTATTACGCATAGAAAGTAGAAACTGTGAACGATATCGTTAGAATTGATGGGAGTTGATTTAATTGCTGGTTAAAAAATTAATTTTAACATACTGCGCTCCGGTTCATTAAGCTGAGCGCGAAAATATTTGAGACAACACAAACCTCCAGTAGCAAGAATTCGGCTGCAAACGGAAGAATAAGAATCAGGATCATGGGACTTGAGGTGGCAGCAGAAACGAGTTAAATTCGTCAATGGAGTCAACTTTCTAACATGCTGTTTTTGTGATCTCAACTCGAAAATAAATCTTTTTTTGTTTAATATCTGTTTCCTATGAAATAAAAGTGAAAACTTTGCAAATTCCACGTAGACCATTTTTATTTTATTTCATTTTTGTTTTCCAAAAATACTTTGAAAAGAATGTTGGAAAGGATTTATGTTAATTCAAACCGTTGGAGGGTAAAACCAATGTGGTGACTTACATGTCGGTTATCACCGACCATTATTTTTTATTACTGACAAACACGACTTGTGCCTTCACATTAGAAGTGGCATGGTCGGTGTAAAGTCGCTACACCAGTAAAAGAGGAGACTTTGCGACTACTCTCTGTTCTTTGGGCTTGATTTGACTACACAATTGGAATATTAAATTTAGTTTTGATCAAACCAGCATAAAGCAGTCATGGAATGAGAGGAATTGCGTTCAAATCGAATTGAAAACGTAGCAAAACTTAACATCTGACTTTCATTTCATTACTCGTGTTGGATTTCCAACTGGGTATGAGTGAATTAAAGCGCTTTATTATTTGCCCATTTTATTTAAATGCATATTAATGCAGTGGTGTTAAGCATTGAAGTATATACAACTAACAAACATGCGTAGATATAATTGCAATTTACAGCTACTCGCGACACTCATTTAAAATATATGTAGGTAGAAAAAACTAAATATTTTGCTTCGAAATATTTATTGCGTTCCCTTTGACCAACATTAACAGTTTAATGCGACACTAACTACAAAACGTTTTTGGAGAATAAATGGGCATGCTTGTGACTACAATTCATTCTTTTTAAACCCTTTGAACAAACAACTTCTTGTAACAATCGAGTTATATATATGCATCATATTCATCTTGTAAAAATAAGTTATTAAAACTACTAAAGTCAATAAACAAAATTCAAATCAAAATTGGTCATAGAGTTATTCCATAAAATTGGTAAGTCAGCACGGGCAAGAAAAGGCTCTTGTCCCCTCCAACTCGAATTGATAAATTAGGCGATTAATAAAATTTCCAATAGCAAATAAAATGCGTTTCCAAAGCGTTTCTTTAAATAAGTCGCCCCTTTATTCACAAATTCAGATCACTCATTGAATCTTATTGAATTTATAAAGATTCCCCTGTTAATTGTCAATGCATTTTTGAAAAGAACTTATTTTTAAAATTTCAAATGAAAAAAGTCAAATTAAATAAACAATTGAGATGTAAAATTTGTCCACTGTAATCGATAATCTCCATATATATTTTTATAAATTAATTATTTGTTTAATATTAATATTTACTGCCTGTCCCACAGTGCCACTAGATGTAGTTCTATCTCAAAATAAAGAGTTCTACTGCAATTTGATTTCGATATTAATTTTCTAAATTATAAAATTTAGTTCACTCATTCTTTTTTGAGATTTTTTTTTATTTTATTTGGTTTGAATTGAAGCGTAAGTTTCATTATTGTTATATTCAGAAATTGGAGTCGAATTTGAATTTTCATTGAGATCGGACGTATTTTGTTTATTCAAAATTCACATACTCATAGAATATATTTTCAAATTTTAAAATTAATAGAAAAAAAATCTTTAAAATACATAAATTCGTATACAGAATTGTGGAAAAGAAGTAATTTCCCTGATTTTCAATACTTTCCGTATGGATAATCAGATTAACCAATTCGAAAGAAATATTGCACCCACTGAAGTGCCTCCTGATAAAAGCAAGTCTTAGGATTGTGACGATAAGGATATCGAGCAAATAAATGGGAATGGTGTTAATATTAGAAGAACCGAGAACGCATTCACCATTATTCTATTTGGCGTCGGCAACATCAATTTAACACAACGTCAATTCTAATTTTGTATTCCCTAACAGTGTTATGACGATGTTGCCTATTTATCGATAAATAAAACACGCATATCTAATATTTGAACCAGCTGGCTCATTTAGTTTACTATTTTCGGTAAAAGTGTTTTTGGATAAATAAAAAAATTGTGCATACATTAAAATAAAAATGATTTTCTTCTCGATTCGGACTCCAGTGACGAAGAAAATAAAAAAAATTGACAGTGGAAAGAAAACTGCTTAGACAGAAATCTTGTATTTTTAACTTGCCCGATGAGAAGTAGGTAACATATTTGAAGCAATAATTTCCCAAATAATGGATTTTTTATCCTTTTGAAGATTTGAAAGTTATTTTCGGTTAAATAAACCATCTCTTAAACATGTCCTACAAATAAAGGAAATTCAATGGCAATTAGAGACAACATCAACGTCAATTTTGCTTACAAAATACCAAACCTGTGTTAGAAGTCATCGATAAATGGCAATACCGCCAACTAGAATACAGATTTGCAACAAAAGATAAAAACAGTGTTGTTTCCTATTGCCGTTGTCAAATAGAATGCGGAAACTGAGCAAAATAGTCTCTACAAATCAGCATCTCTATCATCTATGGAATTCGGTGAGGATTATGGGAATAGAGAACTGCAAGAATTTATTTAAAGAAATTTGCTCACCCTGTTCAAATTGATTTGTCTGATCTTGACTCTTCCCAAGCATGTCTTACAAATAGGGCAAATCGTTTTCAAATTCTAGGAGAAATTGAAATGAATAAAACAAGCTCAAGCCGAACGCAAGATAGTCATGAAACTAAGAAATCTTTCAAGCCAAAATATGAAAGTTTCTGCACACCTCTTTTTATTTATAATTTAAATATTAAAACCCTTGTGGATCAATTAAGAAGCAAAAATGTCGATTTTAAGATTGTAAATAAATCAAGATATAAAAGCAAACTCAATATTAAAAGAAAATGATATTGATTCGTACTCCTTTACCCCAATAGCTCTGTAGAAATAAATGTTATTTTGCCAGGACTTTATCACAAAACTGATATAGAAGACATCAAAAAGGAACTTGAAATAATGCTGATGAATACCGTGGAAAGAATTTCGTAATTTCAAACAAAATACTCTAAGAAAAATGCTATTGACACAGGGTTGTTTTTAGTTACCTGCTCCCAAACAAAAATGTAAATGATTTAGCTCATATCAGGTATTTATTAAATCAATATGTTTTATGGGAATGTCCAAAGGCGAACTCTTATGAAGTTCAATGTTGGCATTGGGAACAATGGGGCCATTATTCAAGTAATTGTAATCGGTCGCAGGCGTGCTTTAAATGTTCTGAGACACACGGTCCGGGTATTCAATGAAAACTCAAAGCCATTCTGCATTAATTGCGAACAATCGGGACACCCAGCTAATTGGCGTGGTTGCCCATACTTCTTAAAATATACCAACAATAGAAGGGATGGATGTTCTGTAAAATACAATAAAATCTTGTTCCCAAATTTATTTGTTGAAATTTTATTATTAATATATGGTGAATCGAAAAGATTTCTTCTTGGTTCTTTGTACTTTCCTTGTAATTTTAATAGCATTGGTATTTACAACGGCCTAACTTCTATTAAACATTTTTCTCGGAATTATGATGGTGTAATTCTTGGCGGTGAACCCAACGCAAAACATACTCAATGGAGTTACTCTTTTTGAGTGGCTAACAAACCATTAAGACTTTCAGACTCGTTACCATCATTTCCTAATGGAAATTCTTTCTTACATCATTTTATTGTAGGTTCCAATTTAATTATAAATTTTAATTCAAATTTTACTATTAAATCTCTTCCATCCTTTTCAGATCATTTTCCTATACATTTTCTGTTGGAGCTTCCAAATTTGCCCATAACAATTGCCAGGAAACAGAATTGAAAAATTTACATCATTTTATGTATCAGATAAAATAAAAAATTTGTATAAAATTAATTTTCTTGGCAAAAAGATTTGCGTCTTCTTTCCCGGAATATATTTTGCTTTCAAAGCAAATTCAACTTCAAATAATTATTATAAAAGAACAGGTACAAATTTACAATATTTTAGGAAGGTCGAAAAAATCTTTTTCGAACCTTTCAGTAAATGGTCTAGAAATCACTGATGATTCCCAAGAGGTATCGCTCCTTCGTCAGCACTTTTCTTAAATTTACGGTGGTTCTGTGCCTAATAGAGATGTTTCAGAAATTTAAAGCACCATAAATTATAACCTCTCACGAGTATCAAATTCCTCATATAGTTTTGGAAATGAGTTTCAATCATTTAAAATAATCCAAATTAGTACAAGCAGACACTCTTGCCATTGTTTCAGCTTCAATGAACAATAAAAAATCGTCTGGAGTGGACGGAATTGCAAATTTTATTATAAGGAAACTACCAATTATAGCTTTTCAATTTTTGAAAGTTATTTTTAATAATTTAAAAATTTTTCCAATACCGAAAACGCAAAATAATTCTGACATAAGTAACATAAGACCTGTTTCTCTGTTGTCCAACTACTTAAAGAAAAAATGGATGACAATTTGAATTCGTCGTGTATACCTGAGCATCAACATGGATTTAAGAAATCCCATTCTACTCCCCATGCACTGTTAAACTTTCATAACGGCGTGGTAAAAAATTTAAGATCCATTTATCATTAGATCCATTTATCATTAGACTTATTAAAGGATTTGTTTATAAACAGGAAGTTTTATGTTCAATTCAAAAAGGAATCATCAGCCTTTGGTGAAATTAGATGTGGAGTACCTCAGGGTTCCATTTTGGCTCCTCATCTATATAATATTAGACAATGCATTCACAAACACTTTGAAGATACTAACAAGAGGTTTTCTAATGAATATATTTATGAATTCGCAAAAATTAAGCCTTTAGCTTCATACGCTTTTGCCTTAATGAAAAATTTTCTTAATTCACTGGAGTTCATGGAAAATAATAAAATTAAGGATGTTTTAAGCGATCAAGCAGGTTTGAGTTGGGTAAATACTAGTTAGTATTCACCGATAGGACATGTGGGACAGGAAGTCACCCGCTCAAATAGTTTATTGCCAACATTTTATGTTTGTAAAATTAAAGGTTTCTAAGCAAACCTTTAATTAAATTTTCAAAATGTTGTGTCGGGAGCAAGCACTTTTCATTACTGGTAACTCATTTACATTAAAAACAACAAGTTTGTTTCTGTAAAACATTCAACCTAATTAAAACAACACAATAAATATTATAAACCACCCTAATGTCCTCGATTTAAAATTACAGGTTAATGAAAAATACTAAATTACAATTTTTAAATCCAAGAACGATGCAAACTAACCTTGTACTTTAGTTCCATTACCTGCTCACCTAACGAAGTGCTATCGTCATAGATATGAATTATAATATTGAGTACCTGCGGTAAATTGCAGATAAAATCGAAATTTTCTAACCGATTTTTATGGTTAAAAAGTGTTGAATATTTGCTTTAAATTTTTTTAAATTCCATTTTTAAACTGGAAAATATTACGAATTTTCCAGGAAAAAAAATTTTTTCCCTCGTTAGTATTTCTGAATAATTCCAAAATGATAAGAGATAAAGGAAAATGAAAACAATTTTGTTGCACATCTTCTAGTGTTTTACTTCTTAAAATGGGATGACTTGTTCTCGAGTTAGGGTGCAATATGTCTACGTACCTGCCCAATTTAGGGGGAAAAAATTTCCACGTCCATAAAAAAAACTCGACCTGATGGAAAAAACCGAAAACGGATTCGCGTTTAGCACATCAAAATCCATATAGTGCTCATAGTTTCATTTAAAGGAGCGACAAAAAATTATTTTTTGCAGAGCAGCGTTATTCAACATCATTTCGACATGTTTGTTTATTTTTATAATTCGAATAAATGCCTGTTTTTTATTTAACCCAAAAATTTAAGGTTCAAAACGCGTACAAGGAATCGAAAGTGCATCAACACATTGCAAATTTACGTGAAGGAAAACAGCTCCAGGTTCAGTAGATGCTGCTTAATAATTTTGAAGCGTAAAAGCGTTCTCAGCCATCTACTGATTTAATTCTTATCAAAATTCTTACAACTGCCGACCCTCTTTTAATTGAAATATGAAAATAAGGACTTTTTCAGCAGTTATTTAATTTAATTGTATACAAAAATGGAAGAAATTAGTTTTGTGTTCTCTGATAACTTCAGTTAAATTAAATTTAATAATTCGGAAAGATTTAATTTTCTATTTTATATTATAAATTTCTTATTTATTTATCGTCCGTTAAATAAAAAAGAGAACTTTTAATTTTTCTTATTCAATAATTATTTTATTTGTCAAGGACTAGAATAGTTTAATGCTTGCCAACGGCAATTGTCATGTAGAAATCAAATCTTTATATTTTATTTAGGATGTAACAATTATTGGTGAGGTACAAGTGTCTGATGAAGGGCAAGTTCCAGGGTCTGGTGATGCGCTATTGCTCTTCTTTAGGATTGTATCACAGCGTTGGTAGTAAAGTAAATAAGGAACTCGTGGTGTTTGTGGAGACTGGACCTCATTTGCGGTAACTGGTGTCACACAGTGGTCATTGTAACGCAACCAGCTTTCATAGCCGCTGTGGTAGACATCGGCTATGTAATGCCCCTTAGTGACCTGCGGTCCATCATGGTAGACAACAGCAATAAGACGATAAGATTTCTGTTTCCAGGAGTACTTATTGTTGGGCGCTAGGATTTCTGAAAATAATAAACAAACAACGAAGAGAATTATTAAAAAGTTGTAACGACGTAATGAAAAATATACAATTTCGGAAAACAACCACTACAAAACTTAATTCAATTATTTTGAAGGAGTTGAAAATTATATTATGAGATATTTTCAACGGATTTTTAGATAATATTTTATTAAAATAGATTAAAAATATCAAAGTGAATTTAAAGCAGATTGAAAGAAAATAAGAAAATTGTTTAGCAACAAGTCTCTAGTTCGACTTTTATTTTAAATACGGATTTAGTATGAAGTGATTGTTTGCTTTTTGTTTGGATTGGCGAATTAAAAACGTTTTAGTATTAAAAAGTAAACTTTTTTCAAACTTACTTTTTTCAATTTTGAGTGTAAGTGGGTACTGAACTCTCTTTAAAATCTTTGTGCATCCACGTGGGCGATAAGCAAAACATTTCAGATGCAAAATTAGAATTGGGGGCAGCTTTTGCAGGGTCAATTTTTGCCAGGCTACCACTGGCCTGTTAGTCTTAGTGCCAGAAACACCGTCTAATTGCTCACGACTGACCAAAACTTCCAAGGCCTCTTTGACCGAAGCTGCATTCTGGAAAGATATAAAAATTGTGAAATTGAATTAAATATGGAATTTCAACAGACTGACAATTTATACTCACTTCAATATTAAGTTGCAACGTGAAGAAGGGTTGTGTTACGTCCGTGGTATCTTCCCCCTCCCGTTGCAACCGTGAACGCTGCTCGCCACGGAATATATCACTCAGTGGAGTTTCACTATAATTGCAGGATATCTGTGGATGATAAATAGAAATAGATTTGACAATTAAATAACTTTCCATTTACAATTGTTCCGTGTTTTATAAGATCAAAAGAAATAAATGAGACACGATTAGTTTTCTTACCTCCAGCATTTCATAGTGCAATTTATTGAGCATGAAGCTCAAAAACTCTTCCGCGTCTTCTTGTTGGCCTATGGAATGTCCACGACTATCATTCCATAATTTATAGATTTCACTTGGTTCGAATGCGCAGTCATATTGGAAGTCATTGTTATTGGGTGAACATAGACCGCTGGGTAAATCGGAGAACCTTGACATGAATGTGGTCCTGTGAAAACAAAAAACAAAATTCAATGATTTATTTAATTTATTTAAAATTGTTTAAGAAAATAACTTACATGGCATGAATAGCGGGAGTGAGTGCAGGTGCGGGTGCTGAGGTAGCAGCTCTCAGAGGTATCGATCTTATTAAATTGCATAATGCTGAGCAACCAAGCAGAGCTTGAATGGTTGCATTTATATAACAATAATTGGAAGGATTTCTAAGGCCCCTCGGTCTCAGACTAACAGGGGCCCAGTCATTGTTGTATTCTTCTACAAATTGTGCCGTCGAATTAAGTTGTAGTTGGTATTGGATTGAACAGCCGCCGTTCGTCGCACTTGAAACTGTTGATATTTCAGTGGACGATGGAGTTGACGCCGAATTCTGATCTGTGGCTGCTGAGCGGGATAAATACTCTGGGGTCGAAGTGGCATTTGAGCTATTGGCAAATAAATTGCTCCAGAGTTGTGTGGATGGAACTGCCGGAGATATGCTTCTGGCATTGGAGGCTGATGTTATGTTTGTGTTAGCTGCTTCTTTATCTGATGGGAATTGTTGGTGATTTATTGTACCATCAGTACTCGTTTGAATAGTTGAATGCTCCATTGTATTTCTTTGCTTTTTAATTTCTAGTCTGCGTTTGAAAGTAATAATTTAAATTTTTAGCGGTTGGTGATCCGTATAGTTTCGATGCTTTTTTGTTAATGATCACTTGTCGTTGCTGCAGCACCTAAAAATATCAAACAGTGGTTTAGTTTGCCGAAAGGACGAAGGCAAAAAATTTTTAGGTGATTCGTCTTCGTTTGCAAATTATTTACTCACACGCCCACCTTTTTGATTTTGTCAATTTATATGAGCCCTTTCATCTCTCCCTTTCTCCCTCTCACCCTCTCTCTGGCTAACTCTCTCACTGTGATCGCTAAGGAGTGTGTGGTGTGGGAGGAGTAGGATTATTTTGCTCTATCATGTGAAAAGGTTCGAATATTAATTACAAAAATCCTTTGGATTTGTTAAGTGTTAATCTCTTAAAAATTCGCTTAGCTCTGAACAGGAATGATCCAATAGTTTTACAAACTGGATATAATTTAGACTTTTCTTTAAAAAACATCAACCTGAAACAATATCAGTATCATTTAAAAGAAGTTTCATTACAAACTTCTAAATATTCTCTCCGTTCTCTACATATTCTATGCGAGTACAAGTCGACAATTATGACTGCTACCTGAATCATTTACTCGAGGTAAAAATGAGAGTGAAACCATATCCTTCGCGCTCACAGAGAGAGAGTGAGAAAGGCCTCCGTCGTTTTGTCAAACTGAATCAGTGTTTAACGTTCTAGTGGAGTAAGAAAAAAATTCAGATGAAGTTTCTTCTGCCTGAAAATAGGTTTCAGATGAAATGGTACAAAAAAAGTTTCTTCAAATAATGTTTTTCTTACTTTCGTCCTTTCGGTAACTATATCAGTGTTCAACACATGGAATGCTACAATAAAACAAAAGCGCATGGCAGGTAAACTATTTATCAAATATTTTTATTGCCTTTGTCCTTGCGGCAAGGCAATCATATGTTTAACAAATTTAATTATTTTACAACTTAAGTCGAATTTTCTAATATTTTTATTTAACAAATTTAATTATTTTACAAGTTAAGTCGAAGTTTTTATATATTTTTATTGCCTTCGTCCTTGCAGCAACTAAATGAGTGTTTGGCATTCTAGTGGCTGTATCAAAATAGCGTCCTAATTTCAAATACTTCTATAAAAAAATGTTATGAAAATTTAGTTTGAAAATCCAATTTTACCAAAAATACTTATAATACGTCAAGATTCATTTCAGTTTAATATTTTCAATTCTCATAATTTTCAATTAAATTTTCAATTATGTATATCATTTGTCTAAATAATTTCGTTCTATTACGCATAGAAAGTAGAAACTGTGAACGATATCGTTAGAATTGATGGGAGTTGATTTAATTGCTGGTTAAAAAATTAATTTTAACATACTGCGCTCCGGTTCATTAAGCTGAGCGCGAAAATATTTGAGACAACACAAACCTCCAGTAGCAAGAATTCGGCTGCAAACGGAAGAATAAGAATCCGGATCAGGTGGCAGCAGAAACGAGTTAAATTCGTCAATGGATGTCAACTTTCTAACATGTAAAATCAATGTGCTAACTTACATGTCGGTTATCACCGACCATTATTTTTTATTACTGACAAACACGACTTATGCCTTCACATTAGAAGTGGCAAGTTTGTGTTTGCTGCTTGAAATATTCGAAGTCGGTGTAAAGTCGCTACACCAGTAAAAGAGGAGACTTTGCGACTACTCTCTGTTCCTTGGGCTTGATTTGACTACACAATTGGAATATTGAATTTAGTTTTGATCAAACCAGCATAAAGCAGTCATGGAATGAGAGGAATTGCGTTCAAATCGAATTGAAAACGTAGCAAAACTTAACATTTGACTTTCATTTCATTACTCGTGTTGGCTTTCCAACTTAAGCATTGAAGTATAAGTATAGATATAATTACAATTTACAGCTACTCGCGACAATCATTTAAAATATAGGTAGAAAAAACTAAATATTTTGCTTCGAAATATATATTGCGTTCCCTTTGACCAACATTAACAGTTTAATGCGACACTAACTACAAAAGGTTTTTGGTGAATAAATGGGCATGCTTGTGACTACAATTCATTCTTTTTAAACCCTTTGAACAAACAACTTCTTGTAACAATCGAGTTATATATATGCATCATATTCAGCTTATAAAAATAAGTTATTAAAACTACTAAAGTCAATAAACAAAATTCAAATCAAAATTGGTCATAGAGTTATTCCATACAATTGGTAAGTCAGCACGGGCAAGGAAAGGCTCTTGTCCCCTCCAACTCGAATTGATAAATTAGGCGATTAATAAAATTTCCAATAGCAAATAAAATGCGTTTCCAAAGCGTTTCTTTAAATAAGTCGCCCCTTTATTCACAAATTCAGATCACTCATTGAATCTTATTGAATTTATAAATTTCAAAACAATAGTTAAACAAATATACACTCTTAAAGATTCCCCTGTTATTTGTCAATGCATTTTTGAAAAGAACTTATTTTTAAAATTTCAAATGAAAAAAGTCAAATTAAATAAACAATTGAGATGTAAAATTTGTCCACTGTAATCGATAATCTCCATATATATTTTTATAAATTAATTATTTGTTTAATATTAATATTTACTGCCTGTCCCACAGTGCCACTAGATGTAGTTCTATCTCAAAATAAAGAGTTCTACTGCAATTTGATTTCGATATTAATTTTCTAAATTATAAAATTTAGTTCACTCATTCTTTTTTGAGATTTTTTTTTATTTTATTTGGTTTGAATTGAAGCGTAAGTTTCATTATTGTTATATTCAGAAATTGGAGTCGAATTTGAATTTTCATTGAGATCGGACGTATTTTGTTTATTCAAAATTCACATACTCATAGAATATATTTTCAAATTTTAAAATTAATAGAAAAAAAATCTTTAAAATACATAAATTCGTATACAGAATTGTGGAAAAGAAGTAATTTCCCTGATTTTCAATACTTTCCGTATGGATAATCAGATTAACCAATTCGAAAGAAATATTGCACCCACTGAAGTGCCTCCTGATAAAAGCAAGTCTTAGGATTGTGACGATAAGGATATCGAGCAAATAAATGGGAATGGTGTTAATATTAGAAGAACCGAGAACGCATTCACCATTATTCTATTTGGCGTCGGCAACATCAATTTAACACAACGTCAATTCTAATTTTGTATTCCCTAACAGTGTTATGACGATGTTGCCTATTTATCGATAAATAAAACACGCATATCTAATATTTGAACCAGCTGGCTCATTTAGTTTACTATTTTCGGTAAAAGTGTTTTTGGATAAATAAAAAAATTGTGCATACATTAAAATAAAAATGATTTTCTTCTCGATTCGGACTCCAGTGACGAAGAAAATAAAAAAAATTGACAGTGGAAAGAAAACTGCTTAGACAGAAATCTTGTATTTTTAACTTGCCCGATGAGAAGTAGGTAACATATTTGAAGCAATAATTTCCCAAATAATGGATTTTTTATCCTTTTGAAGATTTGAAAGTTATTTTCGGTTAAATAAACCATCTCTTAAACATGTCCTACAAATAAAGGAAATTCAATGGCAATTAGAGACAACATCAACGTCAATTTTGCTTACAAAATACCAAACCTGTGTTAGAAGTCATCGATAAATGGCAATACCGCCAACTAGAATACAGATTTGCAACAAAAGATAAAAACAGTGTTGTTTCCTATTGCCGTTGTCAAATAGAATGCGGAAACTGAGCAAAATAGTCTCTACAAATCAGCATCTCTATCATCTATGGAATTCGGTGAGGATTATGGGAATAGAGAACTGCAAGAATTTATTTAAAGAAATTTGCTCACCCTGTTCAAATTGATTTGTCTGATCTTGACTCTTCCCAAGCATGTCTTACAAATAGGGCAAATCGTTTTCAAATTCTAGGAGAAATTGAAATGAATAAAACAAGCTCAAGCCGAACGCAAGATAGTCATGAAACTAAGAAATCTTTCAAGCCAAAATATGAAAGTTTCTGCACACCTCTTTTTATTTATAATTTAAATATTAAAACCCTTGTGGATCAATTAAGAAGCAAAAATGTCGATTTTAAGATTGTAAATAAATCAAGATATAAAAGCAAACTCAATATTAAAAGAAAATGATATTGATTCGTACTCCTTTACCCCAATAGCTCTGTAGAAATAAATGTTATTTTGCCAGGACTTTATCACAAAACTGATATAGAAGACATCAAAAAGGAACTTGAAATAATGCTGATGAATACCGTGGAAAGAATTTCGTAATTTCAAACAAAATACTCTAAGAAAAATGCTATTGACACAGGGTTGTTTTTAGTTACCTGCTCCCAAACAAAAATGTAAATGATTTAGCTCATATCAGGTATTTATTAAATCAATATGTTTTATGGGAATGTCCAAAGGCGAACTCTTATGAAGTTCAATGTTGGCATTGGGAACAATGGGGCCATTATTCAAGTAATTGTAATCGGTCGCAGGCGTGCTTTAAATGTTCTGAGACACACGGTCCGGGTATTCAATGAAAACTCAAAGCCATTCTGCATTAATTGCGAACAATCGGGACACCCAGCTAATTGGCGTGGTTGCCCATACTTCTTAAAATATACCAACAATAGAAGGGATGGATGTTCTGTAAAATACAATAAAATCTTGTTCCCAAATTTATTTGTTGAAATTTTATTATTAATATATGGTGAATCGAAAAGATTTCTTCTTGGTTCTTTGTACTTTCCTTGTAATTTTAATAGCATTGGTATTTACAACGGCCTAACTTCTATTAAACATTTTTCTCGGAATTATGATGGTGTAATTCTTGGCGGTGAACCCAACGCAAAACATACTCAATGGAGTTACTCTTTTTGAGTGGCTAACAAACCATTAAGACTTTCAGACTCGTTACCATCATTTCCTAATGGAAATTCTTTCTTACATCATTTTATTGTAGGTTCCAATTTAATTATAAATTTTAATTCAAATTTTACTATTAAATCTCTTCCATCCTTTTCAGATCATTTTCCTATACATTTTCTGTTGGAGCTTCCAAATTTGCCCATAACAATTGCCAGGAAACAGAATTGAAAAATTTACATCATTTTATGTATCAGATAAAATAAAAAATTTGTATAAAATTAATTTTCTTGGCAAAAAGATTTGCGTCTTCTTTCCCGGAATATATTTTGCTTTCAAAGCAAATTCAACTTCAAATAATTATTATAAAAGAACAGGTACAAATTTACAATATTTTAGGAAGGTCGAAAAAATCTTTTTCGAACCTTTCAGTAAATGGTCTAGAAATCACTGATGATTCCCAAGAGGTATCGCTCCTTCGTCAGCACTTTTCTTAAATTTACGGTGGTTCTGTGCCTAATAGAGATGTTTCAGAAATTTAAAGCACCATAAATTATAACCTCTCACGAGTATCAAATTCCTCATATAGTTTTGGAAATGAGTTTCAATCATTTAAAATAATCCAAATTAGTACAAGCAGACACTCTTGCCATTGTTTCAGCTTCAATGAACAATAAAAAATCGTCTGGAGTGGACGGAATTGCAAATTTTATTATAAGGAAACTACCAATTATAGCTTTTCAATTTTTGAAAGTTATTTTTAATAATTTAAAAATTTTTCCAATACCGAAAACGCAAAATAATTCTGACATAAGTAACATAAGACCTGTTTCTCTGTTGTCCAACTACTTAAAGAAAAAATGGATGACAATTTGAATTCGTCGTGTATACCTGAGCATCAACATGGATTTAAGAAATCCCATTCTACTCCCCATGCACTGTTAAACTTTCATAACGGCGTGGTAAAAAATTTAAGATCCATTTATCATTAGATCCATTTATCATTAGACTTATTAAAGGATTTGTTTATAAACAGGAAGTTTTATGTTCAATTCAAAAAGGAATCATCAGCCTTTGGTGAAATTAGATGTGGAGTACCTCAGGGTTCCATTTTGGCTCCTCATCTATATAATATTAGACAATGCATTCACAAACACTTTGAAGATACTAACAAGAGGTTTTCTAATGAATATATTTATGAATTCGCAAAAATTAAGCCTTTAGCTTCATACGCTTTTGCCTTAATGAAAAATTTTCTTAATTCACTGGAGTTCATGGAAAATAATAAAATTAAGGATGTTTTAAGCGATCAAGCAGGTTTGAGTTGGGTAAATACTAGTTAGTATTCACCGATAGGACATGTGGGACAGGAAGTCACCCGCTCAAATAGTTTATTGCCAACATTTTATGTTTGTAAAATTAAAGGTTTCTAAGCAAACCTTTAATTAAATTTTCAAAATGTTGTGTCGGGAGCAAGCACTTTTCATTACTGGTAACTCATTTACATTAAAAACAACAAGTTTGTTTCTGTAAAACATTCAACCTAATTAAAACAACACAATAAATATTATAAACCACCCTAATGTCCTCGATTTAAAATTACAGGTTAATGAAAAATACTAAATTACAATTTTTAAATCCAAGAACGATGCAAACTAACCTTGTACTTTAGTTCCATTACCTGCTCACCTAACGAAGTGCTATCGTCATAGATATGAATTATAATATTGAGTACCTGCGGTAAATTGCAGATAAAATCGAAATTTTCTAACCGATTTTTATGGTTAAAAAGTGTTGAATATTTGCTTTAAATTTTTTTAAATTCCATTTTTAAACTGGAAAATATTACGAATTTTCCAGGAAAAAAAATTTTTTCCCTCGTTAGTATTTCTGAATAATTCCAAAATGATAAGAGATAAAGGAAAATGAAAACAATTTTGTTGCACATCTTCTAGTGTTTTACTTCTTAAAATGGGATGACTTGTTCTCGAGTTAGGGTGCAATATGTCTACGTACCTGCCCAATTTAGGGGGAAAAAATTTCCACGTCCATAAAAAAAACTCGACCTGATGGAAAAAACCGAAAACGGATTCGCGTTTAGCACATCAAAATCCATATAGTGCTCATAGTTTCATTTAAAGGAGCGACAAAAAATTATTTTTTGCAGAGCAGCGTTATTCAACATCATTTCGACATGTTTGTTTATTTTTATAATTCGAATAAATGCCTGTTTTTTATTTAACCCAAAAATTTAAGGTTCAAAACGCGTACAAGGAATCGAAAGTGCATCAACACATTGCAAATTTACGTGAAGGAAAACAGCTCCAGGTTCAGTAGATGCTGCTTAATAATTTTGAAGCGTAAAAGCGTTCTCAGCCATCTACTGATTTAATTCTTATCAAAATTCTTACAACTGCCGACCCTCTTTTAATTGAAATATGAAAATAAGGACTTTTTCAGCAGTTATTTAATTTAATTGTATACAAAAATGGAAGAAATTAGTTTTGTGTTCTCTGATAACTTCAGTTAAATTAAATTTAATAATTCGGAAAGATTTAATTTTCTATTTTATATTATAAATTTCTTATTTATTTATCGTCCGTTAAATAAAAAAGAGAACTTTTAATTTTTCTTATTCAATAATTATTTTATTTGTCAAGGACTAGAATAGTTTAATGCTTGCCAACGGCAATTGTCATGTAGAAATCAAATCTTTATATTTTATTTAGGATGTAACAATTATTGGTGAGGTACAAGTGTCTGATGAAGGGCAAGTTCCAGGGTCTGGTGATGCGCTATTGCTCTTCTTTAGGATTGTATCACAGCGTTGGTAGTAAAGTAAATAAGGAACTCGTGGTGTTTGTGGAGACTGGACCTCATTTGCGGTAACTGGTGTCACACAGTGGTCATTGTAACGCAACCAGCTTTCATAGCCGCTGTGGTAGACATCGGCTATGTAATGCCCCTTAGTGACCTGCGGTCCATCATGGTAGACAACAGCAATAAGACGATAAGATTTCTGTTTCCAGGAGTACTTATTGTTGGGCGCTAGGATTTCTGAAAATAATAAACAAACAACGAAGAGAATTATTAAAAAGTTGTAACGACGTAATGAAAAATATACAATTTCGGAAAACAACCACTACAAAACTTAATTCAATTATTTTGAAGGAGTTGAAAATTATATTATGAGATATTTTCAACGGATTTTTAGATAATATTTTATTAAAATAGATTAAAAATATCAAAGTGAATTTAAAGCAGATTGAAAGAAAATAAGAAAATTGTTTAGCAACAAGTCTCTAGTTCGACTTTTATTTTAAATACGGATTTAGTATGAAGTGATTGTTTGCTTTTTGTTTGGATTGGCGAATTAAAAACGTTTTAGTATTAAAAAGTAAACTTTTTTCAAACTTACTTTTTTCAATTTTGAGTGTAAGTGGGTACTGAACTCTCTTTAAAATCTTTGTGCATCCACGTGGGCGATAAGCAAAACATTTCAGATGCAAAATTAGAATTGGGGGCAGCTTTTGCAGGGTCAATTTTTGCCAGGCTACCACTGGCCTGTTAGTCTTAGTGCCAGAAACACCGTCTAATTGCTCACGACTGACCAAAACTTCCAAGGCCTCTTTGACCGAAGCTGCATTCTGGAAAGATATAAAAATTGTGAAATTGAATTAAATATGGAATTTCAACAGAATGACAATTTATACTCACTTCAATATTAAGTTGCAACGTGAAGAAGGGTTGTGTTACGTCCGTGGTATCTTCCCCCTCCCGTTGCAACCGTGAACGCTGCTCGCCACGGAATATATCACTCAGTGGAGTTTCACTATAATTGCAGGATATCTGTGGATGATAAATAGAAATAGATTTGACAATTAAATAACTTTCCATTTACAATTGTTCCGTGTTTTATAAGATCAAAAGAAATAAATGAGACACGATTAGTTTTCTTACCTCCAGCATTTCATAGTGCAATTTATTGAGCATGAAGCTCAAAAACTCTTCCGCGTCTTCTTGTTGGCCTATGGAATGTCCACGACTATCATTCCATAATTTATAGATTTCACTTGGTTCGAATGCGCAGTCATATTGGAAGTCATTGTTATTGGGTGAACATAGACCGCTGGGTAAATCGGAGAACCTTGACATGAATGTGGTCCTGTGAAAACAAAAAACAAAATTCAATGATTTATTTAATTTATTTAAAATTGTTTAAGAAAATAACTTACATGGCATGAATAGCGGGAGTGAGTGCAGGTGCGGGTGCTGAGGTAGCAGCTCTCAGAGGTATCGATCTTATTAAATTGCATAATGCTGAGCAACCAAGCAGAGCTTGAATGGTTGCATTTATATAACAATAATTGGAAGGATTTCTAAGGCCCCTCGGTCTCAGACTAACAGGGGCCCAGTCATTGTTGTATTCTTCTACAAATTGTGCCGTCGAATTAAGTTGTAGTTGGTATTGGATTGAACAGCCGCCGTTCGTCGCACTTGAAACTGTTGATATTTCAGTGGACGATGGAGTTGACGCCGAATTCCGATCTGTGGCTGCTGAGCGGGATAAATACTCTGGGGTCGAAGTGGCATTTGAGCTATTGGCAAATAAATTGCTCCAGAGTTGTGTGGATGGAACTGCCGGAGATATGCTTCTGGCATTGGAGGCTGATGTTATGTTTGTGTTAGCTGCTTCTTTATCTGATGGGAATTGTTGGTGATTTATTGTACCATCAGTACTCGTTTGAATAGTTGAATGCTCCATTGTATTTCTTTGCTTTTTAATTTCTAGTCTGCGTTTGAAAGTAATAATTTAAATTTTTAGCGGTTGGTGATCCGTATAGTTTCGATGCTTTTTTGTTAATGATCACTTGTCGTTGCTGCAGCACCTAAAAATATCAAACAGTGGTTTAGTTTGCCGAAAGGACGAAGGCAAAAAATTTTTAGGTGATTCGTCTTCGTTTGCAAATTATTTACTCACACGCCCACCTTTTTGATTTTGTCAATTTATATGAGCCCTTTCATCTCTCCCTTTCTCCCTCTCACCCTCTCTCTGGCTAACTCTCTCACTGTGATCGCTAAGGAGTGTGTGGTGTGGGAGGAGTAGGATTATTTTGCTCTATCATGTGAAAAGGTTCGAATATTAATTACAAAAATCCTTTGGATTTGTTAAGTGTTAATCTCTTAAAAATTCGCTTAGCTCTGAACAGGAATGATCCAATAGTTTTACAAACTGGATATAATTTAGACTTTTCTTTAAAAAACATCAACCTGAAACAATATCAGTATCATTTAAAAGAAGTTTCATTACAAACTTCTAAATATTCTCTCCGTTCTCTACATATTCTATGCGAGTACAAGTCGACAATTATGACTGCTACCTGAATCATTTACTCGAGGTAAAAATGAGAGTGAAAACATATCCTTCGCGCTCACAGAGAGAGAGTGAGAAAGGCCTCCGTCGTTTTGTCAAACTGAATCAGTGTTTAACGTTCTAGTGGAGTAAGAAAAAAATTCAGATGAAGTTTCTTCTGCCTGAAAATAGGTTTCAGATGAAATGGTACAAAAAAAGTTTCTTCAAATAATGTTTTTCTTACTTTCGTCCTTTCGGTAACTATATCAGTGTTCAACACATGGAATGCTACAATAAAACAAAAGCGCATGGCAGGTAAACTATTTATCAAATATTTTTATTGCCTTTGTCCTTGCGGCAAGGCAATCATATGTTTAACAAATTTAATTATTTTACAACTTAAGTCGAATTTTCTAATATTTTTATTTAACAAATTTAATTATTTTACAAGTTAAGTCGAAGTTTTTATATATTTTTATTGCCTTCGTCCTTGCAGCAACTAAATGAGTGTTTGGCATTCTAGTGGCTGTATCAAAATAGCGTCCTAATTTCAAATACTTCTATAAAAAAATGTTATGAAAATTTAGTTTGAAAATCCAATTTTACCAAAAATACTTATAATACGTCAAGATTCATTTCAGTTTAATATTTTCAATTCTCATAATTTTCAATT
The DNA here is from genome assembly GCA_963675445.1 of Linnaemya vulpina. Taxonomy (NCBI): domain Eukaryota; kingdom Metazoa; phylum Arthropoda; class Insecta; order Diptera; family Tachinidae; genus Linnaemya; species Linnaemya vulpina. The sequence continues at coordinate 36,496,801 of OY776278.1, forward strand.
AAATTTTCAATTATGTATATCATTTGTCTAAATAATTTCGTTCTATTACGCATAGAAAGTAGAAACTGTGAACGATATCGTTAGAATTGATGGGAGTTGATTTAATTGCTGGTTAAAAAATTAATTTTAACATACTGCGCTCCGGTTCATTAAGCTGAGCGCGAAAATATTTGAGACAACACAAACCTCCAGTAGCAAGAATTCGGCTGCAAACGGAAGAATAAGAATCCGGATCAGGTGGCAGCAGAAACGAGTTAAATTCGTCAATGGATGTCAACTTTCTAACATGTAAAATCAATGTGCTAACTTACATGTCGGTTATCACCGACCATTATTTTTTATTACTGACAAACACGACTTATGCCTTCACATTAGAAGTGGCAAGTTTGTGTTTGCTGCTTGAAATATTCGAAGTCGGTGTAAAGTCGCTACACCAGTAAAAGAGGAGACTTTGCGACTACTCTCTGTTCCTTGGGCTTGATTTGACTACACAATTGGAATATTGAATTTAGTTTTGATCAAACCAGCATAAAGCAGTCATGGAATGAGAGGAATTGCGTTCAAATCGAATTGAAAACGTAGCAAAACTTAACATTTGACTTTCATTTCATTACTCGTGTTGGCTTTCCAACTTAAGCATTGAAGTATAAGTATAGATATAATTACAATTTACAGCTACTCGCGACAATCATTTAAAATATAGGTAGAAAAAACTAAATATTTTGCTTCGAAATATATATTGCGTTCCCTTTGACCAACATTAACAGTTTAATGCGACACTAACTACAAAAGGTTTTTGGTGAATAAATGGGCATGCTTGTGACTACAATTCATTCTTTTTAAACCCTTTGAACAAACAACTTCTTGTAACAATCGAGTTATATATATGCATCATATTCAGCTTATAAAAATAAGTTATTAAAACTACTAAAGTCAATAAACAAAATTCAAATCAAAATTGGTCATAGAGTTATTCCATACAATTGGTAAGTCAGCACGGGCAAGAAAAGGCTCTTGTACCCTCCAACTCGAATTGATAAATTAGGCGATTAATAAAATTTCCAATAGCAAATAAAATGCGTTTCCAAAGCGTTTCTTTAAATAAGTCGCCCTTTTATTCACAAATTCAGATCACTCATTGAATCTTATTGAATTTATAAATTTCAAAACAATAGTTAAACAAATATACACTCTTAAAGATTCCCCTGTTAATTGTCAATGCATTTTTGAAAAGAACTTATTTTTAAAATTTCAAATGAAAAAAATCAAATTAAAAAAAACAAATGAGATGTAAAATTTGGCCACTGTATTCGATAATTTCCATATATATTTTTTATAAATTAATTATTTGTTTAATATTAATATTTACTGCCTGTCCCACAGTGCCACTAGATGTAGTTCTATCTCAAAATAAAGAGTTCTACTGCAATTTGATTTCGATATTAATTTCCTAAATTATAAAATTTAGTTCAGTCATTCTTTTTTAAGATTTTTTTTTAATTTTTATTTGGTTTGAACTGAAGCGTAAGTTTCATTATTGTTATATTCAGAAATTGGAGTCGAATTTGAATTTTCATTGAGACCGGACGTATTTTGTTTATTCAAAATTCACATACTCATAGAATATATTTTCGAATTTTAAAATTAATGGAAAAAAAATCTTTAAAATACATACATAAATTCGTATTCAGAATTGTGGAAAAGAAGTAATTTCCCTGATTTTCAATACTTTTCCATATGGATAATCAGATTATTGAATTCGGAAGAAATATTCCACCCATAAAAGTGCCTCCTGATAAAAGCAAGTCTTATGATTGTGAGGATAAGGATATCGAGCAAATAAATGGGAATGGTGTTAATGTTAAAAGAACCGAGAACGCATTGATAAATCATATGCAAGCTTTATAAAATAATACGGAAACTGAGCAAAATAATCTCTACAAATCAAATTTGGTGAGGATTATGGGAATAAAGAACTGCAAGAATTTATTGAAGTCAAAAATAAAAAACGGAAATTTGCTCACCCTGTTCATATTGATTTGTCTGATCTTGAATCGTTTTTAAATTCTAGGAGAAATTTAAATGAATAAAACAAGCTCAAGCCGAACGCAAGATAGTCATGAAACTAAGAAATCCCCCAAGCCAAAATATGAAAGTTTTTGTCTTCCTCTTTTTATTTATAATTTAAATATTACAACCCTTGAGGATCAATTAAAAAGCAAAAATTTCGATTTTAAGATTGTTATTTTGCGTGGATTTTGTCACAAAACTGATATAGAAGACATCAAAAAGGAACTTGAAATAATGCAGCCAAATGCCGTCGAAAGAATTTCGAAATTTCAATCAAAATACTCTAAGAAAAATGCTCTTGACACAGGGTTGTTTTTAGTTACCTGCCCCCAAACAAAATGTAAATGATTTAGCTCATATCAGGTATTTATTAAATCAATATGTTTTATGGGAATGTCCAAAGGCGAACTCTTATGAAGTTCAATGTTGGCATTGGGAACAATGGGGCCATTATTCAAGTAATTGCAATCGGTCGCAGGCGTGCTTTAAATGTTCTGAGACACACGGTCCGGGTATTCAATGAAAACTCAAAGCCATTCTGCATTAATTGCGAACAATCGGGACACCCAGCTAATTGGCGTGGTTGCCCATACTTCCTAAAATATACCAACAATAGAAGGGATGGATGTTCTGTAAAATACAATAAAATCTTGTTCCCAAATTTATTTGTTGAAATTTTATTATTAATATATGGTGAATCCAAAAGATTTCTTCTTGGTTCTTTGTACTTTCCTTCTAATTTTAATAGCATTGGTATTTACAACGGCCTAACTTCTATTAAACATTTTTCTCGGAATTATGATGGTGTAATTCTTGGCGGTGAACCCAACGCAAAACATACTCAATGGAGTTACTCTTTTTGAGTGGCTAACAAACCATTAAGACTTTCAGACTCGTTACCATCATTTCCTAATGGAAATTCTTTCTTACATCATTTTATTGTAGGTTCCAATTTAATTATAAATTTTAATTCAAATTTTACTATTAAATCTCTTCCATCCTTTTCAGATCATTTTCCTATACATTTTCTGTTGGAGCTTCCAAATTTGCCCATAACAATTGCCAGGAAACAGAATTGAAAAATTTACATCATTTTATGTATCAGATAAAATAAAAAATTTGTATAAAATTAATTTTCTTGGCAAAAAGATTTGCGTCTTCTTTCCCGGAATATATTTTGCTTTCAAAGCAAATTCAACTTCAAATAATTATTATAAAAGAACAGGTACAAATTTACAATATTTTAGGAAGGTCGAAAAAATCTTTTTCGAACCTTTCAGTAAATGGTCTAGAAATCACTGATGATTCCCAAGAGGTATCGCTCCTTCGTCAGCACTTTTCTTAAATTTACGGTGGTTCTGTGCCTAATAGAGATGTTTCAGAAATTTAAAGCACCATAAATTATAACCTCTCACGAGTATCAAATTCCTCATATAGTTTTGGAAATGAGTTTCAATCATTTAAAATAATCCAAATTAGTACAAGTAGATACTCTTGCCATTATTTCAGCTTCAATGAACAATAAAAAATCGACTGGAATGGACGGAATTGCAAATTTCATTATAAAGAAACTACCAATTACAGCTTTTCAATTTTTAGAAGTTATTTTTAATAATTGCATAAATAATGCTTATATAAATAATTCCGACATAAGTAACATAAGACCTGTTTCTCTGTTGTCCAATTTGGGGAAGCTGTTTGAAAAAGTACTTGAAGAAAAAATTGATGACAATTTGAATTCTTCGTGTATACCTGATCATCAATTTGGATTTAAGAAATCCCATTCTACTACCCATGCACTGTTAAACTTTCATAACGACGTGGTAAAAAATTTAAGATCCATTTATCATTAGATCCATTTATCATTAGACTTATTAAAGGATTTTTTTATAAATAGCAAGTTTTATGTTCAATTCAAAAAGGAATCATCAGCCGTTGGTGAAATTAGATTTGGAGTACCTCAGGGTTCCATTTTGGCTCCTCATCTATATAATATTAGACAATGCATTCACAAACACTTTGAAGATACTAACAAGAGGTTTTCTGTTGAATATATTTATGAATCCGCAAAAATTAAGCCTTTAGCTTCATACGCTTTTGACTTAATGAAAAATTTTCTTAATTCACTGGAGTTCATGGAAAATAATATAATTAAGGATGTTTTAAACGATCAAGCAGGTTTGGGTTGGGTAAATACTAGTTACTATTCACCGTTAGGACAAGAGGGACAGGAAGGCACCTGCGCAAATAGCTTATTGCCAACATTTTATGTTTGTAAAATTCAAGGTTTCTAAGCAAACCTTTAATTAAATTTTCAAAAATGTTGTGTCGGGAGCAAGCACTTTTCATTACTGGTAACTCATTTACATTAAAAACAACAAGTTTGTTTCTGTAAAACATTCAACCTAATTAAAACAACACAATAAATATTATAAACCACCCTAATGTCCTCGATTTAAAATTACAGGTTAATGAAAAATACTAAATTACAATTTTTAAATCCAAGAACGATGCAAACTAACCTTGTACTTTAGTTCCATTACCTAACGAAGTGCTGCCGTCATAGATATGAATTATAATATTCAGTACCTGCGGTAAATTGAAAACAAAATCTAAATTTTCTAACCGATTTTTATGGTTAAAAAGTGTTGAATATTTGCAATTAAATTCCATTTTTAAACTGGGAAAAATTACGAATTTTCCAGGAAAAATTTTTTTCCCTCGTTAGTATTTCTGAATAATTCCAAAACGATAAGAGATAAAGGAAAATGAAAACAATTTTGTTGCACATCTTCTAGTGTTTTACTTCTTAAAATGGGATGACTTGTTCTCGAGTGCAATATGTCTACGTACCTGCCCAATTTAGGGGGAAAAAATTTCCACGTCCATAAAAAAAACTCGACCTGATGGAAAAAACCGAAAACGGATTCGCGTTTAGCACATCAAAATCCATATAGTGCTCATAGTTTCATTTAAAGGAGCGACAAAAAATTATTTTTTGCAGAGCAGCGTTATTCAACATCATTTCGACATGTTTGTTTATTTTTATAATTCGAATAAATGCCTGTTTTTTATTTAACCCAAAAATTTAATTTAAAAATTTGCCAATTTACATAAAGGAAAACAGCCCCACGTTCATTAGATGCTGTTTAATAATTTTGAAACGTAAAAGCCTTCTCAGCCATCTACTGATTTAATTCTTATCAAAATTCCTACAACTGCCGAACCTCTTTTAATTGAAATATGAAAATAAGGACTTTTTCAGCTTTTCAAAATGGAAGAAATTAGTTTTGTGTTCTCAGATAAATTCAGTTAAATTAAATTGAATAATTCGGAAAGATTTAATTTTCTATTTTATATTATAAATTTCTTACTTATTTATCGTCCGTTAAATGAAAAAGGGAACTTTTAATTTGTCTTATTCAATAATTATTTTATTTGTCAAGGATTAGAATAGTTTAATGCTTGCCAATGGCATTTGTCATATGGAAATCAAATCTTTATATTTTATTTAGGATGTAACAATTATTGGTGAGGTACAAGTGTCTGTATTAACTTGTAATTTCGCCGATGAAGGGCAGGTTCCAGGTTCTGGTGATGCGCTATTGCTCTTCTTTAGGATTGTATCACAGCGTTGGTAGTAAAGTAAATAAGGAACTCGTGGTGTTTGTGGAGACTGGACCTCATTTGCGGTAACTTGTGTCACACAGTGGTCATTGTAACGCAACCAGCTTTCATAGCCGCTGTGATAGACATCGGCTATGTAATGCCCCTTAGTGACCTGCGGTCCATCATGGTAGACAACAGCAATAAGACGATAAGATTTCTGTTTCCAGGAGTACTTATTGTTGGGCGCTAGGATTTCTGAAAATAATAAACAAACAACGAAGAGAATTATTAAAAAGTTGTAACGACGTAATGAAAAATATACAATTTCGGAAAACAACCACTACAAAACTTAATTCAATTATTTTGAAGGAGTTGAAAATTATATTATGAGATATTTTCAACGGATTTTTAGATAATATTTTATTAAAATAGATTAAAAATATCAAAGTGAATTTAAAGCAGATTGAAAGAAAATAAGAAAATTGTTTAGCAACAAGTCTCTAGTTCGACTTTTATTTTAAATACGGATTTAGTATGAAGTGATTGTTTGCTTTTTGTTTGGATTGGCGAATTAAAAACGTTTTAGTATTAAAAAGTAAACTTTTTTCAAACTTACTTTTTTCAATTTTGAGTGTAAGTGGGTACTGAACTCTCTTCAAAATCTTTGTGCATCCACGTGGGCGATAAGCAAAACATTTCAGATGCAAAATTAGAATTGGGGGCAGCTTTTGCAGGGTCAATTTTTGCCAGGCTACCGATGGCGTATTAGTCTTAGTGCCAGAAACACCGTCTAATTGCTCACGACTGACCAAAACTTCCAAGGCCTCTTTGACCGAAGCTGCATTCTGGAAAGATTAAAGATTGAGTTAAATATGGAATTTCAACAGACTGACAATTTATACTCACTTCAATATTAAGTTGCAACGTGAAGAAGGGTTGTGTTACGTCCGTGGTATCTTCCCCCTCCCGTTGCAACCGTGAACGCTGCTCGCCACGGAATATATCACTCAGTGGAGTTTCACTATAATTGCAGGATATCTGTGGATGATAAATAGAAATAGATTTGACAATTAAATAACTTTCCATTTACAATTGTTCCGTGTTTTATAAGATCAAAAGAAATAAATGAGACACGATTAGTTTTCTTACCTCCAGCATTTCATAGTGCAATTTATTGAGCATGAAGCTCAAAAACTCTTCCGCGTCTTCTTGTTGGCCTATGGAATGTCCACGACTATCATTCCATAATTTATAGATTTCACTTGGTTCGAATGCGCAGTCATATTGGAAGTCATTGTTATTGGGTGAACATAGACCGCTGGGTAAATCGGAGAACCTTGACATGAATGTGGTCCTGTGAAAACAAAAAACAAAATTCAATGATTTATTTAATTTATTTAAAATTGTTTAAGAAAATAACTTACATGGCATGAATAGCGGGAGTGAGTGCAGGTGCGGGTGCTGAGGTAGCAGCTCTCAGAGGTATCGATCTTATTAAATTGCATAATGCTGAGCAACCAAGCAGAGCTTGAATGGTTGCATTTATATAACAATAATTGGAAGGATTTCTAAGGCCCCTCGGTCTCAGACTAACAGGGGCCCAGTCATTGTTGTATTCTTCTACAAATTGTGCCGTCGAATTAAGTTGTAGTTGGTATTGGATTGAACAGCCGCCGTTCGTCGCACTTGAAACTGTTGATATTTCAGTGGACGATGGAGTTGACGCCGAATTCTGATCTGTGGCTGCTGAGCGGGATAAATACTCTGGGGTCGAAGTGGCATTTGAGCTATTGGCAAATAAATTGCTCCAGAGTTGTGTGGATGGAACTGCCGGAGATATGCTTCTGGCATTGGAGGCTGATGTTATGTTTGTGTTAGCGGCTTCTTTATCTGATGGGAATTGTTGGTGATTTATTGTACCAGCAGTACTCGTTTGAATAGTTGAATGCTCCATTGTATTTCTTTGCTTTTTAATTTCTAGTCTGCGTTTGAAAGTAATAATTTAAATTTTTAGCGGTTGGTGATCCGTATAGTTTCGATGCTTTTTTGTTAATGATCACTTGTCGTTACTGCAGCACCTAAAAATATCAAACACTGGTTTAGTTTGCCGAAAGGACGAAGGCAATAAAAGTTTTAGGTAATTCGTCTTCGTTTGCAAATTATTCACTCACACGCCCACCTTTTTGTATTTTGTCAGTTTATGTGAACACCTTTTTCTCTCTCCCATTTTCCCTCATACCCTCTCTCTTTGGCTAACTCTAAGGAGTGTGTGGTGTGGGAGGAGTAGGATTATTTTGCTCTATCATGTGAAAAGGTTCGAATATTAATTACAAAAATCCTTTGTTATTAAAAGATATCAACTTGAAACAATATCAGTATTATTTAAAAGAAGTTTCATAACAAACTTCTAAACATTCTCTCCGTTCTCTACATATTCTATGCGAGTACAAGTCGATTATTATGACTGCTACCTGATTCATTTACTCGAGGTAAAAATGAGAGTGAAACCACATCCTTCGCGCTCACAGAGAGAGTGAGAAAGGCCTCCGTCGTTTTGTCAAACTGAATCAGTGTTCAACGTTCTAGTGGAGTAAGAAAAAAATTCAGATGAAATGGTACAAAAAAAGTTTCTTCAAATAATGTTTTTATTACTTTCGTCCTTTCGGTAACTATATCAGTGTTCAACACATGGAATGCTACAATAAAACAAAAGCGCATGGCAGGTAAACTATTTATCAAATATTTTTATTGCCTTTGTCCTTGCGGCAACGCAATCATATGTTTAACAAATTTAATTATTTTACAGCTTAAGTCGAATTTTCTAATATTTTTATTTAACAAATTTAATTATTTTACGACTTAAGTCGAATTTTCTAATATTTTTATTTAACAAATTTAATTATTTTACAACTTAAGTCGAATTTTTTATATATTTTAATTGCCTTCGTCCTTGCAGCAACTAAATGAGTGTTTGGCATTCTAGTGGCTGTATCGAAATAGCATCCTAATTTCAAATACTTCTATAAAAACGTTATGAAAATTTAGTTTGAAAATCCAATTTTACCAAAGATACTTATAATACGTCAAGATTCATTTCAGTTTAATATTTTCAATTCTCATAATTTTCAATAAAATTTTCAATTATGTATATCATTTATCTAAATAATTTCGTTCTATTACGCATTTTTGAAAGTAAAAACTGTGAACGATATCGTTAGAATTGATGGGAGTTGATTTAATTGCTGGTTAAAAAATTAATTTTAAAATACTGCGCTCCGGTTCATTAAGCTGAGCGCGAAAAGATTTGCGACAGCACAAACCCCCAGTAGCAAGAATTCGGCTGCAAACGGAAGAATAAGAATCAGGATCATGGGACTTGGTGGCAGCAGGAACGAGTTAAATTCGTCAATGGATGTCAACTTTCTAACATGTAAAATCAATGTGCTGACTTACATGTCGGTTATCACCGACCATTATTTTTTATTACTGACAAACACGACTTATGCCTTCACATTAGAAGTGGCATGGTCGGTGTAAAGTCGCTACACCAGTAAAAGAGGAGACTTTGCGACTACTCTCTGTTCTTTGGGCTTGATTTGACTACACAATTGGAATATTAAATTTAGTTTTGATCAAACCAGCATAAAGCAGTCATGGAATGAGAGGAATTGCGTTCAAATCGAATTGAAAACGTAGCAAAACTTAACATCTGACTTTCATTTCATTACTCGTGTTGGATTTCCAACTGGGTATGAGTGAATTAAAGCGCTTTATTATTTGCCCATTTTATTTAAATGCATATTAATGCAGTGGTGTTAAGCATTGAAGTATATACAACTAACAAACATGCGTAGATATAATTGCAATTTACAGCTACTCGCGACACTCATTTAAAATATATGTAGGTAGAAAAAACTAAATATTTTGCTTCGAAATATTTATTGCGTTCCCTTTGACCAACATTAACAGTTTAATGCGACACTAACTACAAAACGTTTTTGGAGAATAAATGGGCATGCTTGTGACTACAATTCATTCTTTTTAAACCCTTTGAACAAACAACTTCTTGTAACAATCGAGTTATATATATGCATCATATTCATCTTGTAAAAATAAGTTATTAAAACTACTAAAGTCAATAAACAAAATTCAAATCAAAATTGGTCATAGAGTTATTCCATAAAATTGGTAAGTCAGCACGGGCAAGAAAAGGCTCTTGTCCCCTCCAACTCGAATTGATAAATTAGGCGATTAATAAAATTTCCAATAGCAAATAAAATGCGTTTCCAAAGCGTTTCTTTAAATAAGTCGCCCCTTTATTCACAAATTCAGATCACTCATTGAATCTTATTGAATTTATAAAGATTCCCCTGTTAATTGTCAATGCATTTTTGAAAAGAACTTATTTTTAAAATTTCAAATGAAAAAAGTCAAATTAAATAAACAATTGAGATGTAAAATTTGTCCACTGTAATCGATAATCTCCATATATATTTTTATAAATTAATTATTTGTTTAATATTAATATTTACTGCCTGTCCCACAGTGCCACTAGATGTAGTTCTATCTCAAAATAAAGAGTTCTACTGCAATTTGATTTCGATATTAATTTTCTAAATTATAAAATTTAGTTCACTCATTCTTTTTTGAGATTTTTTTTTATTTTATTTGGTTTGAATTGAAGCGTAAGTTTCATTATTGTTATATTCAGAAATTGGAGTCGAATTTGAATTTTCATTGAGATCGGACGTATTTTGTTTATTCAAAATTCACATACTCATAGAATATATTTTCAAATTTTAAAATTAATAGAAAAAAAATCTTTAAAATACATAAATTCGTATACAGAATTGTGGAAAAGAAGTAATTTCCCTGATTTTCAATACTTTCCGTATGGATAATCAGATTAACCAATTCGAAAGAAATATTGCACCCACTGAAGTGCCTCCTGATAAAAGCAAGTCTTAGGATTGTGACGATAAGGATATCGAGCAAATAAATGGGAATGGTGTTAATATTAGAAGAACCGAGAACGCATTCACCATTATTCTATTTGGCGTCGGCAACATCAATTTAACACAACGTCAATTCTAATTTTGTATTCCCTAACAGTGTTATGACGATGTTGCCTATTTATCGATAAATAAAACACGCATATCTAATATTTGAACCAGCTGGCTCATTTAGTTTACTATTTTCGGTAAAAGTGTTTTTGGATAAATAAAAAAATTGTGCATACATTAAAATAAAAATGATTTTCTTCTCGATTCGGACTCCAGTGACGAAGAAAATAAAAAAAATTGACAGTGGAAAGAAAACTGCTTAGACAGAAATCTTGTATTTTTAACTTGCCCGATGAGAAGTAGGTAACATATTTGAAGCAATAATTTCCCAAATAATGGATTTTTTATCCTTTTGAAGATTTGAAAGTTATTTTCGGTTAAATAAACCATCTCTTAAACATGTCCTACAAATAAAGGAAATTCAATGGCAATTAGAGACAACATCAACGTCAATTTTGCTTACAAAATACCAAACCTGTGTTAGAAGTCATCGATAAATGGCAATACCGCCAACTAGAATACAGATTTGCAACAAAAGATAAAAACAGTGTTGTTTCCTATTGCCGTTGTCAAATAGAATGCGGAAACTGAGCAAAATAGTCTCTACAAATCAGCATCTCTATCATCTATGGAATTCGGTGAGGATTATGGGAATAGAGAACTGCAAGAATTTATTTAAAGAAATTTGCTCACCCTGTTCAAATTGATTTGTCTGATCTTGACTCTTCCCAAGCATGTCTTACAAATAGGGCAAATCGTTTTCAAATTCTAGGAGAAATTGAAATGAATAAAACAAGCTCAAGCCGAACGCAAGATAGTCATGAAACTAAGAAATCTTTCAAGCCAAAATATGAAAGTTTCTGCACACCTCTTTTTATTTATAATTTAAATATTAAAACCCTTGTGGATCAATTAAGAAGCAAAAATGTCGATTTTAAGATTGTAAATAAATCAAGATATAAAAGCAAACTCAATATTAAAAGAAAATGATATTGATTCGTACTCCTTTACCCCAATAGCTCTGTAGAAATAAATGTTATTTTGCCAGGACTTTATCACAAAACTGATATAGAAGACATCAAAAAGGAACTTGAAATAATGCTGATGAATACCGTGGAAAGAATTTCGTAATTTCAAACAAAATACTCTAAGAAAAATGCTATTGACACAGGGTTGTTTTTAGTTACCTGCTCCCAAACAAAAATGTAAATGATTTAGCTCATATCAGGTATTTATTAAATCAATATGTTTTATGGGAATGTCCAAAGGCGAACTCTTATGAAGTTCAATGTTGGCATTGGGAACAATGGGGCCATTATTCAAGTAATTGTAATCGGTCGCAGGCGTGCTTTAAATGTTCTGAGACACACGGTCCGGGTATTCAATGAAAACTCAAAGCCATTCTGCATTAATTGCGAACAATCGGGACACCCAGCTAATTGGCGTGGTTGCCCATACTTCTTAAAATATACCAACAATAGAAGGGATGGATGTTCTGTAAAATACAATAAAATCTTGTTCCCAAATTTATTTGTTGAAATTTTATTATTAATATATGGTGAATCGAAAAGATTTCTTCTTGGTTCTTTGTACTTTCCTTGTAATTTTAATAGCATTGGTATTTACAACGGCCTAACTTCTATTAAACATTTTTCTCGGAATTATGATGGTGTAATTCTTGGCGGTGAACCCAACGCAAAACATACTCAATGGAGTTACTCTTTTTGAGTGGCTAACAAACCATTAAGACTTTCAGACTCGTTACCATCATTTCCTAATGGAAATTCTTTCTTACATCATTTTATTGTAGGTTCCAATTTAATTATAAATTTTAATTCAAATTTTACTATTAAATCTCTTCCATCCTTTTCAGATCATTTTCCTATACATTTTCTGTTGGAGCTTCCAAATTTGCCCATAACAATTGCCAGGAAACAGAATTGAAAAATTTACATCATTTTATGTATCAGATAAAATAAAAAATTTGTATAAAATTAATTTTCTTGGCAAAAAGATTTGCGTCTTCTTTCCCGGAATATATTTTGCTTTCAAAGCAAATTCAACTTCAAATAATTATTATAAAAGAACAGGTACAAATTTACAATATTTTAGGAAGGTCGAAAAAATCTTTTTCGAACCTTTCAGTAAATGGTCTAGAAATCACTGATGATTCCCAAGAGGTATCGCTCCTTCGTCAGCACTTTTCTTAAATTTACGGTGGTTCTGTGCCTAATAGAGATGTTTCAGAAATTTAAAGCACCATAAATTATAACCTCTCACGAGTATCAAATTCCTCATATAGTTTTGGAAATGAGTTTCAATCATTTAAAATAATCCAAATTAGTACAAGCAGACACTCTTGCCATTGTTTCAGCTTCAATGAACAATAAAAAATCGTCTGGAGTGGACGGAATTGCAAATTTTATTATAAGGAAACTACCAATTATAGCTTTTCAATTTTTGAAAGTTATTTTTAATAATTTAAAAATTTTTCCAATACCGAAAACGCAAAATAATTCTGACATAAGTAACATAAGACCTGTTTCTCTGTTGTCCAACTACTTAAAGAAAAAATGGATGACAATTTGAATTCGTCGTGTATACCTGAGCATCAACATGGATTTAAGAAATCCCATTCTACTCCCCATGCACTGTTAAACTTTCATAACGGCGTGGTAAAAAATTTAAGATCCATTTATCATTAGATCCATTTATCATTAGACTTATTAAAGGATTTGTTTATAAACAGGAAGTTTTATGTTCAATTCAAAAAGGAATCATCAGCCTTTGGTGAAATTAGATGTGGAGTACCTCAGGGTTCCATTTTGGCTCCTCATCTATATAATATTAGACAATGCATTCACAAACACTTTGAAGATACTAACAAGAGGTTTTCTAATGAATATATTTATGAATTCGCAAAAATTAAGCCTTTAGCTTCATACGCTTTTGCCTTAATGAAAAATTTTCTTAATTCACTGGAGTTCATGGAAAATAATAAAATTAAGGATGTTTTAAGCGATCAAGCAGGTTTGAGTTGGGTAAATTCTAGTTAGTATTCACCGATAGGACATGTGGGACAGGAAGGCACCTGCGCAAATAGCTTATTGCCAACATTTTATGTTTGTAAAATTCAAGGTTTCTAAGCAAACCTTTAATTAAATTTTCAAAAATGTTGTGTCGGGAGCAAGCACTTTTCATTACTGGTAACTCATTTACATTAAAAACAACAAGTTTGTTTCTGTAAAACATTCAACCTAATTAAAACAACACAATAAATATTATAAACCACCCTAATGTCCTCGATTTAAAATTACAGGTTAATGAAAAATACTAAATTACAATTTTTAAATCCAAGAACGATGCAAACTAACCTTGTACTTTAGTTCCATTACCTGCTCACCTAACGAAGTGCTGCCGTCATAGATATGAATTATAATATTCAGTACCTGCGGTAAATTGAAAACAAAATCTAAATTTTCTAACCGATTTTTATGGTTAAAAAGTGTTGAATATTTGCAATTAAATTCCATTTTTAAACTGGGAAAAATTACGAATTTTCCAGGAAAAATTTTTTTCCCTCGTTAGTATTTCTGAATAATTCCAAAACGATAAGAGATAAGGGAAAATGAAAACAATTTTGTTGCACATCTTCTAGTGTTTTACTTCTTAAAATGGGATGACTTGTTCTCGAGTTAGGGTGCAATATGTCTACGTACCTGCCCAATTTAGGGGGAAAAAATTTCCACGTCCATAAAAAAAACTCGACCTGATGGAAAAAACCGAAAACGGATTCGCGTTTAGCACATCAAAATCCATATAGTGCTCATAGTTTCATTTAAAGGAGCGACAAAAAATTATTTTTTGCAGAGCAGCGTTATTCAACATCATTTCGACATGTTTGTTTATTTTTATAATTCGAATAAATGCCTGTTTTTTATTTAACCCAAAAATTTAAGGTTCAAAACGCGTACAAGGAATCGAAAGTGCATCAACACATTGCAAATTTACGTGAAGGAAAACAGCTCCAGGTTCAGTAGATGCTGCTTAATAATTTTGAAGCGTAAAAGCGTTCTCAGCCATCTACTGATTTAATTCTTATCAAAATTCTTACAACTGCCGACCCTCTTTTAATTGAAATATGAAAATAAGGACTTTTTCAGCAGTTATTTAATTTAATTGTATACAAAAATGGAAGAAATTAGTTTTGTGTTCTCTGATAACTTCAGTTAAATTAAATTTAATAATTCGGAAAGATTTAATTTTCCATTTTATATTATAAATTTCTTACTTATTTATCGTCCGTTAAATAAAAAAGAGAACTTTTAATTTTTCTTATTCAATAATTATTTTATTTGTCAAGGACTAGAATAGTTTAATGCTTGCCAACGGCAATTGTCATGTAGAAATCAAATCTTTATATTTTATTTAGGATGTAACAATTATTGGTGAGGTACAAGTGTCTGATGAAGGGCAAGTTCCAGGGTCTGGTGATGCGCTATTGCTCTTCTTTAGGATTGTATCACAGCGTTGGTAGTAAAGTAAATAAGGAACTCGTAGTGTTTGTGGAGACTGGACCTCATTTGCGGTTACTGGTGTCACACAGTGGTCATTGTAACGCAACCAGCTTTCATAGCCGCTGTGGTAGACATCGGCTATGTAATGCCCCTTAGTGACCTGCGGTCCATCATGGTAGACAACAGCAATAAGACGATAAGATTTCTGTTTCCAGGAGTACTTATTGTTGGGCGCTAGGATTTCTGAAAATAATAAACAAACAACGAAGAGAATTATTAAAAAGTTGTAACGACGTAATGAAAAATATACAATTTCGGAAAACAACCACTACAAAACTTAATTCAGTTATTTTGAAGGAGTTGAAAAAGATATTTTCAACGGATTTTTAGATAATATTTTATTAAAATAGATTAAAAATATCAAAATGAATTTAAAGCAGATTGAAAGAAAATAAGAAAATTGTTTAGCAACAAGTCTCTAGTTCGACTTTTATTTTAAATACGGATTTAGTATGAAGTGATTGTTTGCTTTTTGTTTGGATTGGCGAATTAAAAACGTTTTAGTATTAAAAAGTAAACTTTTTTCAAACTTACTTTTTTCAATTTTGAGTGTAAGTGGGAACTGAACTCTCTTCAAAATCTTTGTGCATCCACGTGGGCGATAAGCAAAACATTTCAGATGCAAAATTAGAATTGGGGGCAGCTTTTGCAGGGTCAATTTTTGCCAGGCTACCGATGGCGTATTAGTCTTAGTGCCAGAAACACCGTCTAATTGCTCACGACTGACCAAAACTTCCAAGGCCTCTTTGACCGAAGCTGCATTCTGGAAAGATTAAAGATTGAGTTAAATATGGAATTTCAACAGACTGACAATTTATACTCACTTCAATATTAAGTTGCAACGTGAAGAAGGGTTGTGTTACGTCGGTGGTATCTTCCCCCTCCCGTTGCAACCGTGAACGCTGCTCGCCACGGAATATATCACTCAGTGGAGTTTCACTATAGTTGCAGGATATCTGTGGATGATAAATAGAAATAGATTTGATAATTAAATAACTTTCCATTTACAATTGTTCCGTGTTTTATAAGATCAAAAGAAATAAATGAGACACGATTAGTTTTCTTACCTCCAGCATTTCATAGTGCAATTTATTGAGCATGAAGCTCAAAAACTCTTCCGCGTCTTCTTGTTGTCCTATGGAATGTCCACGACTATCATTCCATAATTTATAGATTTTACTTGGTTCGAATGCGCAGTCATATTGTAAATCGTTGTTATTGGGTGAACATAGACCGCTGGGTAAATCGGAGAACCTTGACATGAATGTGGTCCTGTGAAAACAAAAAACAAAATTCAATGATTTATTTAATTTATTGAAATAGGAATAACTTAATGATTAACTTAAAATTAAAATTTTTTAAGAAAATAACTTACATGGCATGAATAGCGGGAGTGAGTGCAGGTGCGGTTGCTGAGGTAGCAGCTCTCAGAGGTATCGATCTTATTAAATTGCATAATGCTGAGCAACCAAGCAGAGCTTGAATGGTTGCATTTATATAACAATAATTGGAAGGATTTCTAAGGCCTCTCGGTCTCAGGCTAACAGGGGCCCACTTATTGTTGTATTCTTCTACAAATTGTGCCGTCGAATTAAGTTGTAGTTGGTATTGGATTGAACAGCCGCCGTTCATCGCACTTGAAGCTGTTGATATTTCAGTGGACGATGGAGTTGACGCCGCATTCTGATCTGTGGCTGCTGAGCGGGATAAATACTCTGGGGTCGAAGTGGAATTTGAGCTATTGGCAAATAAATTGCTCCAGAGTTGTGTGGGTGGAACTGCCGGAGATATGCTTCTGGCATTGGATGCTGATGTTATGTTTGTGTTAGCGGCTTCTTTATCTGATGGGAATTGTTGGTGATTTATTGTACCATCAGTACTCGTTTGAATAGTTGCCTGCTCCATTGTATTTCTTTCCTTTTTAATTTCTAGTCTGCGTTTGAAAGTAATAATTTAAATTTTTAGCGGTTGGTGATCCGTATAGTTTCGATGCTTTTTTGTTAATGATCACTTGTCGTTGCTGCAGCACCTAAAAATATCAAACACTGGTTTAGTTTGCCGAAAGGACGAAGGCAATGAAAGTAAATAAAGTAATTTGCGTTTGCAAATTATTCACTCACACGCCCACGTTTTTGTATTTTGTCAGTTTATGTGAACCTTTTTCTCTCTCCCTTTCTCCCCCTTACCCTCTCTCTGGCTAACTCTCTAACTCTCTCACTGTGATCGCTAAGGAGTGTGTGGTGTGGGAGGAGTAGGATTATTTTGCTCTATCATGTGAAAAGGTTCCAATATTAATTACAAAAATCCTTTGGATTTGTTAAGTGTTAATCTCTTAAAAATTCGCTTAGCTCTGAACAGGAATGATCCAATAGTTTTACAAACTGGATATAGTTTAGACTTTTCTTTAAAAAACATCAACCTGAAACAATATCAGTATCATTTAAAAGAAGTTTCCTTACAAACTTCTAAATATTCTCTCCGTTCTCTACATATTCTATGCGAGTACAAGTCGACAATTATGACTGCTACCTGAATCATTTACTCGAGGTAAAAATGAGAGTGAAACCACATCCTTCGCGCTCACAGAGAGAGTGAGAAAGGCCTTCCTCGTTTTGTCAAACTGAATCAGTGTTTAACGTTCTAGTGGAGAAAGAAAAAAATTCAGATGAAATGGCACAATAAAAGTTTCTTCTGCCTGAGAATAGGTTTCACGTGAAATGGTACAATGAAAGTTTCTTCAAATAATGTTTTTATTGCTTTCGTCCTTTCGGTAACTAAATCAGTGTTCAACACATGGAATGCTACAATAAAACAAAAGCGCATGACAGGTAAACTAATAATCTAATATTTGTATTGCCTTTGTCCTTTCGGTAAAGCAAACATGTGTTTAACAAATTTAATTATTTTACAACTTAAGTCGAATTTTCTAATATTTTTATTTAACAAATTTAATTATTTTACAAGTTAAGTCGAAGTTTTTATATATTTTAATTGCCTTCGTCCTTGCAGCAACTAAATGAGTGTTTGGCATTCTAGTGACTGTATCAAAATAGCATCCTAATTTCAAATACTTCTATAAAAAACGTTATGAAAATTTAGTTTGAAAATCCAATTTTACCAAAGATACTTATAAAACGTCAAGATTCATTTCAGTTTAATATTTTCAATTCTCATAATTTTCAATTATATCATTTGTCTAAATAATTTCGCTCTATTACGCATATTTTAAAGTAACAACTGTGAACGGTATTGTTAGAATTTATGGGAGTTGATTTAATTGCTGAGCGCGAAAATATTTGAGACAACACAAACCTCCAGTAGCAAGAAATCACGATCATGGGACTTCAGGTGGCAGCAGAAACGAGTTAAATTCGTCAATGGATGTCAACTTTCTAACAAGTTATTTCTGTGATTCCTATGAAATGAAAGTGAAAACTTTGGAAATTCCACCTAGACCATTTTTATTTTATTTTTTTGAAAAATACTTTGAAAAGAATGTTCGAAAAGGATCGATGTGACTTGATTATTACTGGAATTGATTCTATTGAGTTAAATAACTACTGACTATTTGGCTTGGGAATGAGTTAGGCGATTAATAAAATTTCCAATAGCAAATAAAATGCATTTCCAAAGCGTTTCTTCAAATAAGTCGCCCCTTTATTCACAAATTCAGATCACTCAATAAATCTTATTGAATTTATAAAGATTCCCCTGTTAATTGTCAATGCATTTTTGAAAAGAACTTATTTTTAAAATTTCAAATGAAAAAAGTCAAATCAAATAAACAATTGAGATGTAAAATTTGTCCACTGTAATCGATAATTTCCATATATATTTTTTAGAAATGAATTATTTGTTTAATATTAATATTTAGTGCCTGTCCCACAGTGCCATTAGATGTAGTTCTATCTCAAAATAAAGAGTTCTACTGCAATTTGATTTCGATATTAATTTCCTAAATTATAAAATTTAGTTCACTCATTCTTTTTTAAGATTTTTTTT
Organism: Linnaemya vulpina; assembly: GCA_963675445.1. Classification (NCBI taxonomy): domain Eukaryota; kingdom Metazoa; phylum Arthropoda; class Insecta; order Diptera; family Tachinidae; genus Linnaemya; species Linnaemya vulpina. The sequence goes on from OY776278.1 coordinate 36,516,122, forward strand.
TTATTTTTATTTTTTCAAAGCAAATTGAACTTCAAATAATTATTATAAAAGAGCAGGTACAAATTTACAATATTTTAGGAAGGTCGAAAAAATCTTTTTCGAGCCTTTCAGTAAATGGTTTAGAAATCACTGATGATTCTTAAGAGGTATCGCTCCTTCGTCAGCACTTTTCTTCAATTTACGGTGGTTCTGTGCCTAATAGAGGAGTTTCAGAAATTGAAAGCACCATAAATGATAACCTCTCACGAGTATCAAATTCCTATATAGTTTTGGAAATGAATTTCAATCATTCAAAATAATCCAAATTAGTACAAGCAGACACTCTTGCCATTGTTTCAGCTTCAATGAACAATAAAAAATCGACTGGAATGGACGGAATTGCAAATTTTATTATAAGGAAACTACCAATTATTATAGCTTTTCAATTTTTTAAAGTTATTTTTAATAATTTAAAAAATTTTCCAATACCGAAAACGCAAAATAATTTTGAGATAAGTAACATAAGACCTGTTTCTCTGTTGTCCAATTTGGGGAAGCTGTTTGAAAAAGTACTTGAAGAAAAAATGGATGAAAATTTGAAAAGAAATCCCCTTCTAGTACCCATGCACTGTTAAAATTTCATAACGACGTGGTAAAAAATTTAAGATCCATTTATCATTAGAATTATTAAGGGATTTTTGTTATAGATAGGAAGTTTTATGTTCAATTCAAAAATGAATCATCAGCCTTTGGTGAAATTAGATGTGGAGTACCTCAGGGTTCTATTTTGACTCCTCATCTATATAATATCTTCCTTTACGATTTTCCACATTGTCATGGAATCTCGCCGATTGTTACTTTACGAATTTTATCCTCATATTTAACAACAGTTAATAACTAGTACAAATTTTGGGGAATAAAAATAAATGTTTTTAAGAACGCATCTGGGAAATGCAAAAATTCTGTTCTTGCAGAAACGAAACAGCTTAGATTGTTTTTTGCTGGAAATGAGATTCCGTTTGTTGATAATTTTAAATATTTAGCGGTTCATTTTACTAAACTTTTGAAGTTTAATTTGCATGCCAGAGTTTCTCTTGATAAAGCCAAGTGGATAAGAATGTCTTTTGCAAGATTATTGAGTTCTAAGTATTTACAAAAAACACAAAGTTGCTTATATATAAAATTAGGGTGTTCACACTTTGTGCTATTTAGTCATATTTTCATAAAGTCATATAATTTTAGACCAGTTTAAGAAAGTTGTTGTTAAGCTGCATATAAAAAAGTCATAAAATAATAGCACTCTTTAAGGTATGTTTTTGTGTTGTCATAAAATGACAACTCTAGAGCTCTAGAGATCTGAGTCGAACGGCTGAAAATCTTAAGGCGAGGCGGCGACAGTATATTCTTACCTATATGTCTGTACATTAAACCACATATTTATAACAAGAAATAAACTAAAAGAGCACTAAATCGCAAAAAATAAATTTTTTCCCGTTTAACTTACGTAGCGTATACCGCTTCAAAAAATGTATTCAGCTCATAATAAGGCAGCAGCTGTTAGAGTTTATAGATACAAATTTATTTTGCAGACAAAGTTATGTCGGGTTGTTCACACTAGTCATATTTTAAGTGCTATTATTTTATGAATAATGATTTTAGAACTATAGTGTGAAACCCCCAAATGTGTATAAGGCCAGTCCAATTATATGCTTTTTCAATTTGGGTTTCCTTTTCCCCTACGGTAATGAGTAAGCTTGAAATATTTGCGCGAATATTTGATGGAAAAAACCGAAAACGGATTTGCGTTTAGCACATCAAAATCCATATAGTGCTCATAGTTTCATTTAAAGGAGCGACAAAAAATTATTTTTTGCAGAGCAGCGTTATTTAACATCATTTCGACATGTTTGCTTATTTTTATAATTCGAATAAATGCCTGTTTTTTATTTAACCCAAAAATTTAAGGTTCAAAACGGGTACAAGGAATCGAAAGTGCATCAACACATTGCAAATGTACGTGAAGGAAATATAATAATTTTGAAGCGTTAAAGCGTTCTGAGCCATCTACTGATTCAATTCTTATCAAAATTCTTACAACTGCCGCACCTCTTTTAATTGAAATATGAAAATAAGGACTTTTTCAGCTTTTCAAAATGGAAGAAATTAGTTTTGTGTTCTCAGATAAATTCAGTTAAATTAAATTGAATAATTCGGAAAGATTTAATTTTCTATTTTATATTATAAATGTCTTACTTATTTATCGTCCGTTAAATGAAAAAGGGAACTTTTAATTTGTCTTATTCAATAATTATTTTATTTGTCAAGGATTAGAATAGTTTAATGCTTGCCAATGGCATTTGTCATGTGGAAATCAAATCTTTATATTTTATTTAGGATGTAACAATTATTGGTGAGGTACAAGTGTCTGATGAAGGGCAAGTTCCAGGGTCTGGTGACGCGCTATTGCTCTTCTTTAGGATTGTATCAGAGCGTTGGTAGTAAAGTAAATAAGGAACTCGTGGTGTTTGTGGAGACTGGACCTCATTTGCGGTTACTAGTGTCACACAGTGGTCATTGTAACGCAACCAACTTTCATAGCCCCTGTGATAGACATTGGCTATGTAATGCCCCTTAGTGACCTGCGGTCCATCATGGTAGACAACAGCAATAAGACGATAAGATTTTTGTTTCCAGGAGTACTTATTGTTGGGCGCTAGGATTTCTGAAAATAATAAACAAACAACGAAGAGAATTATTAAAAGGTTGTAACGACGTAATGAAAAATATACAATTTCGGAAAACAACCATTACAAAACTTAATTCAATTATGTTAAAGGAGTTAAAAATTATATTATGAGATGTTTTCAACGGATTTTTAGATAGTAAAAATATCAAAATGAATTTAAAGCAGATTGAAAGGAAATAAGAAAATTGTTTAGCAACAAGTCTCTAGTTCGACTTTTATTTTAAATACGGATTTAGCATGAAGTGATTGTTTGCTTTTTGTTTGGATTGACGAATTAAAAACGTTTTAGTATTAAAAAGTAAACTTTTTTCAAACTTACTTTTTTCAATTTTGAGTGTAAGTGGGAACTGAACTCTCTTTAAAATCTTTGTGCATCCACGTGGGCGATAAGCAAAACATTTCAGATGCAAAATCAGAATTGGGGGCAGCTTTTGTAGGGTCAATTTTTGCCAGGCTACCACTGGCCTGTTAGTCTTAGTGCCAGAAACGCCGTCTAATTGCTCACGACTGACCAAAACTTCCAAGGCCTCTTTGACCGAAGCTGCATTCTGGAAAGATATAAAGATTGTGAAATTGAATTAAATATGGAATTTCAACAGACAGACAATTTCTACTCACTTCAATATTAAGTTGCAACGTGAAGAAGGGTTGTGTTACGTCGGTGGTATCTTCCCCCTCCCGTTGCAGCCGTGAACGCAGCTCGCCACGGAATATATCACTCAGTGGAGTTTCACTATAATTGCAGGATATCTGTGGATGATAAATAGAAATAGATTTAACAATTAAATAACTTTCCATTTACAATTGTTCCGTGTTTTATAAGATCAAAAGAATTAAATGAGACACGATTAGTTTTCTTACCTCCAGCATTTCATAGTGCAATTTATTGAGCATGAAGCTCAAAAACTCTTCCGCGTCTTCTTGTTGGCCTATGGAATGTCCACGACTATCATTCCATAATTTATAGATTTCACTTGGTTCGAATGCGCAGTCATATTGGAAATCATTGTTATTGGGTGAACATAGACCGCTGGGTAAATCGGAGAACCTTGACATGAATGTGGTCCTGTGAAAACAAAATTCAATGATTTATTTAATTTATTGAAATAGGAATAACTTAATGATTAACTTAAAATTAAAATTGTTTAAGAAAATAACTTACATGGCATCAATAGCGGGAGTGAGTGCAGGTGCGGTTGCTGAGGTAGCAGCTCTCAGAGGTATCGATCTTATTAAATTGCATAGTGGTGAGCAACCAAGCAGAGCTTGAATGGTTGCATTGATATAGCAATAGTTGGAAGGATTTCTAAGGACTCTCGGTCTCAGACTAACAGGGGCCCAGTTATTATTGTATTCTTCTACAAATGAATTAAGTTGTAGTTGGTACTGGATTGAACAGCCGCCGTTCGTCGCACTTGAAACTGTTGATATTTCAGTGGACGATGGAGTTGACGCCGAATCCTGATCTGTGGCTGCTGAGCGGGATAAATACTCTGGGGCTACAAATGGCAGATTTTTTATTGAAGTCGCAGTGGCATTTGAGCTATTGGCAAATAAATTGCTCCAGAGTTGTGTGGGTGGAACTGCCGGAGATATGCTTCTAGCATTGGAGGCTGATGTTATGTTTGTGTAAGCGGCTTCTTTATCTGATGGGAATTGTTGGTGATTTATTGTACCATCAGTACTCGTTTGAATAGTTGAAGACTCCATTGTATTTGTTTGCTTTTTAATTTCTAGTCTGCGTTTGAAAGTAATAATTTAAATTTTTAGCGGTTGGTGATCCGTATAGTTTCGATGCTTTTTTGTTAATGATCACTTGTCGTTGCTGCAGCACCTAAAAATATCGTGCCGAAAGGACGAAGGCAATAAAAGTTTTAGGTGATTCGTCTTCGTTTGCAAATTATTTACTTACACGCCTTAAAAATTGTTTAGCGTCAACGCCCACCTTTTTATTTTGTCAGTTTGTATGAACTACTACAACTCTCTCATCCTTTTTCCCTCTCACCCTCTCTCTCTAACTCTATCACTGTTTGATCTAAGGAGTGTGTGGAATGTGAGGAGTAGGATTATTTCTCATTGTCATGTGAAAAGGTTCCACATGAATTTTTATTTTATTTATATATATATATATATATATATATATATATATATATATATATATTGTATATTCTTTAGTTTGTCGAGTGTGCGCATACACAAACGAATTTCATATATAAAGGAATTTCCGTTACGAGAGATAACACAAAAAAATGTTTCAAGTAGATAATGATTTTTATTGATTTCAATGCAGATTTAATTATAAATTTAACATATTTTTATTTATTGTATTTTCAATTGGATTGATTTATTAGTTAATAAATTTTTTACACATCTTGAAATTTTATAAAATTAAACAAAGTTTTTTAAGAATTCGCATTATTAGAATAAACTGAACAATTGGTTTTAGTTTAATATTTTATTAATTATTTTATTAATCTGTTTAAATATTATTTTTTTATAAGCTTAATAATTTGTTTATTTTTGCTAGTATGTACTGTTTTTCTTTTGTTTTTGTCTAAAATTTTTTTGTATTTAAATATTTATAAAAATTAATATTATTTTGTTGTTTAGCGTTCATTTATTCTTAAGTTTTATTTTATTTGTAATAAAAAATATGTCATATTTCTGTATATTTTTAATAAGTGCACTTGCCAATTGTTGTTTTTTCTTCATATTTATAACTATAACTATTTTTGTTGTTTTCTATTTTCTGTTATAATTTGTTGCTATTTTTGCATTTATATTAGATACATATAAATATATGAAATTAATATTTAATTATGATATTTTTAAAATTCATTTCATATTAAATGGTTCATATTTGTTTATGTAACTTTTTTAATTTTATTTTATAAAATATTTTAACTTATTGTTTTATACCCTTGAAGAGCGCGTAAAAATTTTTTCCTTCCCAAATTTTATGAAAAGTAATAGTGCAAAAAAGCAATTGCTATATCAAATCCTAATAAACCAAAAGAACAATATTAATTTCATGGGAATTGATTTAATTGCTGGTTAAACAGTTGATTTTACAATACTGCGCTCCAGTTCATTGCAGCATAAGCTGAGACACAGAATTCTCATAGTTAAGGCTGCAAACGGAAAAATAAGAATCAGGATCATGGGACTTGAGCCTACTAGTGAATTTTAAAGGTGACAGCAGAAACGAATTAAATTCGTCAATGGATGTCCACCTTCTAAGATATTGTTTTTGTGATCTCAATTCGAAAATAGAGCTTTTGTCCACTTAATCTATTTCCTATGAAAACGTTGAGGATTCCACATTTGGAAAGTATCGGGGCGCAGATGCAATTTCATTGTTTGCCTTAGGAATAAGTTAGGCGATGACCCGGCATCGATAGAAAAAACATTTCTTTGAGAATGTATCCATAAATTATTGTTCTGCGTTTCAGTTGAAATATAATATTTTCATTTTCAAAACATTTCTTTAAACAAGTCGCATTCCTTAAAAGCCCTTTTATTAACAAATTCGTTTCAGAAATATAAACGACTGCACATGAAGTCGTATGGAGTTTCAAAATAACATTCAACAAATATGCCCTCTTAAAAAATATTCCATTTTGATTAAATCCCCTCTTCCTAAAATGCATCTTTTTAAAAGAATATATTTTGATAAATTACATATTATGAAAGAAAATTACAAAAACAAATGCCATGTAAAATTTTTCCACGATGTTTTCAGCAAAATTTTCCATATATATTTTTTACAAATGATTTATTTGTTTAATATTAATATTTACTGCCTGTCCCACAGTGCAGTTCTGTCGAACAAATACATTTAAAACAAAACAAAAAAATGTTAGAAGAGTTCTACTACAATTTCATTTCCGTATTCATTTTCTATTTAAGTTTCTCTTTTATATTGTAAAATTTAGTTCAGCCATTCTTTTTATTAACCCTAGATGGTTACTGTTCGTCGAATCGACGAAGCTCATTTACGCTTTATCATATAACATTGTTTCTTATTAAATTCGTAGCGAATTTTAAGAGAGAAAAAAGTGTACATGCTTTTTTTTAATTATTTTTTGAATGAATTATTTTTTTTATTATTTTTTAACTTCAAAAATTGTTTTCCTAGAACTATTTTTAAAAATTGTTCGTCGATTCATAACGTACAAAAATGAAGAGTAACCATACGGGGTTAAGAACCTTTATTTATAATCTATTTGATGTTTAATTCAAGTTTCAGTTATTTTATTTTTATATTAGGAACCTACTTGAAGCAAAAAAATAATAATAAAAGAAAAGTTATTTCATAAATCATTAACTGTTCTAATCATATATAAAAATATTTGAGGTTTATTAAAGCCTCTATAAAAATTTGTCAAATAAACAGTAAATAAGCATAATATATTAGGTCTGTTCCAGCTGCATAACAAAACAGCCGGAAGTCGCACAAATGAGTCCAAACTTTTTTTTATAATTTTGAGAGAAATTTAAAGAGTAATATTTTTCATTTCCTTTACAAAATTGTAGGAAAATCCGATTATTTACAATAAGTTGAACCGTCTGTCAAAATTTCAAAGCCGTTCTTTTTAGTTCAAATATTGCAAAAGTAGTGGCAAAAAACTTAAAGACCGATTTTAGAAAAAATTTATGACACTGATTGCCTGTTTTTGTAATTAAAATAGACATTTTCATTTGGGACTTTATACACAGAGAAAAATAAAATTCAATTTTTTTATTGTTGTTTCAACATCAATACCCAGACGAACATTTTTTTATAAGCTGCTTATAAGACAAATTTTCTATACGAAATTAAAAAAACTTATGTCGCACCATTTCATTGAAAATTCAATTTTAGAATTTCAGACCGATTTCTAGTGAGTTCGTGGCAGAGGCAGTAATTTTATTCAGATACTGTTCGAATTTATACCTTAATCAACAATGGAATTCGAAAGGATTTGCTTTCGAATCGAGTTACAGAGTAACTTCTCTGCTGGTCTATGCGTGAAAGCTTTTATGGTGTTTATCGACATGAACATGTATTTAAAAATAATGCGAAATAACGAGCCAACATATAAAATAAATTATACTTTCGAAAAGAACCAAATATTTAAATATTACTTTTATGACAAACAAAAATATTTATCTTAATAGGCCCATAGATGTATACTGCTGTTGCTGATGCAATAAGAATGAGTTGGTACATTAGAATTTGGATCACTCAGATAATTTCGGATGCAACATTAAAAAAGCATTGAATTTAAAATGAACTCGTACTGCCGATCAACAGCGGTATGAATTCATTTATATTTTTTGCAAAATTTAATTTGTGATTCAAAATAGAATAAATAAATAAAAAGAAAAACTAAATATTGTCCAAACATTTCCAATAAAATTAATATTAAGAAATTTAAACTGATTGATGACTGTATTTGAGAATCATAAATTTCACATGTATACGATGTTCTCATGGGCAGTAGCTGGCAGCAGAATATGTCTATGGACCGATACCTAAATGTATTAAGAACTCTTTTTTTTAGAAATTTTGCTGCTAATTGAAAACCTACTAATCTTACTACTCTTTTTACATGCAAATTGTATAAACTAAATTATAATTTTGTTGCTTTCAATTAAATATTATTTGTACAAATACTAGAACACCCCAGAAATATCTGCTGCACCAATCGTATTCTATCTTATTCAAGTTCTTTAAGGAAAATATACGCATATAAAGTTTTAATTTTGAAACATAAACAAGTTTTAGGCCTTTTTATTTAACTTTTCTATTCTCTGCCATCAGTTTCGTAAACAAGTTAGTAAATATCAATGATATAATGAAATTGGTGTTTGTGAACTCTGCAATAGATTAATTATATGCAAGAACTAGTAGTTTTAGAACGAGTTCTGGAAAAGCAATTCCTGGGATGTTTGTTATATTGAATTAAATGGTTTCTCTTATAATTAATGCATTAGTTTTTACTATTTTGGTTTTTTTGTTTATTCACATTATAAAAATAGAAATTTTTTATATTTGGGATCAGAAATATTACTTATTTGTTTATTTAATATTGCATTTGTTGTTTTTTTTTTTTCTTTTTTTAATATTGGCACAACTTATATATTTTACATTAATTATATTATTTTTATTTTAATTTTATTCTTGTTTCCTTTTTATATCTTCTGTAAAGTTTAAAATTTAGTTTGTGTTACTATAGCCTGATTCGGTATCAACCAAAAATATATTTAAAAAAAAACTGTGGATTTCCAAAGCGAAGGTACTATTAAGCTGGATAAATAATGGCATATACATATAAACTTAGTTTTGTCAATTTTGTATAAAAATGATATAAAATCTAAGTCAATTAATATAAAATTATTTTTATAATTTGTGTATTTCTAGTATAATGAATATTTATTTGAAATAAATACAGTATACATACAATATAATTTATCGAAACATTTATTTCAGTCAGGCCATACCATAATTTTGAAATCAATATCATCATATTTATTAATTAATCAGCACCACTTATCATAATTATTATAATTAAATTTATATTTATGTTTCCTTTATAACTTGTCATATACATTTTTATGTTAATTTTCTTCATTTTTAATTACTCATTTAAATATTAGTGCAGAATTTGGCTTTTTCGGGAAGTAGTTGTTAAATTAATATTTTTTTTTATTAACAAGCCGATATAAATTTTTAAGGGATTCATCAAACATGTAAATCATAATTTAAATTCTTTTCGTTTTGTTGATTTAAAAGAAAAAATTAATTGGACAATAACCAATGTTTTAATCGTTATATCTATGCATAAATAGATTATTTATATATCTTAACAGTATTATGTATTTAGATTTAATACAATCTAAGAATATTTTATTGCTTATGTGTACATATTATGAAAGAATTAATTGATTTATTACAGAATAATATTGTTCAATATTATTTAAGAAATATAAAAACATACAGTCTATTCACAAAATTCTTTACAAAATCGCAATCGAGTTATAAAATTATATTTTTGTTCGAACCTATTTAAATGACATGCAAAGTTTGTGTTTAATCGCCGGAAATTTCTAAACGTAAAAACATAAATTATGGGTGCCAGAGATATTCTGTGTTTCGATTCAAAAAGTAAATCGTAGGAACGAACAAATAAGTTATTATCTTCTTTTTGAGTAGCTATCGAATATTGAATGAATCATTTGCAAAAATTAACTGTCCTCATAAACATGTATAACACTCTTGCATATGGATATTTGCACAGAAAATTTTGTTTCGCGCGGAACGCCAAAGAATTAGGCTTTTTAACAGAAGCAATGACGAAGCAACTTGTCAAATATTACAGTTATCTTTGGAACTGCGGACATATTTGTTAATTTTAAAATGAAATCTTGTATCGCACGTTCTGAAAGTGCTCCTAAAGACGTAAAACTAACACCTGTAATTTGTGTAGCATATCCACACCAATTTATTTTTTATTTGCATTTATATTTTACACTGGTCAGCAATTGGAAACGTTCTTTAATGCTTCAGATATGTATGTACATAGCGAAGAAACCTGGCCACCCAAAGCTTCTTGTACTGTTTCAAAATTAAAATTTTTTAGTTGAACATTTTTGTGAAATATTTTGATTGAGGTCCTCTTAATGCTACTGCAAAGAGGGTATTATTTTTTAAATTTAAATTAATTTTTAGGTACAATAAACTAGTGAATATCTATTAATATCATGTCTTCTATTTATTTGAAGGTAAATGTTTAGTAAAACTTTTTACGATTTTAATGAAAAATATATTGTACAGATTAAAAATGTTCTTTAAAGATTAATCTCTTAAGATTAAATATGTTCCTTCTTTTGTTTCTTTTTCAATGCCGATTTAAAAAGCCAGAATGCTGATGGCATTTTAATTTAATGCTTATTTGTTTATTTATGTTGTTAATATCAATAAACATACTGTTTTAAGAACATGCTGAAAGACTTTTTGCGTTTCTCAAACCGTAAGAAAGTCGAAAAGATGGACGTATAGGATTATAATTCAAATTATCAAATCAATCAATTCCTAAATTTGTAATTAAAAGTTTTTAAGCATTTGTTTCATATTCGCAAGTATATGCTAATTATGAGCAATTAATAAACATATATTAGCACTATTTTTTAAAATTTACTGAAAAAAAACACATTTAATATGTACTTAATACTAAATAATATTTAAAAAATGCATATTTATAAAAATAATAAAGATGCAACCATAACTATTAATTCATTCATATATAATACATTGTATTGGAAAGTTAAGTAATTCCGATTGATATTAATTGAAAATTTAAAGTATTAACGGTTCAAGTCAGTCCGATCTATTTGCAAGCTATATTTGATATAAAATGACAGGAAACTCTACAAATTTTTAAAACAGTTTCCGAATTTTTCTTTAAGAATGATTTGAAATGGAAGCGGTCTTTTATATCTTTTAGTGGGATCAAGAAGTATTTTGGTGAACAATGCATTCAACATATAACACTATCTACTCTAGCTATGAACATCACAGCGTAGTTATAATAAATATATTTTTACAACAACAATGATAGTAAAATACATCTATAAACTATAGATGGATTTAAGTCTTTTTCAGATAGTAAATTTTTCGTTTGACAATTTTAAAAAGTATTTTTCATATGTGATATAAGGTTCCAGTATTATTGATTCTGTTATCCAGGTCTAAAATATTTAATTTTGCATACACTATCGATGATCTGAAGTAGAAAAGCCTTAATTGACAACTATTGTTTGTATTATGAACAATAATTTTGTTGTGCTTTGACCTTCTCCTTTAAAGTAACAATTATTTGTGTTAGGGCCTTCCTACTTGAGAACTACGATATATATGTATGTGCTCAAATACTTTTAAAATTTTAGGAACATTTTCCATTACAAAATATTTTAGTCTTTTTAAATGTTGTTTGAATTTTCTTCTAAAAGTATACTTTAATACAAAAATTTTAAAATATATACTAAATATGTTGCTTACTTAAATTTGGAAAATATATACTAAATAGTTTTTAATAGACATAATGGGAGCCTAAACAAATAATTAAAATAGTGCAAAAATTTAAAAAACAACTGTTAAAGTGAAATAAATTTTTGTTTCTGTTACAACACTTAAATTTGAAATAGGTTCGTCTTATATGAATTCTTAAGTTATTTGTGAGATCAAACTGAAGACGTTACATGTCAATAGCTTGAATATTAATTGCAAATAATATAAACAAAAGTGTGATATCATCCACTTTTCCAATGCTTGTTTATAGTTGCGAAAATTCATTATTTTTACCGATTGTGGCTTCATTAAAACTCACAAACAATAAATACAATGAATATCTAGTATTATCTAAGTATATGTATATGTGTCACTATATAATTATGGTTGTATCATGAAGTATATTTTTGTATATTAATGATATTAAGAAAACCTATATTATTTACTGCCTTATTCAAAACGAAAATCATTTTTATATATACTATTTATATATTTAAAAATATCTCTTGTTGATCAAGTCTTAAGTATTTTTAATAAGACGTAATTATAATTTAGATGAAGTAATTTTTTTCGACACAACGTTTCTAAGCGTTTGAAATTACATTAAAAAATTAAAATGTAAATCCAAATTTTTATCGATATCGACTGCCGTATCTTGTCAGCTGGTGTTACCTAATTATTATACCAAGTTTATGACTATATTAAATTCTCAATACTAGGTTAGATCACCTTTAAAACAACTCACACATTAAAAATAACTATTTTCTTGATAGATACTTATAGTTTCAAAATTGGAAAACTGTTACTTTTAATATATCTATTCTCGTTTTGTACACCTGCATGTATATCGCTTACCAAAAAATTTGCCAGACTATATGAAAGATATCGTTGGGACGCGACAAGATATAAAAAATGTATAAAAACGAAATTAATACAAACAGAAATTTTCGGAAAAATTAATTTTGCATCCTTACAAATCGATCCTAATTTGTTTAAAAAACGTGTCTTTGAAAGATATATGTATTTATCAGCTGTTTTTCCTAAAAACTTTTTTATTAATATTGTTTGGATTTTATAAAATTCTTAGTTTACATATACCAATTCTTTTAAAGTTTGGACAAAACTACTTTCATTTTTATACAATTTGACATAACGAAGCATGTACAAGCAAACAACAAAAAATGCTATTCTAGGGATTGAAACGTTGTGTTTTACAATAAAAAGCCAAAAAATTGTAAGACTACTAACTAAACAAATTTATTTTAAGGCCCCAATTGTGCCAATCACTTTGGATTAATAAGATTTACATATATGTAAACAAAAACTAAATTTAATAGAGTTTAACTTTCTTGGATCACATTTTCTCTACGTGGTTTGTGTTTTTTATACAAATGTTAAAAACATATTGTAACAAAAAATATAAATAAATTCTTTACATATTTTATAAATTCGTTTTTGCTTTTCCATGTAAATTTCACTAAGACAAAGTGATTTACAAAATTAGCAGCCAAACTTTAGTTTTAAATTTATAAAGCCTTTAAAAAATAATAATAATTTTTTTATTTTGAGAATAGAAAATAGCTGTAACCCAAAGTTTAATATATAATTTAATTTAATTTAATTTATTCTTTTTAATAAAAACTAATAATTTGCAATAAAAACTTATTGCAAATTTCTTTTTAAATAAATTTCGTAACTTTTATTTTTGTACACACGTTTTTTGTATTTTTATATATGTATGCATGTATAATATGCTGATATTTGAAATAAACATTTATTCAAATATTAAGAATTATTAACAATATGTATATATTAAATAGACAAACATAACATTTGCACGCACAAGAACATTTGAAATTTTTGCTTCCATTTCCATTCAATAAATAATCCTAAATAATTAAGAAGTTTTAAGATTATGTTTAAGTTCTTAACCAATGGAACAATTTGCAAAGAAATAAGACATTCAACTTTGACATCATACACTATAGAATAATTTGAAATTTCATTCACTTATTACTATATTATTAAAAATAAAATGTTTATTATTTCGGGAAGTGTAATTAATTAATATAATATAATTTGAATATACATATTTTGATTTTGATATTTATTTTCCTTTTTTGTATTTAAAATTCACCAACCCTTCTCTTATAAGCTTAAGTTTTACTCAAGCCAGTTATTTAGATATTATAAATAATTCAAAAATAAATGAAATGTGAATCGGTATATCTAACTCATACAATTTCGAATAAAATATAAAAACATAATCCTATTCTTTGTTTAGTTTAATGTAGTGCATTAAGTTAAATATTAATAAGAATTGTATAAGTTTATATACATATAAAAAAGTACATATTAACACATATAAGAAAACATTTTAAATTGATTTAAAACAAAATAAAACCTCTATTACGAATTTCATAGCCAGCTTTTAAAAAATCTATTATAATAATCATGCTTTTTGCTAATAAAATTCGGTGGCATATAAATCCTTGCCTACTTTGCTTTAAGGAAAATTAGCTAGTCAAATCCTTGAATAATGCACTGCTTTTATATTTATTGTATTCAGTTTTTGTATTTTTGATTTATTTAATTTTTGTTTTCATTACTTGTTTATGTGCATTGATATGTGTTTTGTGATGAACATCATTTAAACTTAAAGGATTTCATCGCGAAAAATGCATATATTCACTAGTTTATTATACAGATTAATTATCTAGTTTGAAGTCGAAAAAAAAATTTATTAAAAAATATCGGTGGTAAAAGATTGAAAGTATGAATTTAGAACTTATTTAGCTAGTTTTTGATGAATTCCCTTATGAAATTCTTTAAGACGATCGTTTTGAAATCTATCGAATTCTATCACATATCTGAAATAAAAGCACATATCCTATTAGGCGATTTAATAAATAAAATCTGGAATGGGAACGAGTTAATAATATATTTTTTTAATATGTCGTATTGAAAACTACTAAATGAATTTAAAGAAATATCAATATTGATCAGAAACTAACAAGCTCAATGTGAGAACTGTAGAACTCAGGATAAATAAAAACCACATAAATACATATTCAACCTAATTGTAATAGGTTAAATAAAACTTCAGCCTCTATTACAAACTGTCGAATTTGAATCGAATCGCCAAACTTAATCAGGCTGATTGATTTATAGACTTACTACGCCCGAGTCATCGAAAATTTTCAAATAAGCATTTAACATAATTTTCGCCAGGAAAAAGTTAAAAAACAATATTCTCGATTTATATTTTGAAAATTTTTTGGTAACTGATAATTTTTGGTTTCGTATTTGTATCTTAAAAAACACGATAACATTGTCAGCAAATTTTGTATGTTTACAAAACATGTAAAACAAGCGGCTTAATAGTGTAACCAAACGAAATCTTTTACCACTACTAAAAACTACAGTGCACAAATATGGAAAAAGAACCTAATGAAGTCAATTTAATAATGTTAATTGTCAATTTAATAATGTAAGTCATATTTCAAATTTTCATTAAAGCAAATATAGCTTTCAAAGCCACACTACGATTTTAAGCAAGTTTCGAAGTGTTTTATTTTTTCTACTCTTCATTCTCAGCTTAAATTCAACATCACCGAAGAAAATTTTGTAAATTGACTCAAGGGTGAAAATGCAAACGAAGAAAGTTAATTTCAAAAGCCAATCTATTTGAAAGCAGCAACTAATATTGAATTTGAAAAATCTAAATAAATAATTGTTGCTTTCGTTATAGCAATTAACATATTCATCTAGAACATTTATGCAAAACTAAAATAATATGGTATTATGCAAAGGAAAGAAGTTTGATTCCGCTCATTATTTATATATTTTAAATTATATAATTGAATGATACATGTCAGACTCATTTTTTAGCTATTCCATTTAGCGTAGAATTTAAAATCACTTTGAATTAAACTTAACGTTTTATTTTCTAACAATTCGAAATTACTTTTTCCTCTGCATTTTATATTGCCCATAAAATTATGAAAAAAAAAATTAACTTAATCGCAAAATATTTTAACTTTCAAGGATTATATTAGTATATAATGATGTAAATAAAAAAAGAAATGTTGTGTTTAATCATATTAATTACACAACCCTAATCTTAAGTTATGAACTAAATAAATTAGCATTTTTTCTCAATGAATTTAACTAAATTAATTATGCTTTTTAAAGTCTTTTTAACTTAGACTTAAACTATAGTACATATTATTTTGGCTATAGGCATATGTATGTATACTTCATTTTATATAAAAATAATATATAGAAAAAAATATCTTCATTGTAGTCGTTGCATATCGAATAACAGGCATATTCGCCAATAGCATTGGTTAAGTTTTAATTTCTTAATTGTTAACACTGCATATAATTTAGTTCAAATGCGTTTAAAGCCTGCAATACGAATGAAGGTGATTCCTTGTTCTTATTCATATTATTCATATTTGTAGTTGATCCAAACATTCGGATCATTATCATCATACATAATCACATTGTAAGTGATACTATTATATTACTTATGATTGTATTCTATTTTATTTTGCTGTTGTTTGTACAAACTTTAATTCCTTCTTTTGAGAAGATACTCCTGTTATTAGCATTGTACAAACATTTGTGTGTATGTAAGTTTTTTACTTTAGTTTTTTCTAATTAAACCTTCGTTGTGCTTTCACTGCATTAAGAGTTTTGGCGCTTTGTTTCCATTTCTGTTTCTATTTTGCAGATGAAGATTGTGTATTACCTGATGGATTATTATTGCCTGTTGTTGAACTATTTTGATTATTATTGCTTTGCTGTGGTATTGTGTCACAACGGCGATAGCAAAGCAAATAAGGTACTCTTGGTGTACGTGGTAATAGGACATGACTTTCGCTCACTGGCTTCACAGAGCTGTCATCGTAGCGTAACCAGCTTCCATAGCCGGTGTGATATACATCGGTTATATAATGCCCTTTAGTGGCCTCTTTGCCATCATGGTAGACAACAGCAAATAGGCGATAAGCTCGTTGTTTTTGGGAGTACTTTTTGGAAGCTAATATTTCTATTTTGTACGAAATAAATAACAAACAGAAAAGTTAAATAAGAAATACCATAATTATTTAAAATTTTTTTAATTATTTTCATAGTTTTTATTTAAATAATAATACAATAAAACGAACGAACTCAATAAGCTTTTAATTAAAAATACGCAGACACACCCTCACTGCAATTTTATCCTGCCATAGGAAAATGTATTTAATTTTAGATTATTTTTCTATTTCGCTATTCTATTATTTTATGCACTATTAAAATATTTATGAAGTAGTTTACTGTAACAGAAAATAATTATCGAATACAATTGTTGAGTATACTCGTTACGCTTCTGATTTATTGGAAAGGCATCTTTTGAAAAATAGTTGGAGTTAATTTCAATATTTCATTATATATAAAATTATAGTTTCGATTGAGCTGGGCTGGGGACTATTAAGGAATAACAAATGTTCAGAAGGTTGTGTATCAATTGAAACTTATTTGTAAAATAACAGAATCGTTAGTTGAAGAACATTTAAATTTAATTCTTGATTAACTTGGAAGCTAAACTAAAAAAATTAATAATTTGCTATTAATTTTGGACTTTATCAAGTCAGCGGTTTGAGAAATTGGCTGCCAGTTGTCACTTTTTCAATAAATTCTAAAAAAAGCAAAAACACATGAAGAATAAGCGATTATTATTTTAACACTTATAGTTGTGAAATATAGCAGCCTGCCACATAGTGTTCAATATGTACCTGAACAATGCATTAAACGATTTTTCATAAAGCAAATCTTTCATTATCGGATTAGGACGCATATTGCAAAATCCTGTATATATTAAGTTAGTTTGTGTTTAAACCCCCTTTAAGCTACCACTTTTCATAATTGTCATTTATTAAATAGTTTCTTTTTTGTTGTTGTAACTGCAGCATAAAAAAGCCATAAATAAAAATAAAATATATACTGAAAATATTTATACACTTACTTGCATCGATTTTGAGTTCAACCGGGAACTCAACTTTCTTTAAAATCTTTGTACAACCATCTGAACGATAATCGAACCATTTCAGATGCAAAACTAAAATTGGGGGCAACTTTTCCAGGTTCATTTGCTGCCAGGCTACCACTTCTTGTTTAGTCTTGCTGCCTGTAACACCTTCCAGTTGATCGCGGCCAACTAAAATTTCTAATGCCTCCTTGACTGAAGCTGCTTTCTACCAAAATACAGAAAATGGTGAAAAAGAATAGAAAATCGATTTTAAACCAATAACATACTTCAATGTTTAATTGCAACGTAAAAAACGGTTGTATAACATCGGTAGAATGTTCACCCTCTCGTTGTAATCGTGAACGCAATTCGCCTCTAAAAATTTCACTCAACGGCGTGCAACCAAAATCTGTTTGACGTGTAACACTGCCTTTGTTACGATTATTGCAAATCATCTGAAAAAAAAAATAACGTCAAATTATTAAAATAACACTTGTTGTTTGCATATACTAACCTGCCAGACATCACCATCTTCCTCTGGCAGCTCATTTTGTCCATTTTGTTCCGTGCTTGGTTTGGCTATTAATTTTATAACCTTAAGATAAATAAAAGTAGTAATTGATTCAAATCAGAAACGGATTATCATAATATTTAAATGATTCGGAATATTGTTAATACTAGAAAATTTAATTTTCATACCTCTAGCATTTCGTCGTTCAGTTTATTGAGTATGTAACTCAAAAACTCTTCGGCGTCTTCTTGGCGCCCTTCGACATGTTCTTCGCGGCTGTCATTCCATAACTTATAGATTTCAGTAGGTTCGAATGCCGAATCACATTGTAAATCTCCACCTAAATCATCTTTATTTCCTTTGCCGCCCTTGGTATTCCGTAAGCGTAGGCCAGTTGGCAAATTAGAGAAGTTTGACATGAATGTGATCCTGCAGAAAGAAATTTATCAATAAGGACACAAGTGACCGGACTTTGCTTATTATTATATCTTGTTATTTAAAATTGATGAAATAAACTTCTTGACTTGAAATAACTTTCGTTTTTGCTTCGAATATAAATTGAAAATACATAAATAAAAATTGCATTATAAACGGTATTGAAACAAGTTGAAGGAATTAGACACTTTCTAAACTTTTTCAACTCTTAAGGAATCTTTTATAAAAGGAATCGAGAATTGTTCGTTTTCTGTCCAACACATAAATCGAGCGATTAAATTCACATGTCAAATCGCAGAAAACTTACAAAATGTTTCTCTTCACCTTAAAATGCCACCAAAACGGTTTTACTTTAAAGTTTTAAGATACATTTATTTTTCCATATTTACTATACCACATGTGTAACGCAAATTAAAGTTGGAATATCTGCAATTTGCTGACATAACTGTGGCTGAAGTTTTTATTTTAGACTTTCTAACAATATAAAATTTACTTACATGGCATTAATAGTGGGAGTCTTGACTTCACACAAGTTGGCAGCCTGCTTTGGTATGGACCTGATCAAATTGTACAAAGGAGAGCAGCCAATAAGAGCTTGCAATATCGAATTAATGTAACAATAATTTGAACGATTTGTAAGACCCCTCGGTCTGAGGCTAATATTGGCCCAGTCGTTTTTGTATTTTGTTAAAAATTCAGCAAATTTTAAAGAATATTCATCGAAGTTGGCCAATGAGTTACGTTGGGACTGTTCATTTGAAGCGGCTTTCTTGGCAGCAGAAGCTGTTGATACTGCAGCATTGGAAGCAGTTGGTGGTAGATTTTGAGCTGAGGCCGCCGAGTAGGATAAAGAACCAGGAGTTACAACTGGTGGGGGAGGCGTTACAGGTGTAAGACCTTCATATGGTGCCACTTTAGCAATGGGCTTCTTTGAATAAGTTGTGGTTATTGAAGAGGAAGACGAAGTTGAAGTGACAGCTGGAGTATTTGCCGCAGTAGTTGTATTAGAAATTGCCACACTGGTAGCAAATAAACTGGCCCAAGACGATGTAGAGGGAACTGTTGGTGTGGTATTAGTTACTGGAGGTGCTAAATTTATGGCAGGTGCTGGTTGCGTCTCCATTACATTTGGTGGTGCTGATGCATTTGGTGCAGTGTTAGAGCCACTGTGTCCCTGATTTGAAAAATTATGTTTCTTAGAAATGAATCCGGGATGATTATGTTGGGATTGTTGTTTTGGATGAATATTAGTTGCGGCACCGGCAGAGGAACTGGAACCTGCCAAGTTTACTTGCGGGTGCGCAACATCACTGGTTGAGGTTTGTTGCGACTGTTGCTGTTGAAATTGATGCGGTGTGGCAGTAGTTGAAGCAGTTGATGTTGTTTGTGCCTGTATTTGACTCTTATCACTTGATTGACTAGTTTTACGCTCCATGCTGTTTGGCGCACTTGAAATTGGCGAGGAAGGCGTTTTCATTGCTCCATAATTTCTAGTCTGTGGCTGATGCTGCTGTTGTTGATAGTGATAGTTTTGCTGTTGTTGATAATTATGATGCTGTTGATTGGTATAAGTCCTTGTGCCATGTGTATGAGAGCTGGACGTATTTGAGCTGTTTGATTGCTGTTTATTGTAACTTCCACTGCCACTTGTGTGACTTGTTGTAGGAACGGCTGTCACCGCCACTGTATTTGTTGATTTCTTATGCTGTGAAGAGTTCGTCCATGACATTGTCTTGGTCGTTTGTAGTGATTGCTGCTGCTGGGAGGAATTTTCATTGTTGCTACTAGACGAACCATGATGATAGTCAAACTTACGACCACGAGACTGATGCTGTTGATTATACATTTGAGAAGATTTACGATTTTCATATGGTTGGTGGTGCGTCTGATGATGCTGCTGTTGATGATGTTGGTGCTGTGTTGAAGTTTGGTAATGATTTTGTTGCTGTGATTGTGTTGTTGACACTGATTGTTGCTGGTGTTGTTGTTGCTGCTGCTGCTGCTGTGGCATTGGTTGGGTTTGCAGCTGTTGATGTTGGTATTGTTGTTGTTGCTGTTGCTGTTGAGAAACATTTTGTTTGTTCACATATTGTTGCGGCTGTTTGTAATGTTTTTCTTGTGAATGTTGTTGCTGATAAACTGTTTGCTGCTGCTGCTGCTGCTTATTTGAATTAGCATTTGATATTGTTGTTTCTGCATCCACATCTGTCGTGGTTGTGGCATTTGCATGTACTGCTTGATTAGATGAACTCTCTTGTGATTCTTGTATATCAGTCATTACTATTTGCTTGTTGTTATAATTATGCGAATGTTCCGCTTCAATAGCGACATTTTGAGTTTGCACTTGTTGCTGCTGCTGTTGTTGTTCATATTCTGTTTCCACGTTTTCAACATTTTGCTGTACAAACTCTTCGTTGAGACTTGTAACTGACTCACCCGGTTGTATATTTGAAACATTTTCGTATGTTTGCAAATTGCTATCGATTATATTATCTGCAAATAAATTAAATAATAATTTCACAATAAGTGGTAACATTAAAAAAAATATTATTAAGCAGTTACATATATTTAATGTAAAATTAATAAATATTTTAAGCATCTGATATCCACGAGACAATTGTCGACAAGTGGCAATCAATATTCTTATAATCTCAAGGAATGCAATTTTTTTACCAGCCGTCTTTGTTGGTTTTATAAAATGAATATAAATGACGATCATATTTATTGAATGTGGCGCACAAAGAAATATACATTAAAATATAAACATTATTTCGACTTGGTCGTGCTATACTTTGAGTTGTACAGGCTGAATGTCGTACTCCTAAATTCAGGAGTATTTAATAGTGCGACATGCAACCGTCAAAACTTGAAATGCATGTTTTAAATTACATCTTTTAGTCCGCTGAAAAGGATAAAAGCTTTCAGCTGGGAAAAGAAACGCGTAAGAAACAATTTGTTTCAAACTAAAATATTAATAAGCAGGATTTATTGTAAATTTTCAATATCCTAAACTGATCGAATTTAGAATTCAATAAAACTTGAAACCAAATTTCTTTTCTGCCGTGGCATTTATGTACTACATTCTTATATGGAATATGTGAGACAATGTCTGCTTTTATTTTAAATTATGAAGCAAATGCTATCATATTTATAAAGGTTTACTTGTTGTCTTAGAAAGGAAATAAATAAAATAATTTTGTGAAAATTTGTTACATTTAAGAAAATATTCAAACTTAAGAGCTTTTCCAAAACTATGAATATTTTGTTGATTGTTGTCCAAAAAATTGTTTCTCTTATTCATTTAAAACAATTATCAATCAATTTCATTTTTCAACTGTACACATGCCAAACAATTTAATTATTTTTTCCCATCAAGAAAAACAAATTTGTTTGTAACTGGCTCTCGTTGTGTATATTTTTGTTATAATTCCAATTGATGATCCAAGTATTTACCCACACAAACAATTGTACATACTGTTCCAAATAGTTCAATTAAAAAAGGTTACACAAAATAACAAAAACACCACAAATTAATATACAAAAAGAACTTTACAAGGCATGCAAAGAAATCCGACAACAGAAATACTGTTTCATATTACAGACCAGCCAAGTTATCTGCAAGACAAAACTCATGCCATTTAATATCAATTATCATAAGAACAAATGGATGGACGAAAACTCGCACACTTAAAACTAGTTAAAACTAAAAAAAATAGACAAAAAGACAGAATAAATAATAAATTGTTTAAGGGTTTTAATTTGCTATATCCAAAAAAATAATAAAAATTAGTAAAAATAAAAATAATTGTAGCAGAAGACAAAAAGCATAAACAGCCGCATTTAGCACTTTTAAATAGTTTTAAATGTTGCGTCAATTGATATTGATTATGATCAATTATGAAGTTTATTTTTTCGTTACAGAAGAACACACGCACTCATTTCGCTAATTGTTCTTTTTTTATTATTCTAAAAATTTCCATTCATAGTTACAATTTGTTAGTGAAGTATCAATAATTTCGACTATAACGAATCTCATAATTCATTTTAGACATTAAAATTATATATTGATTGGCGAAATCGTCCGTCATTGTGTAATAAATCTGTGAGAGAAACGCGAACCAAGAAATCAAAATCGTGCCGCCAGAATCCTTGGGACAAAAACAGCAAAATTTCACAATCTGCAATTTATTATTAAAACCTATTTTAATATTTTAATTTAAGAAGAATTAATAATTGATCTTATATAAGTTACCCATAAAAAATTAGTTCATAAGAAAACATAAATAGCGATAATGATAATTTCATTTGTATCGGGTTTTTTATAGAGTGATACAAGTTTAAATCATAATAAAACATAGTAATATATTTTTGATATTATTGAAACGGTCTTTGTTGGATAGAAAATTTTATGACATTAATGTTTAAATATGATTTCGGCCATGTGGCCGCCACGGCTGGCGCGTACAAGGCGCAATCTGGAACACCAATTTTCACAAACTTTTCGCAGCATTTACGGCCGTATCTCGCCGATAACTCTTCGAATGTTGATTTCCTGGTGTTCAATTGTTTGTGGTTTATCGACGTACACAAGTTCCTCTTTACATAATCCAAAAGAAAATAATCCAATGGGTTTAAATCACACTATCTTCGAAGCCAATTAATTGGGCCATTTCGTGAAAATATTTTTTCGTCAAAAGTTTGCTTGAGTTCAATTGTAGCGCCCGCTGTGTGACATGTGGCTCCGTCCTGTTGGAACCACATATCAGCAAGATTAATGCCAGCTAATTTAGGTACGAAAAACCTTCGAATCATGTCCATATACCGTTCACCATTGACAGTCTGACCACCATCGTTTTTGAAGACATATGGGCCAATGACTCCGCCAGCCCATAAAGCGTACCAAACAGTAATTTTCTGTGGATGCAATGGTGTTTCGACAAAAGCTTGTGGATTCTCCTCATTCCAAATGCGACAATTCTGCTTATTTACGTACCCATTTAGCCAGAAATGGGCTTCATCGGAAAATAAAATTTTGAATGGACGAAGTGCACGATAAGTTTGACGAATAGAACCATTATTTCGATTAAAAATTTCCACAATTTGCACGCGTTGCTCTGGTGTAAGTCGATCCATAATGAAATGTCAAAGCAAACTAAACAAAAAGCAACTATCAGCTGTTAAATGGGTGGTCAAATAAAGCACTGATGCCAACTCAAAGTTGTATCACTCTATAAAAAACACCCGATATATAAGATACAATTTGAAAATATTACTTTAAATTGATTGAAAATTTAATCAAAAAGGCGTTTAATTATTTCTATATATCAGATAACATATTTATTGATTCTGTAAACATTAAGATGTGCAACCAATCGGGCTTTTATTTTAGTCGGTTAATCGTTCGATTATATAATCAAGGTTTTGCTTTAATCGGTTAATTTTAGTTTAATCGCTGAGCCGATTATTAAATATTTATTTAAATTCAATATATTAAGGCACGTATTATTTTCATTATTTTGAGATTTCGGTACTAAAAAATAATAGTTGGAGAATTCACAATATAGTCATAAAGTCATAAGTAATAAAATAATAGCATGTAAAATATATGACTGGTGTGTGTAGCCCGTCATAACTTTTTGCTATTTTTGCTATTTCAAAATTGGCTCAGCCGATAAGAAAAATTTTTCAGCGAGGACGAGTCAAAAATGTTCAGTATCTGCAAAATGTTTCACTTGTATATTCTTATGTTTTGTGGTTAAATTAGCTTTTACTAATTTCTTGCTATAAAAATATAAATTTAATTTACAGATATAAGAGTGAGAATAGTAAGGGCCTCTATTATATATCAAACTAAAGATTTCCAAATCTCTGCAGCTATTTTATGAATAAATAAATATATTTCAAAAAGTCTCATTGTTTTATGGCTTTTTTTTTTATTGTATCAGACTGTTCTCTAAAGTGACAAAATTGCTAAATAGCACATAGTTTGAATACGCCAAATATGCAGAAGAATTAATAAAAGAAAATATATCACATGTTTTTATGAAACTTTTAGAAATAGGATTAGGATTAAATGTTTAGCATTTAAACTATCTTTTCTTAACTTTTTATTTGAAAAAAAAATCCTTTCACTTATCGTAAACGCTGAATAAGTTTAAAGCAGTTCATAGTAGAAAATATTCAAGTTGTCAGTCCTTTTCCTGGTTTTCTCAAAGAATTAATAAGAGTTAATTGAATTTTTTACCACTTTATCAATTCTATTTATAAATTTTGTAATCATTTATTACAAAATAAATGCAATAAATCCAATAAGAAGCATCTTTTTTATAATATAATTGATAGTATATTTATCTGTAATTTTTTGTTTTAGTTTTAACTTCCAATAAATAACTATAATAAAAACGTAATGATAGTTCCCAAGTGCACATTTTATTTGTTTATTGTAACACTTTATTGTGACCATTCCGCAATTGCATTAGATAATACGTCTGATTATTATTATATGGAGCTGCAAAAGCAGACGGAATAGTTTATTTACTTGTGGTGAATTCAAAGAAATAAATGCATTTTAAAGAGTTCGTTTGTTGATAAAACTGATATGAAAACAGTTCAATAAAATAAAAACCTAGTTTTTGTTCTAGATATCTTTTTTGTTATTTTTTTCTCTGCTTAATAAAAATTAATAAACTTTTGAAAATATGATGGTTAAAATTTGTAGTTTTTCGAATTAAATTGAAGACATAAGAATTTTTAATTAATTCCAACAGGGAATTCCGAACTTTGGCACTTGGCAACAAGACGGCCTTGTTAAAATCACCGTTAAAGCTGTCGTTTTGGTTGCTATTTGTACAGTATATTTTGCCACACCATCATGGATGCGATATAGTATTCAATAACACGTGGAAATAATACAATTGTGTTATCAAAATGGCTATTTAGTTCGGGAAACGTACCGCGTGCTTCGCCCATTTTACTATCGCCATAACCATCCTACCCAAACAATTATTAAGAGTGGAATGAATACATGTGAATCCACTGGTCCAGTAAACAACCAATCAACACCCGTGCGCATTATCCGCCGAAAACAACACTGCTGTCGGTGAAAGTGTGCAGACGAATCCGAGAGGCAGTCCGTGCCACTCAAAAGATTTCGGCCTTTTGCACTCCACAAATCGGCGAATTTAGCATTGCCATTTGGGCCAGTACACGTACAAAATTCAACAGACCCAGAAACTCAAGGTAATCGATTATAGGCTTTCCGTGAATGTTCTCTGGAACAGTTGGCAACTGATCCTAATTTTCATCGAAATATCATCTTCAGCGATGAGGCCCATTCCTGGATGATTGCGAACGTGAACAACCAAAATTGTCAATACGCACGGGATATAAGAGCGTCCAATGCATTCCCAAAAAGTCAATATTTTTAGTGACCAAAAAGTTAGGACGTTGGCGTAGCCATCACTGTCAACGAGGAGCGCTGTAGGCCAATGCTAACCAACTTCATTTCGCCTGAATTGGATGATCTGGACTACAACGATATTGGATTTCAATAGGACAACGCTACGTGCCACGCAGCTTATGACACTGTGGATATTCTGCACTGGCATTTGAGGACATGGAGATCTCACTTGAAGATGATGTTAACTGCCCACCGAAATCGTGTGATTCGATCCCGTTAGGTTTTTTCCTTATGTCACAGGTGTATGCAAATAAGCCACGGCGGTCCAAGATAGCGGTCAAATTCAGCCTGATTAATGTGCCAGAATCATAAAAAATTTGACATTTCGAAGGCGCGCCGCCCAGAAAAGCCATGGCGGACAGTTGTATTCGACGCATAGTGGCGTCAATAGGTCTTTTAAATATCTAAAGTATTTCGATGATATCTATAACACACTTTGTTTTTTGTTCAAATTTAAAGATAATAAGCACTTAACAAAAAAGTTGTATGTATGTGATTACGACGTCATTGCAATGCACTGGCTTATGTAGTCACTATAAATACAAAATTTCAATTGGACTACTGGTAGGCGTTTTCTTTACTGGAAAACATGTGACACTTTTTCACTTCCTTTTTAAAAAGTGGCAGTTGAGAGAAGTTTTAAAAAAGAAATAATATTTTGTAAGGGGGGTCGGATTAATTTTTAATAAATTCTTTATTTCCAAATGACAAAATGTTGGCATTTGTTATTAAAAAGTGCAACAAATGTTGCACTCTTTGCTAGAAAAGAAATCAACTTAACGTGTGCTCCAGATTCAACTTATGAATATTTCCTTTATAAAATATCGAAAGAAAGAGGTGGAAATAAATCATAAAACTGACCCCGGTAATAATTAATTTTGCCATGCCTGTATAAACGTTTTAAGAAACAATTCGGCCGAACATACGGGTATATCTCATGTAGCTCACCAGATTAATTAATTTTGTATATATTTTGTTAACTGGCAATTAGTAACAATTATTGTTGTAATAACAACAACCTCGAGAGGAATAACTTATCAAATCAGTTTAAGTATTAAGTAAACAAAACAGTTGGTATATATTTAATCAGAGACTTGTGAAACGTTAATAATATCAGATACTTTCGCAATTCCAATATCTCGTGGTTTTTCTTTTAATAAAAAATGTTATCGCTGTATTAAATGGTAGTATATCAATTTTGATCAAATTATAATGCTCTACTTGTACAAAAATGTACAGTAGCACTATGAAAACCAAAGATTAAAATTGTTCATATGGTGCTTTTTTAATTAAAATTATACGTTGGATTCTAGCCGCACGAATTTTGTTCTTGTGACGAAATCTATTGATTAGAAGGAAAAAAAAACGTTTAAACAATTATTTATGACAGAGTTTGTGTTGCTACGAAGGATATCCATCCCTACATTTCTGTTTCACTCATGCAATTGTTTTAAAGATTTACGATGTACAATTTACTTGGAATTATTATACTAAACAAAAGTAGCGAATAGAAGATATGGGTTTTATATATATTTGCATTACACATTCAGTCGAATGAATAAATAAATTGTTACACAAAACAGCAGCAACAAATCTAAATTAATAATAATAATGAAAAATAAAAAAAATAAAAAAGTCGAGTGGGAGATTACGAAAGTTAATGAATTGTTTCTAAGGTGATCAAATTTATGACGTCTTTTATTTCGTTTGTTTTCAAATCAAAAAGCTTATAAAAAATTACATCGGAAAGGTTGTGATTGTAAATAGATTCTCATACACAGACTTGAGTTGTAGTACGCAAAAAATCAAATAGATTCTGGAATTCAACTCGACAGATAAAATTGGTATGATAGTGTGTTCACACTGTAAGTTAAAACCTGGTTAAAACCATAAACATGAGATTTTTCATTCACTCTCCAAGTTTAAAAAATTCAGTTTTTGACACACAGAATGTCACAGAAATAAGCGTATTTGTTGTTGTACTTTCCTTTGCCTTTTACAGCACTTAATGCCAAAACTTTACTGCCGCTTTTTTGTTTGTTTAAAAAAATAAAAAAATTTTATATTTTAGATTAAAAATTAATATTTTAAAATTATGGAAACACGTATGCAATGTTTAGAAATCATATTATTATTTTATATAAAAATCATGCAAGTTCTGAAAGAAAATATAAAGATGTGACAGATTTTGTGTTCACACAGATGTTTGCAACAAATAACTTGGCAGTACCCAACTGCCAGACAAAAAAGGGGGCAAACACAAGGATGTTTTTTATAGAGTGATACAAGTTTAAATCACAATAAAACATAGTAATATATTTTTGATATCACTGAAACTGTCTTTATTGGATAGAAAATTTTATGACATTAATATTTAAATATGATTTCGACCATGTGGCCGCCACGGCTGGCGCGTACAAGGCGCAATCTGGAACACCAATTTTCACAAACTTTTCGCAGCATTTACGGCCGTATCTCGCCGATAACTCTTCGAATGTTGATTCCATGGTGTTCAATTGTTTGTGGTTTATCGACGTATACAAGTTCCTCTTTACATAATCCAATGGGTTTAAATCACACTATCTTCGGGGCCAATTAATTGGGCCATTTCGTGAAAATATTTTTTCGTCAAAAGTTTGCTTGAGTAAATCAATTGAAGCGCCCGCTGTGTGAAATGTGGCTCCGTCCTGTTGGAACCACTTATCAGCAAGATCAATGCCAGCTAATTGAGGTACGAAAAACCTTCGAATCATGTCCCTATACCGTTCACCATTGACAGTAACATTCTGACCATCATCGTTTTTGAAGACATATGGGTCAATACTC
This sequence comes from Linnaemya vulpina, assembly GCA_963675445.1. Taxonomy (NCBI): domain Eukaryota; kingdom Metazoa; phylum Arthropoda; class Insecta; order Diptera; family Tachinidae; genus Linnaemya; species Linnaemya vulpina. The sequence continues at coordinate 36,545,146 of OY776278.1, forward strand.
CGCCAGCCCATAAAGCGTACCAATCTGTAATTTTCTGTGGATGTAATGGTGTTTCGAAAAAAGCTTGTGAATTCTCCTCACTCCAAATGCGACAATTCTGTTTATTTACGTACCCATTCAGCCAGAAATGGGCTTCATCGGAAAATTAAATTTTCAATGGTGTAAGTCGATCCATAATAAAATGCCAAAGCAAACTAAACAAAAAGCAACTATCAGCTGTTAAATGGGTGGTCAAATAAAGCAGTGATGCCAACTCAAAGTTGTATCACTCTATAAAAAACACCCTATATTTCATAAAACCTACTTAAACCCAGTTCAAACATAGTTTTAAGTTGGTTTTAACAAAAGCATTGGTTTTAACGTTAAAGCCCACATTTATTTAAACTATGCCAGTGTGAAAACACTATTAATTATACTTTTTTTTTAAAAAATATGAAAAGAATTGATATTAAGTTAAAATAATAATGAAAAACAATAAAAATAATATATGTATGTAAAATAAAAATTTTGAAAAGAAAATAAAATGTTTATAGTTTTTCACTTCAAAAACTTCTATTTTTTATTTCTATTTCCACTTTTTTATGCCAATGGCTGATTTCAGCCTAAAACTTGTTAAATGATTTTAATTTTTTTTTTCACTAACAGGCAAAGAAGGCCATTGTAACAAGACCTTGGGATCAAATACTTTATATTTATTTGTTAAGAGTGACTGAGTAAAAGCTAAACCCAACAAGAACTTGAGGAATTTTTATTGTTGTACAGAAGTATCTCCCTATTTCAAATGTCATTAAAACTACTTGTTGATAATGAATGAAATAAGCGCATAGTATGATTGCATCATTACCTGGAAGTAGATTTTTTAAGCACACTTTTCCAATCTGCTGTGAAATTTGTTATAAAAACTCTATTTTATCGCTTAAAATTATAAGTTGGAAATGACGAAATTAAATATATTCTCAAAGAATTCACATAAAAGTTTGAGTGGAAAATGAAATTAAGTGTTCAAATAATATAAATCCCCCCGGTGTACAACTTGGCAACTTGGTGATACTCTACACCTTGTTGCAGTGCAGACCGGGGTAGAGGGTAACACAGCCCTTCAAGATCAAGGCTGGTTACTCATTAAACGAATGTCTACAATACCCAATTAATAAATATCTGAATTAACAGGGCAAAAGGCGTACTCATAAGTGATAAAATGGAAGTAGGTTTGCCTACAATAGTGAAGGTATAGTGGAACCCAAGAATCTCCAGAAAGCCATACATCATCAACAGGTAGTTACAAATTTATATCGATTTGCTTCCGAGGCTCCCCCCATAAATGGAATCCAGGAGTGTAAGTTGATAATGTTCAGGGAACAATCATGTTGTCCCAGGCCTGCGTATATGTGCTGGCCCACATGTGATATCGTGGGACAACTGCGTTGACTATTCAATGAGTGTTGGATAATTCTGTGGCCGGATATTGGTTAACTCTCCTTTGGGAGTCCCCATGATGACTGTGATTTATTGCCCAGGTTTGCTGATAAAAATATCGGGGACAGATTGATGCTTAAAATGGGCTGGTGACTTGCCGGACTACGTTCCCACGGATAATTGTAATTTTTATATCCTCTTCCCACGATTGAAGAAACCCATATAAAGATGGCAGTTTGCGACAATTGAGAAAATAAAACCAAACGCAAAAACATACCGAAAAGTGCTTAGAAGATTGGAAAAAGGGTATCATCAGAGAGCGACTACTTTAAAGGACACAAATCAAATATTAATAAATATATATTGATATTAAATTAACTATTTGACATACTGTAATTATATTATTATTTTTGTTTTGTATAGGTTCCATAGCCTTTTACACTTATTATAATGTGATTTTCTTTAATCTTTTGTGAGTTTTCATTTAAATTCTCAAATGGTTTATGAAAGTCTTCTGATAAGATGAGCGGTTTGAAACTTTTCAAAACTGTTTTTGATGTCTACTGACAATTTGGCAAAAGCACTTAAACACCCAACAAATAAATTTCATATTATAATAAATATTTATTTGAGAAAATCGAAATTCGTCTTATTTTTTTAGTGACGCGGAATTTTTCATTGTAACTAAGCAGAATTAGAAGTGCTTGTCTGAATGCAATTTTAAAGAACGGACTTTGTCTAATTGTTTTGTCAAAAGTAAATTTTTTTTTAAAATTTATTTATTTAAAACAAAATCGAATTTCAGAAATTAAAACATTTTCACTTTCGGAGTGTATTTTTTCGAAGTAGCCTTTTATGTAGTTGGTGGTTTGTTCCTACTGACATTTTCGTCAATTGTTATCAGTCTTTTTAAATGACGAAGCCATATCAAGCGGTCGTTGACGGTACCCACATCGTTTAATACCATCATGTACTGATGATAAATAATGGTACTCTATTCTCATCGTTTGCATAACTCCGGCACAACACGCATTGTAGGATTAGGGTGCATTCCCTGAGTGTCGGTCTTAGTTCAAAAATAGAGTTTCCGCATGGTCTCATTATTTACTTATTTAATAATTTATTTCCTAATTAATTTTTAACTCTTTTATTTTTAACTTTTTTTTGTTTGTTTGCATATAATTTACACTGCAATGTCACATCATAAATTTATTTACTGGCATTTCATTTAATTTTTTTTATTCTTTATATTTTGTTCATTTATTTATATATAATTTCATTGTTGTTGACTCATTCAATGAATTTGTTTGTGTCGCACAACACTTTATTTAATTTAAATTTATTCCGAAATAAATGTTGAACAACAATCACATTAAATGTGACTTATTATTTCAAAAACAATGACTGAGCAACAAGAATTTATTACAAGTATTACGTAGGACTGCATACATTAAGAAATATTATCGATGTTTTTTTTTTTAATTTAGTTTCATGACTTTTTGTCACTTTTGATAGTGTAAAAGTGACTCGAGCTACAACTGTAGAGTATTGAACTCTTGAGGAGTTACACGAATTAATCGAATATTAAAAGGAGACTAGGACTTGAGTTGATATTAAAATATGTAAAATAGTTTCGGAACATATATATTTTGTGATCCTAAATATGACGTTTTTTTTTGACAATTCCTGGCCTATTTGAATAAAAAAAAAATTTGTATATAAAAAGGTTTTATTTTATACCATTATTTTTATATCCATTTAGATCAATAAACTTATTCCGAGTTTTTGCAAGTTTTTTACTCCGTTTAAATAACAGGCGTTCTTAAGACCCTCTAATAGGCACTTGTTTTGGTTATGATCTTTGCATTCGACCAAAGTCTCTTAGCGCCCAACCATTTCTTCAGGTTTGGAAAAAGAAAATATTAGAATGGCCTAAATTTTAAGAAAATATTGGGTAGGGGTAAAATTTCGAAGGGTAATTCATTGATTGTTGCTATACTGACTGCAGACGTGCGCACTCGCGCATTAACTTCCAATTCACGAGATCTGCTAATAGTGAAAGAACCAACGAAATGTAGGCCTTATAATTAAAGAGCATCGGCATTAACCTTTTTTGCATTATTTTGTACTATTTTCAAAAAATCTTTTTCAATTTAATGACTATTTCCTATTGATAGAAGAGGTCTGAATTAGTTATACACCCTTTGAAATCTCCTTTTATTTTAAAAAATACTAAAGCCTTTCGTCTTGAATCTCTGATAATATATCCAAGATGAGGGAGGAACACTCCAAACACAACAAGGGCGCGTATTTCGGCTAAAATATGTAAAATAGTTTCGGAATATATATATTTTGTGATCCCAAATTCCTAGCCTATTTGAATAAAAAAATTTGTATTTATAAAAGTTTTATTTTTCAACAAAATATCCATTTAGATCAATAAGCTTATTCCGAGTTTTTGCTAATTTTTTACTCCTTTTAAATAATAGGCGTTCTTAAGACCCTCTAAATAGGCACTTGTTTTGGTTATGATCTTTGCATTCGACCAAAGTTTCTTAGCGCCCAACCATTTCTTCAGGTTTGGAAAAAGAAAATATTAGAATGGCCTAAATTTGGAGAAAATGTTGGGTAGGGATAAAATTTCGAAATGTAATTCTTTGATTGTTGCCATACTGACTGCAGACGTGCGCACTCGCGCATTGACTTCCAATTCACGAGATCTGCTAATAGTGAAAGAACCAACGAAATGCAGGCCTTATAATTAAAGAGCATCGGCATTAACCTTTTTTGCATTATTTTTCTTTATTTTGTAATCTTTTTAAATTTAATGACTATTTCCTATTGATAGAAGAGAATAGATAGAATACTAAAGCCTTTCGTCTTGAATCTTTGACAATATATCCAAGATGAGGGAGGAACACTCCAAACACAACAAGGGCTGGTATTTCGGCTTCATTTCAAAAGGTAAAGGATGGCAGACTTTTGTCCTGCAGGCAGAACGAATCAGATATCTGAAGACGAATTTCTAACAAGAATAAACTTGTCCACGATGCCATCTCTACTACAATAAGACATGTTTTCGGTGTCGCCAACAATTTTCAATTTTAATATTACCTAATAAAATAGTGTAGCGAACGCTTAAACGATTTAAAATATATGTAACAATGAAATAATAAAGGAAATTGAAAGCAAACAAAGTCAGTCAAGTTACCATATTCTGTACAAACATAAATAATCAAATCATCATTGATATTGAAAGTGATTTTGAGTGAAAAGCGAATTCTGTTTATAGCAGCATTATATTATTTAGATAAAGTTGTTCGACTATAAAACAATTGAAAATAATTATTAAAAAATGGGCGATCTAGAGCGCGTAAACTAAATAAAACAAACAAACTTATCTAGATATAACAATAATGTCAAACCAATCGTAGATACCATTTTATTTAGAACAAAAGCATTTGAAAGCAGTTGATCTAATCGCGTTTAAAAGGCATAATTTATTTTACTACATAAATTATTTTAAATCAATTTTCATTGACAACCTTTACAACAACTAAATATTTAGTACACGTTTTCGTCAGCGTTAAAAATCTATATCATGGAGATATGAATAAATTATATAATTTATATATATTAGAATTATTTTTGCATGTCATCCTAATAAACTAAATAGGAGGCATAAATGGATTATAATAAATTATATGTCATTGTGATTAACATTCTACTCACGTTCACAAGAGCAGTAAATGTTTATGATAACATGGGATTTATAACATTGTTAACTACTACTAAGTTCAGACATGCATTTTTAATTGAGTCAATTTAGTTTTAATTGAGCAATTAAACCTAGTGCTCACTCATACTCAATTTAGCTGACTCAATTATCATTTGACAGCTGTAAAAACGTTGTTTTTATTTCTTTCGTGAATATTCTTGCTTTTTTAATTTTAAAAATGGATGCAAATTTTGGTTCAAAAGAAATTTTACTTGCACATAATAGAAATATGGAGCTCTTGGAGTCATTGCGTTGGATTTGTGATACAAAATTATCAGTGTTTAAAAAAGGGAAAACTTGACAATTTTACAAAATTTATTTATTGGAGTTCAGTCTAGTCTATCTGAAAATTCAGTTTCTTTTGTTTATGTGTATGTATATTTTTTGACATTTGGCACACCATTATAGGAAATTTTTCTGCTCACTGACTGCAGTTCTTAATAAACGGGCTTATGGCCAGGGTTGCAATTCGAGTTTTACGCAATTAGTGATACAATTAACTACTAATTGCTCAATTTACTTATTGACTTACTGTATGATAAATTATGGTCAATTGAAAAAATGCCCTAATTGCGCAATTAAGGGTATGTCTGAACACAGCATTATTGGCTCCAAGTTCACAATCGTTAGTTAAATAATGATAATAGTGTAAGCCATGATAAATTATGTAAATACTATTGAATTATGGTTATTTGGCTATAAAGCTTAACAGCATAATTTATAAAAATAAATTGAGTCATAACGTTATAAAACAATTTTTCATTTGATAATTTGTTTCATTAATCTATAACAGGTTAATAAAAATTTTTTATAAATTATCAATTATGAATATAGACTTATAATATTTGTGAATTTAAATTTTAATTTTCTAATTTCTTAAGAAAAATATCCACTTTGTTTTTTATATTTGAAATAACTGAACACGTTTCTGAATTGATAAACATTTGCGTATAACCGGTTTAATTAATATATTTAACAAAATCATAAATTTCCCTGTTTGACATCAGGGTATTGATTTTAATATCAGCTGTGCGGCGGCTATATTTTTATTATAATTATTATTATTATTTTTTTTTTCTTTAATTTAAAAAATTTTGAGTTGCTCTGCTAATGATTTAATCTGTCCATATAATTTCTTTTCATGCTTGAAATTTATTTCAAAAAATATCTATGAAATTCTAGTTAAATTGTCAGTTAATAATTCTAGAATAAACATTTCTAGAATTAAGGAACTGTTTTTTATTTTATTTAAGACAATAGGAATTTAGGCGTTTTATTATTTACTTCGCCAAGGAATTTCACTACAGTGTTGTAATGGGCTGTTCAAAAAACGATACTGTCAATCAGTGTCGCTAATGTTCAGCGACCAGTTCTATGCCGTTTTCATTAAAGAAGGTTGATGGATAACAACAAAAGAATGATTTTGAAGATAATGATTTCGAAATCGAACCTGGAATCTTTGGCTTCGAAGTCTACGCATAACCTACTTCAATCAATAAAACTCTCAAATTTGAATATATTAACTAAAAGAAATGGAAATTCCGTTTTGTTTATTGTGGTTTTCGTATGTATTTTGATTCTTCTTGTATAAAAAACCAAATAAAGTCTTCAATTATATTCATATTTGTAATTGGTGTGGATGTAGAAATCCATTCGATTCGTTATAGAAGTTTATCATTCGCATCATTTTCAAATATAAATTAATGACGGCCATTAATTCTAATTAATTTTAATGTACGCACGCAGGAGTATGGAAAATTTTTAAAAAGTCTTTATATTTCACAGATAATATTCGCGAAAAAAAATTTCAGATATTCTTATTCACAAATGCCGAAAATTTTAATTTCCAACAAGGAGTTTCGGACTTCGACAATTGATAAGGACCATCTTGTTAAAGCTACTTCTGTCAAATTAGTTTTCATTTAATCAGGCTTTTTTTCTAAATCGCCATGGACAAAAAAAAATTATTTAAACGAAAAACCATCTACATCTAAAACGTGTCTTCAGCGTCGAGGCCGATTTCTAGGAGTTTAGGACAACACCAAACCACATGAGATCCCGAAAAAGTCGCTTGGGCTGGCGGCGTCATCTCTCCATATTTCTTTGCGAATGAGGGTGACCAGGCCCTAACTGACAACGGCAAGGGCTATAGTTTGATGATTACCAACTTCCTTTGGCCTGAATTGCATCATGTCCAGCACGAGCGACATTTGCACATGGTCATTCACAATGTGAATTGCGCACCAAGATGGAGCGATTTGAACCCATTAAACTTTTTCTTGTAGGGGTATCTCAAGTAGCAGGTGTATGGGAGTAAGCCGAAATCCACAGCGATCCTCAAAGCCAATATAAAAGACAAGCCACCGGTCGAATTCAGCCTGCTTTGTGCTCCAGAATCATAGAAAATTTGACATTTCAGATGCGCTCCACCCAGAGAAGCCGTGACGGCCATTTGAACTTCGATAACCCCTACAAACTTTGCTTTATTTAAATTTAAAAACAGGATGAGTTTAATGAAGGATTATTTATCTTGATAGGAAATTATTTTGGAATGGGAAACTTTTTTGTGAGTCTGTTATAATTTTAATATTTTTACTTTTAAATTGGGCTAATTATTTATTAACATTTCCAATATATTGTTCTGTTATTTTATGTGTGATTATTTTTATTTATTTTTGTGATAAAATAAGCCAGCATGTGTTTAATCACATTGGAATTATTAGCTGTTGCCTGACTTCAGCTGAAAATAGGCAACCATAAAACATACAAGCAGCCAAGGCACTCACTGGGCCGCAATCGGTCATCAAAGCCACATGCAAACATACGCACATAACTATTGTAAATATGGATGGAAGTATGTGTGTATGTGTGTGTATTTCTTGTCAATAAATAAATAATTAAAACCCAAGTGATTATTTTTATTATTCTGCATACAATAAAAACGCACTTTCAAGTTGTAATTGTTGTGTTTATTAATTGATAATAAAAATTAGAGAAGACAAGTTGATGATAACAGGGTTCATATTACGATTATTGTCGTCCAAAAATAAATTTAAAAGAATAATAATTCTCAAGAAAATAAAATAAATAAAAAGAAAAGTTCTTTAACAATCTTTACTCTTCTACCTTAAATTTATTTTATACACTGTGAATTAAATTTTTGTTGTGTTTGCATTTTATTTGTTCTGAAATGGATACGAACATTCACACACACACACACACACACACCTCTCCCCTAATACCCATAACCACTCATGTGAATGAATAGTAGTAACAAGACTACAAAGACAGCAAAAATATAATATATTTTTGATTATTGACTAATTAATTGAACAGGAAAATAAATATTGGATGGCTCATTTTATGTTTTATTATTTTCTAAAAAGCCTCTATAAATTGCAAAGAAGTAGATTTGATTTTGCAAATTGTTTGTCGCTTTCACTGATCGCAAAACTAATACCTACAACAAAAAAGCAAATTCTATCCGATTTGAATGCACACTTTAATGGTTTATGAATCTGGGGTTTTAAGAACCTGCAAAAACAACACAATAAACAAATTTTATCTATTCACATTTCTTACAATATCTTCACAATTAGCCCACTTTTGGTGGACCATGAATGAATAAGTCACTATAATGAAATAAACTTCCCAATTACAAAATTGTTTGAGATAAACTTCCAAATCAATGTTTCAGAAATATTGAGCCTTTCGGGGTACCAAAACATCAATCAGTTCATCATGTCTAAAAATTTGTCAAGAGCGTGTGTTTATACCAAAACAAAATGAGAATTACAAAACTCAAACACTTACTAAACACTACACAATATTGACATGTTGTCAATTTATTTATTGTTTTGAGGATGTCTCATATAAACTTAATACACCTGCAACATGTGAGAATTTAGTTACATATTTTTTTTATTATCTTGTCTTTATTGTTTGCATAGTGTGTATGTATGTGTACAACTTATTGTGTTCAGCTTTTCAACTGGCGTCCTTGAGATTATTTTATATAAAAATTAAAAACTTACTGCACAAAAAAAGAGAAATAAGCAAATTATAAACAACAATAGACATTTTAGGATGATATAAAATCAATAGATTTACATGACACTTGTAAACATGTATATGTTTACCTGTAAACATGTATATGTATGCATGTAATTATGTGTATATGTGTGTTTGTGTATGTGTGTATATATTTATGTATTATATACTAGTCTATAGATTATCACAAGTTTACAACCAGCACGCTTTTTTAAACAGTTTTACAAGGTGTCTACTACAACATGTTACCGGCATCAAAGTACAGTTTGTCAACAAGTTAAAGGCAAAACTATGAAAAACCATCAATTTGCATTTATTTTAATTAACAAAAAGATTCCTTTGATATACAACAAAATATACTTTGTACTCGTATTAACAAAATATATATTTTCGTATAAAATAAATTATTCTTGAGCGTGAATTATTCTTCTCTTTTTCAGGAATTTATTTTCTCACTGTTTCAGTTAAAATTTTAAAACTTTGTTGACAATTTCTTCTAATTATTTAAAGTTTAATTCACAATGCCGAACGTAGTCTTTTCTTTGAACAATTTCAAAGAAAAACTAAATGTTATAAATTGATTTGGAACAGTAGGACGGCGATAATATTAGTTTCAATAGGGATTAGTCGTTATATCGGCGATACTTCAGTTTTGGCGATATTGACAATATTGGCAATATTTTACTATCTTAAATAATTTTTAATTTTTTTCACACAAATATATAAATTTTCAATGCTAGTTTTACCCGACTTGAAATTTATAGTTTTTAACGTATCGGTATCTTTATCGATATTTCCTTGTGAGTATCGGTAAAAATGTGTATTGTCACATCCTTAATATATATTATCCTTAATATATATTAATATATATTTTAGTTTTAATTTGTCTTTTCCATCAAGTTGTTTTAAAACGAAATTTTTAAATATTCGCCAACAGTAGAACTAAAAAGCAGCGACCAAATATCAAATACATAGAATTTGAAAGTACCACGGATATTATGAAATTTTGGAATAAAATACAATATATGAAATTAAACTATTCTATTCGCGAAACTCAGGTTTTATTATATCTAGTTTTTAAACTCTTTTGAGCAGTTTTGCAATTTTCGCAATATATTAAAAGTTCTTGTAATTTTACCAAATTTGAATATTTAAATTCTGAAATAATATTTTCACTATATTTAGGACTAAAAACAATAACCCAAACAAACAAATATTTTGTGGAGTTATTGAAAGTTTGAAACAAAATGCCAAAACCAGCCTCAAAACTCCGATTAAAAATCTTAATTTCCGAGAGAAAATTGTAACAAACCACAAATGAAACGCAAAATTTAATTCAATAAAACACACTTAACGAGTTTAATTTTAAAACTATTATCTTTTATAATGCAAAAATGTCTAAAAATAAATTTTGTTAATTTTCATTCTAGTTTAGTTTTAATTTTATTGATTTAAAATCTAAATCACATATTCCTTTATTTATGGGTAACGAGTGAATGTTTGAAAAGAAACTGTTATTTGATTTTAGCTATTTACTTTTTTAATTAAAACAAACAAATATTTTGCTAATAAATAACAAACAATGAATAATTTTAGCATCAAAATTATTTACGCATGCGAGGTTAGTAAATCACACAAAAACAAAGCAAAATGTATTCGTATTAATCAATATCGATTCACTCTCGTGAAGATCATTAAAAATGAAGCGTATTTGATTTGGATAAGTTAAAAAAAAATGTGTTATTATAATTATTTGCAACTGAAGTTTTGTTAATTAATAAGCGATTTACTGCCATGTTCTGTTGCCAAGAGGCTGAATTGTTGTTTGTAGTCTTGTAAGTATTTAAGTATGGCACAAATTTTGTGGCACACATTTAAGCGTTTTATTGTCCACCAATTTTGATGAAGTATATTTCGTTTGAAAGTTATTCTCGTGTAGATTTGCACAGTGTTTGAATTTTTAGCAAAATAAATTGTAGGATTGTTTTAAATGTGTATAGGTTCCCAAGTATGGCTTTTATTAAAAGAATATATGCTTTTTTGCTTCTCTTAAAACATGTTGTGTAAAGAATTTGTTATTTTACTTCAATTTCAGTAGGTCTAATTTAATGAATTCTTCTTATAAAAATATGTTCACATAATATTTTATTTTGTTTGTAAATATAAAATGGCCTAATTTTGACCACCGGACGCACCTAGTGAAAATAATTGTCCTACCTACATATCCATTATACTTTTTAGTAAACAATTTGATTCGAATACAAAATTATTTCCGCTCTCTTTATTTTTTTGGAAAACGATAATAATGTATCTATAAAAAAGTTTAATAATTTCCCGAAATTAATTGATTGCTAATGTAACTACGAGTAGAGTTGTATTGGCCTTATAATTGATTTAGCCGTATTAAATCAACTGGTATGAATTAGACAATTTGCCCATCAACTTTGTGACAGAAGCTTGTACATATTTTGTGATCGTTCCTTTTGTTTTATAAATAATCAGCCTGATTACGGTTGGCGTTTTTATTTATTTATTTATTTATTTTACAGTCTATGAATTTACAATTCTTACAGACTATTTACATACATGCATATACACATATACAGATTATAATTCAAAGAAATATCAATTATTGGCTGTTATTTAATGCAAAAATCAAAATATTTCGTTTAATCAAATTTTCACTGAAAGAGAAATCAACATAATAATATATCTTGTTAAAGTCCTTACAGCATCTAATAAAAGGATCAGCATTAGCGTAATTTGGTCTTAGAAATTGAATATTAAGTAGACAGAAGAAACGAGTAGGACGTTGAGGAACACAAAATGATAAATTTTGAATTAAGAATTCAGAGCAGGTTTTACCATTAATTATATTTAAAATAAATAAAGTGTTTAACATAGATCTTCGACTACTTAGGGATGGTAACTTAATAAGAGCTAGTCTAGCTTTATAATAAGGCAAACAAAATGGGTTCCATTGCAATCTTCGAAGACAAAATATTAAAAATTGTTTTTGTACAGATTCAATTGTGTTGATGTAAACTTTATATGTTGGATGCGATATTATTGACCCATATTCCAAAATAGGACGAACAAGCGATGTGAAAAGCTGCTTAGTAACATAAGGATCTTCAAATTCCTTTGCCCAGCGTTTGATGAACCCCAATTGATTTCTGTCTTTTCTAACAGTTAGAGATATATGTTGAATAAAATTCAGTTTTGGATCTAGTAAAATTCCAAGATCTGTGGAAGTGCAAACATTTTCCAGCTCATAACCACCCAAAAAATATTTAAAGTTCGAAAGAAACACATATACTTGCATTTTTTTAGATTCAATGTCATTAAATTCATTTCGCCTACAAGTTTGGAATAGTTTGGAATAGATTAAAGACAAAAAGATCAATTTATCTTTAATCTTTTACAAACTGTCGAATTCGAAGGCAAAAAACGCCAGCCGTAATCAGATTGAATATTTTGCGAATGTGTTTTTTACGTCATCAATTTCGATTTAAGAATAAACGAACTTATTAAGTGGCAATTTTAAAACAATTTATGTTATAGTTATTAGCATTTATTATATATATTTTACAATATATAATTAATTTACAGGAAACCGCGAATATGTAGAAAATGTATACATTTCAGGACGATTATTTCTAGCACAGATGGTTGCTTCTATCACTGTATGAGTTCGCACAATGGGTAAAGATTTCTTGTTAATACGTTCTACTAACAACTTAGAATTTAATGCAACATTTACGAAATAATTTAAACAAAAATATGTAAATAAATTTCTATTTGCATAAAGACATAATCAAGTGAGCCAAATAATTATGATATTGAGACAAAGTTAAACAGAATCTATTGAAATGGCCAACAGCCAACTGTCAATTGTTACTTGTTAAAACAATAAAGAATAAATGTCTGCCGTTGTTAAACACGAAAGAAAAACATTAAATGAGTGATTTAAAAAAAATTTACAACAAAAACACAGCAAATATTTTATAAAAATAAAAGAGGGAAAGAAAATTGCAAACGTTGCAGATAAAAATAAATATGACCTAAAAAGTATATTATTTTCATGACCACTTTGTAATCCGGTCATTCATCCTTTTTCTCTATTTTTTTTTCTTCTTTTACACTTTATTTCTTTTAAACACGTTAGCTGATAAAACAATGTATTTGAAATATTTTGTTTGACATTTATTTTCACATGCAACCCACCCACTTTGCATCTCTTTATTCTTTAACAGCAACAAATCAAAAGGTCTTTAGCCATATTCCTACAAAGTGCATTTGCAGTGCAAACAATTCAATGAATTTTTTTTCATGATCAATTTTTGAAGAATACGTTTTTACCAGTGATTTTTATTATTATTATGCTTTACTTATACAATGAAATAAGCAAAATATTCACTTAAAATACCAGTAATAAGAGATGGAAAATTAATATTCAATTAACGTTTAAATGATTTTATTATCACATGCTACATTAATGTCATGCAACATTTGATATGAATTCGAATTTCTTATTTAACACAGAAGAAATTATTTAAAAAAGAATTGTATACGTACATATGTGTATGTATGTATGTATGTGTTTGCATATAAAGATTGATTTTCTAGCAACTTTCTTTTTGGCATCACTGTTTTTGGCCCAGCTGGTTTTGTGTAACATGTTACTATTAAGCATGATCAGTTTGGTTTGTAATTTAACCATGAATCATCTTCGGAACGAACAACGCTTCCAGGTTACTGAAATTTGTCATCAAAATTCATTCTCGGTTAAGAAAGTGGATCGTGCACTTCTTCACGTATTCATTCCCGGTTTAATGGACACGTGCACCAGAAAAATTGCTGTGTTTAGTGTAAACAGCAGCCGGAAAGAATAAGAACATGTTTTTAAGAAATAGTACTTTTTGAAAACAGGTACATTTTAACAATCTAACACGGGATTGTACCGAAAGAGTACCGATATTTACCCTTATCGTGCTTGGCGTATTCGCCTTTGAAATACGACAATTTGTAATGGATTAAAGACGAAAAGCAAAATGTTTCTTTAATCTATTACAATATGTCGAATTTAAAGGCGAAAAACGCCAAACACGATAAGCATGATTATGTTAAAGGACGTTTTGAGAATATATGCCTTGGAAATGAGTTTTAGCAACAAGTAGTCTTTAAGAAAAATCAACTTTTAGGGAAGAGTATTTTTTGAGAAAAAGCACCTTTTCAGAAAGAGTACTTTTTGAGAATAAGTACTTTTTAAGAAAAAGTATCTTTCAAGAAAAATTATCTTTTAATAAAAGGCTATAAAAAAGTAACTTTTAAGTTCCGGTACCTTTTAAGAAAACGTATCGTAGTTTTTAAGAAACAACTTTTAGGAAGTAGTACATTTTGTCAAAAAATGCCTTTAAAGAATAACTATTTTTAGGAAGTGATTTTTAAAATATAGCACCTTTGGAAAGTATCTTTTAAGAAAAAAAAAACCTAAAATATTAAATTTAAAACAAGAAATTTTAAAAAGGGGCCGAAATGGGGCTGTATAACAGTTCCAAAACTAAAAAAGTACAAAAATTGTAGAACACTAACGTAGGAAAATAAGAAAGGAAAAGTGATCAGCGAGTTCTTGTGATGACTTTGATATTTGTTTTAGACTTCTCATTCATTCCTGTGGAAGTTTGAAATAATATCTCTAGTTATTCTAAGAAATATTGGGTAAAGGTTCCCTGATGATCTGCATTAGCCCCAGTGAAATGAGCATTGGAACTAGCTAAAGCCTCTCAATTGATCACTTTGAGTTTTTTAGTAAAATTTTGGGAAAAAAGAATCCGCAGATAATTGAAATTAAAGAGTTTACAGATTTGTTTTGCTTAGAGTGATTTTTAATTAAACTCTTTTATATTAAATAGAAGAGTTTGTGTATAGAGAACTATTTTGTTTTTGGTTTGCATTTGTTCCAAAAAGAATTGGAGAAGAATTATATAAAACGCCTAATTAAATTAGATAGAATATAAATTTAATAATATACAACAACAATGTTTTATCGATTTGAATACAAAATTAATAGAATGCCCAAAAGAGTTTTCAAGGCGAAACAATATTATTGTAAACAATTATTGCAACCTGGTAACTGATTTAAAAGGCAGTTTATTTCTTGTTGCTTTAAAAAACAAATTTCAATCTTGTATTTATTGGATCTCACGAAACTTGCAATAATTTATTTATTCATTTATTAATTTTCTATAATTTATAACTTATAATAATTTTCCACCCAACATTTGAAACCACACAAGATCGTTTTAAATATAGATGAATGATTTTTTTATCGTTTTAATTTTAAAATTAACATAAACATGATAATTACACAATAAAATATCTCTGAAAAAAAAATATTTCAAATATCTGTAACAGTTTCGCATATAGTTTTGTCATATGATAGATATGAAATGGGAATATATTATCGGTATGTGATATACTTAAATATTTATATTATTTAGCTAATTCTAATGCTAAATTCATAACTGAAGCTGTTAATTAATTTCAATTAGTATTTCAATACTGATCATTGAAGTACAGTGAAGAAAACAAATTTCAACACTTTTATATATTTAAGCCCAAAATAAATAGGTTCATTCCTAATATAAATGGGGGAGCGGGTTTTTGTAATAAAGGGTTGGTGGGTCTTTCTATGAATGAGGCAATGAAACGCTTCACTTTTTATGTTGGTTATTTTTAATGAAGATTATATAGGGTGTTTTTTATAGAGTGATACCACTTTGAGTTGGCATCACTGCTTTATATGACCACCCATTTAACAGCTGATAGTTGCTTTTTGTTTAGTTTGCTTTGACATTTCATTATGGATTGACTTACACCGGAGCAACGCGTGCAAATTGTGGAAATTTTTAATCAAAATAATTGTTCTATTCGTCAAACTCATGCATTCAAAATTTAATATTCCGATTAAGCCCATTTCTGGCTGAATGGGTACGTAAATAAGCAGAATTGTCGCATTTGGAATGAGGAGAATCCACAAGCTTTTGTCGAAACACCTTTACATCCACAGAAAATTAAAGATTGGTACGCTTTATGGGCTGGCGGAGTCATTGGCCCATATGTCTTCAAACACGATGGTGGTCAGACTGTCAATGGTGAACGGTATATGGACATGATTCGAAGGTTTTTCGTACCTCAATTAGCTGACATTAATCTTGCTGATATGTGGTTCCAACAGGACGGAGCCACATGCCACACAGCGGGCGCTACAATTGATTTACTCAAGCAAACTTTTGACGAAAAAATAATTTCAGGAAATGGCCCAATTAATTGGCCTCAAAGATAGTGTGATTTAAACCCATTGGATTATTTTCTTTTGGATTATGTAAAGAGGAACTTGTGTACGTCGATAAACCACAAACAATTGAACACCAGGAAATCAACATTCGAAGAATTATCGGCGAGATACGGCCGTAAATGCTGCGAAAAGTTTGTAAAAATTGGTGTTCCAGATTGCGCCTTGTACGCGCCAGCCGTGGCGGCCACATGGTCGAAATCATATTTAAATATTAATGTCATACAATTTTCTATCCAATAAAGACCGTTTCATTGATATCAAAAATATATGACTATGTTTTATTATAATTTAAACTTGTATCACTCTATAAAAAATACCCTTTATGTGTTAAGCTGCAGGATTTATTTCCGTCCACACTGTATTATTTTATTTTATGTTGAATAATAAAAATTCTATTTCACATTCAGAGCAATAGCGTGTGGCCATTATTTACATATCGACTATATCGATCCCACTGCATTGACCACAAAATTATATTGAAACTTTCGGTTGTCTTTCGTACTCTCTATTGGAGGAGATCATTTTCAATTGAGAATATTTCCACGAGAAGAGATGTCAAATTATTTTAGTTTTTGATGCATAAACATATTTGTATTGTATAGCCAACGTATAAGAATTAAATTTTTGTTTATATTTGACCTTGAGTTAAAATTACAGAATATTGCAAAAAAGATACAGAGAGCAGAAGGTTAAGAAATGATTGTAAAATATTAATTAATTGCAAGCGTATAATATTTTATGGATTTTAATGTCAGAATCCTTTTGCAAGTTTTATATTCGTGTGAATTTTTGTATAATTTCAAAAAGACTTATTGATTTGACTTTCGCAACATTAAAGTTTATCCAATCAAAATTGTTCCGTCATATTTTAATACGGCAAAAATTAACTTTTCCTTTTTTTTTTGCTTTATATGCAGTGCACTTGCACTATAAATTATTACATGATTTGAGTATTAAAATTCAGAAAGCACACAATTTATTACATAAATGCATTATATTTTTTTTCCATGGTTTTCAAATATTTACTGACCTAGTCGGCTAGTAAAGTGCAACAACAAAAATACTGCACTATTAAAACAAAGTTTATCCTTGAATTCTCTACTATTATGAGCAAAATCATCTTTTTTAATGAATAAAATGAGGAAAAATGAATATAAACGAGAAAAGCTACACCCACAACTTAAAAATTAAAAGCGGAAAAATACACTCAGCAGGGACGAATCTTGTTAATCATTTATAAAAGAAAATCTTGTGAAAGCATTTGAAACCTTTTTTTTATTAATTATAAGCTTAAGGTGCAAATTTGTATTTGTAAGTATAGGAATTCAATTTTGTTTGCAAACATTTTTCTGTGGAATTTAAAAACTACATGAACTTAAATAAAAAAATATACTTATGGAAATTATAATTTCTTCTATATATATATTGTGAGAAAACAAGATATATACAAGAACAGGTTTTTTTTGTACTTTAAAAATTTTTTTTATAAACAACATTTCACTTAATGGTTTGCCCCAAAATATATAGCATGACAACTATAATTATTATTTTTAATAAAAGAAATTTTGATATCAGTTACAGGAACTGGCCACTTAAAAAAACAAATTATATATAAGAAATTATAGCTTTTACTTCATTGGCTAGATCATAAAACTAAAATTAAAGCTTTCAGATTAAATGCTTTGAATGCCAAGCTTTTTTATGATTTATTTATTATATTTTCAAATAATATAATTAATAAATTATATATAATCATAATCTTTTTTTATAAAATAATATTAATAATAAATCATATTTTCAAATATGAAAAAGTTGTCCTTTAACTCAAATGGGCTTTTTAGGAGATGTTAAAAAATATTTGTTTGCTATATTAATATTTATATAGGCTAATTGTTCTAACTTAGTTAAAATCTCAGAAAGACATGATGATAAATATTCCTAGGCACAAAGGAAGTCAACATCAGTTTTATTCAACTTACACAGCAGAGCAGAACAGCTGTTTTCGAAAGTCGCTACACTTTCATCTTCAGTGCTCATGTGTATATTGTGTTTATCACCACTGTTTAGGTGGCTCAGTTGAATGTGATAACAGTTTTCTATTTACACAAATTTTATTGTGAAAAACAATCCGAGAACTGTATCAACCTGATGTTAACACTTGTGTGTTATGATACCTGTGTTACCATTTGATTATTTTCTTCATGTCCCATTTTTCTGAATTTTTTGTTCCATTATACATTAAGTCAAACTTTTATGGTTTGAATTTTATACTTAAGTATATGTGAACGTTTTTTTTCCAATTTTCATTGGTAGCTCAAGCCAAAGCTTAAATGATGTTGACTTCCTTTGTGCCTAGGAATATGTATCATCATGTCTTTCTGAGATTTTAACTAAGTTAGAACAATTAGCCTATATAAATATTAATATAGCAAAATAAAAATGTTCAATAAAAATAAAATCACAATATTTGTTTTTTTTTTTTCTGAGAAAATTTTTAAAAAGACAATTTTTTTAGGCAACTTTTTAACTCTTTTTTTTATAAAAAACAATGTTATTTACTTTAAAAAATGCTTTATTTCCCTAAAGACAGACAAAAAGTAAAGGAGGGTGCTCACAAAATGTTTGCCTTTTTTGAGAAAATTTTCCAAAAAGTAAATAAATAAAATTTTAACTTTCGTTTCTTATAAAAATAAATAAGTTTCTTTATACCATATGCAGACATGCATTTTTAGTTGAGTCAATTTAATTTTAATTGCGCAATTAAATCTAGTGTTCACACATACTCAATTTAGCTGACTCAATTATCGTTTGACAGCTGAAAAAACATTGTTTTTACTTGTTTCGTGAGCATTCGTGTTTGTAAATTTTAAAAATGGATGCGAATTGTGGTTTGAAAGAAATTTAATTTGCATATTATAGCAATATGGAGCTCTTGAAGTCATTGCGATCGATTTTTGATTAAAGATTATCAGTGCTTAAGAAGAAAGAAAAAGAAACACTGGACAATTTTACAAAGTTTGAGAAAGCAGCAGCTATTGCTTCTTTCATTATTCCAGCAAATTGCAACTCAAAGTTCACCTTCTTCACCAGGCATTTCGTTTTTGTTTATTTATTTATTTATTCAGTCTATTTGAAACTTCAGTTTGTTTGGTTTATGTGTATGTATATTTTTTAACATTTGGCTCGCCATTTTATGATATTTTTGTGCTCACTGAACACAATTCTTAATAAACATACCACTGACCAGGGTTGCAATTCGAGTTTTACGCAATTAGTGAGGCAATTAACTACTAATTGCTCAATCTACTAATTGACTTGTTGTATGATAAATTGTGGTCAAGAAAGGCCCTAATTGCAAAAAATTCCCTAATTGCGCAATTAAGGGGTATGTCTGAATTCGGTATAGCTTTTATATAATTAAACCAACGAGTTCCTATCCCAACACATTTTAAATATTATTTTTTTGTCTACATAATGTTATTAGATGTATTCAAATGCAATTGTAGAATTCTTTAGTGCCTCATTTGAACATCCCATATAATTCCAACATTGCGTTGTACATAACATTGAAATTTTTACTTCCAGACAATTTAATGTCTAGAGTCTGAAAGTTTTATATGAACACAATGCACAAAGAAAGAATTTGCATGACAATTTTCAACAATGTCAAGGTCAAACCAAACACCATATTAATGGAGTTGCGTAAAAAAGAATTAAAATAATAAGTATTCTCAGCAAACCAAAACTCTCTGACGCAATAAATATTGCAGCTACAATTTTACTTTCAATTTACTTGAAAAGAAATCTCTTTAAAAAAATCAATAGAGTAGAAATTAAATTATTTGTAAAGGAAAACATAAAGCCAACTTTACAAAAGGAATAACAAAATATTATCATTTGACTTAGTTTACCCACAGCCAAGATTTTAAGTTGCAGCAAGAAAAATACCCATGAACTCAACATATAAATATTTAATTAAATTAACTTTGACAATAGCAACATAGAAATAACTGCAAAAGCTTAAATTTAAAAGGCCAAGAAGTGTGCCACATATACAGCAGTGCAAACATTTCTGAAAAACCAATTATTATCCTTAAGAAAATATCCTTCCGCAATTTGGTTTTAGTTTGACTTATTTTCTGCTCAAATCCTCTTGAAATACAAACAAACAAGAAATAGTTGAACCAAAGGAAATCGATAAAAGAAATAAAATCTCCTTAACAATATATTTCTATGAGTATTTATTCAAGCATCCACACCCAGTCATTAGAAAGGATAGCATCGCAACTTCAGTACGTTATATTTACGTTAATGTGACAGTTTAAAATATAAAATTTATATAATTTAATCTCATATAATCTTTTCGTAGCGAAAACATTTCACAACCAACAAATGGCGCACAACTTGAAAGTTTCACTTTTAGTTTGTTTTAGCTGCACTTTTAGAATGATTATGATTATTGAGAGAGGATAAATAGATTGAATTATACAACACAAATGCAAAAAATAGAAAAAGATACATGCTGCATACACACATACACACATTATAAATATGAGTACGGATATATGAAAGCACTACAAGTGCTTCCCTCGAAGCATTGGGAATATTGACATGCTTTGCCGCGTCATAGTGTCTTCTGGACAAAAGCCAGAAGAACATTTTTTAATTCACATAAATTAAATACAGAAGTGTGGCTTAAATACTTTCTGATAAGAACGCGCTAGGCTATTCGATATAGGAAAAAATAAACATTCACCACGATTGTGTTAGACGTTTCACAGTAGCCAGGATTAGACGATAGGCTGTTAACCCTTTACGGCCCCACCTACACGTATGAGTAGGTAAATTTGTTTGATAATTTTTATGTTATTCACAGTAAAATATTTATAAATAGTTTTCAATAGAAAGTATCAAACTGTATCTAATATTTAACCTTTTTATTTATAAAATCTAATTGTTTTGTTTGACTTTTCTTTTTCATATTCTGTTTTGGTTTCTTCAGCAAATTATTTGTAATAGTCAAAATGATTTTTCTATAAAATTATTGTGAAACATGTAAAAATAGTTTTAGTTATTATTTACAAATAAGAGTTGTTATATGTTACATATTTTTTTTATTTTTGCACTTTTTATAGTTAATCCTTTTTCAATATTTAAAATTCAATGATTTATGTTGTTTAAAGATATTATACAAAATAATTGCATAGAAATATTTGAGAATTACAATACCGAATATAAATCGTTTATATAAAAAAGAACTCCAACAAAACTATTCACTGTATTAAACAGTTACTACCAAACAATTCACAATAGAAGCATTTACTACCAAAATATTCACGGTAGGGATTTGTTGATAATGCGAATAAAGATTTACTCCCAAAACACTCATTCTCTAATAGAGTTGTACTATTACAGCAGGTCATCTGCTAACGAAAAGTAATAAAAAATCATTGATTTCAAAATGTCTTGGGAAAATTGAGAAACTTTTGAGACAAGTAAAACGTATATATAAAACATTAGGAACCTTAAGCCGAAAACACACTATGGCATTTTGTGGCATCGCAAGCAAACACAATAATTATGTGGCACTGTCTTCTTGTCTTAACTGATACCTTCTTACTAAAATTTTTTATGGTTAAATATATTAAAATGTATCTGAATCAGAATTTGTCGGAATTGAGTTGAACTCTACAAATTAAAAAATTTTTGGAATTATCAATTGTTATAGTCAGTGTTATTACGATTGTCGTAACGGAATCGATTACATATAGCAACACTTTCATATGTTTAACATTGAAGTCGTTTTATTTCAACTATGAATACGACACGACAATCATAATAAAGGACAACATTTCGAAAATATTTCATTTTAATGTAAATATTTTGTGAATCAAATTTACTTTTAATTATTATTAAATAGTTAATGGCTTAAAAAACCAACCAGTAGTTTTTAACATAATCAAATTTCTAATACAAAATATTTTAATATAGGGTGTTTTATATAGAGTGATACAACTTTGAGTTGACATCACTGCTTTATTTGACCACCCATTTAACAGCTGATAGTTGCTTTTTGTTAAGTTTGCTTTGACATTTTATTATGGATCGTTCTACACCAGAGCAACGCGTGCAAATTCTGGAAATTTTTAATCAAAATAATAGTTCTGTTCGTCAAACTTATCGTGCACTTCGTCCACTCAAAGTTTTATTTTCGGACGAAACCCATTTTCGGTTGAATGGGTACGTATGTAAATAAACAGAATTGTCGCATTTGAAGTGAGAAGAATCCACAAGCTTTTGTCGAAACACCATTACATCCACAGAAAATTACGGTTTGATGCGCTTTATGGGCTGGCGGAGTCACTGGTCCATATGTCTTCAAAAACGATGATAGTCAGAATGTTACTGTTTGTGAAAATTGGTGTTCCAGATTGCGCCTTGTACGCGCCAGCCGTGGCGGCCACATGGCCGAAATCATATTTAAACGTTAATGTCATAAAATCTATCCAATACAGACCGTTTCATTGATATCAAATATATATTACTATGTTTTATTATGATTTAAACTTGTATCACCCTATAAAAAAACACCCTTTATAAAAGTGTACAGTGGGTGCCATGTTTATACAAAGTTATTGTTCTATCAGCTCACTAAATTTTAGTAAGTTTTTTTTTATTAATTCTTTCGAAGTACCATTTTCTTAATTTACAGATTGTAAAGCAACGAATAAGAGCTTAAATTTATGAAGTTAAAGTGTTGCCGGTTGGAATAATTAATACAGATTTTTTGCATTGGCTTGTCAAAACAACTTAAATTTTGGTACTACATAAAACATACTTACATACATACATACATACATACATACATGCATGTGTACCTACTTATGTGTTCTCTATCGATCGCTTTTTTATTTAGTATTTACTGTACATACTCTTAATACATAATAATCTGTGAAAATATTTTGGAGTTTATGCGTGTTTCTCCTCATACACTCTACTCAACCAGGTAGATTAAGGAAAAAAAATCTTTTCAAAAACTCCGTAAAAGGGTGTTGTCTTAAGAAACTACTGATTTTTCTATTGTTGGGCACCACATGTGGTACACTTTCTTATATGCATGTATGGATGTGTGTGTGTGTGTGTGTGTGCATTCTTATATCTATTCCATTTGTATGTTTTACTGATGCGTTTTCATTAAGAATATCCGTCTGTTTCTTGTGATTTGTTGTAGGAAATTGATGTTACCTTTATTTATCTTTTTTTAATTGGATGTATGTAATAGAAATACCTAAAATTTGATTTACTATTTAAGATTTGGAAAAAAAAAAACTGGTCATGCCGCATTGTGTCATGTAAATACCAACACAATCAAAAACTTGATCAGTTTGTTTTTATTTTATCATAAACTTGTTTTCCCGAAAACATCAAGCCAATGAAATCGTTTTTATCTAGATGTGGAATGCATATCAATATAAGAGGTCTGTTCAAAATAAAATAAATTTCCAATTTTCGCGGGCTACTTAGATTTCATTGGAGTTTTAATTTATGTTTGTACAGTCATCTCGATTATACTCGTATATTCAGAGTTTTAGCTATTTATAATGTTTAAATTGCTTGTGAGAGTAGACGTTTATTAAGTTAAAAATTTTTTCAATGTACGAACTTTGTATGGAAAACCGACCGCTTTTAATGCACCGTTTGTGAATCAGTTTTTAATAATTTAAAATTATTTAAATGCAACACAACTAAATTAAAGTTGCTTGATTGATTCTTTCGAGTTTCTGTCTAAAATCTTTGTTTAGTTTTTATTTTTTATTTTTATTTTATTTACATTAATATTTGCTCAACAAAATGCTAATAGCATGTTTGCCAAATAGTAGCAAGTTCAATGCTATAAAAGCTATTAAAATTTAATGGGGTTTTAGTTTCAATGTGTATGACACACTCATACATGCAATTACACTGTATAACAAAATAAAATGCAATTGCATGCGATTTATTTTAAAGAAAATAAAAATGTTTTGACAAGAAATTTTATATTATTCGAAAGAACTTCAGTAGAGTTATACGACATCAAACTGCGAATATATTCGATTTCAAATTGGGGCTTTTGTACGAGACCTACAGCTTCATTGTTTAATCATTAAGCCGAGAACTTTTCATTCCATGGCAACTTAATACAATTTTGTGTACTAGTTATTGTTTATAATTTTTAATATTTCGTTGACTGATAATGCCGTTCGCTGTACATTATTAAATAGCAGCACATATGTAAGTATGTATGAAATATTGCAAAATACCATAGTGTGTTCAACGCTACCTCATGCAATAGCAATTTTCGTCACACACTGCACTCTCCTGCAAACTGATAAATATATGAAGTTGGTTGTTGCAACAGCGCAGCTAAATCTTACGTATCTTAACTCCCAAATAAAAGTAATTGATGCTTAAAAACATAAATAAATTTTGATCAGAAATTAAAAAATATTTTTAATATAAATAAAACGATTAACAACTGAGATTAACCAAAAGCAATCATTTCAATAATGCTGTCTGACAATTTGTATATTTTCATTAATTGTTATCTTTCTACATATTATCAGTGCGCTACATGACTTTAAGCTAAAACTACATATTTATAAAACAAAACAAGGCGCCAGACCTTGTTGAGTGTAAAAATATGAAAAATACTACGCTTAAATATGCGAAAAAAAAAAATCATCCGCTGCATGCAGTAAATAGTGTGGAAACTTTCAATTGAATTGCTTTTTTTTTTTTGTAAATATAGGAATTAAGGTCAAAGAGCAAACTCAGACAAATGTAATGCCAACAAAATATTGGAGTAATGAAGAGAATGAGTGGCCGCGCTATAGAGAAAAGTGAAAGAGAATGATGAGAGTTTGAAACAAAATATTTATTTCCACTTTAAGTGAAATAGGTCAGGCATTATCTAACAAGTAACACAATTATTGTAATATGGTACACATTTATATCAATTTCATACATATTTCATATGTTTAAAGCACGAGTTCATACTTTTCACCAGATTATTTATACATCAATTTTGAGATCAAAAAGGAAAAGTGCAACAACTATATAACCGGCAAGTTTTAAATCATTAACACTTTTTTTTTCAATTTAGTAATCAAACAGTGTTGTTATAATAAAAGAAATTTTTTAACTGGGACCGGCACTCACCATGATAAAGATGGAATGGTATTGAGGAGAAAGTTGGATAAAGATGAAAAGACAGAAAATTTGTATAGCCAGTTAACGTTGTACTTTGTCGCCTAGTTTGAACGTAGCCCGCTAAATTTTAAAATTTAGCTTATTTTTGAACAAAGTGTACATACATTTGTATATGAACATGTTTCCTTGAAATATATCAGTTCATATTAAAAGGACAAGAAATTAGTACGCATTCTTTAGGATTAGTGGGTTCATCGAATTGTTCGTGTCAAATAAAAATAAATTGATTTTAATTGCCACACCATGTTATTAACTAAAAATAAATAATAATAATAATAATAATAATAAGAAAGGTAACACCTCACGTTAATCCTTTATTAACAATCACCCCCGACAAGTAAGCAATTAAGCCCACACAACACATGTTTTCTTAGTTTACAACCAAAAGAAAAGAAAAACAAAGTGCATACAGAAGATATTTACATACATACATACCTACACACAACCACACATATAATTACTTAAATGAGAAAAAAAAACCAGCATACATTCATATATAACATTTATAAAAATAGATATAAGCAGTTTTATTTGAACGTAAAATTAATTGGCTAAAAATTTACTATGAAAAGTGGCAGCAAGCAGCAATAAATAAATGCATATCTAATCGTATCTAACACAATGCAAATACAAAGAAATGACAATACCAACCCATTTACATACATAACAACACACATTTTTATGTACATGCATACATACATATAAATATGTGCCGTGCATCCATCCATAGAAAAAAAATTTATATTTATATGTCATTAAATGCAATGCACACACACATACACATAAGTTTGTATGCGAGAAGATATATAAATTCATGACATTGGCCAAGAAAAAAATCTTATTTTCTTTTGTTTTTGATGTCTTGTTGTACCTGTTCCCCGCCTATATCGGTATAAAAGATTTTTCCGTATAACAGTTTTATACGTCAAATTTGAAATTCAACCACTATTTAATGTTACGTATTTTCTAAAAGACAATTCTATCACCGACAAATCAGTTGGCCAGTCAGTCAGTTTTGTATGCTGTCATTTTAACTTGACTGTCAATTTTTGTTGTTTATTTTAGTTGACAATTTGCTGCGCCAAAAACAACACGTTTTTTCCTGTTATTATCGGTATGAGGGAAATTTTATTTACTCTCTTTCTCTAGGTTGTTTGGTTGTCTTAATGGCACTAAACATGTGACGTACAGATTGAATATTGTTTGTATGAGAATTTCAAAATTTAAACGCTACAATGAATTTGTTGTATGTATATAAACTAACAAGATATAACAATTATGGAATGCGCAAAATCGTTTAAAGCAACTGAAAGTGAGTACCGAAACGTAGTACAGAGTATAGATATATCATTGTACTCCTTACTTTTCTTTGATTCCATTTCTTTTTTGTATAACAGTTGCAACAAAATCAAATAACAAGAAAGTTCACAAAGTGCAGTTAGAACATACACACATATACAAGATGTTTGTAAAGTTTTTGCCAGTGCTTGACATGACAGACAGTAGGAGGAACGATTCTTTGATCCTTTTACTAAAAGCATTTTTCATACATACATACATACATCTATATGTATGGTATATATACGTATGCACATACATACATATATATTTGCAATTAAAAACGAAAAGCAAAGTAAGTCAAGAACTCAACTAAACAAAAACCCAGTAGACCTCTATAAACTAAATTTAAACTACACTGGTGTTCGTAAATCATTGGTAAAGTTAAGTTATGCAGTTCCCAACTTTCTGGTATATGTAGGTCCACTGGTCTGCATATAAAAAATTTCAGCCCCTTAATAAGTAACGTGTCGCATGGCTGAGTTTTTTAGGGAAGTAATTAATAGTCTATCGGATACCTCAGTGACAATACAATGTTTACACCCTGTACATGGGCTCATTAAATGTATTATGATCGAATATTCTTATATCGGCAATTACTCAGCTCCCATTATCTTTCTTCAGCTATTTAAATCCAATTCCTAAATATATTTTTTCTAATATAGCTGCTGCACTGCGACATCATTACATTAGTAACCAGGATGGGTAACTTCTCATTTTCGGCTCTCTTCTATTCTCATGTAAAATAGATTTGTAAAACGTTGGGGAACTGCATGATCAGTAGTTTCAACCAAATAATGAAATACCGATATAAAAACTAATATGACTGATGCTGAATTTAAGCCAATATTTGGAGTATCTGCTTAATCAAAGTCATATCCGGGAACAAGGAAATATGTTAACCCTGTAGATTCCCTAGTATTAGCGGCTCTCTCCAAGATATATTTCTATATGTATATCTTACAACGTTTAAGAAAACGGGGCTATTAAAAGTATTAGTTTGGTGCATATGTAGATAGAGAATTTCCCCAAAGTAGCTTTGTTTCGTATTATCTGTGATATATAAATTCCCTTAACTTGGCAGCACTGTAGAAAACATTACAGTGCATCTCTTTAAATATTTAATTTCTAATAAATGCAAGGCATTTTTAATAATATGTAAGACGAGACCAAGGAAAACAACTTCTTTTAAAGACAACTCATAGAAAAATTAAGGTCATTATTGTTGCATACACACATATCGTCATATGAAACGTAAAACTATCCCCTTAAAGTTGATGAATGTTTTAAGGGATCTTTAACCATACAAAATCCATACTTTAAGGCCACTTTAATTTTAATAATTGTTTATGAATTAGGGGGCATATTTGATTTTAGAGAAAATGGTAAGCAGTTCATGTGATATATTTATATCACAATATGTAAATTAAAGTAGATGTGTTGTATTTTTATTGATCACGACAGCAGAATCGTAAAAATAATTATATAAAGTGAGTTTCAATATAATACATAATCACTGATACAAATACGATTTTGAAAATCATATAATTTTAAGTTTCATATGACGACATATAGGAACGTATCTACATATGTATGTATGTATCTGTGTTTATATGTATCACATTTTTTTAATTTCGTTCGTGTTGCTGTATTTGTTATTGTTGCTGCCGCTTATTTCAATCTATTCATAAGAACATCTCAACAACTTTTTGTCACTTTTGGTTGCCAGGCACCCCTAGAGTATGTATTTGGTAGCAGCCCAGTGAACACATATATGTATGTACATACTTATGTATATATGTATATATATTCATATGTATGTATGTATATGTGCATATTACAAAAAACGATGACAAACAACAACAAACACATTACAACCAAAGTTATTGTCTATACAATATGACTGACGAGTATTTAAATTAAGTTTTATTTTTCATTTTATATAATTTTTTTTTTTCGTACGCTCATGTATTGCAAACGAATTATTTTTCAATTCATTATACACAATCACAAGCACACATTATAATTCAGCAACGTCATCATTTTAAGTACATATGTATTTACATAGGTATTAATGTGCTACTATAGGAAGATGTACATATTTATTTGAAAATATACAATCAACAAACACTCTACAGACGATCAAAATATTGCGTGTAGCTTATAAACAATAAGATGCAGTTTGAGTTTAACATGTGCCAGTGACTATTGCTATTAAATTAATATTTTCTATTATGCGATTGCTACGGATGTCCTAGCCCAAAATAATTTTCTTTAGCTGATTAGTGGGTTCAATCGGCGACCAGCTACAGCAGCATAGTTGTTATTAGCGAATACTAAGATATTAGTTTTCTCTTGGTTTCAATCCTAAAATATATAGAATTTCTGGATCCATTATATTTTTTTCTACTTTCTTATATTTTTACTTTCAATATATGGTTAATAAAAACCATGCAATAAAACTATTATTACCAAGTGAGAAGCATTTTTGAAAACTGCAGTAAAATAAGCCAAACTACTGCTTTCATTTTTCAAATGATTTTAAGGGTTAAGAAAAATTTCGGGTATAACAGTTACAATGAAAATGTGTTTCCATTTTGCCTAAGCCGCTATTTAATGATATGCCTTGTGCAAGTCTCCTGAGATTTTCACTTCCGTTGAAATGTTTGTGTATGTATCTACTTTAAAAACCAAAAACTTTCAGGAAAACACACGAAAAGCACGCGTGTTGCTAACTTTCGTTTACAGCTGCTTTCTTTATCACGTATACGCCGGGTAGCCAAATTCAATTAAATAACGGCCCAAAAAAAAAGAGACAATATGATTAAAGAATATATAAAAACCATATACTCATGACAAACATACCCATGCATACACATAAACATATATAAAAACGATATACAAATGACAGAGGGAAATAATCAAAGTGGGAGAGTAAAAAATATTGTTGCTCATCTTAGAGCAGCTGAATTGAATAAGTAGATATAGTAAAAAAAACCACAGCAATATATTTACTTATGTGCATATCCATACATGCATACTACATATATACTACATACTTACGTATGTACATATCAATCTCTTCTTATTACGGTTTTTGTTTTGATTACAAAACGGGGTTGAGAACAGCAATACGATATAAGATATTTTCTTTATATAAAAGAGAACCAGATAACGCTCCACATGTAAGTACTCTGCTGTTGTACTCTTTTTATATCAAAACTGAATGATATAAAATGCATTCTGTTTTAATAATACATAAACAACAATAGCAGTATAACAGTTTGGTTATTTCTAGAGGGTAAAAATGAAAACGACTAACATTTTTGTAT
Source organism: Linnaemya vulpina (assembly GCA_963675445.1). Taxonomy (NCBI): domain Eukaryota; kingdom Metazoa; phylum Arthropoda; class Insecta; order Diptera; family Tachinidae; genus Linnaemya; species Linnaemya vulpina. Next base: position 36,575,669 of record OY776278.1, read on the forward strand.
TGAAATGTTCAGTTTACAATTTATATTTAAGCAGTCATTTCATGACGGCGCGAGAGAGTACTTAACAAAAATTATATTGTAACGATAACAAAAAAGAAAAAATACAACACACAGCACAAGGCAATAAGAAATTAAGAAGAAAAATATATTATTTTAATATTTTTTCCGTTTCAAATGCAATAAAAAAATTAATTAATTAAATTATATACATATTGCAAAGATAATATATGTACATATAAGACAATTTTGCAGGAAAAAGAAATAAAATTTGTAGTAACAAAAGGTATTTTATTGTCTGCCAAGTACAACATGCTCGTACATAACTAAAAAAAAAAAAATTTTGTTATAAAAACAACAAAACTGTTACAAGAAAAACAGCAAAAAAATGGATCTATCGATTATTTAAAGTAGAAAAACATGCTCTATATAACTGCCTATGATTTATAGCCATATATGAAGCTACCAAGCTTCAAAAGAATGTCTCAAGAATATTTATTCAGTTACCTAAATAAATTGTAACAGTAAACCCTTTAAACAAATCCAACACTCAAAATTTATAGGGCAAATATTTTTTATGGAAAATGTTGCGATTTCCTTGTAGGGAACAAGATTACTTATGCACATACAGATGTATGTACATATAAAGATGTTTGTGTGTGTGATATATTTTTGTTATAATATATAAAAATGCATCTGAACAGAAGAAATAATCTAACAAAATTAAAAAAAAAAATTTAAACACACTTGCTAAAAGCAACTAACAAAGCAATAACTGGCAAATAATTTATAAAACATTGAAAACCATCAAAGAAAATAAAGGCATGACTTGCAGCCATATGAATTTTATTTAAAACAATAATTTAATACCTAAATATATGTACATGTACAGAGATGTACTCGTATGTCACAAGTCTTTATAACTTTCAAGTGTCCGATTAAAAATTTTTGACTTGAAGATATCAACAAAATTTTGATTATCTGCACTTGGCGTTTTACTCATATTGAGATTATTTCCGAATTTTTTCCTCTAACAACAACTGATTTGTATGTAGCACATTTCAAAACGATATCAGGGTGCACACACACATACATACGCACGTAGTTAAATACGAAAGCTCACACATGAAACAACACGGTATGACAAGTTTCTAAATGCATCGATGAAGAGAACAAAAACAAAAACTACGTATATATGTACATATATACATATTTATATACATATATATGTACATAGTATGTGTGCACACAGCACACTACTACACATTAAGTTAAAAATGCAAATATTAAACAAATAAAAACAAAGAATTAATGAAAACTACCACCTTGATTTTGACATGCCGCTAGGAAGAGTACAAAAATGTGCAATAAGTTAATGAAATTTTTGACAGCAGATGCTTAAAAGAGTAAATTAGAAAAAACTTGTTTCGTTTTCGTTCGTTCAAGTCTAGAGAAATTTGAAAGTTTGAGAAAAGTGTTGTGTTGTGCTTATGATTTAAAAATATTTCATAGTCAAATAATTTAATATTAAGCAGAAATAACTAATTTTGATTATTATAGTTCCGCTAATTTATTCGATCTTCTTATTAAATTTATGTGTTCCAATTCTTGAGCAAAATATCTACTTTGTCCTTTATATAGAATTATGATATGAAAATTTATATTGATTAGAATGTTTACTTAACTTTTCTATTATGATTTTAATTCTTTTGATAACACTTTAAGTCTGGTTATCAACGGGCCTTTTTGGAATCATTTGCATTTATGCGTGTCAAAGTTTGCATGTGCTTGCTGCAGAATATTTTGGGCGTATCATAGAACATTGTGGCCCGGCACACATATACTTCTTTAGAAGATGAAAATCTCAAACACAATTTAAATAATATTTCTAAACTGTTAGCATTAAAATTATAAAAAGCTGGATAAAGTACACGGTTGTTAGAAAGAAGAGAAGTACATTTTTTTGTTGTCTTCATAGATTTGAAGGCCTTAATTTAAAAAAAATCATGTATTTTAAATTCAAATGTCATATGACCGAATTTCGACCACTGGGCCTTTAATTAAACCACTGGGCCTTTCTAAAGATTTTACATTAGAAAATATATTCCAAAAGGAAAACAAAAGTTATGAAGTTATTACGTGATCACTTTTTAGAGCTAAAATATTAGACCTCGTATTTTCCGGTTGCACAATTTTCATAATTTTAAATGAAAAGAATTCTTAACTATCTGGCCCAGATATGAAAGTTAATTTGAATGAACTTAAATTTTCTCATGTTTTTGCGTCACAATAAACCAATTTTGTTATCTTATATATGTATAAGTGTTGAAATTTCACCGATTATCATTGAAAACCAAAATGAAACTTTACGGATAATTTTTTTTTACGAATTAACTAAATTTTTCTGTCACAAGAAAATAATACATTAATTTCCTGTTCCACGAAGTCGCGAAACATCTTCCACTCGCATAATTTCATTTTAAAGAAAATCAAAGTTTTAGAACATGCTTTCGTTTTAAATAGAATAGCCCTACAAAACGGAATCTTGCTGTCAATTTTTACATAATAAATTCTTTACATTTTGTATTTCTTTTTACTTTTTTCCGTTTTATTGTGCAGTGATAGTGACCTGGTGAACTTAGTAGGAGTCTTTTTATTAATTTGTATGTGGGCAGTTATTTTATGACACATTTTTCAAGATTTAGAGAATTATTATATACATAAGTATGTACACATAAAACGAATGTATGTATGTATATACATACATCGGGGTTTGCTTTACCGAATATCCTTTCTGATATAACAAAATTATTATCACTTAACAAATACATATATGCATATTTGCTGTTTTTCACTAACAGTTATATTTACTTACTTCTGCATGTATATATGCATGCATGTACATATGTATGTAAGTATGTATGTACATGTGTCGTTCATTTCGGAAAAATAAAAATTCTTGTCATAAAACGCCGTTTCTTCCCTTTTCAGAATAACAACAAATTAATTTAACAAACAAAAAATCTCTTAAACTATAACAATTAATTAAAATTTGCTAAAATTTCGAAGAAAAATAATCAATAATACACCAAAACTTTAATTTTTAAAATTTACTTAAGCCAACAAATGTACTATAATTAATAAAATAACAATAAACTCACGAATATTGTGAGAGTGAAGAAAAGAGAAAACTTTAACACAGAGAATATTTGCAAAAACAAAAAACAAAAAACAAAAAAGAAATTAAACGGCATATTCAATAAGAGTGTTAAATATTCAAGATAAACATGCGAAACTAACAAAAAAACAATAACAAAGAACAAATTTATAGAAGAGGAAAAAAATTAGTAATAAAATAAAATTTTATTGGAGTAAATATATAACAGCAATTACAAATACTTATATTATAAGTTGTGAGGGAAAAGCAGCAACAAAAGCAGACAGCGAGCGGGTAGCGAAAAAAAACTAAGAAATTCTTAATGCAAAAAACCCTTAAAATCACTATAGAAAAATATGTTGAAGAATAAAGATCGACTGACCGACTGTGTTAAATAACAAGAAGAAATATTAATATACAAATAATAATTATAAATAAATAAATAAAACAAAGCAAGCACAAATACTTATATTAAATAAATACTATAAAAGAAACTAGTGATTTTTAATAAAATTAATTTATTTTGTGGATAAAGAGTAAATAGATATTCGAACAAAGAAGAAAATCAAATGCAAATTGCACATGAATAAAATAAAGTGTATTTAAAGCAACTAAAAACAGAAAAAGTTTCCTACAAATCAATCATCAAAGAACCTGAACATCATGACAGCCAAGTGAAATTGCACCTTCCCGCTTACAGCTCGTTAATCTCTCAAGCCGCAATTGTATTTTTTTTTTAATTTTCTTTAAATATTAAAATAAACTTTTTACAAGAATATAAATATTTTAGACAACACAAACAAAAATATGGCCGAAGCATTACCCTCGTCCGCGTCGGCGGCCCGTTTACGTAAATTTGAGCGTACAGACAGTGAGTTGGCCTGCGAAGAGGTTGCCCGTCTTACCACCGATATGCAAGATCCCGGGGCTGCTGGCAGTCCAGAAGATGATGATTACAGCGAATATGAAGAGCTACCACCACCGCCGGACGGAGGATATGGTTGGGTAATTTGTTTTGCATCCTTCATGTGCAACATGGTGGTGGATGGTATTGCATACACATTTGGAATATTTATGGAAGAATTCGTAGTATATTTTGGTGAAGGCAAGGGCAAAGTGGCATGGGTTGGCAGTTTACTGAGTGGTGTTTATCTGGCGGCTGGTCCTATAGTTTCAGCTTTAGCCAATAAGTTTGGTTGTCGAACGGTGTGCATAGCGGGTAGCATTGTCGCCTGTATAGCCTTTGCCCTCAGTACTTTAAGTACCTCCGTCAATATGCTAATGCTAACGTACGGTGTGATAGGTGGCTTTGGCTTTGGCATGATCTACCTGCCAGCTGTGGTAGCAGTTGGTTACTACTTTGAAACAAAAAGATCTTTGGCCACCGGTATTGCGGTATGTGGATCTGGTTTTGGTACCTTTGCCTTTGCTCCTTTGGCCACATATCTTTTGCAGCAGTATGGATGGAAAAATTCGCTGTTGATTTTTTCAGGCATGATCTTGAATTGTGCAATATTTGGTGCCATGATGAGACCTTTGAAATATCCCAAGAAGAAGAAGGTCAAACCTTTAATGCAACGCATGTATGAAGAAAAACAAATGCAATTGGAAAGAGGCTCATTTGCTGGTTCTTTTATGGTACAACTACCTGACGGTTCCATGGAGCGCAAATTGAAAATGCCCTTAAATGCCGATCCCGGTGTACATTCGTCATTAAATCTAGAACTTTTAGCTCAACAGGCATCAGCGGGTGGTCTTCAACCTGTATCCACACTACCCACTATTACTGAAGCTAAAGTAATAGATTTGCAAAATAGTCAGCAGAGTCCACCCAACAACACTGACAGCAATAGCCATTTGGATGCCCGGAATAAACGTCAACATCGCAATTCCGAATCGAGCACAAGTCCCTACAACTCGTCGGATGTTATGACGCGCAATGCCTCACAGCCGGCTTTTCTTCTAGATCCTCATCAAGGTCTTCCGAAAAATGGTTCGGTGCCATCGTTTCAAAGATCCCGCAAAACTTCAGCCTCTGAAAGGTTTCAACCGTCTTTGGCCGCCATACGTGCCGCATCACGTGGTGATTTAGAAGCTAATGGAATGGAAATGGGCATGACTACGTCAAAAATGTCTCTATCACAACGTCAAGAAGGCGGAAAAATGGTTCGACCCATGTCCAGGAAAGATATTTTTTATTCAGGTTCAGTAACAAATCTTCCCCAGTACCAATCTCAGAAATCATTGGCCGATTATCGTCAGTCGGTGTTGTCACTTACTAAATACGAAAAGAGCATGCAAAGTGTACAGAGATTAGATCCACTATTGGAAGCCGCCAGACAACGCGATCAATATGATTTATGTCCTTGCCTGTGTATGCCCGATTCGGTTAAGTCGGTCATCAACAACATGTTGGATGTGAGCCTATTAAAGGATCCTGTTTTTATGCTGATTGGTATCTCCAATGTTTTCGGTATGGCTGGCTTGTATGTTCCCTTCTTTTATCTGGTAGATGCTGCCAAAATATCTGGCATCGACCCCGATTCCGCCTCCTTTCTCATATCGATCATCGGTATAACAAATACGGTTGGACGTGTGGTTTGTGGTTATGTAGCTGATTTTCCCCAAGTGAATTCACTATTTTTGAATAATGTTTGTCTGTTGATTTGCACTGTATCAGTAATGCTCACACCCTTGTGTGTTAGTTACGGAGCGTATGTTGCCATGTCGGTGTTCTTTGGCATCGCCATCTCCGGTTACATCTCGTTAACGTCAATTATTTTGGTCGATCTTTTGGGTTTGGATAAGTTGACAAATGCTTTTGGTTTGTTAATCTTGTTTAGAGGTTTTGCCGCGATTATTGGTTCACCTTTAGCCGGTGCTGTATATGATGCCACCCAAAGCTACGATTTACCTTTCTACATGGCTGGTGCCTTATTTGCCGTCTCAACCATAACCAGTTTTCTTGCACCCTGCTTAAAGAAATGTACAAAGTCTGAAGAAACCCCTGTGCATATGGAAGCCCTGACGCCCATCGACGAGGAACAGGGTGAAGATATCGAAGATGAAGAGGATCAACCTATTACTATTGTACCGAAGATTATTAAAACTCTGCCCAGCCCCCAGCAGCAAGACGAACAAAACCCCAAATTTCCCAATGCCGAAACAAAATTATAAAACTGTATTAATGTTTAGATATTTAATAAGAACCTGTTAAAAAATCACTACTGACTGTACACAATGATTAAAGTATTTGCATAAAAATATGTTTTAAGAAAAGTTTCAAGCTAAATTTTAAGATTAAGGAAAATACAATAAATTGATGAATGTAAAAAAATATATATATTTTCCAAAGATTAGGAGAGACGCTCGTGATGTGAGTGAGTTTAAGTGTTAGTTGAGAAATGTTAATTATATTATTTAAATGATTTTTGTTTGTATTTTTGAGTTTTTAACTGTTTTTAAATTTACTATCAATTTTATTTTATATTATTTTTAGCTAATTACAAATAAAAACTAATAAATCTATATATGCTTAATTTTTAAGGCGAAATCAACAAAACAATAAAGAGAAAATACTTTTAAAAAATATATTTAAAAAAAAATAATAAGAAAATAAAACAAAAGCGTATTTATTTGAAAGTAAAAACGTGGTTTAGTAAAACCATATTTGGAAACTTTTTAAATATCTATTTCAGATGCAAAACTGAATAGAATAAAAAATTAGTTTTAAAATTAATATTCTGTGAACACAAAATAAGCGGTCAATTGGGTTTAAAAACGGTTTTAAACCATTATTATTTATAAAAAACGTTGTTCGTTGTTTATTATAAATAGAATACGAGAATTATTACAAAAACAAATGCTTACATTTGCAAAATTGCTTATACTTGCAAAAGAGAATATAAAACTTTAAAAAGTAACGCTTCAAAAGTATGTACATAAAAACAAAATTGTAAAAGTTTTAAAATTTAACATATTAAAAAAGTTTTCATATGTTTTCTGATATTTTTTTTTCAAAATTTTTAACCACAAATTAAGAAAATTTATAAAAAGAATTTATTAACAAAGTAAAATAATAAAATTACGTTAAATAAGTAATAATACGATTGAAAACACATCTGAGTTTAATAAAGAAAACTTAAATTAGTTTTTATCAGTAGAGAGACTGGAACTTTTGTCCACGGACTACAAATTACAGACAATGAAATTTAATTTTTATTTTGGAAAAAAGAAAATTCAGACAAAGTTTACATGCCTGGCCTAAAGTAAAACAAAGATGATTCCTCACAAAATAAATTTGAATTGTATAATTTTTATAACATCAAAATCAAGTTCAAAATTTAGATATTTTTGAAAATCGTGATTTTCTTTATTGAAATGCGGCTGTGTGCAAGAAAACTTTTCAACCGGTTGTAGACTAACACTTTAAACTCTTCAATAAAGAGAAGAGTAGCTAAAAGGAATTAATTGTAAATTTATTCCAATATATAATTTTTTTATATAGTCGATACTAGTATTTGTGAAATACGGAAATTTTTCAAAAACTCTGTAGTATGCAAAGCTAAGGTACTTAGCAAAACCGTCAACCAGCGATGGGAAATGGGTTTTTGATTTTGTAGCAATCGTAAAAATAATGTCTACTTTTTAGACATTAACGGCACTCACTTCTATTAAAACACAAACGTGTTGCAAGTTAAAATATAACTTTTTGAGAGCAATTGTAAAAAGATGTTATACATTTTTTAAATTCAACAGAAAGAGTTAGTTGACTGATGTGATATGGTATTTATTTGTTATGAAATAGATCATACTCTTACTGAACAATTGAAATAGTAAATGTTTCTTGAAATAATTTCTTCTTTAAATAATAAATTTTGTCTTAACTTCAAAAGCTTTTGTAAATGTATCCTTTTCTTAGGGGAAAAAAATCATACTTGATTGAACATTCATTCTATCGAATAACAAAAAGAAATATGGGGAAACAAATCTTGTGATATAACAAAGTTTTTTAGAATGCGGTACTAACAAAGTACGGTAAAAGTGCCATATTTTGTAGTGCCGGATCTTATACACATTACGCCGATTTTGTAGCCATGGAATCCCTTATAATATACTGCAGTTCAGGTCAACATACTGGAAGCAAAGTACGTTATTCGGCACCAATCAAAATATTTATATACAATTTTTATTGAAATTATTATCGGTGTCGGATGGCCTCTTTTAGATCTACATAATATATTTTACTTGTTTTCTGTTAGTTCCTATACGGATTTCGTTAGGCCCAATGCAGATCATAGATTTCCAGAATTTCTTCGAAAAAGTTAAAGTAGTTTTTTTCAATTTCTACTCAATTGAAAATGATAACTTTCAATTAAACTCGAATAAATTTTATTCACTGCTATTATTCTATAAAGCCCCTAGAATTTTATTATGAAGTCAAGGTAAAAATTTCGCTATCAATTTTTATTTGATTTGACTGAAAGTGTGATTGTGTATTGAAATAAAAGGAAAATTTAAACTGAAAGTAGAAAACTGCCCATTAATAACATCTTTTATCAGATATCACGAAATATCGTGTTTGATAAAAAAATTCTCTTTTTTTACAAAATTTTTGTACATAAATTAGTTTTATAATCCCTTCCAAAAATAAAGTTCCGCCATGATGTAATAAATCATTCAACTCGATATAATTACGAACTTTCACTTTTTAACATCGTGACGGTAAAACTTCTAATCTTATTTATTTACGCCACACATTTTCTTCTAGTACACTTTTAAGTACCTTATCATTCACAAATACAAAAGAAAATATTATTTTGTAGATTATTTTCATGAGAAGCCAGTCCAGTCAGATTATGATACAGTTTTATTTGTGCATCACAGTAGGAAGATATTTATTTTATGGTTCATATTTTATGATCGTTCGAAACCGGTATATGTGGAATACTTTTTTTGTCTTGAACCGCGTCAGACATTGAAAGGCTTAGTTTAGAACGTTTAAAATTTTTATGATTTACATGAGGAAGTGATTCCCCTCATCATGCGTTACAAAAAGTCTTAATGTATTTGTTATTAAACGAACTTTATAGATTGACTACCAGTTCGCCGATGTAAACTATAGTTCAATCGAATAAACATTTTAAAACAAAAATAATTTTTAAAATCTATATATTATGTTTATTCGAGTGAACGATAGCTTGCTACATCGGCAAACTGGCAGTGTGTTTTTAAATTTTCATATTACAAATGAAATAAAGAAAATCTTATTCTAACTAAAATGCCAAAACGAATAACAGTTACATGAAAATTTTTAAATAAAACCTTTTAAAAGGAGAAAAGTTTCAACTTTTAGAAGTCTTTTAAGCACAAATAAAAATGTTCTTAGAAATGTGATTTAAAAATATAATTGTATTTACGATATATATAACAATAAGTATTTTTTTATATTTATAATGAAAATGTGAAGTTGTAAAACGGACATATTTTTTCATGTACCAGCTAAACATGTCTCGCTATATCTTGTGTAAATTAAAGCTTTTTTTCAATAATAAATTCGAATAGTTTGGAAACGTGCAAATTACAGCGAAAAACATATGCCTAAATTACAATACTCGGATTGATTTTAAGTAAAAGTTTCTGTTTCTGTTCTGATTCTTTTATTCTAGAACGAATCTAATATTGAAGCCAGTGTTAGCCAAAATTTTGTTGTAAGACAAATAAATCTCTATTCGCGATATCGGATCTGCTACGATGTTATAATGATTTTTATAAAAAAAATTTAAATGAAATCAATTGGGTAGAGGTAAAATTAGTAAATCGTAGTATTGCATGTCAGCTTATAAAAACTGTCCCATAAGTAATGCCTGCTGCTAAGTGCAAAATAAGTGATTTTAAAAATCTACAGAAAACTGAATTTTACGTTGTAAATGTCGAAAAAGCTGGGCCGAAAAATACAAGCGACACCAAACAGCTGACAAAATTTATGCGTCAGCTGTTTGGTATTGCTTAACGAATTGCAGAGCAAACACCAATCTTATAGGAAATGGTACGGAAACCGATCAGTAAAACTTTAAAAATAAGTGATGTGTTAAAAATATTAGAAAAGCTTAGCAATATTAATATAAATTAGATATGTAATTTGGATAAACTAGGGATGGTTTTGCATGATCACGCATGATTGTGAGAGCACGGGTATGAAAAAAAAGAGTACTTTTATAGCTAACGAAATATATAGACGTACTGAATAACAACAAATTATTAACGGAGTTTTAAAGTCTATGTCATTTTCCTGTTGTAGATAGAATGTCTTACTAATAACTTAGAATTTGAAATAATTTAAAAATGAAATTTTGTCCATAACTTAAGAAAATAGTTAAGGCAACTATAAAATTATGTAGAATAGAGAATAAAAAAGCTCAACTAAATTTATAAAAAATAACTTAAAACTGAACAAATTTCGTATATAATGAAAATTATTATGAATAACTGTAATTTGTAAATCATTATTTTATGTATATATGTATGTACTTATATTTTTGAAATATTATATATTATTTAGTAATAAATAGGAATAACAAATTTTTAAAACAGCCGCGCTTTGCGTTATTTTAATAACTAATTTTATAACGATATTTTTAAAATTTATTTAAATTTCCTCAATATTTTACCTTTTTTTTAATTATCTACGAATCTTAGTAAATTTTGGAAATAAAAGTATAATGAAATAAATCAAAAACAATATTTGTTAAATTAGTTTAAAAAACTAATGAAAAACGCTTTTTAAAGGCATAATTTTCATAATAAAAAGAAAACATACAGCATATGGAAATTATAATAAAATTAAAAAACACAATCAAAATATTTGTTTCTTTTTGAAAATTGTGCACAAAAAATACAACTGAAACGGATTTAATAGGAAATAAAAATAATACTGAAATTTAATGGCAGGACAGTTTTTGTGTTTTCATTAGGCGAATGTTTTCGAGTTGTATTCAGAAAGAATTAGACTCGTCCAGCAATAGTTAAAAATTAATACTGATAAATATTTCCATAAAATGCAGTGTCATACAATTATTTGCTGCCTTCAAATTATTAATAACAAATAGTCCAAAAAGCTCAATTCAAGCCCCTGGTACCAATGGACAGTGAGGGATTTTGAAAAATAGAATGGAAATAGCTCAGCAATTTTTAAACAGGTAGTCTGAATGTGGTTTGATTGTAATAAAATTTCATACAGTATTGAAAAAATAGATTTTCTTATCCAAGAGCTAAAAAAATGTTTGAATGTCTATGGGTTATACTTGAGAAAATATACAACTAAAGGTATGGAAAGGTATGGCCAAAATTGGCAAACATTTACCAAAAAAAAGCGTAACCACTTAACATCACAGAAAAATATTTTGATTTAAATACGTATTTCTTAAGTAAAACAGTTGCATATTGAACTAGCAGGCGATAGAATCTCGTATTATTGGAAACAGTTTTACTCAATAACCATTTGCCAGAATTAAAATGATTTTCGTTACTATTTAGTGATTACGCTTTTTTTGTCAAATGTTCGCCAAAATGAGACCGCACGTTAAGAGAACATTAAGTTTTAAATTTCAAGACCAAAAAAACTTGTAAACAAGAACATGCTAAAAATATTCTTCCACCAAAATTGACGTTAGAAGACTCGCTAATAAGCGGAAAATGATGTTGTTAATGCAGATGAAAGAGAAGCAAATGAGATTTGCTATTGAGATTCAAATAACTTCAAAACGAATCCCAATATCGAAATATTCAAATCACATTAGGCCATCCTCATGTTCATTTTTGAATAATAGATAAGCAATAATAAAGATGTTAAGGAGGGATATTGACATCCAGATCATATATACATACATAATTTAATAACAAATTCACATAAGACCCGCATTCAATTCCAATCATTAATACATTTTCATATTTGAGATTGATTTGTATTAAAAACTTTTGTACACACATCTAATTTGAAATAGATAACAAAACTAACCAATTAATTTAAATGTTAGAATAATTAATTAAATCTGTACAGACTGATTTGATTTGAAAATATGAAAAATATTTTTATTTTCATTACAAATAGCGAAGTAATTTTACATCAACTTACAACATCTTGTTATTCAATTGATTAAAAACTATTCGCATAGAGTTTAATTTAAATTAAAAAGCCATAGTTATTAAAATATTCTCGTAGAATACGGAATGAGTGCAGCGTCTAGGTTAAAGTTTGTTTGCAAAATCACTTTTTGTTGTATTTTTTACAAAACATACACAGCAGCAACATATAGACCGACTGGAGGAGGAATCTTGGTTGTTGTTGTTATTTTCTTTATGTGCACATTTTATTGAATGCAGTTATAATTAAAAACAAAAATGATGCATGAAAATTTTATTTGATATGTATTGTTGCCAAGCAAGGTTAACTTCATTACAAGCATTTGCTCACACTCACATTGTATGCGTGAAATAACTTGAAATATTTAAAACATGCTTAGATAAAAATTTAATATAGCTTCTGTTGTACTCGTATCCTCATAGTTGAAAATCATTTAATAAAATTAATAGGCGGTTTACGTGATACATGTTGAGGATTAAAATGATTTTTCTTGAGTTTCAATGAAAACTGTTTTCATTTATCGTACAGAATATCCAATTTCTCAGTAATTTTTCTTCTTTTATCTAAATATATAAAATCTTTCGTTACGCTATTAGATTAATAAGGCTGTTAATATATTCGATTAATTCTTTAACTAAGACTGTTTGTATTATGTTTATCATAGTCAATACTTATTTTCTTTTCTTATGCTGAATTAAAAAAAAAAACTGTTAGAAAATATTCTAAAGCGAAAGATAAACACAATAAAGTATGCTGGAGTTCTTCAAAAAACACTAAAATTGTTTGGACGCCTTTGACCGGTTTAATCGTTAATAGAATCGGTTAGTACTATATCGGTTAGTAATAAGATCTTCTCGGTTCAATTTATTTCGACGTTACAATATATATAAAAGTAATTATTTAATTATCCAAATTTGGTTTGAAAATCATTCACAATTCGTGTATCCTAAAGATGACTTTATAATATTTATGACGCACAATGATGGTGGTCATTTTTTTGTTCATGTTTCATACGACCACTCCAAATTGATTTCAACAAATAGAGAATTAAAAAAAAAACTCAAAAATTTGCCCGAATTCTATCCTCCAAAATCCACTTAATCAAGAACAACCCAGTTGGCTATATGCCTGAAACCAGCTTCAAATATTTCGAATAAAAACCAATTTGTGAATTAAAAATCAATTTTTCTTTGTAATTTTGTACAATTTAAAGTTCTATCTTACTAAAAAAAAAACGGCATCGAATATATTTTTCGTGTTTGTTTTCACAGTATGTACGAAATCCAACATTTGTTCCTTATTATAAGAAATCATTTTTGGCTTTTCAGGGACATTTTCTTTTAATGCAATTGTACTCGACTATTTTGAAACTGTTCAGCCCAACAGTTACGTCTTGAGAAACGTATAATAAATGGCACAACGATCAAGTTGGCTATAGGAACACCACATTTCTAAGGCAAATACACAACAGTTGCTCAACTGTTCCCAAGCATTTATGAAATTGAGTTTTCAAAAACAACTTTAAACGATACCAACAAGACTTGTGAATTGAAAAAAATATTTCCAAAATTGTGATACGATATTTAAAACAAATCAAAATATTAATTCTGATTTCTTTTTTATTAAAATATAAAAACATCAATTTATTCTTATCACTGCAAAACATCCTTTTTAAGAGATTTATTTTTTTCTTATCCATGTCACCCATTCTTTGTAAACAGAAATCACACATTTTCTATTTTTGTATGAAATTGTTATTAAATCGGTTGTTGTTCTTTTATCATAACCAAGTCATTGACATTTATAAATAAATTCCTATTGTTTCTTCAGTGTCTACTAACAAAGACTTTTTTCCACAAAGGGAATAAGCTTGTGCTATACTAAAAGCAGTTTCCGTCCACGATTTTTCAACATGAGTCAGTTGCATGTACATATTTTGTAATATGTATTTTATTTGTGTCAATTTATTGGTTCAAAAAACGTGCAATCTGCTCCCATTTGATAAATTTTTTTTATGATGTACTCATATGTGTACACATGCATACTTATATGTATATTTTGAAACAATTTTATTTAATATAGAACTAATCGATTATTTCTAAAATAATAAAAGAAATTCATAAACAATTAACTATTAAGAAAATAAGGAAATTTTGGAAATACAATTTGTGTTCTTTTGTACACTTTATCATTAACATTTTCATTATTATAGTGTTGGTTTATTTAAGCACCTTCATTTGCAACGAAACTTGATCACTACATGGCATGAAATAGAAACACTCGTAGTACTCGTTAGTACAACCGAATAACGCTAAAAATAGTTCAAACTTACCACAAATGTTGTGGTCGTCATAATCGATCTACTGTGCAATAAATTGGCAATATTATGAATTAGATATTAAAAGAAATTGGAAGAGTTTCATTGCCATGTGCTCTCTACTGAAAGTATTGCTTCTGTTAATGAAAGTGTGACGAATAATTCGAATTTGTCACTTCGCCCATATGTCGTGGTTAGCATTGGGTGCTAAAGCAACACACTTTCTTTAACAGCATTTTTTTTCAAATTTTGCAGATCGAACAATCTATAAGCAATCATTTATGTATATGCTATTACATTTCATGTATAATGCCAATGTCCAAGCATTATAATTATATAACCGAAAAAAACGTAGGCACAATAAAGAACATGGATTTACAAATTACTACGGTATTATTTTTTATTTAATATAAATTTTTATCGGTATTGAGCAACACATACTTGAGAGATATTTAATAATATAAAAATTTAATCTAAATTGCATTAACCGACTTAATTTTTTAAATACTCGTAACTTTAGGAATCTTATCAGACATGAGAGTGTACGTACACACAATCTACTCGTACAAATAAATACTTTGTACATTTGAAATTGCACATGAGTTTTTTAGTTGAAGTAGGGCGATACCGAAGCTTTTGCTTGCAATATCTGTCGAAAAAAAAAATTATTTCGTATGTTCGACAATATAACATGCCTTTAAGTAAAAAATCATCACTAGTCGGCGAAATAAAAATCATATATTTAAAAATAAATTTGTCATAGTTTATTTTTAGTGATTTAAAAGCAGTATTTTAACATATAAATATAAAATACTAAAAATACAAACATATAAATATAAAAAGACAATTTAAAAAACAATCACTTGGAAGAAAATATCACCAGATTGTTTGTTTGGAACAACTCATTAAAAATTTGATAAAATCATAACTCTGGTGTCGTTGATATCAGGCCATCAAAAGTTCATAATTATAACGCTCGCATTTAATAAAACGTACATGTAATTAATAATTAATATTTGTCATGAAATAATAATTACAAAATTGAACGTCCTAAATCACTGAATTATTTCCAAATCAATCCCGGCGGTCATCACTTCTACACTTTCACACAAACATATGGATTGTAAACATTACTTAGCAAAGCAGTTTATAAACCCGTTTGTAGATATAATAAATCATTTTATGAATACATACAAATATCGATAACATAATAATTATAACTGAGTTCTCAGCAATTGAATATTTTACTGCTCATTATAACGTTTTATGCATTTGGACTTTCATTTTCACATATGATGACTTGGTTCTGGAGCAACAGATTTCCGTTGAGATTTTTCGAAAAAAATTTGTTTCAACTCTTTCAAATCGTCTGCTGTAACCAATTTAGACTCGGTAATTTAAATGTCATTTAATTTCGTATATAATGGCAAAATCCAACAATTAAGTTTCATCGAAATCATAGGTCAATGTGTATTATTATTATTATTTTTTTAATGGATAAGACGTTATACGTAAATTAAATTTAAACTGGGTGTTTGATATTTCAGTTAAACTAGGACTAGTTAATCTGAAAACACATTTGTGCTATCATTACGAAGTTTACATACAACACTTTTCTTAATATGTATGTTGTTTTTAATGATATAATAAAAAATCATATTTCGCCGGAAAAATCAGTTTCAAAATATGTTACACCAAGTTTAAACTTAATCCACATTTCAAAAACACAATATACAAACCTTTTTTAAAAATAATTCGAGCTAAAACAACTCTTTTAGTAAAGTAAAACAAGTAAAATTTTGTAAGGCTCTGTTACAATTTTAAAATTCTAAATGTTATCCCTGTACAAACGAACACTAACGTTATGATATAAATAATTGGCGAGTTTATTTACACGTCCTGCCACTAAAAAGAAAAAGGACACGATAGTCAATAGTAGTTTTTCTTTTTCTTTGTTGTAAAATTTTTTCGAAGCTTATCTTTTTTGTTCTAAATATATTCCTATTTTATTATAAGTAAAATTTTGTTGGGAGTTTTGGGCAATTTTTATAGCAGAAAAAAAATTTAAAAAAGGCATAGTTTCTCTCTATAAACATTAATCTAATCAAATGATTCATTTTATACAAATAGTAGAAAACAATTAATTGGATTAGCGATTATATTAAATAAAACATTCAATCAAGAGGTTTTAATAAAAATGTAAATAATATATAAAAGTACACTGATAACAATGGTCATAGTGATATGCACAGTCAATTGATTGTTACAGCTGAGTTTGGTTAAAGCAAACCATTCTATGGAGTTCAAAAATTTTTTCGAATGTTGCATTAGTGATACTTTTCTAACATATTCATTTATGTTCGAACATTTAAAGAAAGAAAAGATTTCATTATTGGATTTTCGACTGAATTATGTCATTAACAGTATACTTTTAGATTTGAAAATGAATGATATCACTGCAGACGCAAGATACATACAAAAGGGACTGAAATAACACTTAAGGTGATTGCCAAAAAGGAAACATTTTTTTAATCGGCGAATAGACAGTCAAATAAAACATGTAAATAAATACATTGTTAAAGCAATAAGAATAACTGTACTTTTAAAGATAAAAAGAGTGAAAACCATTACAAAAGTAAAATTAAAAAGTGTTCCACACTAAAAGTGATTGATAATAGAGTTGAATTTCTAATAATACACTTTGAGTGTATTATATACTTTGAGTGTATGCATGTGTCAATGGGTACATACATTTATATATTTGTATTTCTTTATCTGCAATAACTTTTTACAGAAGAAGGTTAAGATTAGAATAGAATAATTAATTGGCCTCAGAAACGATTATTTTCTAGGATTATTTTTTTTTTTTTTTTTGCAAACGCCCATACAGATTCATTCTTAAGTATGTAGATATTTAGACAATGCATTTGCAACAGAAAAATTTAATTCGATAAATACTTGTGCTTTCAATATAAAAAATAAGCTATGCAATTCCATGAATGTGATATTTGTGAAATATGCTAATATAAATGACAATAAAATGAGACTAATTTTCAGTTAGATTTTGTATTTACTTATTAAATAATATATTGAAACTGTACATTTAATTAAGTACATATTTATATAACAGTGCTAAAAATACGGACGACCAAACGTTTTTTTAATTGAATTATGCATGTAGACACTAAAACTTTTGTAACACATAATAAAACTTCTTTACGAACAATAGAAATACGATATCTAAAAATCAGTGAAGTTTTTTGTTGACACTGTTCCTCTATTTACATAGGCAGCCAATATGGAGTTAGTGCCATTATTACAACTAATATTTTGTAGAACGTATAAAAATTATTATAAAACATTTTCAAATATAAAGAATTGTACATGAAAATTCAGACATAAACATCTATGGAAGCCAACTCCCAGAAACCCATTCTAATAGGAAAGAATTTCAGTTCATCCCAAAGGTTCTTGAGAATGCCGAAAAGGAAACTTTTTTTAATAAAACTGCCTTTAACTGTAACTGTTTAACACTACATTAGCATCAGTCGTACTAAAAATTATAAAATTTGCATGTTTTGATTGAAATTTCATTATGTACTTCGAAATTTAAATATCGCGTATTAAAAATTTAAACTACTTTTTCAATCTACTAAATTTTTTTTCTTTGTTATATATTTCATGATGAAACCGAAATTCCTTTGTGATGTTATAATTTTTTTTTCACCTAGTTGAAATCCATTTAAAACAAGAAGAACATATATGTATTTTGTGATATAGTTTTACAATTGTTGATGAAACATAATTTTTAATATATACATATTTTTTGTAGATGTGCACGATAGCAATTTTTAGGACAAAAGTAGAAAAAATTTACTTCTTATATTCTTGAAAAACAACAACAAAATCGTTTCTTAACACAAACTTGTAAACAATGCACATGGATGTGTATAATTTTATGTCGTGAATATATAGTGGACATGACATAAAGTACATTTTTGAGGTTATATATTCCAGATTGTTAGATGGTTTCCCCAGTTTTTACAATTTTTGAGTAATAAAATATAGCTGTTTTGTGTTCCTAATTAACATCATATTTAGATATTTCTGTACAATTGTTTGTTTTTTTCCATACAATAGACTTCTTAATAGAAACAAAACATTTTGCTTCCTTTTGAAAACAACATAAGATCCAAGAAAACTAAATTAATTATATGGGCAAAACGCTGCCCAGTAATAAAAAGAATTATAAAAGCAATAAACACAAAAAACTTACCCCCATGTTGCAGTATATGATGATGAGGTGTGCTATTCGATGCAATTGAGCCATCAATTGACATTATAGCAGCACCAGCGACTGGTATGAGGTGAGCTGTTTGCTGTTGAAGAATTTGTTCATTTGTAGATTGTAATGCTATTGGAGCTGCCACTGCAGCTGGAATCATCTGCATGGGCGGTACCATAGGTATGGGAACCGAGGTTTGTGAGTCACATTCAGATAATTCTTCTTCCATCTATAGTATAGAAAGAATTTTGAGTGTGAGAATTTTTATTAAAATAATATATTTAAATTAAAAAAAAAAATTATTTTGAAGTTCTAACCTGTGGAAGACCTGTTTGAGGATGGATCACTTGAATTGGACCCATTTGAGGATCGTCATATATTTGCATTAGGCCCATTTGTTGGGTGATTTGTTCATACAAAGGTGGGTAGTTGGGGCTCAACATAGTTGGGGTTTCATTACCCGAACCAATTGAAGATGCATTATGATTCATGTCATCAGAAGCTACAGCATGCATATCAACTGGGCTCATGCCATAACCATCAGCATAAATGTGAGGTGGATGCCACAGCAGTGTACCGCCATCCACAGAAGTTTGCCGTTCATCGCCGACTCCAACTTCTTCTCCATATTGGTACTCCGATTGATTGATAACGGGCGGAAGATAGTATCCGTAATTGTACATGTGTGATCCATTGTATACTGGCATAGGCGAAAAGTAAAGTGGGGTACCAGTTGCTTGTTGAGCTGCAGCACTTTGACCTGGATGTATCAAGTGTTGCTGCGGTGCAAAGAAGGTTGGATAACCATACTGATATTGTTGCGCATGAGCCGCATAATGTGGGTGTGGCACATATGATGCCGGTATAGTTGTCATCATTTGTTGAGTATCAGTTTGCTGTTGTCCTTGCTGCTGGTGCTGTTGTAGTTCTTGCTGACTAGTTTGACCCGATTGTTGTGGTACTGGACTTCCCTCTTGTTGGGGATGACGCTGCATATTATAGTCACTACGTCTTGAGCTGCTGATGCTACCACGACCGCGACCACGACGCGTACCTCGTGTACCACCACTGATGACAGCAGCATTGGGATTCATAACTCCGCCAGTTAAGGCATTTGGGGCTGGCAATGTGACAGGCATAGCAGGCATTGGCTGAATAACTGAACCACCCTAAAAATATAGGTTAATGATCAAGTTTATTAACATAAGACTTTTGCTAAAAAGTTACTTAATAATAAATTGATAAGCAATTAATTAACGCTAAATTCTTTCATATATTAATAATCGAAGAGTTTGAAGGCGAAAAAAGCAAGGCAATAAGGGTGAATAATTTTCTTTTAAAACTACTTTTACGTGCATATGTATGTACATGAAAATTTAGCGAAAGTTAAAATGACTCGAGAGTTTGGACAAGATTAAATAAAAGTTTTCTGTGTTTCCTTTCTCTCTCAAGAGAGAGAGAGAGAGAGAGAGAGTCGAAACATAATAAAGCCCAAAGTGTTTTCAATATAGTATATTTTACTATATTTCAGCGAATCCGAAAAAAGCACTGGCAATGATATATTTTGACAAACATAATAATGAAGTCAGTGAATGGGACATATCGTATTTGCCATTTTGCGCCTGCAAATTAGACAGTTTGTAAGGGAATAAAATGAAATAGTGCTCTTTTAGACGGAATATTAAGTGCATTCGAAGTTGAGTATATGACAACATTAGGTCTGTCTGCGTACTTTTCCAACAGCAAATACTCAGTAACTTTTTTTGGGAGAGTAATACCAATTTTACTCTGTCGGCTGAGAATATTTCAAAAAGTACGCAGACAGCTTCCAGTGAAATTTTGCAAGAAAACAGCTGATCGGTGTGTAAATAATTAAACTAAAAAAGCAAAAGAATTTTCACAAAAGTGAATTCTCGCGGTAAATTAAAAAATTATGAATTATGAAAAAACTTGTTTATTACACTGTTATTATTTTGGTAAGTTCAATTTCTTCTTAATTTTTAGTTTTATTTGTCGGGTTTTTTATAAAACTTATTTTGCTTACATTGCCCAACATAGCGTCAGCTTAAGAATGGACGACCTGTTTCGGGAGGAAAGATTGGTGAATCCTGAATACTGTTTGGATTTTTTATTTACTTATGTATGTATATTTTATATTTGCATGTACAGAAAATGTAGATATAACGGCTTCATGCTCTAAGCGAAGGAAAACGTCTTTACAAGAGTACGTGGAAAATGCAGACACATGAGAAGCAGAAGGGAGCCAATGAAGAGAAGATCTACAAACTATAAGAAGCTATTATAGAGGAGCAGAGTAATGCAAGGGCAGAGAGGAAAGATTCCATTATTGGAATCATTGGTTCTGATCTTAACAAAGAGTGAATACTTGTGTTGTTTCTGTTTAATAAATATAAGTGAATTATTTTATTTGATTTTTTTCTTTACAGTGACTAATAAAATCGACATAAAAATATTGCCTAAATGGCACTGAAGCTGATTACAAAATGTATAAACTTAACAAACACATAAAAAATAAAAATGGAAATACATACATATGTATGTGAATTAAAAATTTTCCTTAAAAATAATGAAATGAATTTTTACTTTTTATCTGAAAGAATTTGCATTCCTTGGCAAATTTCATCTCGCACACTATTTCCACGAGAAACCTTTTCGCCTCTTCAATTGCAAAGTTTGTCCCACAAAGTTGTACTGATTCCATTGGTTCTGCCATCTCCAATCCACTTAAATCACGGTGACACTGTATATTTGGACGTGTCTAGCATGAAGTAAAATGTTTTGTTTGTTATAAGTTATTGTAAATGTTGAAAGTCAACACAATTCTAACTACTTACCTCTGACATTGTTAAATTTAAATTTTTATTTTCATTTCACAAAAATTATTTTATTCAAATAGTAAATAAAAACAGCTGTTCAAACTAGTTGCAAAATCTTGCAAGAAGAAATTTCTCCAGTAACATTTTGCAAGTTCTCTAATTTTCAACTGTCAAAAAATTCTCTTTTTGGCTCTCTCCCTGCAAGAGATTTGGAGTACGCAGACAACATTTTGCAACATTTTACAACATTTTGCACAAAATGATGCAAAATATGTGTACGCAGACAGACCTATTATAAACACAAGAAGAACAAGGTATATTAACATATATACCAATAAAAACCCCTTTAATTCATACAAGTGTGTGAAGCTATTTTACTCAAAGACACGTATCCCAATAATATTTTTCATTAGTGCTTTTTGATCAAATATTTTATAAGTGTGAACGTAACTTTAGAAAAAAGATAGAGTTCATTTCTAGAAATCAAGCATTTACAGTTCAGAGCCAATTTGAACAATTGTTTAACTCATTTACCTGTTCTGGCGGCAAATCTGCATGTATGTAATTTGCACCACCGCTTTGATGTACCCAAGCCCCATGCGGTGCCGTATGGCCCCAACCGTGTAAGTTGACATTGGCGGTAACATTGTTAACGTAAACATTGCTTGGTATGGCCGCTGGTATCATAGTTTGGTACATGCCAGCGGGCTGGTGATGATGTTGTGGATGATGAGCTGGTATACCATGGGCTGGTACATATACATTTGCTGGTTGCAATTGTGGATTAAACATTTGCCCACCAGCGGCATTTTGTTGCTGATAGCTGGGGTTATTGTTATTATTGTTTGGATGTTGTTGTTGAACAGTTACAGTTTGTGGTTGATTGTTACTAGTTGTATGATTTGACGTTGTATTCGTAGTAGGATTGTTATTGCTTGCATTGTTGGAGTTTGATATCGTTGTAGTAGTCTGCTGTTGTTGCGGAACAGAAGTTTGCTGTTGTTGTTGTTGCTGCTGTTGAAGTTGTTGATGTTGAGCAGCGCCAACCGGTTGCGTATGCTGCGTCATAATTTAATATCGCACACACAATTTATGATTAAAAATTTTTTTGCTTTTATCCGTTTCCTGTTATTGCCAATGAATTGAATTCTAATAAAGCATAAAAAGAGAAGATGCAAGCTTCGAACTTATTGAAATCTGTTCCGATTCCCCACCGCGTATAATTCTTGCAAAAAAAGCAACTCCAAGGCAGACCTACGAAGAAATTAATATTATAAACACCCAAAATGCCAAAACGCTGTATAAATGAATTTAAAAACGCACAAAAAACTGCAATATAACACACTACTTTCTCGGTACTGTATCTAATTCGAAATAAAAAAGTAATTAAAATTACTAGTAGAAGTTCTTTCACCTCACTTTTTCACTTCCCAAAAAAACTTACTTAAAAAAAAACGTTATAAAATGGAAACTATTTGGAGTTTCCATTTCATAACGTTTTTTTTTTCTTTTCCTGTAAAATTTTAATGCTGGATCATACGTTGTTTTGCATATTAGGTGCTGATATACGAGCAATTCTCTGTCTAGGTTCACACGAGAAAGTTTTTGCTGCTTAAATTCTTCTCAATTCCAATTCAAAGCTACCGGAATGTTCACATAGAGAAATTGCTTCAACAGATTTTGGTTTTCTTTCACTTCTAAATTTGTCATTTTTGACAGTTCGTTTTGCTTAGTTTGTGTTAAAAGAATTTGTTATTGATCATCTATCCGTTACTGTAACTGACTGTACACGAGTTATGCCTTCACCGTTAATTACATTACCTCTTCTTATGGTAACGTAACTAACGATGAAGAATTCTAAAGAGTAACAAAACTCTCGAATGAGAATAAACCTAAAATATAATTACCAAAGGAGTCTAACATTGACTGACTCGAAGCTGCTTTGCAACTAAAAAAAAATATAATTTTATTTTATATTGACTTTATATACCACAAACACTGATCAATGCTGATCTATGACTGATAAAATGTATGTATGTGATATATTTGCCTTTGTCGAGTTTTTATGCTTTCAATGCAATACATTTTTAAAAACATAAAAAAATTAGCTTTTTGTCTCTTATCTATTGTATAATTAATGTCTTTATAATTCGTCACGTTAGAATAGTGCATATGCCAAAAAGTATATAACGAGAAAAATATTACTGAAGGTTTGCATTAATCTTCTCAAATTTTAAACGATAATTTTTTTGTCTACGAAGATGAAGTTTTGTACGTTTACGTATGATGATTCATGATAAGTAAAGCTTATACGACAATAGAAATTAATAACAATACTAGGCAAAAAGTACAATGATTGCAAAATAAAATTATTAAACTTCCACAAACTTCGTTCTTATTTCACATATTGTTAAAAAATACATAACAAAAAACGGTTAAATTCTATTCAGGAAAAAAATTCTATATAAATCTATAAGAAAGTCACAATTCTCAAAGATATATAAATTTTTATGAACTATATTAGGTTTATTTAAGCAAAAGGTTTGTATATGTTGGATTGGATAAAAAAAAACATTTCATTTTAACTTACATATCCCTGAAGAAGCTACACAAAGAAGTGGCGAAATATTGGAATAAAAACATAATTTGTACATAAAAAATAATAGACCTTTTGCTTAAATAAACCTAATAAATTAATTTAAAAAATAAGGCCGAATAAATAAATAAGATAAATTTTTATGAACTCATTACATTTTACTTTGTTTAAATAAAATAAAATTAAGAAAAGTATAATTGAAAATTAAACCTGTTTAGTTTCGACAAAATTTTGCAAAATTTAACAATCTTCGGGTTCGGTCAGAAAAATATATAAGGAATATTAAAAAAAACAATGTAATAATACATGAAATTAGGAAAAATAATTGTCTTTATTTAGTAAAAATCAGGTATAGACATTCCTACTGTTGTTTTTCCTTTGTATTTTTGGCATCATACAGTGGTGGCCTTATAAACGAATTCACAAATACATATTCCTAATTATATCTTAAAATTCAGTTCTAACTAATCATTACAAATAGTACGGTAGCAAATCAGCATTAAATTAAAATTAAAAATGTTTCCGTCATGAGTAACATTTTTTACGATATCAATTTAATTAATCTAATTTTAAGGCCTCCACTATATATGCACTAGAGACCTGCATGAATAAATACCATTAAAATAGAAAAATATGCAATAATTCATTAATTGAGCCAATATTCACTTTATTGACTTAATTATTTTCTACTTCACGTATACAAAATTTAATTTATCTCTGGTGTTTATGTATGCCATAAGACATGCATCTCATCAATCATGCGTTCATTGAATTTAGCGTTGTCAACTTGGTCCTTTTCGATTTATGAGGAAAAAAATTTTTAAGTCGGTGCTATTTTTAATTTAAATTTCGCTGTTTTTTTATCATGACACTAAACCAAAATTTAAAATTAAATTTGTTTATTAAAAAATATAAAATTTGAATAAAAACGAACCGTTATCTCATTAAAGCAAGTCACCTACGACTTCGTTTTCATTTTGACAAGGTCATTTCGGGTTTCTTCTAAAATGTATATTACTTCTTCTATTTCGTTGCCTATACGGCAGGGGGCTAACAAACAGTGATAACCACAGTAAACATACGAACACTGGCTATGGGAGCATAGTGACTTCCGAAATCTTCGTTTCGCTGTATATCTCCGATAATAGAATTGTTGCCGATTTTCGCTTAATCCTTGGTTCGCCGGTCCTATTTAATTTTTCTGAATATTACGTTACAAACCTTAGGGACATTATTATAACTTCATTTTAGTTAAATGTAGAACGTTATCAGACGGATAGTTTTTCATTACTTACATACCAATTAAATATCCATAAAAACATATACTAAACTTGATGGCATAGTTTTAGGAGCAAATATAAATATTTTTCGTCCTTAGAATTGTAGAAAATGCACTGGAGCGGAGCCTAAAAGTAGTGATTGTTTTTAGCATGATACTGCCACTTAACAAATAATATTAAATTGTATGTATTAGGAAGTTATTATACTTATAAGTTACTTTATTCCTTACTTCAGCTAGTTTTTTTTTTTTTAATCAGGGACTTTCAAAGCTAGTTGTAATAATGTTCCTAAAGTTGACAACGCTGATTGATGTATTGGCTGTTAAACAACGAAGGAGAATTAAGTGCTAAATAGCCAAAAAGAAATGCAAAATTATTTATTAGTATTAATTACGCGAGATTTTTAATGGCTCTTTGAATATATAAAAAAGTGCTAAGCTTGCTAAAACATTTGAAAAGATTGATAAACTAAAATTCAGGAATTTTTTTAATTCTTTTTGTAAATCTGAATAAAAAGTACTAGCTCTAGCTTTAATATTGTCAGCGTTGCCGCTTTGGTTTTATTTTCTTATAATATATGTTTGATATATGGGTATGTGCATACATACATAAATAAAAGTAAATATGTAGAGATAGTTTTGATATGAAATTTGAAAGGAAACATAAAATTCAAACAAACTCAAATTAACAACAGTACTTCGCGCTTCTTATCTCACTTTATACAATTTGTAAGAGAGGTAATGAGCTAAAATATTGATTATCAGGTACGATGAAGTCAGTAAAATTGTACTTTTTGAATACGCTTAGCAGTACTGTACTTTTCGAATGATAGGTTTATTACAATTTAAACATTTGCCATATTTTTAAATCACTAATCATATTTTACAGAAAGTTGGCAGTCATGATTAGAGTCAACTAATTGTGGAGCAATAAATTAGGGGTATATTAAACGTTTCTAGATAAATTCAAACAACTGTATAAAGGTAAAGGAGGGTATATATATATATATATATATATATATATATATATATATATATATATATATAAATTTGCCATTTCGCTTGTAATTTCTACAATATTAATAAGTCCATATATACTCTAGGTCCTTATGAATAGGGAAGTCGAATAAGCCAAAAAGGCAAAGGTTGGACAATAGAAACTTTGGACAGAAGTAACAGACGTACTTCGTCGGTGAACACAGCAAAAAAATTGTATCTGCTGCGCTTTTTATAAATATGTATACATAGACATATGCCGACGTTTGGCGCATTTTTCCGAGTTTTTTTTCTGTGAATTATATAGTTTATTGCTTTTACAATTCAATTAAAATATTCAATTGAACTCAATGTGTTTTAAAGAAGTAATACATATATATATATATGTATTCATGCAAGTCCATATGTATGTATATAAATCACATTTCACCAAATTTTTTTTAATAACATATTAGCCAAGTGTTTTGAAATCACAAGAAAGGTGTTCTTCTGTATACCGAGTTTTGTGATTTCTAAACCTTCAGCTACGTCAATAAACTTCAAATAATTTTGCTATTTTTTTCGACTTTAGCTACATATTTGACATATTATAATAAAATAGATTTATGTCGATTTATAGAAGTTGTAAATTCTCAGATTGTATGTGGATTGCTTACCCATGCAGAAAATAAATTTCGTTCTTTATTTTATTTAAAAAAATACTAAAGAATTAAGAAAAAATTTTCCAGGCGTTCTATTATTATTAATACTTTTTAGAAAATATTTAGAAAAACAGTTCGCTTATGCTTTCGGCAATTGAAAATCATACCAAAATATACAAAAAGGGTGTAATTTACAGAACACCAGGAAATCACATGCAAAAGCTCATTTGATATCTGACCCGCATCTTAGAGGAATGGTGTTTTACTAAAGAAAATAACACAAAGAATTAAGATTGCAAAATTTTAAAAAAATGTATTGCAAACATTTGCGTTAGGGGCAAAACGACATTAATAAAACCTTAAATCTACGAACGTAGAGTAAGCTTGTTACTGGATGTCACCAAAATGATAAGAGATATCGTGAATATGTCCATTGGCATTAGAAAAATTACATTGATGCACTATCAAAGCTTTATCGGTTAAATGCAGCTCCCCGTTTGGGTCATTGGAATGTCGTGGTTATATAACTTCTTGAACATATTATTTCCTCTCATCCTACATTTATCTTATCTTAGTAAAAGGAAGATACTTACTTTTTGTTCCCACTTCTATTTTCCATTGCAAAATTAGCAGATTTAATTGACATAAGCAGTTATGAATATAAACAATAATAAGTAATATGCATTACCAAAATTTATGCCTTAGAAACAATTAGGCATGATATTAATAAATATTCTATTGGTCGAAATTATCCAATAATATCTTTCTAATAGGATATTTTTTTTTTTCATTCTTATTGTGCACGATTTTACGATTTCTATTATTTCTGGAATGGCCTTCATTTTCAAATTAAATGGGATGTACTTCCTACTTTATAATGAGGTTGACTGCTCTATAGTTTTTTTAGTTGTCGTAGATGACTACACTGCTTGACTCATTTCCTCTTGTTTTTAATTATCTTTTATTAAGACCTTTTTTTTAATTTTTAATATAAGCAATGGCTATACCAAATATGTATTCACAGAATAGAATGGTAAAAAACTGGGTCCTCCAAGAGCTATTAATAATCCACAGTTGTTTTCTCGATGTTTTAGGAAAAACGGAATTTTTCAAGACACTGCCCAGTTTTTGTACACATAAATACATGTACTAATGATCTTAAAGGAAAGAAACTGAAATTTTGCGAGGGGTAGAATAAACACGCTTTTCAAAAATATTAAGGTGGGACGGTCTAATGTACATACAATATAATATAAGTATGCATGCACCTATTTACAAATGTATATGCACACAACTTAACACGTATCTGCAAATGTATATGTGAATGTATTTACGTAAATATGTTTATACCTAAGTACTTACTTACGCACATATTTTTACTATTCGAACATACACATTACTGATGTCAGCCACAGATTAAGCACTGCATATGTATACATGGATGTATCTACATATGTACAAATGGATAGAAATTAAAGAAAAGAATTTGACATTAATTCTCAATTTTTTTCTTGTTTTTTATTGAAGTTTGCTACAACCGGCCGGTTCAACTTTCATAACCTCATTTTATGATAGGAACTAGCGGACATACGGAATGATTTAATTTTGAAATGAATGCAATTAGAATAAAGCCTGCAAAGAAAGACAACACTGAATTTTTATTATTTTATGTCACCTATAATCTTACAGCCTTTGGACCTTATTTTAAGTACATGTAGACACTAAATTTGCAAGCAGGCTTACCTCAATGTTTTCAATAACCAAAAACAGACTTTAATTTACAAATACAAATCTTCCGTCTTTTATATAAGCTGTTAACATATAATTTGGTAAAAATATTAAATTGAAGTTTACAAAAATAAATTCCTTTGGTCAATTTGTCAACTTAGGCTTAACACAACACGGCATAAAGCAACTCAAAAGCAACAAACAGCGTATAGGAATTTTAGAGCATTAATTCTTCGGATGGTGAAACTTCCTTTATATGGTTGTACATATAATACATTAAATTACATCTTTCGTTACATAGCGGCTTAACTTGATTCAAACGCACGCACCCATTCTATATATAACTTTTAAAAGTTAATGCACGGTATTTAACAAGATATTTATTAAGATTGGTGCTATTTTGTCATTTTATCCACAAAATACGTGAAAGTCATGGTGTTGAGAAAACGTAATGGTTTTTACTTTTTCACTTTACGACTGCGTTATTTCTCGGTTCAAAATATTTACCTCAAATCTTTGTTTTATATCATCAAAATAGATTATTCAATATATCGTAAAATAAAACAACTATTTTACACTATTTATTGTTAAAAGTTTTCTTTTGTTAATTAACTGGTTGTATTTTTTAATTTTCTCAAGAATTCTGTGCAAATTCACGTTGCGACCGACATTTATTTATAAGTGCGGCGAAATAATAAAAATGACAACTTGTTAGAGATACTATATGAGAAAAACAGAGATAGATAGCACATTTTTATGTCGGCTTTTGATAAGAGCGAGTGGAGTGACAATAATAAACAACCATAAATATTTTGACATTTACGCTGTTTCACAGCTAGATGGTAGCATGATGTAGCAATAAAAGGTGGCAGTACCAACCCTACGTTCGCTAAAGCAAGTAGCTTGCTTGAAGATACGTTGAGATTAACAACTAAATGTATTGATGTTAACCATATGACAAAATTCATAGCAAAATTATATTAAAAATCGATCTTACATATATTTTGTTTTTTTTATATGTGATACCGACGAGGCTTGATCAATATATATAGATATATGAGATGCTTAAAGATTAATTTGCTCTTGAAGCCCGTCCACACCATAAATGAGAACTCACTAATAATATCGGATATTATATTATTCTGATAATTTTCAATATGTTGAATTTCGGGCATACATAACATAGTGTGAGACTTGTCTTCTCTCTCGTCAATGTCGTTGTTAAAAGTTGATAATAAAATTTAAAAATAATGCTCGACAGGGGTATTGTGACCATGACAATACAGTTGCTTTTATCGAAAGCGGAAAACTATTTAATAAAATGTATGCACATGGAGTTGAAAATAGTTAACTTATTTTTGAGAAAAGTATCTCGCGAATTGTTGACGTTAGAGATCATGTTGTTCATATATTCAGTATTTCCTGTATTATGGATCGAAATTTTTATAATAGAAACTATTATTATATTAGAAACTTCACATTCTAAATTAACATTCACCTCTCTATTAAAAAGGTATTTTATATATGTATATTATCTTTTCCTATCTCTTTATTTGATTTGTCTAGAGAAAATCATATATCAATGAGATTTCATGATCTGTATTTGCAGACAGTCTTACACAATGACATATACATATATAATTTTTAGTACTTGCTTACTTGAAGTATCCTACTGATTATTTAGAATATTCCTCGAAAACAGTTCGAATTACTTTTTATTCTATATGATATTTGAAAAATTTTATTGGCCTGAACAAAACATAATACAATTCGCATACTCGAATAATTCTTATTCGAAAGGCAACACCAATTGTTCGATAATTTCATAAACTTGCAACGTGTGTATTTTTGCACAATTAAAAAACTTAGCACTGTGCTTCCTGGAATTATTGAACAGATGCAAGCTAATGCGATTTGCAAGAAATAATCAGTTTACCGCCAGTTATTTTATGGGATGCTTTCAAGTTGATATAGTCGAAAGTTCCTTTTAATCTTGGTATTCTGTTCGATCCTAAATGGAATTTTAATTTACACATTACGTTTATGTAAAACAAGGCTCGGAGTACACTTTGCTTTATAAAGCATCAGGCAAAGGAGTTTGAAGACCCTTATATTACCAAAATTTTATATATGTCTCTTATTCAACAAATTCGGGAATTTGGACCGATAATATGGGATCCCATTTATTAAACGTATTCAAATGCAATTGAATCGGTACAGAAGTTATTATTATTTTGCCTTTGCGGTTTACATTTCATCCCGCTTAATTTGGCATCGTATACAGCTCGTCTGATTTTTATAAAACTTTTTGCTCTCAATAGTCGGAGAGCAATGTTGAAAGTATCATTTATTTTCAAAATAAATGGTAATATCTGTGCCGGATTTTCGATTAATGAGGTCCCGCAATTTTCTTCCTTTGTCCGTAAAGTTTTATGGAACCAATTATGCTGATGCTGATCCTCTTTGAATAATGTGTAACACGTTTAATAGATTATATAGATTTACTGATATCTTTAAATCCAAATATTATAAAGATTTATAATTGTCTTTCTAAATTAATATAAAATTTTTGTACATACATATGTAACTTAGTTTAATTGTAATTATATTTTTAATATGTAATAATTTATCATTTGTGATAATGTCTGTAAGGAATAATCCATAGAAAAATAAAATGAGTTATGAACTTCTAAATAATTCTACAGTTTAGATCTTCTCATTGCAAATTGCATTAAAGCGTTCATGAACTCTTCGCTTCCAAATCTTTTGACCAGTTCATCACATTCCATTTCAACAGCTTGTAATAACAGCTTTTTTTCTTCATTCCGTAAAAGTTTTTTAGATATTTGGAGTGATTGCGGTGGCAAATTAGAAAATTCTCTGAGCTTAGGCCATATTATAGAATATAATTCAGATTTTTTATATATACGCGAAACAAAATTAAAATTATATGCTTCTTCTGCCGAAAGAGGTTCACCAAATAATAAAACTTCAGTTGCCTTCGAACGTCCCATAAGTAAGGGGAATAAATATGACGATCCAGCTTCAGGTACAATACCCAATCTAACGAATGGTGTTGAAAAATATGCCTTGAAAGTAAAAAAATAATAAACATGCACAACAAAAATGCAATACGCACTTGACAGAACTTACAGTCTCACAACACCATACCAAATCCGAAATGCCTGCTAGTGTTGTTCCGATACCTATACAAGGTCCATTTACCAAAGACACTACTATCTTGGGACAATCAATAAAGGCATGCACCATCGATTTGAATATTTGGTTTGATTTACGTACATGGGCATCTATATCATCTATCTTGATAGATTGCGATAAATCATTTCCTGCTGTATAGAAATCGCCAATACCTGTAAAAACTAACATCGTTACGGAATCATCATTACCAGCTTCTTGCAATACTTTTACAATTTCAGCGTAACCGTTAATATTTACGCAATTTTTCTTTTTAGGATTGTTGAATGAGACAATAACTATTTTATCCTGTTTTTCAACTAAGAGTTCCTTATAGTGTTTATACATTATTGATTGTTGTTATCTACGTCCATAGGAAAGAATGTTTTGTAGACAATTCAAAGTACAAAATTGATTTCAAGGCGATTTGGATTTTCCGTGACTGCCATAGTGTGAAAGTAGATTAAGAGTAGCCATACAATAGCAATCGTACCCACAATTTATTCGTGAAGCACTTGTTTACGTATGATGTGTTTTTTCGTTATTGCACTACTAACATATAGGACGTCGTCGACCAGTTACAGAACATATTTTTGTAGACAGCTTTGGGTACGTCTATATATGGAGCTTTAGACGTTCGTGAGGTACGATTAAGTAGCACATATGGCACAGTGGTAGTGATTATTCAACTTTTATACGAACATATTCTATCGATTATATTGTGCACCAAAACTTTACATCAAGCAATGGTTGAGAAATAAACTGTCATCTGGTGTAGCTATTCCACCTTGCAAATAACTTCACAATGGATGAACCTGATTGATATAGTACTGTGATGGAAATCTCGATACAGCTGCACCGCGGTACAATATTGACTTATGTGATACATGTCTCAACTATTCGTAAACACATGTAAATTTCTTAGCATAACAATGGTATATGTGCAACAACAGTCAATAACGTGCAACACGCTATTACTAACCCAGCGATATGGCATTGACATTCCCATGCTCTGACAAGAGTTATCAATAACGTAATGCCTGTCATTCCACTACAAATATATATGCTGTAATAGTTAAGTGGTCTATAATATGTTTCATTATTGATCTATAACGATAAGTAATGTATTTTTATGGACATATTACATTACTTCTTTGTTATTGTTTCATATACATACGAGTTGAGCTTCTGTTCTTAACAGATATTAACAATGGTACTGCCGTGGTACATAAAGTACATATTACTTACTAAATTGGCACTACTGAATCAAAGCTGTTTTCCTTCCCTGACATGGTATCAGCTGTTTGATTGCATTTCAGTAGTGGTTCTTTGCAGTTCGTGTAAAGCCGGATCTCGTTATTTGTGATAAATAAATAAATTTTTGTAACAAATTTTAGTTGTGATCCATTTTTAGTTAACAATGAGCGATTTCTTAGCGGAAAATAATGCTTGCGGCCAAAATCTTTTGCATATTGTTTCTATGGGCAATTCCATAATTGCCGAAATTCTGCGGTTAAAAGATTATATACCAGAAATATTCCGGTAAGAAAAATTAATTGCATTTTTAAATGTATGAGTGTGGAAAGGCATATAGCAAACGAAAAAAGGAGTGTAGGGAAAACTTCTTGAAAGCTTCTCTACTAAACTTTTTTGGGATGTAGAAGAAATTACGCCCTATTCCACAATCATATCTCCTTTACACAAGTTATTGAGTATTCGCTTTCCCATTGGTTTTTAGCAGGGCTGGAATTAACCCCTGTAAATATGCCTACTATTTTATACTGGCTAGCATACCAATATGAAAAAATTTGCAATAAATAGTTGTCCCTAAAAAATATGAAAAATTAAAAAAAAAATAATAAAAAAAACTAAAAATAATCAGAATTAATATGATATTATGCTCTGTAGTTTTTTGTTTATAGATTTTTTGTTTTTGTAAATAGGTATTTTGCTTATAAATGTATAAATTTTTGATATAATAATAAATACACTTTCCATACATAAGTATAGACATACTTTCTACAGAAGAGTATGATCAACAAATTATTTTATTAACGGAAAGAAAAATGGAATGAATGTCGAATATTTTGCACGAATGGGTTGAGGCCTTATGTCAGGCCCTCCTTAGAAGTTACATAAAAATTGAATAAAAAATATTCCTAAAACTATGTATATTTAAAAAACGAGGTAGTGATTAGTA
The DNA here is from genome assembly GCA_963675445.1 of Linnaemya vulpina. Classification (NCBI taxonomy): domain Eukaryota; kingdom Metazoa; phylum Arthropoda; class Insecta; order Diptera; family Tachinidae; genus Linnaemya; species Linnaemya vulpina. The sequence goes on from OY776278.1 coordinate 36,610,039, forward strand.
CTCGAAGTAACAAGAAACTTCATCTGTCTGCCCGTCAATTTCGTTTTTGTAAACGCAATCTAAAAAGGCCTGAAATAACGACTTCTGAGTTTTCGCCTTTTGGCCGATTTATAATATGGACGCCCATTGAATAGAAGTTAATAAGAATTATCTTTAAAGATTTATAAAGGTAACAAAGATAATAAAATAAAAACATTCTGACGAATTCCAAGTTGAAAATTAAAATAACAAAATTTTTAGTGATTATCGGGAAATAACTACACAAGCTACAAGTTTAAACACTCATACGACAAATGCATATAAATTTAAAACTTTGTACCCAGTTTCTGCATAGTTTGATTTTTTATGTTCAGCAGATATTGAAGTAAATGAGTGGAATGTTAAAATTTTACAGATTGGAAACAAAAATCGATCAACAAAAATATAGCGAAGTTATAATGGATTTTAGTTATTTGAAAATTGCTGAAGCTCAAGATGTAAGAATCGAAGAAAATTCAGAACTACAAGACTTGGACAACGAAATACGGGAAAATTATTTAGAATTACTTACTCGATTCTATTTAGCCTTTGAGAGTACACATCAGTTTGCATCAGATTTGCAACAATTTATCGATGAACTTAATAATGGATATTATATACAGCAGACATTAGAATCCGTGTTGCAAGATGAGGAAGGCAAGCAGCTGATGGTAAGAACTGATGAACTTATTCTAGAGCAGCAGCATAAACTTATTTGTTTCTTTTAGTGTGAATCCTTATACATATTTGGCGTAATTTTGCTCATTTTGGATTTTCATATACCAGGCACCATACGAGAACGCCTTTTAATTTCATATTATCGCTATAGTGGTTGTAAATCTCACAGTGATAGCACTATAGATGATGTGTGCATGCTTTTACGTTCCACCGGGTTTGTTTCTCCTAAAGCAAACAACATTAACACTACAAAATTATCAAAAAATGCTGTTGTTAATTATCCAGAGTCATATTTTTCACGTTTTAAATTTGATCAAAACTTTATAGACCTGGTTATTGGACGTCTAAGGTGTGATGATATTTATAACCAATTAAGTATTTATCCACATCCAGAACATCGGTCCACTGCCTTGTCGAATCAAGCAGCCATGCTGTATGTATGTTTATTTTTTTCACCTAAAATTCTTCACACTCAAATTGCACAGATGAGAGAAATAGTTGATAAGTTTTTTTCCGACAATTGGATTATATCCATTTACATGGGCTTAACGGTTAACTTAGTGGATGCATGGGAACATTTTAAGGCCGCTAAAGCTGCCTTAACACCTGTCATAGAAACTGATGCTCTTAGAGGATTTTGTTTATTACACAAAGAAAAAATGAAACAAATTTTAAATCAATCCAAAGAAATTTTAAGGGATGGCATACTAACGGACTATTTTGTTTTGCAAAACATAACAAAGATTATAAATCTTATACGTCAGTGCAATGTTACTTTACGTTGGTATTTTACACATGCTTCGCCTACAATTTATGAAATTTGCGTTGGGCCAACGACGCAAAAAATTGAACAAATCGTAAAACTAGTACGAACGGAACTAGGCTATACGACAAATGATCTATTTGAATTACTACTTAATTGTTCGCAGCTAGAATTAGTAGTGAAAGAGATATTACGTACCCTAATGGAAGAAAAAGCTCAAAGGTGGTCTGATTTCAAAAAGGAAGCTTTAGATCGAGTAAATGAATTAAGTGAAGCATTTTCGGGGTTACGTCCTTTATCGAAAATTGAAAGTAATCCGCAATTAAAATTGTGGTTTGCTGACATATCTCAAGAAATAACTAAATTAAATTGTGAAGATGTAAATTTATCTGGGCGTACTTTAATACAGCTTATACAAGCACTAGATGAAGTCCAGGAGTTTCATAACCTTCAATCGAATATGCAAGTCAAACAATACATTTTAGAGACAAATGAATATTTAACCAGAATGGTGCAAGTAAGTAAAAATTACTTTTATAGATTTAAAAAGAAATTTGCGTTGACGTTAATTTACATTAATGTTATAATCAATCAATTTTATCTTGTTTATAACAAAATTTAATTTAATTCGTTTTATTAATATATGTATATAATAAATTAACCATTTCACATACTGTCATTGTACTATTATAATATGAATATTATTTGTTGGGTGCAATGTCTATATGCATTTATTGGCGCTTTTACCAAATCATGAGTAGACTTCAACCACAGCGGTTTGAAACTTTTCAAAACTGTTTTTGAAATCTACTGATGATTTTTTAAAAGCGCCAATGAAATGCATATATGTAGGCATTGCTTAACCATTCAAAAAATAAATTTCTTATTGATATATATATATATATATATATATATATATATATATATATATATGTATATATATATATATATATATATATATATATATATATATATACATATATATATATATTGCACTTTAGCATACTATCAAAACTTTGAGTAGCATAAAACACTCGACTTTGCTTGATAAAAGCAAACTTTTCATATATCTAACCAGCGGCAAAATGCCTTTAAAATCGAATTTGTACAAAATAGTAAAAGCATTGAAAAAGTTTAATTTTTGCAATAACGCGCTGATGTTTCATTTTATTTAAAAAGATTATTATATGTATATACATATTTGACCACATTGTCTTGACAATGGCTCTAATAACCTATATACATAAATATAATAAAAATATAGCTCTGAGAATTTTATGAAGCAAAATACATACATTTTGAGATATTAAAGAGCTCATAATAAGAAATCAGAGCTAATAAATAGATTTTATGAATGTATGTGGATATTTATCGCTTTTAAATTCGAAGTGGTTACTAGGTGCGTAGCGCGATGTTCTGAAGGTATTAAAAATTACAAATATATAAAGGAACAGATAATTAAATCCAGTTGACATATTTAAGATAAATGATGATGATTTTTCTGTTTATCATTTGTTTTTAATATTTTTTTATATAAACGCGTTGATCAATTGAGCAGAGCTAAAACGCTGCGAAGAGCAGTGTTAACAACCCTACATTTGAAGAAGTCCGACTGATCGTACATAAATCAATTTTTTATTTGTTTACGATTTCTTGCTTTATATTGAAAATAATATTCAATACTATTCGTATTTTTTTCCTTCAGATAATCAATGTCAAAGAAAATGTTCTCATAAATATTCAACTAGTAAGTGATCTCAGCTATGCCTGGCATTTAATAGATCGCGATTTTACCATTTTGATGCAAGAGTCAATTAAAAAACATCCAAAATCTGTAATACGATTAAGAGCAGTGTTCTTAAAACTAGCAAGTGCTTTGGAAATTCCTCTAATGCGTATAAATCAAGCTAAATCTGAGGATCTCATATCAGTATCGAAATACTATAGTTCGGAGTTGGCCAATTACATGCGTAAAGTATTGCAAATAATTCCAGAAACTATGTTTAATCGCATGGCTAAAATTATACAATTGCAAACCGATGTACTAAAGGAATTTCCCACGCGCTTGGAGAAGGATAAACTTAAAGAGTATGCCCAGTTTGAGGATCGTTATACTATAGCTAAACTAACTCATTCTATTTCGGTTTTTACTGAGGGTATTCTTATGATGGAGAAGACATTGGTCGGTGTTATAGAATTAGATCCCAAACAATTGCTAGATGATGGTATTCGTAAAGAGTTGGTTAAACACCTCGCTAATGCTCTTAATGTAGGCTTAATATTCTCGCCAAATAGCAAACAGAAAAATACCACTTTAGAATTGGAAACAAAATTAGCACAATTGGCCAAAACGATGGACGGGTATCGACGGTCTTTTGAATACATACAAGATTATCTCAATGTGCATGGTTTGAAGATTTTGAAAGAGGAATTGACGCGAGTAATTAATTATAACGTAGAAAAGGAATGTAATGCATTTCTGCGCAATAAAATACAAGATTGGCAATCCCAATACCAGTCGACTACTATACCCATTCCTACCCATTCCTACCCATTCGACTACTATACACCACTGCTTGGTGATTCTTCCAAATCAAACAATTTTATAGGACGCTTAGCTCATGAAATACTGCAGTGTACACATCCTCAAAATACTATTTACTTGGACGTTAAAGCTACGTGGTATGACAAGAAACCTCCTCATAAAGAAGTTTTGGATGTACGTTTCTTTTGTAAAGTACGAGAAGCTCTTGGTCCGGTCGGTCTGGTAGGATTAGATCGTCTTTACACGTACATGTTTGCTGGCGATTTAAAAAAGAATTTGGATAAATTACAACGTAATATTGACAATGACCAAATGTGGTCTACTGCTTTGTCTAATCTTACAACAGATCTTGAATCAAAAGAATTTACAACATTAAATTTATCAAATCCTTTGAAGTTTTATGCTAATTATCATCAGAGATGGCTTAAAGTGTGGCCAACAATGATTGAATGGATTTTGGACGTAGGTCATAAACAAATTCTCCGTCAGCAAGTGGCATTCGAACTAAATCGTAGTAGCAAAGTAGATGCAAAAAATTTGGTATCAGCGTTAGAGACATTTAACAGGTAAGTGGGATCAATATTTTTCTCTGCATCAGACCGTGGTTGTATTAACTGCTGTAGAGAAATTAAAAACGTAAAGGCGTAACAAGTCCACTTTTTGAGTTAAATACGTGCTAAAGATGAGTAAGAAGCATATTGCTTTGTTGATCTAAATATTTTACAATCTCCTTCAGACACTATGTATCGTATTTATATCTTCATTCGGTATTGTTTTTAGCTAAAAACTTAGGGGTTTTGATAAAAAATCAGCCATTTCAAAAGGAACTTCTTTTCCACACCCATTGTCTATCTCTATGGTATACATCCATACATATGTATGCATAGAACTGTTTAAAACAACTCGATTTTATTATTATTGAAAGTACTTTGCAAATAAAATTTTCAAAATATCCTTCGACCGAGACTCAAAACTCTAAAAAAAAACTAAACGATCAGTGGTCTGATTGTAGCTAAAAAATAGTTTGCTAAGGAGGCTTGATATTGACTGAATCAGATCTGATTTGCGACTGAACTCGATTTTTTAGGAACAATATATTTTTCTCATCTTAATTTTTCTTTAATTTTAAAATCATATTTTCTTCTACATTTTTAGAGCCCTTCTAAACGATTTAGAAAATCCAGAAACCCACCAAAAGTTCAAAGACAATAAAGTATTGGTCGATATTAAAGACTACTTAATGTACACGGGATCATATGAGCCACTGGAACAAATATTTGTAATCGGCAAAAATTCCCACAATATAGCCTTATTCTTTTTTCTGCTAATTATTGCTAACATAACAAGACTACAATTCTCACAGCAAATAAAAAGTCTAGTAGCAAAAACTCACAAAGATCAAATAGATGGAATGCCATTAATAGTGGGCCTCTTAACTCTTTTTCAACAATATCATCAAAGCGTAAAAATAATATTCATAACATATCTTTGTCAGTATGTCAAGTTGTTGGCGGAATCAAATTTGAGGTAAGTGGAAATATTTTTTAAAAACTTTTCTGTATACGTTAGAATTATTAATAATTTAGTGCCAAAAACGAATTATGTGCTGAAGCCGTCACAACTTTACATTTTTTGGAAATATTTGCACATAAATCAAAGCTATCGCGTAACGTCTTAACTGACCGAGTGCCAGAAATAATTCTAAATCAATACGAATATTTAAGTGTGAAAAGTTAAGTTAATAGTTTGTTTTCAGTTATTAAAACTATGAGTAAACATGTTTTCAATATATTCAATATTTTTGGCAAAAAAATGCATTACATTAATAAAAAGAAAAAATTATATAAATTCAACGATAACAAAGAAACAAAAAGAAAAAAATTTATATCAATGTTACAAACGAATGCTACCTCGAAAAGCTACGAAAATGAGGTAGAATTTTTTATAGTTCGATGGTTCATTTATTCTAAAATTACTTATGTTATAACGGTGGGAGCACTACGGCCAGTAAATTTAGGCAGTGCAGAAATTTCCAGGGCAATGTCAATCAAGGGCTTCAGCATAACACTAGCCTGGCCCAAAACGTTGTCTTTTTCATAGGAATCGATGTAAAGACTAAAATCAATTGAAAACGTTAGCAAATTTATATTTTAATCATTGAATTATTTAATCTCACCGTACGGTAGCACCAGAACTGCCGGTGCCACTAAGACGCATTACAATACGGCTACCATCTTCGAAAACTATACGCAGACCTTGTTTAGTAGCAACAGATTTATCAACTGGATCGGTGTAGGCAAAATTATCAGCCACCTTAACTTTATAGCTTTTGCCACCATTGGAAAATTCTTTGCCCACAAAAGAGCTATCAGTTATTGTTTTTTCCATAGTGGCCATCATTTCGTTGCAAGGTTCCAAGTCACATTCTTCATAATCATAACGTGTGAAGTAGTTACGGCCATAAATAGACCAATGGTTTTTCAAAATATCTTCAATACCCTTGCCAGTGTGTTGCATAATTGATAACCAAGCTAATACAGCCCAGATACCATCCTTCTCACGAATGTGATTGGAACCGGTGCCAAAACTCTCTTCGCCACACAAACACAAGCGACCGGCGTCCATTAGATTTCCAAAATATTTCCATCCAGTAGGGACTTCAAATGTTTCTTTGCCCAACTTTTTCCCCACTAAGTCAACTGCTGAAGCAGTTGGCATACTTCTTGCGAATCCTTGAATACCGTGCTTTTGGAAGTATGGAATACATTCCAAATAATGCGCAATAACGGCCAAAGAATCGCTGGGCGTAACAAAGAAGGCCTTATGTCCAATAATCATGTTGCGATCCTAGTAACATAAAATAATTTTACACAACCATACGCATAAGATCAGCAGTATTAAAAATTCTACTTACGCCATCACCGTCGAAAGCAGCTCCAATGTCATAATCTCCATTGGCTACTGTGTCTACTAAATCTTTGGCGTATGTTAAATTGGGATCTGGATGTAGACCTCCAAAGTCTGGTAACGGTATAGTATGCACTACACAATCCTCTGAAGCTCCCAAGCAATTTAAAAATATTTCACGCACATAAGAACCAGTAACGCCATTTAATGAATCGATACGCATTTTCAAAGGTTTGCCAGATGCCTTGCCACTCACATAATCGCGCAACTTGGCAAAATCAAATATTTCCTTCATATGATTGACATAATTTTCCACGGAATCAATAACTTCAACAACAAATTGCTGATTGTTAACATTGACTCTGCTTGTTCCTACTTTACTGATGTCGACCTGCAGAGCCTTAGCAATTTTATAAGATTTAATTCCCATAGAGAGTTCATAGATTTTATTAGTAAAAGCATCAGGAGCTGGACCACCATTTCCGCAATTGAACTTAATACCGAAGTCATTTTCGGGCCCACCGGGATTGTGGGAAGCAGTTAAAACAATTCCACCTAAAAAAAAAAATTAAAATCTTAAAAAACGTTGCTACATGAATTAAATTAGTTTTTGTACTACCATTATAATTTAGAAAGTTTAACTTAAAGCTTCTTTCGATAAAAATTGGCGTTAATTATAAAAATGTGGCAGATATTTGTCGTGTAACAAATCCAGTTTAATAGCGCACATCAGATAAAAAAATACTTAGGAACATCTAGACTACTTTATGTGCTCCACATTACAACAAACGCCTATTTCGCTAACTAAATTTTTTTATTTTCGCAAATTCATCGCAGATTAAGAATTTTAAAAAGTTGTTGCATATCGATGCGATATTTTAATAAGATATTAGCAATAATATTGCCTAAAGACGTTCAGAAATATAAGATAAGATCGGGTTTTTATTTGAAAATTTGGGTGAAAAATAACCCGAAAACTGTGCTATTCCGAGACTTATCATTTTAAAATTTCTTTAGATTTTTCTATTTTCTATTGTGCATATAATTAAAATTTACAAAAAGATTTTATATTATTATTTATATTAGTTTTTTCTATCCTTTTGAGATATTATTGTTTTTCATAAAATTACATATATTGAGGCTTCTAAATTGAATTTAAATACCTTTTTAATCGACTAGATTTACAGAATATGCAGGAATATTTTATTCAAATTTTATTGTGTAATCGACAATCTTAATTATAGTTTAACCCAAGATGTCCATAAGTATCTGTATGTTATAAAATTTTATTACTCTGTGATTTAATAAGCCTGATATTCGTGCTATAATATGACTTTGGATATCTTAGGCAATGCCAGCAATTCTGACCTTTATTCGTGTATTGATATAAATTTGTTAAGGAAGAAAGTTTATCATAAATAAACAATAGAACACTTCAAAATTAATCACACTAGGCAGTTTACATTACTTCTTTTACTAGAAGGAATTAAGACGAAATGATAGCAGCTATATGCATGCAGTTGCAACCTGATACAAATATAAACAAAATGCAATTCGTTATATTCTTTCAAGCTGATAAGATTAAGTATTTGATAAAAATTTTACCAAAGTCATTTTATTATAAATTACGTACATACATATCGCTTATTTACTAAAACAACATCATAACTTAAAAAAACTGGCTTGACAGAAAACGAGTTTAACATTTTCAACTTACACAGGACTTAACGGAAGACATTTAGTTTTTTTCTCAAGAGTTTAGTAAACAAGAAATTTTTATACATTATGAATAATGATCTATATCATCGCCAAAAATAATTTTTATCAGTTATGACATTGTTTAAGTATATGAGCGATATTTTAGTGCATGTGCAATATGCATATTATTGCTGATAATGAAAAGAAACACGTACCTAAAGCCTTGTTATGACGTATCAAACTAGAAACGGCAGGTGTTGAAAGGATGCCATTTTGTCCCACAAGTAGCTTGGAAACCTCGAATAAAAGCAAACGAAATATATGCAGATATTTAAAAATGTGCGTATGTGTAAGTACATATGTATCTATGTATTTGCTATATGATTTATATACATCCAAATATATATACATACATATGTAAGCTTTTATGGAAATCTTACCCCATTGGCAGCACACATACGTATAATTATTTCAGCAGCTTCTTTGCAATAGAAACGTCCATCACCACCTACTATTAATGTGGATCCTTTCAGCGCTTCGCCATTGGCATCCAAAATACATTGCACAAAATTTTCTGTGTAGTTTGGTTGAGTAAACACTTTGACCTTTTGTTTCATGAAATATTTGAAAGAAAAGTTAATAAAAGTACATACATACGTACATACATACATACTCATTTGTTTAACTTTATAAATACATACATACATATCGTTTTAGGTTCAAAAACCCCTGTTATATTGAGCAAATTTTACAGAAACTACCAAATATGAAAAATTTTAAAAATAATTAAGTAAAATCCGAAGGTTTTTTCAGCTCTACCTCTTTTATAACAACATTGTTTCTAGTTTTAGCAGTTTCTGTAGCAACATGCTTTTTGATGAAAAAAGCTCATTTTATCCTTCTTGTGACTTAGGCCTTTTTTAAAAATGTAGGATTACATGTATGTACACATGATAATAAATTTAATATATCGTCATATAAAATACAAAGCTTTCCAACTGCACTACATCATTTTAAATGAGATAAGAACATACTGAGTATGGAATTCACAATTTGTAATACCTGTTGTATTATATGTAAGCATATATTCATAATACAAATAAATAATGATTTGAGTATATCGTTGAGGATACTATTCTTGGTGATAGTTATTGCAGGATTAAATAGAAATTTTTGGATATGTATCCCTTTTTCATAGCAATATGAATATATTTACATACTTACAAACATATGTATGTATTTTTCAGATTGTAAATATGTATGTACATATTTCAGTGACATTAAACCGAATTGAGATTGACTTATACCGTATTTGCAATAACTTGTTTTCTGAATGCTTCTTGTAGAGAAGCAAAGTGAATGAAAGAAGTATTTGACATTTAATTTTTAAATGAATAAAAAGAACATGCCTCCAACTTATCGTTGACTTTAGCTATAAATAACATTGCATTAATGAAATACTTTTTATACGTACCTCCGACAAAAACCTAATTCGAACTAACATGAAGCTCTAATAATTGCCCTTAACTGTATTACTATATATATATAAGTATATTATATATATATATATATATATATATATATATATATATTTATTTACTTAAAGTAATATATTTTATAAATTAATTTATAAAATACAAAAATATTAAAGGCGCAGGGTGTCTAGACCATATTGCGCGCAAATTACAAAAAACTTTTTAGCAAATTCTTATTAATTTAGTTTAAATAAAATTGATTAGTATATAAAATAGTAATATTATGAAAAAAAAAAAAATTTTATATATTATAGATGTTATGTTTATAAAACGATAGCTTAATTTTAGGCAATTGATTTGATTTTGAACAATCAAGAATTGAATTAATTCTATTAGATATTTTGGATATTGGGCATTCAATTAATATGTATATATATATATATATTATATATATATATATATATATACGTATATATATATATATATATATATATATATATAAATTAATATATATATATATATATATATATATATATACATATATATATATATATATATATATATATATGTATATATATATATATATATATATATATATATATACACATATATATATATATATATATATATATATATATATCTAATATATAAAACTTCCATATCACAATGTTAGTTACCGTACTCTTCCGAAACGGCTTGACCGATTTTTACCAAATTCTATATGCGTCTTCTCGGTCTGAGAATCGGCTACTATCTATTTTGCATACCCCTAAGTGATAAGGGTTATTCACCCTTAACATTGTTTTTTAATTTTTTGACGAAATTTTTTGTATTTATTTTTTTATAATGTGGCATTAAAAAATATATACAACCCTATATTTTTACCTTTTTTTCACCAAGCCCTATTTGTTATAGCCGTTTTAGTAATTTAATCATTATTCATCCCGCTCGATTACTGATCAATTATAGTGTTTTTAACTGTATTTCGATTTAAAATTTTGGCAAATCCAAAATTTTTTTTATGAAAATAAAAATTTATTTTTATTAATAAAGTTTAATCCTGATATCGTTCATAGCGCTCCATGCCTATTTCACGCATATACCATATCCTTACACACTTATAATAAGTAAGTTACTTTTTGTCTACAACAGAATTTATCTAGAAACTAGAAATAATTTATAAGGCAAAACAACGTTTGCCGGGTCAGCCTAGTATATATATACATACATATATATATATATATATATATATATATATATATATATATATTTATATATAACTATGTTATAGCTAAGTTTGTGCATTTTCACTTACACATGTATGTCGGTTACATTAAAGAGTGATATGTAGTTATGTATGCATGTTGTATGTATGTATACCAATAGAAAAGTATGCGGGTTTTCCAATTCACAAACCTTTTTGCGTAATCCACTTGTACCAGGTTTTTGACCCTCATACACTGTAGTAGCTACATTTTCCACAGCTAATGACATTTCGCGTATTTTTTTGTTTAGTGATTTTTCAACGATTTTTCCAAACAAAAAAGAAATTCTGCACTACAAAAATATATATGTATTACTTTTTATACTTAAACGTTCACTCCACAGAAAACCTTTGGTTCACTCAACGTCTGTAGCGTTGCGAATACCTTTAGTTGCTGATTTTGCTACTCTTAAAATACGTGCATACATCTATTTAAATGTATGTATGTGTGTCTATATATGTATGTAGGTTGTGAATTATCCCATCCCCCAACTGCTTATCTTCAATGTCGCCCAAAGGTCATTCATACTAAATACACTTTTTCTACTGCATACAGAACCGGGATAATATATGTGGATACGTTTTATGCTGGCAATATTAAATTAATTTTGCATTTTCATAGAACCTTTTATTTAATAAGTCTTCCTATTTTCGCTATTATTTATTTACATATGCACAGATATAACCTGTGCACACATTCCTAGAACGGAACAAATCTTGGTCGCCGACAAAATTTGTGTTTAGTACGCGCCGATACTTTTAGAAGTTGACTTTGGTTTCTATTTAATATGAGGGCTTGTTTTTATTTGAAGTTTGACAACCAAGTTGCTAACTTTACTCAATTTCAAATGAACTTTGACAAATGAGTACGGTTGTTGAGGACCACTACTTATAATAGTTACAAACGATGCTGATTGGTTTAAATCAAAAATCTGCCATTGCTAGACCAAAACTCGAATAATAATTGATAGACCTGCCTTTGGAAATTGATAGACCTGCAAATGGAAAATATATCACTAAACAGTGCCGTGGAAGTATGTCACCATACTTTTGAGTTAAATCAGGGCTGTATTATTTGTTAATAACATTATAGAACGCAGGGTTTGCACACTAAAAAGTTATCCCCTTCCAAATTTGTTCTGATTGATCAAATTTATTTAGTAACGATACTTGATTTAACAACAACGTTGATGCCTTATCATTATATAAACACAAGACACAGCGTTCAACATTTTTATCGTTATTTCATCTATATGTAGGTATGAAAGGTAATGACATTCATTATATATTTAGACAACTTACGGCCCTTTTCACAATGTGTGATTAAATTTTAATTGACACTTTAACCGACAGTTAGCTGAAATTGTGTTTCACAATGTATGATTAAACTTTAACTGACAGATGTTAACCGGAAAGTTGCTGTTAAATTTAACCGAAGAAATTCTTCTAGTTGAAGGACATTAATAATTAATTGTTATATTATTTACACTAAAACTTAGTTCAGTTCCTTAAAACCATTCTCTTGGTGCTTTAAATATTCCTTGCGACAATCCATATCATCAGCGGGGCGATTGTAAGGCAACCATACAGGCTCACCTACGAAATAACGTTTGGCTTTGATGTAATTCTGGGAATTAAGAGATTGAATTAATCACTGTTTAAAACATTTTGACGGAAATAGTTACATACATTAATATCTAAAGTAAATCGATGATAAATTCCAGCCGGAATAATTATTAGATCCCCTTTAGTTACAGCAATGCGTATCCAATTTTCTTCTTTACTGATAATAAATTACATTGCATTTATTTTTTATAAATACTTTTAATTGTTGTTGTGTTATTGAATGAACTTACTCTCTTACATCGAAATATCCTGAACCATCCAAGACCAACCGGATTTCTTCATCTGTATGCAAGTGTTCCGTAAAGAATGATTTTAGTTTATTTGCATAATCCGATAAACATTTCTCCGAACATGTGATTTCATCTTCATAACTATAGTTTCGCTTTTTTCGTAAATCTTGTAAAATATTATCGTTTTGATAATCATCTGCATTAATCTGAAAGAAAGTTAATGGAAGAGAAGTCCAACGAAAATTTCTCGTTTAAGTATGACAAAATAAAAGAAAAATTATTTAAGCTACGTTTCAAAATTTTGAAGCTGTATTTAATTAATTGTTCCTAAATTTAAAAATATTAAAAAAAATTATTTATAATCATGCTTGAATTTGGATGTAGAGTAGCTACGTCCAGCGTTTTTTTTTTCACCCAGAAATTACTTATATTGGGAAATCAAAATACAGCTATGAGAAACCCTAAACTATTAAAACTTATTAATGCAGATAAGAAATCTTCAACACATTTTTAAATCAATCCAAAGTACCTGAAAATGTTCCACACCAGTTTTTGTAAATAATTCCTCTAAAGTAATAAATACTGATGGATTCCGATGATGTTCCAGACGTTGGTCTGTGGTTTCATTATCCATTAACCAAGCTTTAACCATTTTAGCAAACTCAACATTTACAACTAGTTCGTGCAGGGAATGTGTCTAATCAGCCGTCTGGGCATTTACTAAACAATTGATAACCTGTTCAACTATAGTGATGATAATTAATACTTTTCAAATTAAATTAAGCGGTTTTAAAAAATGTTCGGAAGACAGCCTAATATTAGCTGTGATCCCATACTTTTTGGGTAAAGTGAGAGTAAGTTAAAAATTCTCGCACATATTGTAAAAAATGTACAAAAGTACGGGAACAGAAAAAACCAAATTACTTTACCAAAAGAAAACATCGAAGTGTTCTGAATTTTAATACATGGTATATGGTGTCTGCATGCAAGTTAAACTCAAGCAGTATTTAGTTTATTCGCCGTTTACTCTTATTTTATTACAATCTTTATTTAAAATCTTTTAATAATAGCTTTTTGCTGTTTTTTGCAGTCTTTAATTGTTTATCTTTTTAAAACAGCTGATCATTTGTCTGTTTTCCCAATCTGCCCGAAAAAATTTTGCGGGCTGTTTCGGGCAAGAAGAATTTTTTTCTCTCACTTGCCGAAACTTTGAGTACGGGATCAGTTTTGGGTAAGTTTCGGCATCCGCGGGCACCCAAAGTAGAGTACGGGATCACACCTATTATTTCTCTGTACAACAATTTTTATCCGATAAAGTCGATCATATTCATATATGGAAAAAAATATGGATGGCTTCATGAAGAAAGGCTTTAACTCCTATTTTTCAAAAGATTCAGTTTTTCAATGATTCCAATACATATCACAGAAATATAACTCGTCAGAAAAAATAGTACAATGCTATCAAAAATAACTTCACAAGCAGACGATAATTAGCTTATATTACGATGAATACAGTTTATGTTGTTTTTATCTTCTTTAAAGTTGCAATTATATGAGTTAGTATTTACATCCAACTACACAATAACTTCGAATAACTGAAGGAAGCTGACAGTACATAACACGCGCTTCATACGTTTCCTGTTATAAAACCGTAATACGCTAGAGCCCAAACTAATTTAGAATGCTGCGTTAAGGCACATCGAATGTATGATATTCACTGTGTCAACCTTGTCCGTCAATATGCTGAGTCAAAACGGTTGACGGATAACACACACCGGGTCTTTAGCATGAGTGTATGTATTTGCAGTACATTCAAAGACAGAAATATATTTTGAATGTACTGCAAATGTGTATCCTTATGCTAAAGCGACGTCCAACGCTTTCAGTTGGCCTGTTAGGCATGTTTGTTAAGACAAGCTATCTGTAAAGTTTACTATACTCTTACAAATTTCTCTGCATTAAATATATATTTTCACCTTTGGAAAAACTTCATCCAATACACAAACCTCTCAATACTCGTTGTGTGTTTGTTGTTCTTTGTAATTCGTTACATACAATTAAACTAATTCTAGTACTTCTGGATCACTGTACATATGAGAACTCTCCAACGCTAATATAAGTTTAGGAGGAAATGCATTGTGGAAATAAAACAACTTATAAATAGTTTTTTTTTTAATTTATTATTTTTAATAATTAATTCTTTTTATAAACTTAAGACTTAAAATTAAAAATATTTTGTGTTCATTAATTTTTTTATAAACGTTTGTTTAGGATTTTACTTAAAAGTTGTTGTAGTTCTGCATTTTGTTGCTGTTAATACAAATATCATTCTTTTTATAACTCAAAGTTGGTTTTGTGATATATAGATCTTATTAATATACGTATGTATATCATCAATAAATTAAAATTGTAACTTAAGAATTTGGTGGTTAATAATGATCTCTTTCATACAACAATATCGCTTGTGATGTGCTTTCAGTATAAGAATTATATATAGAGATAATACAAACATGAAAGAACACAAAATATTTAAATTAGGAAAAAAAAGACTTAAAGACGTTAAATTCAAAAGAAAATGCCAAAAACGCACACTCTTTAAAACGATTACTGATACATAGATAAAAGTTGAGAAAAGCAAGGAGAACATTATGTTGTGGTTCTTGTAATATTTACCACCGAACATTAGTTTGTAATCTAGCGGCTACAAAAAGGATGTTAGGGCCAGCCGTGAGCTCTATTGTTTTTGGGTAGTGATTATAGATGAGTAGCATCTTACATGCTCTTTTCGATCTTAATGAGTTCAGCGATACCATCGTACATTTCCTTGACTGCTTGGAATTCGGTTAGACCCATGCGGCGCTTGTTGGATATATCATAGATACCGCCTTCGGCTTCAGTGTGTTCACCACGAGTACCACGGACTTGCAAATTATATTTGCCGGCAATTTCTTCCAATTTGGCCTTGTTGGAGGCCAATTTGGGTACCTTGATGTGCACGGAGGCACGGATGGTGGTGCCCAAGTTGGTGGGGCAGAAGGTCAAGAAGCCCAAACGATCATCATGGCTGAAGGGAATGCGCTTTTCAATATCATTGACTGCGGTTACCAAACGACGGTATACTTCACCTAAATCACCGCCCATTTGCATGGAGATGATACGCAAGTGATCTTCCTCGTTACACCAAACTAAGAATGTCTTGTTGTCGTTGTGGTATATACCACGACCAGATGGCCAGTAGCGGCAGGCATTGGCGGCTTGCAAGAAGCGGTCACCTTCCTTAAATAAGAAGTGGTCATCGATCAATTGTTGTTGAACTGCCTTTTCCATGCCAGTCAAGGGGTAGAATTTACCCTTCAATTCTCCTTCCAAACCGGACAAAGTGGTGGAAACTTTTTGTTCCATTTCCTTGTATTGGGCTTCGGTTAAGCATGGGTTGAAGGGATAACCTTGCATAGAGCGACCGCAACGGACGCGGGTCGAGATGACAAACTCATTGTTGGGGTCCAAATTAGCAAAGACAGAAACATCACCGAAATCTCTTGCGGGATGTTTGTCGGTTTTCTTGAATCCACCATGGTAATCTTCAATGATGGGATCGAAAAGATCAGCGAATACTGTGTAGGCTTCAGCATCTGGAGCATAGATACCAACACCAGAATCGTGGTTCTCCAAACCAGATTGAATGCAATCCAACAAAGTGGATCCGAAAGTTGGAGTCTTCTTGTTCTTAAGATTATCAAAAACTTCCTTGGTCAAGTATTTCTTCAACAAAGACTTGGAGTCGGAAGCAGCCAATTTGGCGAAACCTTCTTCCAATTTAGTAAGAACAGCAGCATCAACCATGGTGTCTTGTTTACTAAAACGAAAAGAATATTGAAATAGATAATTAGTTAAATAATTTAATGAATTCGACCCAAGCTTACAATACAATGCTATCTTTACACCACTTGCTAAAAAATCTCGTTAAATTTTGTGTTGCTTTAGGCTGTATTAGCTTCAGTTGTGTTAAATAAGAAAATCTTAATAGGAAACGCATTTTGGGTCTGATATATCAAAATCTGAACTGAATTGAAATTTTAAATAATTTCGTTTTTTTTTTCATAAATGACAACCAATATTATTTCAAGGGTTACACTAGATTTTACATTTTGTTAAGTGATTTTTACTCTACTAATTTTAAATTTTTACTCAAAGTAAAGAAAGGCGTTGTCATTTCCCGCCTTTTGATTTGCTTCAACATTTAAAGGATTCATCATGGTTAATATAGTACACATCTGTATGTATATGTTAAATTTTGTTCTGCATATTTTAAAATAAAAAAATATTTTTAGCAATAATTATTGATTTTTTTCATATGATTTCTTTATTTAATTAATTTTTTTTTAATTTATTCAGCGCCGAACTTTGTCGTCCTTTATTTGAAATGCATTTTTCCTTTTTCACAATAAAATTTCCCAGATTTAATACTAGCATATTTGAAAAGGGTGTTTTTGAATTATAAGGGAATAACTTTCCTTAAAAACCAGCAGAAAAAGAGTCAGACACGTGACATGCGCTTTTTAAAGGAGTGTCGGTTGCTATTATTGTCCTTTGTAACGTATACTTCTTTTTGAAATTTTGTGTATGTATTTACTCAAACATATAGAATTTAAAACAGTATATAGTACAAAAATATGTATAACTTGTATATGAAAACATTCAAATGCCGGTATGAGTAAAAATTAAGTCCACTCTGGCTTATGTATATACGAATTAGTTTGTGTGTGAGTGTGTACTTTGGCAGGGATGAAGATTTTTCCTCTTTAACGGCGACTGTTGCTTTAAAAAATGCAAACGTTGTTGTATGTATAAGTTTTTATGCATTTTTAGCACGCGATTTCGACATTGGTGGTGGTTTGGCAGACTTGCTATTCTGTACATGACAAATCATGCATGCATACTGTATGCCGTTTTTCTTTTTATTGTTAATTTTCCTGCCCGGCTTTTGCGGTATTTGGTCACAATCTTTACTCTTTCCGCTGTTGTCTGTTATATGACGTCAACTTTTTTGCTGCAAACAAGGCATTTGCGTGTGTGTGTGTGTGTGTAAATACAAAAGGAGCAATTTTTTTAATATTAGAGCCAGCCATTTAAAGATCTGTTGTTGGATGGCCAAAGAGAGGGTGTTTTGCCGTATTAAGGTGTATATACATATACTTTAGTTGGCAATAAGATAAGACTAGACAACAATTAAGATAAGTGCATATAAGCATATATCAATAAATGAAAAATAACAAAGACGAAAACCTAGTTTGAGTCACTAAGTTAATAAAATACTTCTCGTACTCGGTAATTGCCAGTCATGAAATTAACTTAAATTGGAAGTTATAATCATGCATATCAAAATGAGGTTTTGCTTTCTTTCATTCTTTCGTAAAATTGTTTGCGTTTGCTTGGCATCATAAATGTTGATTATGCGAATGATGATAATAGTTAAACAAGATTACACGAGAACACATTATGACTGTATGACATGCTACTCGTACTTATAAAAAAAGTACTTATACAAATTAAGTGGTCTTATTAATAAAGGAATAAAAAAGAACTTAAAATAAACGGCATCTTAAAAAATTTAATAGTTTTATTTAAATTTAAAGGCAGCGACATACATATTTCTTTTCAATATAAGTATATTTATATACATATTTGACTCTCATGACATGATACTGGTACTTATCTTATCAGCTTTCATTTCCGTTGCGAATTACCTTTTGTAAGAAATGCTTTTGAATCGTGCAGAGATATTTTATTTAATATAAGATGTTTTTAAACAAATTCAATTGAACTCTTGAGATTATTAATACTTGTATTATGAAAACTCAAACATTATGAATTTTTTTTGAATTCTTTAGCAATTAAGCTTCTATAAAAAATGCTCTTTAATGGTATAGACTGTGCTTACACTATGCAATATTTCTAGTCCATAGGGTCTTTGCACAGAGATTAAACCACATTTATGGGCGTTGGCTATGTTTATACTGCATATGGAACGTAACATTATGCGCTTGAAACTTAACCTTATGCAGCGTACATATCTGGCATTGCTTTTGTTGTAATTTTCAAATGTTCTAGAACGTTGCAGAGTACACAACACTATTGCTTAGCTCTTACAATTGCTATTCGGCTAATATAAACTCGTTATAGGCAAAATTTTAAAAACTTCAAAAAGTTGCAAAAACAGCACGATAAAAATTGGGATTTTGTGTGAAACTGCAATGCCGAAAGAAAATAAACTTGAAAAAGTTTTCATTCCGTATTTTTTTTTTTAACTAATTATGTTTTGTTTTAATTTTTAAATTTCCGAAACACAAGTTTATATATTGTAGGACTCTTTTGACCAGTTTCATGATAATTGAGGCTGTTGAAAATATAATTAATATGGACCGAATAATTTCTTGTCCACATTTTTACTAGTGTTTTGTTTTTGATTAATTTCAGTTGATTTAGTATCTGGAAATTTTCGCCAGATATTCCAAAAGCGATTTCATCATTGAAATTTTCTGTTTTTGCATTCGATTGTTGAATATGTTTTATAATTGTACGGCCGAATTAATAATTTAACACATGAAACATATATCTTCATGTTCTGGAAGCTTTATATATATTCAATCTGTTTACGGTTGGCGTTTTCCGCCTACAATTCGAATTTGTTTTCAATATTTTACAAACTGTCGAAATTGAAGGCGAGAAATGCCAGCCGCAATCAGCCTGATTATGTGCAGTTAACCACTTCTCATATTTTTTATCAGTCACAAGTAGCTACTGCAAACCAATAATTTAGATATCTGCATTTTTTTGTCACATTTTTTGCTGCTAAATAAGTAAAAATATGTGTAGCTTGAAATATCAAAAGAAAAAAAATTGCGTTTGCGGTTGTCGTAATCGAAATTCATCCAATAGTATATAAAACATATAATAAACTACTGCGATCAACAGAATTTTTCTCTGTACAATAAAAAAAATATGTTATAAAAAAAAACAGTTTCAGAGCTTTAGAATTTTGATGGCGCTACAACACCCGAATTTTAACACATATTATTGATTACGAGTAAAGAGGCATGTCAACTGAATCGTTAAACTTTAATTTCTTTGATCGAGTTAGTTTAAAATAATTGCAAGTTTGATGAACGCGAGATAGTGATGAGTTGGCATTAGCACATTACACGAACTGCAGGGTCATATTAGAACACGAACTGCAGGGTCATATGGATTAGCTGAATCCTCAACAAAAGCAAAATATTTTTTTTATAATTAATTCCATTATGTGGCGATTTCTCATAATGATGGTATAATTTGAATCTCATGAATTTTCGGTTCTGGTTAATGCTCTCTAAAAATGAGATAAATTAATTGATTAATCGATTTGGATTGCAAATAAAATAATTTATATTTTAACTGGCTGTTCACCGATGTCGCAAGCTATCGTTTGATCGAACAATTCAAAAAAATGTTTTTTTTAATTTTTTTAATATTTAGACGATCGGGCGAAATCGGCCAACTGGCAGTAAATAAGCACATATAGTAAATATATATGTATGTGCAATAAATTCCTAAATATTTTAAGCATTTGAATAGATTTGAAAAAAAGTCACAGCGTTAAAAGTTGACATATGGCTTGACCCCTCCCAAATTTTTTTCAATTTGAAATTATAAATTGAATAACTAAAGTTTTAAATAAGAAATAATATGAAGTTAAATTGCAAAACTTGAAAAATGAAGTATTCAGCCCCTATTTTTGCGAAATAAAAAAAGAAAAAACAAAAACAAAACCATTAATAACCGCGTTAAGGTAAAATAAATTAAGGTTCGTTATGTACGAGTATGTACATAAGAGTGAGGATTAAAGTGTAAAAAATACACACCCTTCTGCATTTGCCGTAGCATCACCGTTTGCCTCTGTAGTGGTGGCAGCTGATGCCTTGTCACCATCAGCGGTGTTTTCAGCGGCATTTGTGGCGTTAGCATCGCCATCAACCACTTTGTCCTTTTTATCCTTGGATGCGCAACCGCCCATTATGAATGAGTTTTGTTTTTTATATGCAAAATTTAATTATAGTGTAGAATTAAAAATTTTAAAAAAATGTTGGTGATTTTTTTTTAAATTTGGCGATTTTGGTCACAAAAGTTGTAGTGTGTTTATTTTTAATATTTAAAAATATGGTCTTATAAAAAAGTTTTGTTTTAATTTTGTGTCTACTACTTTAAGCTTAATTTTATTAGCAGGTAAAAAATTAAATCACACTTTCTTGTTCCTTTTCTTTTATCTATATCTTATTAGCGGAATGTCTGATTTAATGTTTGGGATTGTTTGAGTTGAGATGAAAATGTTTTTTTTTATTTTATTCAATAGGGGCGCTGTCTTGAAAAATTTATATTTTTTAAATCTTTTATAAAGGAGAGATTTTGAAAAAGTGGTGGGTTGTATGAAATTGTTATTTTAAATCTATTATAGAATATGTAAAAGTTTATTTATTTTTATTTTTTTTTTTTGCAAAAATCTATTTTATTAATAATAAAATTTCACAGAGTTTCAAATGTTTTTTTTTTTTCAATTTACTGATTCGTTGGTTTTCTTAATAAGGACGTTATGATTTATGATTTTCGTTTATTTATTTTGTTTGAAAAAATTCACAACTTTTTTTTTCTTTATATATGTATGTACTTCTATATATTTCTTAGATTTGATTTGTGTAGATTATATTTTTGGTTTGTTTGATTTGTGCAACCGTTTTGATTAATGTAAATTGCTACTTTTTTAATTTGTGCGTTGGGTTTCCATTTTCAATAAAATTTAAAGTATTTTATAAATTTTGTATGCCGTTTTGCTAAGAAGTTTTGAAAAATCTTTTCATTTGCTTGCTTTGCCGCGCCCAAAAGTATACTATACAAAAAATTGGTTGTTTCAATAGAAATTTTCTGCTGTTACTACTTCACATCCTTTTTCTCCTTGTTTTTAGAATTGTTTCAATTCTGTCTTTATTCTTCTTTTTTTGTGCAAGCGCGCGCTTTACCGATAACAAACGAACACACTCGGAAATTTATAAGGAACTAAACTTCCAAATCCTGTCGATGCTAGTGTTAAGCTGTTAAAGTCTGGTTGGAAATTAATATTTATTTTGTATATACAACCATGTATAAGTGACTAAAATGACTCAAATGGTGGTGGCATATACATATCTTTATATATATAGAATCATGGTTTTGTATGTGTTTAACATGCGGCCGGCACACTTCTAGCGCAAGTGTATTTAATTGTATGCTCAATAAAATGTAGGAGTACATGCATTATATCCATGTATGTACATCTCTGATTTGCATGACTCTTCTTAGCATACACCAGAGATGGTTACAACATTCAAAATATTTTAATATTGTTTTATCAAAATATATATGTATATGATTTGTCTATTTGATGCAAAATCTCAAATATTTTTTAGAAACTGTATTTATACATATATTTTCGTTTTAAGCCTTCCAATGTTTCCAATGGATTAATTGAAATTCGTTAAGAATAGTTAAAATGAATATTAACCACACATTTGCAAGATACATATTTCGATGAAAAAAATTATTTTAAAACTGACATACAATCAAAAATGTTTTCATTTCCATCCTTGGCAAATATAAACATTTCAAATTAATGCTCAATTTTCTTTTATTGTAATTTAATTTGTATGTGTGCGTGTAATATGCTCAGATTTAAAAATGTTCTTTCAACAGTGGAGAGCCATTGAAAAACAAGCCTGAAATAGCAGGGATGCCTTTGTTTATAAGAGAGAATATTTTCATATCGATGCGGGGTTGAAAGATAAATAAAAATTGTTTTCTTTAAAAAATACAATTAAATGTATTTTATCTAGTCTTGGAATTAACAAATGAATATTTTTACAAATATAGTGGTGCATTGTTTGAAGCGGCTACCCGTATTTTATTTTAAAAAAATAATAATTTTTCCTATTAGTACAAAATTTGTTGAATATGTATTGTTTTAAAGCGGCCTCTAGCGTAGAAATGTACGTAAATATAAAAATATTTATATATAAATTAATGCGAATTTAGTATGTATGATCATACATAAACATGTATGTAGGATATATGTATTTTATTATTTGCTAATTTTTAAGTATGTATTTGATTTTGTCACTTTACCCAATACATTTTAATTTTACGCACCCTTTTATAGTTTTTGTAATGCAAAGTTCAATAACTGCCAATTAAAATTTGTATTTGTAGGATAAATCATTTTAAATATCACAAAAAAACATTATTTCAAATTTCCTCCCCCAAACAAAAAGATATGGAAGTAAACTATATGTGCAATGACAAACAATTTTTTTCTCTTCGACCCAAAACATGTTGAAAATACAAGTAATAAATCCATAATTACACCCCATGGACATTAACAAAAACTGTCATCCTTCCTTCCGCTTATTTAGGCTGAGTGTATTCCAACTGCAATGTTAAGTTTTTCCGCTTCTTAGCTGGCTCAAGGAAGTGAATTGCTTTTGATTGTGCTGGTTAAAATCCCAAAACGATTGTAAGATTTAATTTCATCATGACTATCATACACTTTTCAAGTTTTCATCGGTTGCAAAGAAACTGGAAGATATATATTTGATTTATCGGCAAACTGCATGCGATAGATAGTATTAAGTTATGAAGCATTAGGGTGGCCCCTTTGTTGTATGAAAAAATTTATTTATTAAAATCCTTTTCCACTCCCTTCTAGATATATGCGAGTAAGTAGTCTAAAGAGTAATAATGGAACTGGAGCATAACAATTTATAAATATTTTTCGCACTATTGAAAAAAGCTCACAAATAGCCACGGATACCCTTAATGTCATTTTATGGAATCATCAACTATCCAAATCAAATATTGATTTATAACTAGATATTGCATTTAGTTTTAATTTTTAATACTCTAGATTTTAGAAAAGTAATAAGTTGTAAGACTGTATACGACTTTCGTCCACTTGGAAATTACTGAAAGCATATTTTTCAGTTTCTATAATAATAGTTGGTGCCAAACTGCTGTACATTAAAAATGCAGAACTTGTTCAATTCTGCAGTACCTTTCTTGTTTGCGTCTTAAAATAAATAGGTGACAGAAAATATGTTCCTTTTTTGGAGCTGAGTATTTAAATTTTTTCAAAAATAAAAATAGCAAAAAAAACCAATTTGTGTGATCAACGTCAATATATTTGCGGGTTTAACACGGGGCACTGCCATGGTGAGGGAAACGTTTGAAGACGTAAAATTTTTCCTATTTAAATGATTTATTTCTACTGGTATTTCATTTTCACCAAATTTAAATTAAAAAAAAAAAACATTTAATTTGATATGTATATATTCATACACAATATTATTCGTATATATTCATACACAATATTCTTCGATATTTGTATATATTCATACACAATATTATTCGTATATATTCATACACAATATTCTTCGATATTTGTATATATTCATACACAATATTCTTCGATATTTGTATATATTCATACACAATATTCTTCGATATTTTCCGTTGAGTCAGGTGTTATTATCTCTGAAACAATTAATCAGTTTAAATTATAAAGTGTGAAAAGGAGAAAATATTTATGACATTCAACACATACACACTACATATGTATGCATGTTTATATGAGTATATTTTATTTACATTATATTATTGTAATACGCTTCCATTACGCACGTGTGCCTATCACTGTAGTTTAGAATATGTTGTAAAATTCAACAAACTTCCAGACTCACAGTGAATTTTCCTCCCTTGACTGACAGCATATACTTGTATGGACATATGTATATACATACATACATATGTACATACAACCATACAAACCTATCTGTTGAGTTTATTTTGGCTTCTATAAATATTTTCTTGCTTTACTTTAACCATTGCCCAGGTGCCTGTATTTATTATTGAGTTATAACCGCATACAACATAACACTATAAGCAGCATGCTCCTTGACACAAAACAAATTATTTATGAAACCATAACCTCTTTATTACTTTGAACTACTCCTTCCTCAACTTCTAGTACAGCTTATTGCCTTTATTTTATTTTACTAGCGAGACTTGCAAAGCAATAAAAAGTATATCGAAATACGTATGTATGTATATTTATGTATATACTACTCTTCCATATGTATGTACCCTCATTTACATATGTATGCAAGCATGTACCATGTGCATACAGATCCTTATGTATACATACATATGTACATATATAAGTCAAGTGTTTTTTATGATTGTTTTATTCTAACGCCTCTAAATGCTTTGCTTTGCGTCTTGAAATTCCTTTTGTATTCCTTGTTCAATCTTTGACCTGTGATTTATTTATTGTACTTTTATGGACTCATCAGAAAACCACAAAAACATCCTAATTTTTGTGTTTCAATTGAATGACAGGCTGATTGTTTATTCAACAGCTTACTTTACTTATTTATGTATATATATCTATATATATATATATATATATATATATATATATATATGTATATATATATATATATATATATATATATATATATATATATATGTGTATATATATATATATATATATATATATATATATATATATGTATATATATATATATATATATATATATATTTATATATATATATATATATATATATATATATATATATTTATATATATATATATATATATATATATATATATTAATATATATATATATATATATATATATATATATATTAATATATATATATATATATATATATATATATATATATTAATATATATATATATATATATATATATATGTATGTATCTGTTAGAAAAAATGCATTAAACATGCAACATATTTTCTATGTCAGTCATTTAATTATACTTATTTCGAATATTCTGCACTGAATCAAGTGGTGTGAGAGAAATTGTCGTCTGTATTTTTTTTTACTTATGTACGAATACATATGCATTTGCCATCACTTGAAACACGTATAACTCAAGTAATGACAATGTTGCCAAATTGTTGTATTCTACACACTGTAAGAATTGGTGGTAAACTTTAGAAAGCAAAAAAGATTTGCCGTTTTACTCATAGATTCGATGAGAAGTTCTGGGCACTTCCACGGAAAAAACTTAATGTAAAATTTCTCTTGATTAAGCAAAATATAAGAATGAAAACTTAATTGCATTACTTTAAAATGTACTCTTCATTTATTTTTCAAGTCATTAGACTTTTCTGTGGAAATGCCCATATGTGAATTTCAGATCCAATGCTGGCCTATTTCTAAAAGCAATATATCTAATAAATACATTTTTCGTTAAAAAAAGGATAAAAAAAAAACAAAATAATAGAGTAAGATATTAATAATATTTCACAATTATATTATAGAATTTTAAAAACAACTTGAATCTTATATACGTGTTTGTACTTGTATTAAATATGGAACTAATTGGCCCTATTACGTTTGTCGTACTCACAATCCAAATAAAACGATTTCTATATTAAATTTTCGTCACTACTGCATGTATTGATAGAAATATTTCCAACTTTTGCGAGAAAATTGATTATTAAATTGATCTCAAGTAAATTTTCCTATATATCGATAATGGTGACAAACAGAATATTTATCTTAATTTGAGCTTAATGATACATTTTCAAAACGATCATTAACGTTGCCCAATTTAAAAGTATAAAGAATTTATTTAACACATTCTTTTAAATTTCTGCCAACATATTACTTATGCATTGTCCTATGAGCAAACATTAAGAACTCAAAATAATTTCTGTTGTCACGACCGGGTGAGAAAGATTTTAATTGACAAAGAATATAAAACATTCCTATATGCATAAATATGGTGGTGGGAACAGACGATTTTAAGCAATTAAATAATTTATCAAAAGAATTCTTCAAACAAATTGAACAAATAAAAATAAAATTTCTATCAGCATATTATTCTTTGTTTAAAGTGTGTTTACAAATTTTTATCAAATTTCCCATTTCCCACTGCAAGATTTAAACATACTGCGTGAACATTTTGAAATATTGCTTCCGTAAAAGTGCGGTCACACTTGGCAAACATTTGCCCAAAAAAGTACAACTATTGAAACACAAAAAAGGAAAATTTTAAAAAATAAAACCAAAAATACTTTCAAAAAAAAGCCACGAAATATTTAGCGATAATAGCTATTTTCCAGAGAGTTAGTGTTTATTTTCAATTAACATTTTAATAACAAACCAAATAATATCACGCGGTGACCCCAAAAGTCATTAATCGAAGTCATCTGATTTTCGCAGCCTAAGTCTGCTTTTATAAACACCTACTATTTCAAAAACAAAATAACTAGACTAAAGCCTTGATTTTCAGTGTACGTATATTTTTTTAATTTAAAAATTATATCCTTTTTGTTATATAAGCCGAGCACAAATTTGTACAAAAATTTAATTTTAAATCTAATTTTAAGGAAAAAGGGGCAAAAAATCTCAGAGGTAGCTTTTGCGCTTAAAAAAGTTTTAGTTTACTAGTTCACATGCCATAACGACCAGTAGTACAAGTAGACAAAAAATTAATAAGTAGTAGTTCTTGAGTAGTAATTTCAGTAATCTTGTGGCTTAAAGGCGCACTTCTTTAGCTACCAGCAAAGTGCGCAGAAAAGAGTTGTCACAGTGTGATGATAATCACACCGAAGAAAATAAATTAGAGATTTGTAGGAATATATTTAAGCAGGAAAATGTATTTTATTTGGGACTCTTCCCAGTCAATTTCTTAAATACAAAATCGCTATATATGATATTTATCATTAGTTCTTACACCAAATCATCAGTGGACTTTAATATAATACGAAAATAACAAAACCTCTCAGCTTATAAATGAACTTTCGGAAACTATTTGAGAATTACACAAGCAAAAGCACAGACTGAAATGAGAAAAAAATTAAATAAATCTTATTCTCTATGAATCTATTTCACTCTGGCATTCGATACGATCTTTCTGAAATCTTTTTATCTAATTTTTTATTGTTAAGTTCTATATGTTTAAACAATCTTAATATTTTTTAAATAATTTATCTATTCATCTACAAATTACTACAGAGCATTAATTTTTGTACAGAAAAAAAATTAATAAAAGTAAAATTTTCTATCTTTTCAGACATCAGTATTCAATCGGTAAGTGAAAAAAAGTTTTATAAAAAATATTTTAATAGTTTATGTGTTGATATAGCGAACTCGAGCACTGGGGTATATCTAAGCAATTCTTGGTTATATCCCATTTTTTAAATTTTTTAATAAATATGATGTACTTTTTTGACAAAGTAATTTTTTTAAACAAAGATATGAAAAAATTTACTTTTTAAAAAGATACATTTCTAAAAAGGCACTCTTTTAAAAAGATATTTTTTTTAAGTTTTTTTAAAAAAAAATCACTTGGTAAAAAAATTACCTTTTTAAAAACTTTATAATCAAAGTTTTAGTTGTTTTGTATCGACTCCAATATTTAAGAATTTTAGATTCTCAATTATACTGTTTTAATTGATTTTTTTTATAAACTTATTTCATGTCAATATTTAGATATCCCAGAGCGAATTCAGTCAGGCTTTTATTAAAAACTATTGTTCTTCTTCTTTGAAAAAGATACGTTAAAAAATATTTATCCTGTTTATAAAAACCACTATTTTTATAAATCCCTTTTTATGAAAGATATATCGCTCATTTGCTGTAATAGCGTCATAACTCAATAAAACTTGTTTTGCATAAAACGTGGTTAAAGTTTTAAAATTACCAGCAGCTTAATGGAAATCTAAAAACGTATGTTTTAAAAAAGTACTTTTCAAAAGGCCCTTTTATTTTAAAAATTTTTAGAAAAGGTTTCTTAACTAAAATTTTAAAGTAGGCTTTTTTATTTACTTTGCATATTGAAAAACTTTAGTACAGATTATTTTTAAAAATTGATAGCTGCGAAAATTCCCTTTTAAAAGTGTGTAACCCATTCGCAAGTGTGCTCAAATACAATTTTGTTATGTTCTCATTAAACACAACAATGATATTCAGAAAACAATTAGTTTTCAATATTAAACAAAAAATTGGAAACATAAATTTATTCGAAAATGTAGTTAATGTCAATTGTAATTAAAAGTAAATTTTTCGTTTGAGAGGAAACAAATTTAAACCGTCCATAAATTTAGTATTCTGACGAAATGCCAAGTTACATATCAGTCACAGAAATTACTAACAATTGAAAACTCGAGTGAAACACAGCCGTCAAAACTTTTTAAATACACTCAAAATAGATTTTGATATTTTCATATTATTAAAGTAAAACTAAATCTCTGTTTTCATTTTCTTGTTACATATTTTGTTTCAAACAAAACTAATAATTAATTTAAAGCATGTTAGCAAATCATAGAAAAAGTACACAATCGTTTTTCATAAAAACTATGTAGAGCGTAAAGAAACTTTGAAGACAAAACGCATAGTTTAGGTTTTTTACTCTTTTAATTTTTTTAATTGAAAATAATAATTCATATCTGTATTTTAGAAATTAATGAAAAAAAGTTTAACAAATGAAACATGTTTGCAAAAACACTTGGGCAAAACTTTTTAATGTATGTGTGAAGAAATTGAAATTGGTTTTAAGCACTTGAGACAAATGAATTTATTTTTATTACTTTTTGTAAGAAACAAATCACCAGGTCAGCTGTCCTTAAATTTATTCAAAATTTATAGGTTACGTTTACTTCGTGCATAAGCAATAATACACATTCTACCTTAGTAAAGTTACTTGCATTATCTAAAGTACCTAATAAAACACGATAAATCCGATCTTAATTTATAGTTGCCAGGCATTGAGTTACACTTCGGCATTTATTAATCAAGCATCGAAGCAATTGTTTTAGCAGCCATTGCTAGCAAAATCTCTTTTTTTTTTTTTTTTGATCGTAGGTATTACTTTTAACTTTCGGTTGGCAATTTCTCTGATCGTACTTGTTTTGATATGTATGTAAATTCTTTAGCAATAGTACGTACATTCATAAACGTCTTATCGCTGTATAATTTAATATTTTCTACTTTTTATGGCCTTAAACAAGTTTGCACTCTTAACATTGTGGCAAAAAAGGCAGAATATAATCTTGTTCTGTTTATCAATTTAGACTATCTAAAATTGTTTAACACTTTTAAGTGGATATTTGAGCATTTAAAAATACGAATGACAGTTAAGCAATCAAGACGGGAATAGGAATGATCAACGAACTTGTAAATGTTATAATTAGTTTTAAAATTTATCGTCGATTTGAAAGTCATATGTTAGAAAAATATTGGTTAAATGTAACCTTTTAAGACCGCAACGTTTAGTCTCTTAGTTTGTATTATTACAAAATTATTTTTAAATTGTATTGCAGCGGCAACTCTTCATTTAAACAGAATACTACGTGAAGTTCTGCCATCGCTTACAACATATTATTAAATATTTACAACAAATTGTACTTAATTATAAAATCGATTTTTTTGCCATTAAAAATAGTACGAACAGTTTTAAAATCCTACATTTATTTTTAATAGTCAAGGGTCTAGATGAATATAACCTATAAACCACATTTATTTATAATAAAAACGAAATGCACAAATCAAACAGCACATCAAAAAAAAAATTTTTTTTTTTTGCTTGATTCTAATTCGGAAATTTATGACAAAAATCCTGTCCCTCTTTTCGTGTTATGTACGTGCATACATATGAAAAGATGTCGTTGAAAGGAAAACAGAGTGAGAATAACAGCATGATAATCAGTATGCATCGCGATAACGGTAATATATGGCCAAATAGGGATGGCCAATATGTTTAAAGTAAATACAATTAAAACGCTTTCAGTACACAGACGCCACATGCAATAAATTTAAGCTTTAATGCATGTTTCATGCGTGTGATGACCGTATATCAAATATTTCAAATGTTATTGTTGTTTTATTTCATTTATGTGTATGAAACTGCACGCATTTTCTTTTTAACACCGCGGTTTAGTATTTTTTTTTTTTTTTTTTGTTCATTTTATATATGTATTTCGAAAAACTTTCACTTTTTGTTTCCTAATTTTATTAAAATGATTATTATTCTTTCCAATGTTGTTCGCTATTCTCTGTTACATTTTCTATTATTTTCTTCAACTTTGGTGGAAATTTTTAATTTAATTGAATAATTCTGCTATTAAATTTACTATTATTTTTATTTAAACTTGAATATAGTTTCCCACTTAATATTCAAAAATTAAATCTCGTGCAAAATGAATGTTTAAACTTTTAACATTTCTATTTTTTATTTTTTGTTTTAAGAAAAACAAAATTGCAACACGCGAACCGTTAATGCCAACTTATAATATTCGATTAACAATTAAACACACGTTAACTGAAATCCAAACACCAGCCAACGGGTTGAATAAAATTTTATTTAATAGTCTCTCTTTCTCTCGCTAACTCTGCTACAGTCTTTGACAACCCACAATTATAACAAATCATAGTATGAAAATAATAAAGTTATTTTTATTGAAAGACTAATTTTTCCAACAGTGTTGCCAAGCATTTAAATTTGAAATATTAGAATAGATAACTCTCTTGAAAAATATTTTGATTTTGTCTCTTATTTCTTAAATTGTTTGTTTATTTATCTCAATAAACAGTGAAATTTAAGATAATAATAAATGCTACACATTCGCATTTTTGCTATTTTTATCTTTAGCTGATGAAAAACAATGCCGTTTGCAATAAGTTTATATAATACAATATTTATTTTAAACAATTGTAGCATAAAAGCAAGTCATATTTCAAGTAGATTTTAAATATGATGTAAAAATTTAAACATTTCTCTAGCTAACCAGAGCTTAAGGAATATTTTTAATTACATCTAGTACACTGTGAACTGTTTAAGACTTAGTATGTTCTAGATCTAATAGACCCAGATGCCTTTATATTTCTTTATTGTACATTGTCGGATAAATCTTCATTAAAAAAGTTATTTATTTGCAATTGATAGTTAATATTTAGGCTCAATTTCGATTGAAAACTTAATTTTTTTTTAATTTGTTTAACAAATTAGAATTTCGTTATTATTTAAAAAAAAATTAATTAGAAATTTATGTCGAAAATCTATTTTATAAACATGCTGATATGAAAACAATGTTTATGAAGAAAAAATAGCATGTGGAAATGCAATGCAACTGCACAAATGCCAAAGCACGAATTCAGGGCTAATATTCCCAAATAATTTTTTTTGAAGTACATAAATATTTTAAATTGAGAGCTTATTTTTTTTATTAAAATCTTTAGTGACATTAATTCGTTTCAACTTCTCCTTTTTTTCTATTCAAATTCCATTACAGTTTTTGGTCTCAAATAAAATAATATAAAATGTATGTATATTCAAATTGATTTTTATGACATGTAAGTGCTGCAAAAAAACGATCTCTTTGTTTATTAAAAATTCCAGTTACATTTTCAATTCAATGACCCACAATTTATGCAATTTTATTGTGCAAAACAAACGTACACTTCCATTTGTACTATTATGTAAGTTATTTGGAATCACCGCAATTCCATTAAAATCAAAAAACTGTTAAAACTAAACTGACATACGAAATTGCAGTTTGTGTGCAATTTGTTAATGTTTTGATAGCACTATTGTTTGTAAAAAAAAAAAAAATAATCGAAAGTGGTTAACAATTGTTTTAATTCCAAACAAAAAAAGTTAAGAGCTTCCGTTGAGGAAAAAATTATATTTTAAATATTTATTTGTATACTTTCAAATGTATATATAAAATAAAACGACATACAGACAGAAATGTCAGCTAGTCCATTTATTGATTAACAGTTAATATGGCCAACAACTAGCCAAAAAAATATCATTTGTTTCTTATGGCTTAATTGCAATTAAACAACAAAGTTTACTGCCAATAGTTGGTATTACGCGTAGTGTATATGGGGCGTTTCATACAAACAAACTGAATATTTCGTTAATGTATTTCAATATCTTTTCACTTATTTCTCATTAATGTATGGTGCTTTTATGCATATGAACACCCTCAAAAACAGCTATTTCCGCAATTTCTTTTAATGTAGCAAAGCCTGCCATTCATTAGAAATTCGTAACAGTTTTATATTGCATTTGTTTTCACTGTAATTGAAGCCATTTATTTATTTTAGCTTCAAAAGCAAAATATTCAAATAAATATTTAATATGGGAATAAAACCGTTTGTTTGTTTTTAAATTAAACCATACTTATATTTTGAATATTGTGAACTTTTTTAGTTCCACTATGTTTAATTCCACTAGATTTGCGCACAAGTTGCAATAACAAAATAAATTAAAATGAAAGAAGAAATGTATGTTGAGTGGCGGAAATGGTTGGTTAATATTCTTTAAGACTTAGATATTCATTAGGTATGCTTAACCAATATACATATATGTACATAATTAAGTGGCTTCAATAAGCATTAACATTTTTATGGATATGGAACGTTGTGCAATCTTGATCTAATATAGAATCGTTTTTAAAAATACTTAATATTTTTCCTTGGATACCAATGAAATTTGAGTAATCTAAGTGATAAAAATATGAAACTCTTTCCAAAAGTTTATGCATTTAAGATTATTTTCTAAATGCCATAATGTTATTGCCCGATGGTCAAAGGTTCACATCACATAACTGCTTTTTATCAATAACTCTCCAGATAATAAAGTTAGATAAGAATTTGACTAAGAACGCTACCGACCACCGCTACTAAATTACAAATTATTAGTGTGTGCATTTTTAACAAATAATTTCTATGTAGAAGAGTTGCCATCACAGTGCTTTCCGAACCCAGCTACACTTTTGCTGCTTGCGACTCATGCTGCACTGAATTTTTTGATTTCTTTCGTTGTTTAAAAATTGAAGGTGAGCACTGAAATGTTATTTTCATAATCTTTCTAATGGATTAAAAAAAATTTATTTGTATGAGCGTGGCACTGATTGCATTTTTCCCCATTATTTT
The DNA here is from genome assembly GCA_963675445.1 of Linnaemya vulpina. Taxonomy (NCBI): domain Eukaryota; kingdom Metazoa; phylum Arthropoda; class Insecta; order Diptera; family Tachinidae; genus Linnaemya; species Linnaemya vulpina. The sequence goes on from OY776278.1 coordinate 36,644,279, forward strand.
GTATTGCCAAGGGTACTTAATGCTTCGTAAGGATTCGTATGTCTATTAATACGTAGTCATAGTAAAAAACTGACATAAAATGTTGATAAAATTAACTGCGGTATTTGTATGGCGGAATATGGGGAATTATCCAATATATAAAATTTTTATTAAATCGAATTCAAATTCATAGGCTAATTGTTCGAAGTTAATTTAAATCTCAGAAAGACATGATGAAAAATATTCCAAGGCACAAAGGAAAGTCAACATCAGTTTTATTCAACTTACGCAGCAGAGCAGAACAGCTGTTTTCGAAAGTCGTAACACTTTCATCATCAGTGCTCATGTGTGTATATTGTGTTTGTCACCACTTTTTAACATTTTTAAATTCTTAACGGTTTGTTTTACATCCATCAGTTTTGAAATTTTTATCAAACAAGTTCTCACAACAAGTTATTTAAACCGTAAGCTAACAGAATATTTATTGGCTGCTCCTCAAAGTATGCACCTAATTTCATTGTATTTGTATGATTTAAATATGTATTTACAACATAAGTAATTACTCATTAGATTCTTAACTTGAAAATACATTTTTTTAATTTGTTTTGTTTAAATTTGATTGCGACATTCAGCTTGTGTAGTTATGAAAGGCAACCACAAATCTTAAGTAAAAAAAATTTTAAAACAAATAACAAAAACTTTCTAAGAATTCAGTGTATTTTTAAATGAATGTATACTTTTAATGCAAACAGCGCCACCTACAGTTCAGATTCAAAACTTAAACTTAATACGCCACAATTATTTTGCCATAAAAAGCTTTAATTAAATAATTCTCTTCAAAAAGCTTCATTCGACTCTTTGAATCGATGTTTCTCTTTAAAATTTTATTATACAAACAATAACTAACAAGTTTCTCCTACACAACCAATATCTCCCGTACATATTTGTGTGCCTACTTTGTTTTTATTTTCGCGCCAAACTATTTTTCCACGAATACTTTGTGTGTATTTTCGTTCCAGAATAATTGTCATTTTAGTTTTGTTTTTAATCAGACTTAATTTAATTAATATGGTTGTGTAATTTTGGCAATTTTTTTTATAGGTATTTTACTACCAAATGTTTCGCATGTATATATCTACATCCATATAGATGCAAATATATAAGAGGTGTAATAATATAAAGTGACAGTGCTACAGCAAATGGCTATTATTTGCGAACATTTTTAGTCTCTCCTAATTTTGCAGCACTTATATTATTTCCGCAAACTTTGAATGTGTTTCATTCCTAAGAGCACTTACTTGAAGTATTGAAACAACACTTTTGTTTGGTTTTACTTTAACAGATATAATTAATGGGCCTGTAGTCAGTCATCTCCACATTATTCATAATTTAAAATCAGCAAACAAACAAATTTATCAGAATGATAAATATAACTCATACATATGCACATACACACATACATCTGCTCCTCCACTATTGTTAAATGTAAAAACAAAACAAAAACTGTCAGAAAAGTTTTACTCATTTAATTTAAATAGATAAATAAATTCACATTTAAGCGACAAAAAGTATCTAACTAGACATGTGAGAACAGAGCATGAAATAAAACAGAGACGTTTTTTAATAGAACTCAATTGAATAATTAACTACTGTAATCATCACTAATCAAGATATGTAGCCAGACACAGGTCATATTTATAAAATACACTTAAACAATTTTGTACTTTCCAAAATTAAGTTCAAACACACTTCGTTAACTCGTTTCTTTCATTACGTTTATGAATTCTATTATAAAACCTTTTTTCAGGTCATACTCGGCCAAAAGAACTACCCACGATTTTTTACACTTTTAGTTTAATATTTTCGTATAAAATTAACGTATTTTCACTTACATAATTCAAATAAATATGCTTTGTTACACAGTTTACCGGCCGGTTTTGTTTAGCTGTATGAATGATGTCTATTTTAAGAAAAGTTATCTGTTGGGGTGATTTCAAACATAAACAAATTAATTTTTTTAGGCATTGTTGAAAATAGATAATTTTAATTTCAAGGGAAATTGGGGCATATTAAAATTATTTTCCCACACATGCTACATAAAATGTACAATATGGGTACACACACATTTACGGATTTGGCCACAATATGCATATATGTATATATTTTTTTATATGTATGCTGCTACTTGGGGAAACGTCTGATATACATACATGAAAATGTTTGCTGTAGGTGCTGATTAAGCAAATTTTACTGTAAACTTTTTAGCAATTTTAATCAGGACTCGATAGTTTTATTCAAAAGTATTTGTTTTTATTAAAACGAGTAGGTACTTTAGTAAATAATTTTTCATATAACGGAAGATATATATGTATGTATATATTTTAAAGTAAATTTTTAATTAAACATTGTTTTATGAACCTTGCAGCACTTGTTTGTGTTGAAAACATTTGTTTTTAGAAATTCAGTTAAGCTTGATATCGAGATCATTTCATAATTAAGTTCCTAGTTATAGTGTCTACCTCTTGATGGATATTAGGGTTAACGAATTGGCTTGATTATTTATGAATAGGCTGAGCAGTTTGTAAATCGTATAAATAATTTGTACTTCTTAGGTAGGTAAACTACCTATATACTCCTATAGAAGAAACTATTTCTTCAATACACTTAATATTTTAACAATATTTTTCTGGGTATAAAAATTAGGCACAACGGTCTTATTTATAAAAAATATTGTTATTATGATGTCGTGTTTGTATTCGAAATAAAACAAATTCAATGTTAATCAGTTGGCAACAGATACGACATTTTATCCAGTTCATCATGGCCTGTCAACCGTAAAAAACAAGCTGATTACGTTTATTAACTGTAGCAAGCAGGTATGTAAATGTTACTATTATTTGTAAAAATATTAAGGAAAGGAAAAAAAATCTTCGAAGTGGGAAGCAAATTAAATTAGGTACTTAGAAAATGTACGTGTTCCATTTTACTGAGATACAGTTTTTAGCTTTAAAAATAGATTTCCTTATTACATGCTAATTCCCATAATTTTTATGTTAAATTTTATATATAGTAGGTATAGTTTCGATTTTATTCATTTACATCTTAATATGTCCATAGTTTCTCAAATAATTTAGCTTTATAATTTTTGTTTTGGTGTGGTTTTACATAATTCTTTAGTTCAAACATTGACGATGTTTACCTTTAATGATTTTAAAATCTTTTTTCGAAACGAATTTATAGTGCGATTAATCGATTCAATAATATAAATCAGTATTTGAGCTGTTTACCATTTCTTACCCAGCGGATAGAAATATTAAATGTTAAATGTTTGCATTGTAAATACCCTAACATGTACATACATATATGCTTTAGTATTTTAAAATATTTTTCTCTGTGTAAAAACTAACCAACAGTTTTCGTTTGGAGAATTTTAAATAATAACGAATCTGCTTCAAGTGCGTGCATTCAAAAGTTGTATAAAATCGTGTTATGTAACACCACCCACCAACTGCCAGATAAATGACTTGAACTTAACGCCATTTAAAGCAAACGACAATTTCAGACACTTTCCAAGATTGCATAGCCGGTGAAGCAAAATTTATTTAATAAAGTAGAATTGTAACAAACCACAAGAAAGTTTTATTTATGTGTGTATGTTTATACATACAAACCTATTCTTTGCTTTTGAAAATATAACAAAAGTTCATTTGATGAGTCACTCAACACAAAATCTGTTTAAAAATTCACAACAGAAATAAATATACTCTTAACTCGTTTTCACATACCGGTAACCGGTTTGATTTTTTGCATAACACACAATATAAAAAAAATATATATCTATGTATGTATGTATGTACATATGTATGTATATTAATGCTTGTAAAAAAACACTGGAGCACACACAACATCTAAAATCTTCTACTAATTTTCCTTTTTTTTTTTTTGAAAGGCACCAAATCAAATCGCTTTTTTCTAAAATCACATGTTCCCAAAATATTTATGTACATACATTAATATGTATGAAAACGTATTCTTTCTTTTAACACAACATTGAATTAGCAACAGCTTATTTCAAATTAAAATTTTGTCAATTAATGTACCAGTTCTTTTGTTAATATTTTTTTATATAAAAATTTTCTTTAGCTCACCTTTAGAGAACTTTTTGCAACCACAGAATTCAACGTTCAACGTTACAATGATCTTACCGTTTGTTTAAATTTACTGCAACACTTCGCTTTTAAAAATGTACTTTCAAAATGCTTTTCAAATACTTGCACAGCCAGCCAACACATTCATATTCACACACATGCTCACTTAAAATGATTGGATTCACCTACACTCACAAGTATACATATATGTATATGGCACATAAATATGTATATAACAATAGCAACAAAAAAGCTTGGAGATGAAAAAGTGCTAAAGAAACTTTGTTGTTAGGGAAAGCGTTGCCACAATAATAAATCAAACAATGATACCTAAATTTATTATATATGTATTGTATAATTCGGGAATTCACGCTGTGCGCAATTTAGTTATATTGTCATAAAGTTGCTCACACTAGTCATTTTTTTCGTTCTATAATTTTATGACTTTATGACTACAGTGTGAATCCCCCAAATATATGCTGGAATATATTTGAAGGATGTATTTTCGGTTTTTCCGACGGAAATTATCGACTCTACACACGTATCGTCATATGTTTTCAATAAGAACCTACGTTGCAATAGAATTCGAAATGATACTTTTTCACCTGTGTATAAACAGTTTGTAGAGGCAATATGCATATATACACATACATTATAAACCTTTATGTAACGCTTTTAAATTCATAATAACGAAATAAATTCATTACTCGCATGTGTTATCATGATATTAAAACCCGTTATTTTTCACGTTATGAAAAAGTTTATTTAACATGCGACGATTTTCTTCTGAAGTCTTCTGGTAACGCTGACTGGTTGGCTGTAATACATTCACATCAGGCATGAATTGGAGAGTGTGTGCGTATTCAAGAAAGCTAAGAGCAGCGAATTCCGTCACAAAATATGTACTCACTGTGTTTTGCATTTCAGGTTCAATAATTTTGTAAGAGAGCAGTTATAGTAGGTATTTAATTAAAAAAAATGTTGTCTTCTTATAAATGCCCCTGTTGGAAACTGCTCAACAAAAATATCCCAAATTTCATTTACAAAATAGTTATTATTAATTTATTTAACCAATCAGAATTAAATTCCAAGAGCAAATTCAAACAAAAAAGCCCTCACTGGTTATAATGGCCTTCAGTTCACAATATAAAATATAGTTATATGTTATATATTTTTTAAGAATGTACTTGCTGTCTTTTCGGTAATATCACAATATATCGTTCCAATGCAAAATAAAAGTAAACATATTCTAATACACACATACATATATGTATGTATATGTATGCAAGTATGTTGTTTGGTATGTATATCATCCACTTTCCTATAAGTGATTTATTTTTATATGCGACGAGCGCATATAAGCACTGTAACTTTCTAGATAAAAACAGCTTCAACTTTTTTTCATGTTTTCATTAAAGTAAACTAACGGACGCTTAAAGTATACTCTAATAATGACGGGGATTAGGATTCATATACATATACCGCATTTGAAATCATCGGAAATATATTTTGTAAATAATATGGAAAAACATATGTAGTATGTATGTATATCAATATAGGTATGCATATGCATGTATGTATATCAATTGTCATGTTAAAAATTCTTATGCGATGTCCTGACGTATGTATGTATGTATGTATGTACTTACGCATGTATGGAGATATATATACATATAATGCATTCAATTTCTTATAGGAAAACTTAACAACAACAAAAGTGTTGTATAAAAAGCTTTGCTGCATCCTATAAACTAAACTGAGCTCTTAATAAATAACTATAGTTATTATTCTCTTTTATATGTACATATGGATATCATTTGCAAGTAACTATGAATATTTAAACCCCTTCAACTCATTCAAAACAAAACAATGATTGTATCAGAAAGGAATAGTTGCGTGTATACATTCATACATACCTGCACACATATACAGAAAAAGTTAAATGTATAAAAAATCCGGAAAGAAAAATAACAACTTTTATGCGTATATGTATGTACATAGATAAATAAGTGCATGTGCGTGTTATTTGGTAAAACCATATAAAAAATGTGTATTGATGTACATATGTACATACGTATGTACCTACTAAGTATGTACCTGCAGGGAGCTCCTTGAAAATTAAAAAAGAGGATTAAAAAAAGGATGAAAATACATATGTATGTACATATGTATGTATGTAAGGATATACCCACCTATCAACAAAAGGAGGCGCTATTCCTAAACCCGATATAGGTAAGTATGTACATACATGTAGTAGATGAAATTCTTCATTTGTGATGCTTCTGCTTATGTATATATGTATGCATGTAGTTAAATACATAGTATGTATGTATGTACATGCATATTAGTGATCTTTGAATGTTCACATTTTCTGATATTCAACTTTAGATATTCGTATTCCCTAATTACGAGAATATGTCTGGATTATACCTATTATAAGCGAAAAATAATAATTATGGCAAATAATATAATGTTTTTGAAATTAAAAAGTTACTTTATTTCAACGTAAAGACCAAATAATATCAATTGATTACTATGTACATTAATTTCTTTCAAAAGATGGAGCTCCTTTGACTGAGCCCGAAATCTTAAAAGCTAAGGGATTTTATAAAGTCCACCATAGGTTCCTACCCACATACATACATACATACATATCAACATACCCAGTTATCATCATTAAAGAGGATGTGTGGGAGAATTGAAAATTAGACGACTCAATATGTTCTTAAGTACTAACGAATGTACGCTGCAATACATGTACCAAATGTGAGTATATGCATGTACATTCATACATGCATACAAAGTTACTTACAAAAGTAAAATTCTGTGCATTAGTCTTTTTTTTCGTGTTTTATGTGAATATATAGTATGTACATCGTATGTGTTTACAGCGGGTATGGTTTAGTACATACATATGCACATATGTATGTATGTATATAGTTGCAATCATGATTGCATTGTTGGGGTTGTAGGCTTAATTCTTAAATTCAGTGGTTTTTTTTTCTATAGCATGTATCTAAGTTTACATATATACACGTATGTATGTAGGTGGGTATGTAAGTGAGAATGCATGTGAATTTTCTTGAAAACTTTTTACATAATTTTCGTCTATTGCCGCTATTCGGTCTATTATGGGTTTTTATATGTACATATGTAAGTACCTACCTACATATGCATATACATACATACATACTTGTGCACATGTTTACATGTATGCCGGTACGTTCTTATGTACATAGCATTGTAGTAATATACATATATGTATGTACATGTATGTGCAGACATTCATACATAAATGCACTATGTCTAAAATGTATGATAAATTCTTATAAAGAAAAGGATACAATTTTGTATCTAATTTGGACCACAGGATGACAATACAATATTTTGTTATCATTAAGGGGCCCATATTCTCATTGAGGTATTTTGCGCATTTTTATTAGGATGTCCCAATTTTTAACTTTGCGCCTAACAATACAATATTTTGGTATCATTAGGGTCACCCATATTTTGATTAGGGTGCCAGTATTTTCATTAGAGAGCTCAAATTTAAAATATTTCTCTTAAATTTTATCATTTGAGAAACTACATCAGACTTAAAAGTTAAAAACTAAATATATAATTAAAAAGTAATTAAGTTATACTGTTTTATTTTAAATTTTAACAAAAACTAGAAAATAATTTTTTTTGGTTTCTACTAGTCTAATTAAAATGTATGTTAACCTTATATATGTATGTTTGTAATTTCAAAGGATTGGTTGTTCTATAAAATAGTGAACTATTAAACAAATAAAATACAGGAACACTATTCACGCAGAATGGTATGATAGAAGATAGAAATCAAGATTTGGGGGCTAAATGCTTCCCACACTGTATGTACATATGTATAAGTATATGTAATTTTGTTTATTCAAATATTATATACAGATGTATGGTAGGTATTTATTATATACAGATGTATGGTATGTATTTACATACCATAAGTATAGATATCATCATACATATAGACGTTGTTTTGAAGGCAACAAAATAAAATAAACTTGAACTTGACGTTAGTAGGTAGTAAATACATACATACATATGTAAGTATGTACTTTTCAATGGCAACAATGAACAATCAACAACATGTAGACAGACAAGAAAAGCATTGAAAATTTGCCAATTTTTTTTATAAAACATGGTATGTAGTACACTTACATATGTGTGTATGAATTATTGTGTGTATGTATTTACGGATATATAGGAATAGGTGATTTTTTAAGAACCACTGTTTAATTACTTTCTAAATGAGTTATGAACCTTTTTATTTATGTATATATGTATGTATGTAACTATACGTACATAAATAGATATTAAAGATATTAAATCATGATATGAGTAGCCAAGTGAACTCACTTTAATATTAAATACCTACAAAATAAATGTATGCAGTTATTTTGTTGATATAAAAATTTTGCTGTATCTTGTTAAATATTATAAAAGGCACCCAGGGTTTGGCTACTTGATCAACTTATTTGTCTGTCTTCATTGGTAAAATGGACACGATAAAGTGTCCAGTGCATACATCTATATATAAATATATATGTATATATATGTATATATATATATATATATATATATATATATATATAGATGTATATATATATAATACATACATATATATATGTATATATATATATATATATATATATATATATAATCCTGTACCACACACTCTACATCTTCTCCAACAAAACGTCATATCTGTGGTTGAATTTACCCATTATAAAAGGAGTTGAATCTAAGCTGACCAGATTACCGAAAAAATATTTTCATTAGCGCAGCCCTGTACACATTAAGCTGACCAGGGTAGACAAGACAGCTTTTCATTTGGTTTTAGTCAACCTCTACATATGTATGTATGTGCATATATAGAATCACACTATAAAAATTGTTTTATGTATAGAAATTGGCTGATATTTAGAGAATGCAAGTGAAAAGGGGAGTACTGTGTTTCATCTACCTTAATCCACTCACTATTGAAGTAAATTAGCGATATGTATAAAAAAGGAGTTTCTATGCTTAAACTATATGTACATACAAATGTATGTATGTTGTAGTACATCAGCAGTTTTATTTTTGGGAGGTAAAGAAAATCTATTTACAAGTTTTAGTAGATGGCATTGGATCCGGTCGTTTTGTTCTATTGCTTATGTCTACTCGCAATTCTTTAAAAAAGACATGTACAAAGTGTATCTTCGTAAAGTTTCGTTATCAGAGATACGATTTAAAGGTGCAAATGTTAACGTGTCTTTGAAGACAAATGACTTATAGCACGTATGCAGGCAATATTATCAGTACTTTGTACGAAGTTAAATAAAAATATGGTAGATAAATATAAATAGAAATTATAGATCTTTTGTTGTCGTGCAAAAGAGAAATTTTGTTGATACGATTGCAATGTATATATTTACCTTTTATTTTATGGAAGGTGTAGAGATACTAAAGGTGACAAATGGTGTAGATTTTTAAATCTCAGGATTCGGGATTTTGTAGCCCTGATTCTTGGGACTTAGTTATAATATCAGACACCACTGTCTACATAATAGTATATAATATTTTATTATGACTTTCATAACTTTATCTGTCTATTGACACATTAAGTCTATATAATAAATAAGAGGCCTTTCATTATCAGCTTGCCGTCTTTAAACTTATATGAAAGAAATTGTGTATATCGGATATTATTGAATTTCTTCTTCTGAAGCACCTAGTGATATGTGGAACTTATCGTGTGTGGAATACACACGCATCAAAAATTTCAGATTACCTGCCCAGCCCAAGCAGTGATATTTCCGGGATGCATTCGCGTCGGCACCCAAATATCAGTGCTACGCCTCCTCCATTTAAACAAACCTACAATAACTGACACAATTACCCACTAACGGAAATCAGAAAAATTTTGATACCATTTTCAAAACTGACTAATCTGCCTTCTGCTTAAGATCCTACATTGGGTTGATATGTGGATATGTTGAGAGCAAATTTCGTAATTACGCAATTAAAATGTGGAAGTATCGAAATATTATTACATTAATATGTATATATAGATATTAAATTTTTTTAATACAATTTTCGGTGTACCCATATTGTGGGTATACCCAAAATTCTCTGTAAAATACGACTTCGCGAAATTTCTTCAAGATATCTTAAACGCTTCACTGGTTATCGTATTAACTTTTGCGTAGTATTTCGAATGTAGAGTTATTGACATTAAATATCATATATCCTTAGAATTTGTTATTATTTCCGAATGTTTTTAATATTCGAAAAATCACTTTAAATTCATATCCCCAGCAAATAGTCTAACAAACGTAAAATTATGTTTTTCTTAATAGAAATAATATATAAAATATATGTGTATGTATAAAAAATTGTATATATTTTGAGACTTTTTCTATTGCAGCGTTCGCTTTCATAGATTATGAAAATAATATTTTTAAATACGAGCACAAATTTTTTTTCTTTTAATATTCGTACATGTGTACTTTCTAAAGTGTCGTTAATCATCCCATTCATTATGATTCTTCTAAAAATTTCTACTCATACGAGTAATAATACGTTTGAGCAGACATTTTATTTGTATTTGAAATGTAAATTTAAATAATTGCTTAGATACTCGTCTTCAAACACTATCTGCCTTAAAACACATCATCCATTAAAATTTTGCTACAATTGACAACAACAAAAATTTTTTTTAAATATATTTATAGTATAAACAAAGCAATTTTGTGACTGTTTTCAAATGTAGATGTTTGAAGAAGTTTAAATTTCATGTTTATTTAACAATTGATGTAGAATCAACTTATCTGTGTGGTTAAGTGTGTTTTGCATGAAAAACAGTGTAGATTTTGAGATAAATTTTTTGCAAGAGAACAGAAAAAAATATTGTAATTGAAACTTCTTGCTGAGTTCAGAGTCCGAACTCTTGCTGAGTTGCAGAGTCAATCCTTCCAATTTAAACATTATTTTTAATTTCTATTAAACTCGATTTTTTATTAAGAGAATAATAATTCCTCTCTTCGTATTTAATCCCATAAGTTCGAATAATAATACATATACGCAATCATGTTTATAAGAATTTACCTTAATTACATTTGCCACTATTTACCACTTTTCTGCTATTTACCTCGTTAGAAAAATTGATAATATTCCATATCTTGTTGAAAGTAAATGGTACCCTTAAGATTCCTAATGGAATCAAAGTCGATAGAGGGTTAACCTTCAGGCGGTATTCCTTAGCGGTATGCATGTGGTTTGTTGCCAAATCCGCTGGCAAAACTGTTTGGTACATATTGATGCTCGAACGGTACTAGTGCCTGCCTGGACTTTGATTTAACAGATAGTAACAGATCCTGCGTCAAAGCTCGCTACATGCGCAATCCATCATTTTGTCAAAGCTTGTTTACATTTTGGGAAGCCATTATATATTTTACGTGTTATTTTTATCGATCTTTGTTTACTATACCGTGTTACTTTTGTTGTTGTGAAAATCATTACTGTAAAATCTATCTTTGCAAAATGTTCGTACATCCGAGAGCTACTCTATATTTTTTGCATCAGTTATTAGAAACTGCTGTCCCAAAATGCAGCTAATGGAATTGTTATTGCAAATTTATAATGAATTTAATATATGGACATTTATTTAGAGGCTGATATGTTGAAAAAAATGAAGAACCAACTTTCTAAACAAAATTGTAACTTCATACATACATACATACATACATACTTATTTTGAGGTGTGCTCTAATTGGCGAATTTCCTAAAGAGGTGTAAGAAACGGTAAATTTTTGATAAGGGAAATTTTGAAATAGATAAACTATTGCTTTCGGTGAGTCAAAAGAATACAAAAGGTATTTATCTTTAAAAGTCGATTTCCACTCACTTCTAGATTTAGTTTCAAAATTTAAGGATGTGACTATCTGAAATTTCAACTTTTCGATGGCATATTTGAAATGTACTGTTTTATAAAAAAGTAAATGTACTTAATTAAATACCATGAAAAAACTCGTTTCGTTTGAATTTATTGATGATTCAGCAGACACAAATCTTTGAGTTCATTTCATTAGCGACTCTACTAATTATTTGCATGTCTCCTTGCTTCTTGTAGTACAATAATTATTTAAAAACAACTCTGCCATATAATTAACATAAAGTTCTAGAAATTAACTTATCGAAAAGTTTTCGTTTAGAATTTATTCAACATTGACCAACTGTTCTTTTAAATAAAGTATCGTTTTGAAAAAAAAAAAATCACCTGTGATATCATTCATATTATACAAAACAATCAGTTGCGTGTACTGAAATAAACTTGTTAACTGAAAAATTTATTTCTATACAATTTTTCAATCCATTGGAAAACCATGTAAAACAATTGATTTATCACTAAATATGCTGTTTTGTATTTCAGAAGAAATGAAAATAATATGTATTTAACTTAGAATACTGGTTATGCAAGTAAATATTTTTGTTTATAGTAACAATGCCATGGAAATTGTTATTATATATATGTATGTCCAATAAAATATAGACCAGGCCCCATCATTTTATGTCACAGTTGAATAAAACTAAATTTTGCTTTCTGTATGGAATTTCAGTAAACAATGGTTGGGAAAAAAAAGTATAGAAATAAATGTTAAAAGCATTTTGCTTGATAATAACAACCAAATATGTTACGTAAAATTTATTATTCAGTAAATATATTTAAAAAAAATTTTTTTTGAGCTTTCGCCAAAAAATTTCTGACGTAGAAATAATTATGCAGATGAAAGAAAATATAGAATTTTTGTGAAGTTTTCAGGCTTGCCATTTTAGCATTTTATAAAATCAATGGCAGAAACATATTAATGTATTTCTGAACAGTTTGAAGGACACCATTTTCATGGAAATTAAGTTATATATCCTATATTTTAATTGATTATATTTTAGTATTTTTACTTAGTGAAATACTGCAAAAAATCAACAAAAAAGCTATCAAAATATCAGAATATTGTCTTAAATTGTAAGCCATATGTTCAGGTTGCACTAAACAATAGATTATTGCGCCAAGAATAGTTCATAAAACCCATGGAATAAAGGCTTTTTGATATATTGATATTTGGTTTTTCAAGAATACCATAATGAGATTAAGAAAAACTGAAATTAATTTTTGTATATAACATTTTATCGTGTTTAATTTAGCAATTTAAACTTTTTATTTATTGCAACACTGGAAGTCTTAGAAAAAATATTTTAATTAATAGTGTGCAAGATTTTTTAGGAGCTCAACTATACGGTCAGCTGAAAGTCAAAAAAATAAGTCAATAATTAACTTTACACTACAACTTCCTCTGAACTTTTTTGCTCCGCTACTGAAAGAAGTTTTATTTTAAGTTTTTTTAATTTGTTTGTAAAGTCAGTAATGAATATGTATGAATGTGTGTGTTTCAGACAACTGAAGAATACTTTCTTTTATTCAGTTATTATATCGTTGGTCTCAAATAAAAAGGCCCTAACATAAATAAATTTAACTTTATAGGAGCAGGTAAAAACATGACAGAAAATATATTGATCACAATAGAAATCGTAATTGTGAATAAAAAATGTATTGAAATCGTAAAATATCGATAAACAAAATTAATATATATTTATGGATCACTTCCAAATGAAAAACCTTGAATTATTACAAACTTGTTTTATTATAATCTACATTATATTTTTTAACATAAATTAAAATCACATAAATCAATTCACTGCTGCCACTGTACTGTGGCGTATTATTTAAGAATGGGGCCTGAAGCTTTAAAGGCAAAAAGTTTATTGTTTACAAATGTAAATGCTTGAGTAAAAATAGTAGCCATTATATTAATATTTTCTCGGAGATCAGAATGATACTAAATTCACTTATTCATAATTTTCAAAGTAAGTTAAACTTCCAGGACCATTTTTCACACTCATTGAGTGGCGATTAGGAACTACGTAATTTTTGTGCACTTTGTGCTTGTAATTTTGTCAGAAAAATTACTACCAATCGTATAAACTGAACTTTTTTGCCTGAAAACGTCAACAATATAAATAAATCGTTATCATTGTCAGACCACGAATAGACGTTGTCAGCCCATTTTTAATAGTAAGAAGTTGAACGTTTGGCATTTAATATTCCATCATGTTTTCCGTAATGTATATTAGCATATAATAAAGATTATTTCGTTATAAATTTTCATGCAAAAACATACGAATTTTATACTTTGATATGTCTACTAAAGAAATATATAAAATTTCGAAGGCATTGATAGTACGAGTGTTCTTGGCAATAGCAGCCAACAAAACCTTGATATTACAATAAAACTTATTTCATATAAAAATATTTTGAAATTTAAAAATTTTATTATAAGAATCTAAAGTCTGAAAATATGTACTTATACTAAATGGCTTATTCATATAAAATATATTGTGTTTATTAAATAAAATAGTTTATGTGAAATAAACAGTTAATAAACTTGGAATATATTATTTAAGAAGAAACCTGTACAAATTTAATAATATGTAAAAAAGATATACGTTCTTGAATCAGTTTGTATGTAACAGATTTGCTTCCAACTTGTTCAATCGCTAGTTTCAGAGAAAAGCCAAATATTCAATAGTCTTTTAAATAACATTGGCTTCATTATAAGTCTATATCTAAAACAAGTAACTGAACTAGATCAACTAACTTGTACTGAAGAATAGGATTGGGATCCAAGTCGTTCAATCACTCCGTTCTGTTAGATATGATTATTAATTTTCTAAATATCTCACCCTTAACAAACTATAAAATGAAAAAGTAATAAGTAAATTCAAGAATTTGAACTTGAGCCTAAGAAATAATATCAACTTACTAGTGTAAATCCTATTGCAATATAATTATTAAAAATAATTGAAAATTCTTGGGTTTTACTTATGAAAATGTTCCTATTAGTTCAGTTCATTTCTACTGCCGCCTTCTTTTCTTATTTTTTGTTTATTATTTTTTTAATTATACTTTAAAGAAATTCAGTTTTATATACGAGTATATGTTTACTTTAGAAAAATATTGAAAAATTGCCAAAAAATAAAATTATTTGTTAGACAAACAAGTGTCGAATTTTTGGCCACACGTCAATTTTTTTCTTTTTAATTTTAGCAATTATAGCCGGGCATCATATTGACTATAGAGACAATTCTTTAAAAATAACAACAAAAATAAAATGGTTTCATATGATTTTGCAAATACATACAAGAACGTTTGCTTATTTAAATATAAATTAAAAAATCTATAGCGATATTATCTTGAAATTTAATGCATCATATATTTCTAAGATTATTGTATTGCATAAGAATGTATAAATGCACAAACACATACACATATATTTGTGTGTAGAAAAAAAAACACTTTTCGATGAAATAATATTCAATTAAGTTTTAAAATTCTTCTGATTGTAAATATTGATTATCGACTGGATAACGAAATGACGATCTCTATAGTGAATAGTTGTTTTAAAAATTTAGTTTCAATAAATAAATTGATTTATTCGGTATTGAAACAAAACTGCATGATGATTATTATAGCTAATTCGCACGATGATTTTAAAACTTAGATGTTTTTTATTTTTCTTTGAAAATATCTTCTAAAAACCTCTCTCTTTTCTTTAGCAATTTTTAATGTGTTCGTGCATACATACGGGTATTTAGTAGGGTTATTTGAATATTCGAGCAACATATTTTAATTTTTGTTCGAGTGAATAAAATGTTTAATTTTCAAATAAAATATGATTCAAGTTTTTGGCGAATATTCCATTAATTTTTTAACACACTTAAAAAAACTTGAATACTTAACTAAATAAAATATTTGCACAAGATTATAAAACTTGGTTGTGCTTATATTTATTATCTTTAAAAATTGTTTCTAAAAACCTCTTGGATTTTTAGCTTGATTTTAAAGTAATATGTTCTTTTTCGAGCCTTGTGTACAATTCGCTAGTATTCTTGGCAAGTGGGAAAATAATAACTACCTGGCCCTCTAAGTCCAACGGAATTTTCGTTTGTATAATTTACATTAAAAAAAACAAATTTAAAAATGTTGTTCTTGCGTCATATATAAATTGTGAAAATTTTTCTCTTGACTTATCGGGACAGACACCAAAATATAGCGAAAAAACAATGATAAAAGAGTATGCAAAAATAGTCAGCAAAAAAAACCTTTGACATCGTGTGAATGAAGTTTACATGTCTGAAAAATAATGTCATATTATTTCTACCTTCTTAATATTATCCTGCTTGTTCCTAAAATATATTTATTATTAATAAAGACCCGTTTGTTCGTTTTAAAAAGCGCTACACGAAGAACCTTCAAATATGAATGTTATTTTGCGTTTTGCACTCAACTTAAGGATGTTGCCCTTTTTACAGCCATGCGTATAAATTACAGAATTAAAAAATATATATAGTCTGCATGAATTATATAATCCCACATAACTCCTTTATTATAACTCCTATGATTGAACCAACCAAAAGTCATCTGCATATTTTTGGATTCATGTTTTTTGGATTCATGTTTTCTTCAAATACCACAAATTCCAATGATTTCTTACAAAAGAAACCAGTTTGATATCATACGGGACTTACAATTTTTGTAAATTATTTCAAGCAAAATTTATTAACATCCCATTGTCCTGGTACAACATAAATTTTGATTTTATAATCCGTGCAGCTAATTTCTCTAAACATAAAATAATTTAGATTTGATGCCAAGAATATATATACAATATATATGTATATATACATATATATATATATATATATATATATATATATATATATATATATAGTATATATATACAAACACATATATATATATATATATATATATATATATATATATATATATATGCAAAGCGAAACAAACAAGCAACTAAATAAATAAAATGAAATTCTTGCAATGCTACAATGTTATTACAATTTAAATATTTGTTGCTTTTTCTCAAAATTGCATCTTAAATTCTTGACGATTTCTTGCATGCATAGATTGCAACTTCTAGAATGCACTTATCAACCCACAGCATGAGGACAAATTTCCTCAAGAAGAATAGCAATTTTGGGGAAAACTAAAAATATGCATGTACGTAGATGTGTGTCTGAACGCTGCAACTTGCCGCAGCTAAATGAGTGTAAAATGCGTCGCCAGCACTTTAAGTGCAATAAACTTTTAGATGTGAGTATATAAAATTGAAATGTTGAAAAGTTCGTTTCGTAGTCTTAAGTGCATCAACCTGCAAATGGTTGGTTGACAGCAAATATTACACCACCGGCAACCGGCACAATTTGCTCTTCCACTCTGTGTATAGTGTGTATAGTTTGTATGTATGTGTGTGCAAATTTGCGGGCTTTTATTGAGTTTACAAATCTTTTTTATTCTAAATTTAAATAATACATGTGTTTTCGTATATTTATGGATGAGACAACAACGCTGCCATGCATGGCTCCAAGATAAATTTTTAATGAAAAAAATGTTCTTCTTTACGCATAATCCTGCTGCAACTCATTTATTTTTGTACTAAATTGTAATTTCATAGTTTTCGCTTTTAACATAAAATAAATCTTTCTACATTAAAAATGAAATGTGACAAACAAATTGTGAAAGTGACTTTATATGTTTATTTCAAAACTGAAATGTTGCAAAAAGTCACGAAAGATGTTTTCTATTAATAAGTTTATATGTACATTCCAGGCATCAGCATTTCATGATAAAAAAAATTATGTACCAGAAAATTTCGATCGTAAAATACGAGATGTTGTTTAAATATTCTGCAGACAAAATTCTACAATTCAAATTGTAAAGTTTGTCTTGATTTTTTTCGCTCCCTCTTGTTCATAATCTGATACGCTTTTCAAGACTCGAACCTTCAAAAATTTGCGTTCCTCTTTTATATAAAAAAAAATCTCAGATATTACTTTTTCATTTACAAAACTTTTTTAATAATTTAATTCAGACACTTTGCATTAGCTTCTGTTATATCGCTGAAGGCCAAGGAACGCGCTTTTACTTTGTTAAATAAAAAATTTATAATTATTATTATTATTATTAATAAATTAACTATTTGACATACTGTCATTGTACTATTATAATATGAAATTTATTTGTTGGGTGGTTAAGCAATGTCTATATGCATTTCATTGGCGCTTTTTACCAAATCGTCAGCAGACTTCAACCACAGTTTTGAAAAGTTTCAAACTTCTCAACTTATTAAAAGACTTCTATAAACCATCTGAGAATTATGTTAATAAATTAACTATAAAAATTCACAAATGATTTCAAAAAATCACATTATAATAATTATAAAAAGCGCCAATGAAATGCATATAGACATTGCTTAACCACCCAACAAATAAATTTCATATTATTATTATTATTATTATTATTATTATTATTATTATTATTATTATTATTATTATTATTATTATTATTATTATTATTATTATTATTATTGTTATTATTATTATTATTATTTATAAAAATAATGAACAAGAATTGTGTAACTCCAAAATTTCTTCTATTTTTTATCAGACATTTTTCTAGTTTCTGACTTAAAATTTTAGAAACACCATTGAATTTTTAAGCATCAATTAGGCTGGAATTTCACTGCTTATTTCCAATTTCAATTTGGAGCTTTTCAAATTGTTTGCTAAGCATATTTTAATTTGACTTCAAAGATTCTTGGGGCATTTCGCAGACCACTGCATATATTTCTGTTTCCATTAATCAAACCATCTTTGAAATATTCAATGACTTGTGCTGAGCGCGGAAATTTATGTACGTGTGTAACGTGGTATAGTGTCTCAATTTCTCACTATTATTACAGTGAAGGGGACTTTGAATATTTAAAATATTGGCCAGAGCATCGTTCACCTGCTCAAAACTGTCTTTTGATTCATTGAGCGTGAGATGATTCGAAATCTTTGAAATAAAATTTTCCCGGAATGGGCGACCATTAAAACTATATGAACTTTAAACTCAAAGCTTATTTCCTACAATACTTTACGATAACCGTATCTGAAGTACTTTAAATAAATAGATTCAACTTTTTAAATAAATGTACTTAAAAATATTATTTTTCTTGATAACAGAAACGGTTCGTGTGGGATTTTTTTTTTTGCTATGAAGTCGATTCCAGCAAACTGTTTTAATCATATAATTATCTGTGGTGGTTTCTTCAAATTTTGATTGTGTGACTAATTTGTTCGCGCATACATACGAACAAATACTACAGATGTATATAAATTTGTAGTCTTTGATACGAATATTTATTGGGTTTGACATTCGAATAATGACTATTCGAATATTCGAAGAAAATATTTTATGAATAAAATGTTTAATTTTAAAATAAAATCAATATTTTATTAAGAGTATTATATGGTGATTATTTATTTACAAAATGACCCCCCGTGAAGAATCAGACGAAGTTTCCGAATATGACTGATTTGAAAAAGTTTATTGATAATGCAAGAAATACTAAAAGAAAAAACATTGAAGATGATTTAGATTATTTGGAAAAATAACAGACAAAGTTGATCTGCTTTCCGATGCTTTTTTAACCATATCACCAAGGACGTTGGTGTTTGCTACAGTTGTCACCCCTTGTTAGGCCGCTTTCATACAAGTTAATAAATCAAAATCGTGATCAAAAAGTGTAAATAACGAGTGATTTTTTTGCTATTATCTTTTTGGCAACACTAGTTTTGACAGCTCGCGCACGTTTTGTATCTTGTGTCACTGTCAAACATCTTCAGTTTGGTCTATAATTTAATCATGAATCGTCTTACAAACGAACAACGCTTGCAAATTATTGAATTTTATTACCAAAATGCGTGCTCTGTTAAGAAAGTTCATCGCGCGCTTCTTCCATTTTATGGTCAGTTTAATCGACCTACTGAGGCTTCTATTCGGGCTATTGTAAAAAAATTTCGCACCAAATTTACATTGTTGGACATTAAACCACCAACACGCTTACGTAGAGTGCGAACTGAAGAAAATATCGCAGCCGTATCGGCCAGTGTTGGTGATGACCGTGAATTATCGATTCGGCGCCGTTCGCAGCAATTGGGCCTCTGTTACTCCACTACGTGGAAAATTTTGCGGAAGGATTTGGGTGTGAAGCCTTATAAGATACAGCTGGTGCAAGAATTGAAGCCAAACGACCTACCACAACGCCAAATATTTGGTGAATGGGCTCTTGAAAAGTTAAATGAAGATCCACTTTTTTATCGAAGAATTGTGTTCAGCGACGAGGCTCATTTCTGGTTGAATGGATACGTGAACAAGCAAAACTGCCGTATTTGGAGTGAAGAGCAGCCAGAAGCATTGCAAGAGCTACCAATGCATCCACAAAAAACAACCGTTTGGTGCGGATTATGGGCTGGCGGCATCATTGGGCCGTATTTCTTCAAAGATGATGCGAATCACAACGTTACTGTGAATGGTGAGCGCTACCATGCGATGATAACAAACTTTTTTTTGCCCAAAATGGAAGAGCTTGACTTGCGTGACATGTGGTTTCAACAAGACGGTGCCACATGCCACACAGCACGCGAAACAATGGACCAATTGAGAGGCGAGTTCGGTGAACAGTTTATTTCACGCTTGGGACCAGTCAATTGGCCGCCCAGATCTAGACTATTTTTTGTGGGGCTATGTTAAGGCTAATGTCTATAGCGACAAGCCCGCTTCGATTGACGCACTGGAAGCCAACATTGCCAACATTATTCGTGAGATACCGGCCGAAATGTTGGAAAGAGTATGCCAAAATTGGACTAAGCGGATGGACCATTTGAGGCGCAGCCGCGGTCAACATTTGCATGAAATAATCTTCAAACATTAAATTATATCGACCCAACTATCAATCCAAATAAATATTTCATGAATTTTTTTGAATTTTGTGTGTTTTCTTTTTTTTTAATTTCCGATAGTTCTTATAAGATCACCCATTATATATAAAAGTCAATATGGCTATTTTTGTAACATTCTTCCTGTAACTAATTAAAAATATAGTCATTTGTAAAATGAGTCATCTTATATTTCTTTCTATTTTATACTCTTATTGGTGAATAATCCTACAATGGATAATCATACAATAAATATCATGACAAGCATAATTAATTTTTTAAATGAGAGAAGTTCTCACATCAATTACAGAAACGACTCACTGCTGGCATTCCTTTGCCATAATAATCTGTGTGATGGTACTTAAGAAATATGTTGTGAATCCTTCAAATTAGGCTGCCCGTTTGTGTTTTCAAAATATTTAGAAATAAATTCAACTCATTCGAAATAAAGCAAAAGGGGTAAAGAATAATTGGATATCTAAAATAGGGGCACAAGAAGACTCTAAACAGCAAAGAAAAGGCAGAAATTGCACTTCAATTTATTCATTCAACTTATTAAAATAAGCACATCAAAGTGATCAGTTCGTTTGCTGATTTTGCTTGGATTTGTTTCTGATTGTAATTGTGCTGCATTGGCATAAGGATTCTTATGCGTATATGTTTCCGATACTAGAATTTGATGGGCTTAAAAGACAAATTAATAGTCTAAACTTAAAAAAATATATTTAAATAAATAAAGTAAAAAGAAAAGTTACATAAATAATGAAAACTAATAAAATTGAAAGTCCGGTTGTCTTACCTTTTAAATGCTGCAGTGTTCTGGCCATTGGTTTCACCACTCAAAAAATCCTTTGTCGTATTTTTAAGATTATTTTTCAAGCTTTCGCCGTTCTCTTTGGGCTTAGAAATTTCCATAAATTTCTTGTCCATTGAATCATTGATATTCCGCTCAAATGATTTTTGCGGAGCTGCTGGTGTGGCAGGTTTGATCTCTGGTCTTGCAGCAATTTGTGGGGCAGGATTTGGGGCAAGAGGAGTAGCAAAGGGCTTGGGTAGTTCAGTTACGGGTGGTGCGGGCTTAGGAATAGGTTTTGTATCAGGTTTTGCAACAGGAGCGGGTGCTGGGACAAGGGTAGGAGTAGGAGTTGGTTCTGCTGGCCTAGCGACAGGTACGGGTGTGACTTTTGGTGCTGCTTTGGAAACACTGGGCTGAGGTGGTTCTACTTTTTTGGCCGCAGCTATATTAGCTGGCTTATTATCCAATGCGTTGCTTTCAGTCTTGTTTGTCTTATAAAAAATATCAAAGAATGTCCAGCCATAACGTTTGCTATCAAATTAAAATGAAAAGAAATGAAAAGAAACAAAATTAAAAATAAAATTTTAATTAAATAAAGAATGAATTGATCAAAATAACTGATAAATTATTGGGTGATGATATAAACTAATTAATAGGGTTTTTGATTAAGTACTTTTAACTTTTTTTTCAAATAAAAAAAATTGTTTGAAGCTTTAAAAAGTTTTCAAATGAATATTTGGTTGGAGTTATGGAATTCATTCGAAATATTTTGATTTTATTACTATAATTCTTCAAATATCACGGTTTTCTTTAGTTCTCTCTGCAATTAATAGCAGGAAAGAACATATTGCAATTCTAAATAAATTTTATTTCTGTTCCTCAATACATACACACATTCGTACTTATATACACACATATACATATGATAATAGTTCCCACTATAATTGTTGGGAAAATAGACTATAAATCAAACACGATTTACTGCACCTACGAAAGTCCACATTTATTTATAGGTTCACAATTTCTTTTATCTATTGCAATTGCAAAAAAGAGAACATTTTAATTTAATTAAAATCCACTGATGCAGAAAGACTCACAAATAGTTATAAAAGAGGCGCAGCAGAGTTTGCATAAAACACAAACAGCCAGACATAAAAAATAAACAAATGAATTGTTGGCTTGCATTAACTTGCCTGCCATTTTTATTATCAAAAGTTTGAAAATTGTATTTCGAAAAAAGAATTTCTTTTCTTTTTAACACCCTGAAATAAATTCACATTCTTCTGTTTCATCTTTGTGCAGAAAATGCATTAGAATGTATAAAAGTCTCGATGTTTTTTAGTATATAATTTATATAGATTTATATTTTGGTATATAATTATTCAAGAAATTAAATTCCTTTCCTTATTTTAAGAGTGTAGTTGATTCACAAACTCTGTTGTGTGGTTCATCGTTGTATTTAAAAAACATTTCATACAAAATTTCTTAACCCAAAAACAAATGATTTGTAAAATATATTTGTTTCGAATTTGAATTTTTTTTTTCAAATACTACAATAAACGATACAACAGTTCTAGTGAATTGAGCAATTATTTTGTTTATTATGCCATACAAAAGTTAAATAGTACGTAAATATTTTTGTTTTGTGTGTATGTGCTTATGTGTCTGCTATATATCTAAAATTTATATCCTAAATGATTCAGCAGTGAACGATTATGTATAATTCTTTGTATATTTTTAACTGGTATATTTTAGAACGTGGGTCGTTTCAAAATTTCTGTCGTGGATAGAAGTGTCTGTGCTTATGTACTTATACTTTGAATACTTTTATTTTGCATATCAATTATTTTGCCGCTGAGATGCAGTGGTAGTATTAAGTGCTCACAAAAAGAATACATTCTCGTTATTTACTACCTACACATGTTAGGATTCTGAACTTTGACAAAGTGTTTAAACTTCTGATTCCGTTCAGATGGAAATGGCGGCGAAATAAAAAGAGAATATGACAGCGCAATATATTCGAATGGCCCAATAATGATCTGCGGTGTTAGTTCTCATTGGATCTAATTGCGACAGAATACTCCTTCGTTGTTCTTTACGAAGCCTGTGCATTTTAGGGTAAAATTTTGGCTATGAGGGAAGCGGGCAGTTAGGGTACTGATTGCAACTAGTGCACAGTGCAAAGTCGGTGTTCTTGTCAATAGCTGGGAAAGGCTATACACCACCTAATGTATTCTATTCCACCATATTTTGCACTGTCTAGCACTGCCCATTAAGGGTGAGCTATCTAAACTATGCGCCAGATTTTTTTCTTAATGGTCATGTTGGTCAGATATAGGCCTTATATATAACGAACTCTGCCGTGAATGCCGTGATGAAAGCAGAGACGGTTTGACAATTTCTTTGCGAATGTTCAGGTCTGCATTTCTGCACTGGATGATAACCAATGAAGGAATCTGAAAATCATATGCTTAATTAATTAACTCAATATCTCAAACAACCGCCATAAAATAAATAACTTTTTACAGAGGGGAAAGTTTTTATATGGGTCTGATGAAATATATCTAATTGAAGTTATAAAATCCTGTATGTGGGCTTACAGACTACATTATTAATTTTTAGACACTTAAGGGAATTTTCATAGTTTCCTATCAAAATAATAAAATTAAATATTTTGATGGAACAATGAAATAAAATTTAATTATTTCATAGAATTCCACAATATATCACGTATTTGGGATGTCACACATGTGTGTATGTATCTATTTATACATCTTTCAACTCATGAAATTATTTAATTTTATTTACAAACCAAAAATTCTTCCAGTGCAATTGCATACACCAAGTTATTATATACTAATGATAACGGTAAACAATCGATTTAAAATAGAAAGTTAAAATGACTTAACCATAACCGAAAAAATTAAGCTCAAAACAAAAATTAATAATCAGACTTGTATAAAATCAAATACTAGTGCAAACATACGCATGTATGTATGTATGTACCTATAGAATCTATAGTATAGATAGATGTTTGGATGTGTGTGTGTGGCACAAAATTTAAATTAGTCAACAAAACAATAATTTGGCAGAACATTTTAATAAGAACGTAGAATTGAGTATATGATTTTGGTACTGTCGGTCACGTAGGCCATAAACAATATTTCGTTCTACGCGAATAATCATTTATGTATGCTATATCAGGTATGTATGGTGATGTACATACATACTACAATGTATGATATAGTAAATCATGCATATACTAAATACCCATATGTAAATAGGAATGAAAAAGAAATATTTTATAATTTACACTGCACATTGAGACAAAATTGTGTTAAATTGGTGGATATATATATACATATATATATATATATATATATATATATATATATACATATATATATATATATATATATATATATTTATATATATATATATATATATATATATATATATATATACATATATAAATACATATAAATTAATTTATATATGTTTTTCAGCATTTTCTGTCCCAATCTAACACTGATATGTTAATAAAACTAAAATTACCACGTTAATTAATTGAGTTTTAACGCAAAGAATATTATGGGATACAAGTAGAAGACGAGATAAACTTGTGATTAGATCATATTGAAGTCTGATGATGTATTTTAAAGTGCCTTTTCTGCAATTGCAGTTTATAGTGTTCACTTACGTTTTAGGTTTTATATAACTTATAACATAGTTTCCTTTTAAATCGGGAATGATTTCTTTAGATGCATGAGAACGATATGTCCGGTAACTATGATTTGGAATCTGGCAAAGCCAAACACTATTGATATATCTGTTTAGTGAAATTTGGCAAGACATCATCGTTTATCGCCAGAACAACACTTCTAAACTGTTGAAATTTACTTTGTAAAACATAAATTTGTTCGCAAAGTTCATAGAATATTTTTATGAAAGAATCGTGTTTAATAATAAAGCGCATTTCTCATTAAATGCCTACATTAATAAATGAAATTGTCATATTTGGACTGAAGACAATCCTTAAGACGTCAACGAATCACCCCTACATCCAGTAGAATCGATTGCTTGATAAGACTTTTACGCTTTGTTCGAGATGAGTGAGGAGCTGCTTTCACTGTGAATTGTAAACGCTTCGAGACTGTGTTCTGACCACTGTGGGAGAATATTAATGGCGTTTTCTTTTCTAGAAAACATGTAACATTTTTTCAATTATTTGGAAAAATTGGCGGTTCGGAAAAGTTTTAAAACTGAAATTAGTTTTCGTGAGGGATCTTGGATGCATTTCTAATAAATTCCTTAATTTGAAATGGCAAAATGTTGCCATTTTCTATTAAAAAGTGTGAAAAATGTTGCATTATTTTGTAGAAAAGAAATCGACATAAGTCACTGATATATGGGCGCAAAACATTAACTCTTGAAGCATAGGAAGCCAATATTCAAACCTCCTCCAGATTTATTGGAAGAAGTAGGCAAAGATTCAGTTTATCAAATGGACAATGTAAATCGGGTATGTGCCTCAATCATATTAAAAAAAAATAAAAAATTAAGTAATAAAGTTATCTATCAGGTTTAAATAAAATAATCCTTTTAGCAATATATCCGTCTTGTGTAAACATTTTAAGTTCTCAGGCAGCTAGAAAAAATACCCGATATGAATGTAAACACCAGAGAACTGCAAATATCACTTTTATGTCACATAATCATACACTAAAATGTTTATTCAGTTTTTCAACCTTCTTTGTTTGAAAACCAGCGTTCATGCATATTCTGTATCTGTGGTGAGAGCTTTTCACGTCGAAAAACTGCAAATCCTGCAAACAATTCATATAATAATCGGCATTATTAATACCTTCTTTCGCTTGAAAATCTTATCTGAAGTTCAGAACAAAATGGACACAGCATAGGAAAAAAATTTGGTCATTGAATATGTCTGGTTGAATAATTATTATTATCCCAATAGCTTATACTTAAAAAAAAAAATTCTGCATAAAATAATTCCTTATCGATGTTTGCAAAAATATACACCCAATAAATTTGAAACAATCATCCCATGGTGATGAACGTTAACTCAGACGCAAATGACTGACTGCCAATTAAAAAATTTTTTCAATCACGTGACAATAGAAAAAATTCTATTGTTTTGTAAATAAAAGGGAGATAATGATGTTAAATAATAATTAACGAACAATACAAACTGTTTAACTGGCAAAAAAACTAAATTTTAAAGTAGACTTATTAAAGCGAATTATTGGCTAATATGGAGCGAAATATGTTTCGTCTGAGACATGCTTAAATTAAGTAATAAGTTTATAATACAAACTTTCTATCACTGCAAAAAAAGATTTTAGCAGAAAAGATTATTATATTTTTTCTTTGTAAAGAAAACATATAATTAATGCGGCTTCACTCACAGTAAATTTTCAATGCGTTTTAATATTCGATTATAATATTCACATGAGTTTTGAGAAAATACAAAAATATCAATTTTTCTTCAGATATCGCGAAACTATCAGAAACAAATCTCGTTGTATAACAATATTTATAAATGAATATTTCGCAAAATTTTTTAAACAAATTTGTATGCCTTCAATCCTGTATGAAATTTTTATACAATCGTAGCAAAAAAATTTAGCTCTTTTTTCAAATTCCCCACTTTTCCGCAGCCGATATCGCTAAATTATTAATTAATCAGTGTACGGCCCAATTTATATGATGAATTTTAATTCATTAATATTTCTTATCTTTCTTTCAAAGTATCTTCTAAAATCCTCTAGCATGTAGACGGTGATTTATAATTCATATATATTTTTATTTCAGGGTTGATTTTTAAACTTGTAATCGCCTAATTTTCTTTGTTTGATCATTCATATTGTAACATTATCGGTTTATATACAAGAAGTACGAAAATTAGTACAAAAGGAAATTAAAAAAATTCATGAAAAACAGAAATCGTGATGTTTTTATTACTGCTACCACGGTTGCCACTCTAAATTTTTCTTCGGGACCAAAATCCATAAAAAAAGAACCAAAATAAAAAAAGAGAACCAATTTTTTCAATTTTATTTGCATACCAGCATAATTCAATGCTTTTTACACTGAAGTCAAATTGTCAATTTCTGACTTGTAAACAAAAGTAACAATCGATCAGTGTTGCCAATATAGCTCTTTGATTTACTACTGTGGGTAGGTAATAATCGATTACTATCAAGTGTTGTAAACGAATCAAATCTTTTAATTTATGTGCAGAGTAATAATTTTCGTAAATACAATTTTACGGGCATGACAAAACTTTCAAAATTTGTTTATATTATAATCGTTAACTTTTTGTAAAAGAAAAAAATAGACCAGCGAACCAAACGTAAAAAAACAAAAATTTTTGGTTCAATTGTACCACAGTGGCAACTGTGACTGCTACTTCGTCTCTACACCCCTCACCAAGAAACAAAAACAGCATGAATAATATTCATGAATAAAACTCTTCATGTAAATTGGGCCTAAATTCTTAAACTGTTTTTTTTTTTTTAGGAAAGACACATTTACATTGAAACTTTTGCGGTCATACTATTCTGAATATAAGATAACTAAAAATATGAAAAAATGAAATGTCAAAAATCCTCCCTTCCAATTATATTTGGAGCCTTTTATTTCATTTCGCAAACTTCTTAATAAGCCCACAAAAAAAGTAAAAATACCGGAATGCAAACACAAGCAAAAAAGGTATGGCATTAATTGCAAGGAACTGTCAAACTATATATAGAAAACAGTTAAATTTTGTGTTCCGTCGGTCGATCTTCATTCAAGAATTATAATACGACAATTGTGGATATATTATGCTGTAAAAAAGCAGCTTTTTCATTCTTTGCATAATAAGCGCACGAAAATATATGAAACATTCAACATGTTTAAGAATTTTCAGTTTTCTATAAAATTGTTAAATTATATAAAAATTATGCTGCTAATATTCTCTTCACGTCTATCTATTTATTGTAGCTTCTCAATGCCAATGACGAGTTATAGATAATTTGCTAAAAAAAGAGCTTTTGTTGAATTTTATATATTATAAATTGTGTTTCTTTTATTGTGTGTTTTAATAAAAAAAAACAGATAATCAGCCAGTACAAAATAATATTTTTAACAAAAAACAAAATTTACTTGCAATTTCTTTTGCATATAAACGATTATTATTTTTGCAAATATCTACGAAAAAAGCCAGTACAATATGTTCGTTAAGTAAATTTATAATTTTATTATTATTATTTACTTCACTGCAATCTTGTAGATAAAAATTAAATCACAAGTTGATTTAGTTGCGAATGGTGTATAATTAAATCACATGATGGTTGAAAGTTTATTGAGAATTAATTGCTTTTGCTCTGGTTTGTTGCCATTTGAACATACCTGAAGGGGTGTGAATACAATAATTATAATTTTTTGCCGAAATCGTGTTTATACTTTTAGATCACATTTATTTGATAATTATGATATAATTCGAGATAAGGTTTTTATTTTGTAATAGAGACACATTCAGCAAATAACACAAATGACTATAAAAAATAAACTTTAAGTTTATTTTGAAACAAACTTTTCAAACTGAGTTAGTGAAATTTATGGAAGACAAAATTTTAATTATCACTAAAACATTTCAGAATAAATGAAGATATCACGAGTTGTTATTAAGAAACCTTTGCGACCAAATTTTAGCAACAGCCCCTTCAATCGTCATCACAAAATTGCTTGTGCAAATTTTAGATTTCTACGTATAATTGAATTAAAAATATCAAATGTCTCCAGTAATTTATAGTTACTATTGTGTATTCTAAAGATTTAAATACAAGTGTTTCTATTTACAATTGCTGAGAATAAATCAAAAATAAATTTGCTCCAATTAAGCAAACTAAAGGTTTGCTCGTGTGTCAGACAATTTGTAAAAATTATTATTGAATCTTGCTGAATAGCGTTCAGAAGATATATTATAACTATTATTAGAAATGCACTGGATGTATGTGGCATTAATTTTGAATTGTACATAAACAAGTTAAATCTGTTTCCCTGAGAATTACCAACATTTAAATTGCGATATAAAATTTATATAAAATGAATACATTTGAATCTTTTAGTGAAATAGTTTTAGATGTTTATCACAAAGGCAAATCAAAGCTGAAACAATTAGCAGTAAAGATTGAAATTTACACCGTAAAACTTTATCTAACTATATCTATATAAATACTGCAAAAATAAAACACTAGCAAAAGTAGGGAAGCATATATTTTGATTTATGGAAGAAGGGTTGAAATTTAAAGTTTCATAAGGTGTACACCTCTTTGTTCAAAAAATCGACTTTTTAAAAATTTTCTTAGAAATGGCAAAATCTTTGGTAGCATCCTACTTTTGGCCAAAGGAATCGAAAATAAATCGTTTTCAAAAGAAGGGAAGGATATTTTTTAATTTATGGAAGAAAGGTTGAAATTTAAAATTTCATAAGGGGTACGTACCTCTTTGTTCAAAAATCAACTTTTTTAAAATTTTCTTAGAAATGGAAAAATGTTTGGTAGCATCCCCCTTTTGGCCAAAAGAATCGAAAATAAATCATTTGCAGAAGTAGGGAAGCATACTTTTAGTTTATGGAAGAAGGGTTGAAATTGAAAATTTCTTAAGGGGTACGTAACTCTTTGTTAAAAAAATCGACTTTTTTATATTTTCTTAGAAATGGCAAAATTTTTGGTAGCATCCTCCTTTTGGCCAAAAGAATCGAAAATAAATCGTACTCAAAAGTATATCCGAAATAAGTCATTTTCAAAAGTAGGGAAGCATGTTTTTTAGTTTATGGAAGAAAGGTTGAAATTGACAATTTCTTAAGGGATACCTCTTTGTTCAAAAAATAAATTTTTTAAAAATTTTCTTAGAAATAGCTGAATTTTCGGTAGCAGCCTCCTTTTGACCAAAAGGATCGAAAATAAATCATTTGCAGATGTAGGGAAGGATATATTTTAGTTTGTGGAAGAAGGGTTGAAGTTGAAAATTTCATAAGGGGTACGTACCTCTTTGTTCAAAAAATAGGATTTTAAAAAATTTTCTTAGAAATAGCTGAATTTTTGGTAGCACCCTTCTTTTGATCAAAAGAATCCAAAATAAATTATTTTTAATAATTTAATAATATAAGTTTTACAATCCCGTTAAGTTATATTTCCGTTAAAGCTTAAATACAAATGAGAAATATTAATTTTGGCGCCCTGATCACAGGCAGCAGTTTTTTTATTTAGATATTTAGAAAGCTTTTTAGATAAGAGCTTTCTTATAAAAATTCTAAAGGTTGCCATCTGCCATGTATTATAATTAATTCTTAGATTTTAGTTCGTTGTGGATAAAAATATATGCTTTTAGTAAGAACCATGAAATTGTGTTATATTTTTAACTTTTCGCTAGGAAAATAGAAAAAAAAATTTTAAATTTAATTGTTTTATCCCGTTTTGCGAAAATGAAGCTACTATCACATTGGGACATTTGAGGTCCCAGTTATTATGTGCATTAGAGACAATTTTAATGGAATGATATCAAGGAACGCCAAAAAACTAAGAAAAATATATTTGTAAAGGTGTTTTTTTGTGAAACAACTTTGAAACGCATGTACAGATTGATTTGGGAAACTAATTAGCTCTTAAGATAAAATATTCATATCGATATCCGGAACGAACAATGTACGGAAAAATCGATTGGTTGAAAACACTCCGAAATTAACCGGTATATATATATATATATATATATATATATATATATATATATATATATATATATATATATATATATGTATGCGTTTGACAAGTGTGAACGACATTTGTGTCTTTATTAATATTAATGAAAGTATTAACTTACCGTAACTCGTCAACGGCCAATGACAAATACCACAAAGCGAACATTTTGCTAAAAAAAAACAGAAATCCAAGTTAAAAAGATATCAAATATCGTTTTTATAATTTTTTATAGTCTTCTAATATTTCATACAAAGTTCTACTCTTTATCTAAATATTGTTCAATTTGTCTTGAAATTGACACTCGTTTCGTTTTTGTTAACGTCATATTTCTGTCTATTTAAATGAATATGTGGAACCATGAGAACAAGAACTGAAACAAATTTCTCATATTAACATGAAAATTGTTGTGCTGTTTACGTAAACTTATTTATCAATATTGTGTGATAAACTTGTGTGTTTAAAATGATGTAATTTGTTTTTTAATTTTAAATCTAAAAAGTCTCATATAGCAAAAGACTATGATGTTTACATATAAATTTGGATATTTTAAATAAAAATGTTGACACTAACAATGATAATAGTGATTCAGACTCACGTGCACTCGAGGGGAGGTAAACTTATTAAAAGTAATGAGATTTAGCTGTGTAACGGGTGACAGTTTAGCGAATAATTTGTGTTGGTTTTTGATTCATTGATAAATTTGTTGAGTGAAAAAAGCAAAAACAAATAATAATTCACAATAAAATTTGTGTAAATAGAAAACTGTTATCACATTCAACTAAGCCACCTAAACAGTGGTGATAAACACAATATACACATGAGAACTGAAGATGAAAGTGTAGCGACTTTCGAAAACAGCTGTTCTGCTCTGCTGTGTAAGTTGAATAAAACTGATGTTGACTTCCTTTGTGCCTAGGAATATTTATCATCATGTCTTTCTGAGATTTTAACTAAGATAGAACAATTAGCCTATAAAAATATTAATATAGCAAATAATAATTGTTTTTTAAACTTGTTTCTGGTTTCCTATAAAATTCTTCAACGCAAAGTGATTTACAAAATTTTTATTATATAATTCTATATATTGTACGCCAAAAGATTGGTTCACCAAAGATGACGCGTAGAAGTGGCAGTGTGTCTTTCGCAGTGCATCCACTATGTTCACTTAACAGCACAATTACTTGGATTTTCATAAACTGCTATAACTTTTGGATGACTCAACCGACTCCCACGTGATCAGCAGTGATCGATGCAGCTTTTTGAGTGCTGTTACAGAACTGAGAATACCAATTCTGTGCTTTTTTAATCCCGTTTTTTTAATTTTTTTCCTGCGAGATATCTTACGAATCAATCAATAGATTTTGACCCGGTTAGAAGAGATCAGCCCTGTTTTTCAATATCAAGAGCTGGTTAGTCTGTGGAATCGATCGGTAAAGCAGTTTAATTTGAATCCAAAAAAAAAACCAAATGTGGGAAAAATTACACCTTTTTTGTGTGCCAACTTATGTACATACATATAATATATATAATATATAGCATATTTTTCTGAGATTTTATTGTCTCTGAAAACTTGCACTATAACCTTCACACCACAATATTTGTTGGCTATATTTCCCCTATTACGCCGGCATTGTTTTAAATCAATTCACACAGCACTGTTGCAAAACGAAATTGTAATTGTATTTGTCAAGCTCGACATCAATTTGACTTAAGTGATGCAATGCCTGAGTAAAAGTATTTGATAAAAAATACTGGCTAATGGAAAATACGATTAAACAGATTTATTACTCAATCAAAACCACAGTGAAGCCAGGGATAAAATATTTGACAATTTAAGACAACTAATCAAACAAACTATATGCCCTGAAAATAAGTTTCATACGGTGGCTGTAAACTTTGAAAGCTTCAAGAGCTGCTCGAGATGCTTGCAAGTTGCAACCATAATATGAAAAAAGTCTTATGACATTATGACAGAAAAAAGATGGCACGTAGCCAAAACTGGTGTTTCGGAACAAAATTTGGCACGAGAAGACGACAAGTCGCTTGGAATTGAAAAAGGCCCTTTAAAAGCATATTGAAGGAATATTTATATGGCTTATTTTGTAAATTAAAAATTCAGTTTCAAATCAGTTAAGCAAAATAGAAGTTACGGCAAACTTTTTCATTTTACGCCACTGTGCGTTAGGACAATCTGATGTGTAATCGCTATGTTTGAAAATAACAATCTTTATGCAACTTTTGCTGCCAAATAACGAAATTGGAATGCATACATACACTTATTTTATTTTTCGTATCGACTGGCGTCTGTCTGTCATTCCTAAATTCTGAGGTTCAAGCCGGTTCATGAAAAAAAAAATAAAATTAAGAAATAAAACAAATAAAAATATTGAATTAAAAAAGAAAATATATTTGCCAATTAAATACTCAAATACTTCTTCATGAAATTTCGTCATTTGGCAAACAAAAACTGCTGGTGTTATTTCGTTTAGCTTGTTCTGATGAGCACATACGAGTATATATAGTTCGAAAAAAAAATACAAAAATCTTTGACTTTTTGCTTCAGTCTGAAATTTTTTTAAAAATACTCACTTAAAGTGCGACTATTTTCTTGTGCTCAAATTTAGCTTTTAGCCAAATAAACGATCATTAAATTAAACAAATAATTGTTTTTGTTTCGGAGAGAGTGAATTGTTCATTCACTTATTGCCGGTAAAAATATATTTGAGTCATAATAGCAACAATTCATACATCTGTAGTTACGGTGACCATTAATTTCATTGAAAAATAGTGTACACATCATCTCGGCACACAACAAACCAGTTAATTTTGTTTCTTAAAATACGTTATGAAAACAAAAACTTTATTTAGGATATAGATTATTTAGGATATAGATAGGGTAGAACGCGGCCTCAAATTAACAACCATTACGTATCATTATATTTTGAATTTGAAGAAAGTAGCTACCAAGTGTAACCAATTTCGGTTAAAAATAACCAAAATGGCAACACTGTTCATAAATAAAATGCCAAATAGACAGATAAAATATGTTGTGTACACAACATGAAATTGTGTAGTGTCCACCATAATAGTTAACGTTTGGTCACCGTATATATGTACATACATACATATATATTTTACATAGTACATACTAAAGAAGTTTGTATGTATGTGTGTATAATCTACATTGTAGATTCCGACGTATACTAGAATATTTGAGCTGTTGTAGCCGATATGTTAAATATTGATTAACTATTTATTTATCGTGGCCACAATAAATGAATTCAAATATTCAAGAGCTAACAACATTAAAAATAAAAAAGCAGTGTGAAAAGAGAAAGAAAAATAGATCTAAAGAGCTTGTTAGCAATAAATATATAAAGACTAAAATATGATTCATAATACAATGCAACAAAGATGAGTACTTTTTTGTCTTACTATCGTCTAACTGCAAAGGCATGGTCACACTTCGCAGACATTTGCTCAAAAAAGCGCAACAAAAAGAAGATCTTAATAAAAAATTATTTGGCTCAGGTAAAACAGTTTCATACATAACTAATAGACACTGTCATAGAATTCAATATTATTCGAAATAACACACACATACATGTCGGAATTAAGAAGTTTTTAATTAGTGTTTAGTGATTAGACTTTTTTTGTTTGCCAAATGTGAACGTATTTTAAAAGTCGAGATATAAAATGATTTTGTTAAATAAAGTTTTAGATTTTTGAAGCAGCAGTTAACAAATTTTGTGACAGATTGGTAACAGTCAGAGGAGAGAAAAATTGATATATCGTAGCACAAAATTTTAGAAATACTATTATGTTGAAACAAAATCTCAAAAACTTTTAATTTTATTTAAGACTTCCCCGTCCAAATGCTCCCGCTGGTACTGCTCCTGCTTGATAACAATTAGGATGATATAACTTGCGCAGTAACACAACATTTAATACAAAATACTATAATAGAAATAAGCGTAACCGCTACTGTTTGGCAAACTTTTTTTTTCAATGTATCGATTCTAGGTCCGACAACTGAAACGATAAAAGGCAATTGATTTAATTGGTTAACAAACAGACGCATGATTATTTTAAAAATATCTTATTACAATATTAATCAAGCTTATGGTAGTTTTTTATCAAATTATATTTGGTCTAATTTTTATTCGACATTAACATTTTCAGGAAATAAAAATTATTAAAATAATAAACTTATAAGGTCGATAAAGATAAATCAACAATTAAAAATATCTTCCTAAAATGAAACTATGCATTGTTGGTTACGCTTATTTCGTCAAATATTTGATAGATTTGAACGTAGCTTTACAATTAAAATATAGAGCTATCGCTTGTGGTACACAAAAAAAAAATTGCCAAAAATTCATGGCTTAAAATAAAGAATAGAAATATAAATAGGACAAAAAATAATCAAACGGCGACACAGGGTCTTAACAAAAAAAAAAAACCTGCTGTCATCAGTTTGATACAGTTCTCGTATGGATTTTCATAATGAAATCGGTATAAATTGAAGCTGTTAACACATTCAACTAAGCCACCTTAACATATAGTTATAAACAGTAACACACATGAGTACTGATAACGAAAGTGTAGCAGTTTTCCAAAACAGCTGGTCTGCTCTACTATACAAATTGATTAGCTAAAGCTTATCCTATAAAAATTTAATTCAAATTGACATAAAAAATAATTTGGCTATTATATATATATATATATATATATATATATATATATATATATATTAACCAATTATATTCCCCGGAATTATTTCACTGATGTTCAGAACATTAGGCATTGAATAGTGTGTGAAATTTTCGGATAAAATTCCAATCAATAGTCACAATATAACGATATTCTGATAAAAAATTTAATGCAATTTCGAATTGTATTCATGAAAATTCTTCAAGAATATGTTCATAAATACATGCATCATATCCATACACACACACGTACTTATAAAGTTTGACGTAACTTGTAGTCCATAAAACACAAAAGAGAAGCGAAGAAAAACTTTATGTATGACGGGTTTGCTGTGAAAAAGTTACGTCATATGGATTTGATTTGATTTCATTTTTAATTTCAGTTTCGTTATTTTTTAAGAACACAATGTAAAAATGAGCTTTCGCGATAAAACATGAGAAAAGTAAAAGGTTTGTTTGTTGATGCAAGTGCGTACACATTATTTGGGATATACACCTGCTGGTGCACACGTTAATTTGCACATACACACATGCACA
This sequence comes from Linnaemya vulpina, assembly GCA_963675445.1. Classification (NCBI taxonomy): domain Eukaryota; kingdom Metazoa; phylum Arthropoda; class Insecta; order Diptera; family Tachinidae; genus Linnaemya; species Linnaemya vulpina. The sequence continues at coordinate 36,681,129 of OY776278.1, forward strand.
CATGTACATACAGACATGCATTTAGGTATGCATGTGCATTGAGCATTTGATATTTATGTAACTTTGGTTGTATAAATATGCGTCTAATGTAGGCTATTTTATCTTTAATCTCGTGCAGTTAAATTCTTTTTTATTGTTTCATTTCTTTCCGTTTTAACATGTGAATGCACTCATCATCACTCACTCACCTTAAGTTGGGTGGTTCAGTTGTTGTTCTTGTTGTTGTTAAATGGTTTATTTGTAGTTTTGCACAAAATACGATTTCAACGTTTGAAAGGCTTAAAATAAATAGTTCTTTCTAATATGTAGATTTCAGTCGTCTCGCTTGTTGCTTTTTTTTTTCTTTCTATTCTCGAGAAGTTAACTTTAGTTTATTGCACTTTTGGTTTAAGTTTATTAGGTAGATTTCTGCGGTTGTTGTTCTAATTAGTTTGCAATATTTGTTTTTAGATTATTTATATAAAAATATATGTAAATTAGAAACTTACAGACAAAACTTTAATTAATGGTTACAAAGTCTATTGAAAGGTGGTTGGTTATTGATTTTATTTTAAAATATCTGTTATTTAAGTTGGTATTATTTGTTTTGTAATTATCAATAATTTGTTTTATTTAACACTTTTTTTTGTTAAATACAGTTTATTATAAATTCCTTTAGGTTAAACTGATACAACTAACTAACAAAAATGTATTTCTGGCATCCACTGAACTTCGTTCTCTTTGCACAACTGGCGATTTTGCAGGTTGTATGTTTTTACCCTCATACGAAATGTTAGTACTGAGTGTGTGTTGCTGGTTTTTAAGTTATTGCTCATCGTGCCATCTAATGTTTGTGTGTGTGTGTGTGTTTTATTTAGTTCTCGATTTCTCTTTCGGCTTACTTTGACTCTTCTTATTAATTTTTCGGTTTGTCATTGAAATTCTCTTTTAGTGTTCATATGGCTCTTTGAAAATGTCTCTATTTGCTTAATTAATATTTTGAATGCAAGACTTTACTATTAATAGAATTCTTGTATATGGAAGTGTGTGTGCAAGCTTAATAAACTTTTTATTAAAACATGCAACTTTTTCAAACCATCACAGGCAATGCGTATGATTTATACAAACCATGTATTTTCAGAAAAATTACTCATACTCAAATTAAGCAGGTGTTTTATTTTCTGGAAAATATTTAACATATTTTATTAAAATAAAATGCCATTAAACTTTGTAAATAAAAATTCCAAAATATTTCAAATCTAATTTAATGATTAATTGTAAAAGCATTAATCATTAAATTTAGTTTAGTATTTTCACTCTGACATGGTTTTAATAGATGTTAGTTGACATGTTAAGAACAACTATTAAAATCTGGTTTTACCAAACAAAATGGTTTTCTAAAAACTTAATTGTAATCATTTTTGAAATGACTTTAAATATAATTTATGAAGTGCAACTTTATTTTTGCCTGAGATGCTTTATTTTTGTCCATGAGATATGATGACATTTATACTCATCTGTATCCTGAAATTTACGGACATAAAGAGTTATTTTTCTAGTATATTTTATAAGGATATTAGTCATTCAATATATATGTATTACAATCAATTGGGGGAATCACACTGTAGTCACAAAGTCATAAGTCATAGAATAATAGCACGAAAAATATGACTAGTGTGAACAACCCGTTATAACTTGGTCTGCTAAATAAATTTTTATATATAAACTCTAACAGCTGCTACCTTGTTATGAGCTGAATAATTTTTTTTTTTTTGCGGGGGCATACGTAAAAATGTGCAGTGGCTGCCAGCTACGTAAGTTAAACAAAAAAAATTTTTCGCTTGTATATATTTAGTTTTTGCGATTTAGAGCTCTTTTAATATTTTGTATGTTATAAAAATGTGATTTAATGTACAGATACATATACTATCGCCGTCTCGCCTAAAGATTTCCAGTCGTTCGACTCAGATCTCTAGAGCTATTTTATCAGAAAACAAAAACATACCTAGTGCTATTATTTTATGACTTTTTATATGCAGCACAACAACAAATTTTTAAACTGGTCTAACATTTTGTGATTTTATGACAATATGACTAAATAGCACGAAGAGTGAACACCTCAAATAATTTTTTAAATATGATATTGTTGACGTGTGTTATTCAATTAAACTTATCTTTCACCTTAAGATCAAGTTTCTATGTATATACAAACTCAAGTATGTAGCTACAAACGCTGTTTAGCCATTGAAATTAAGTCTAGTGAAAATGTGGCAGCTAAAGAAAAATTATAACGATTTTTAAGTGTATGGAGATGTAGTATATGACTGAAAGAGAAAAAGTGCTATTAACGCCATATCGGAATCAAGATCTTGCAAAATACTAGTTCTGTTACAAAAGTGGTTTAAAACTATTTGGATCATGAATTATTTTAATATAAATATTTCTGCTGCGTACACGATTTGAATACCTTAAAACCATAAATAGTTTGATTTTGGAAAATATTCTCAAATGCAAAATTAAATCAATAGGAACTGAGACCTTTTGAAAATACTTAATACTTAAGCGACTCTTGTGTCCTTTTTCATTCGGGCTCATTCCTGCCCATGGCAACTTGCAACAAATATTTGAATTTTGTCTATTTGAATGTTTTCTTCTTATTTATTTTAAGCATTTGAGAACTCTAGGCGACATAATGTCTACTGTTATTTATGTACACACACACACACATATATATATATCCTCAATAGCCAAAATAAAAACAAGTCATAAATATCGAAAAGGTTTTTTGAACCGAAAATGTGTTCTACCACCACTCCCATCTACAATAAAAAAAATATCATTTATTGAAAATATAAACGTAGCTTTTGTTCCTTCAAACCGCAATACAATTAATTTCTTTGTATTTGTGTGTTATGTCATCATTCTCAAACCTGAAAGAGCGCATCGTAAGAGAGTAAACAACTACTCTTTTTAGATTTTCCCATTCATATCACATGCACGTAAAATTTTATGGGAGCTTTTCTTATGTAAAAGTCCTTGAACCTTTGACCTTGTTTTGAAGAAGAAAAAAAAAACCAGAAAGCTTCTCGCACAGATGTTATGTAATAAAACAAATAAACAATTTGTTTTTTCAATGGGAAAGTACTTAAATATAATATGACAATAAGTTGTTGTCATAGTCATTAATATTCAGCATTATATATCCTTTTGTCTATTACACTAGGCACATACGTACATTCATACATCCATATGTACGTATTTGATACAATATATTAACAACTCGTGTTTTATTGTCGATAACTCCAGGGAAATACCTAATTAACCCAAGATATTATTCATCAATCATAAATTTGTTCGATAACACTGCTCTGCAAAAAATAACTTTTTGTCGCTCCTTTAAATAAAACTATATGCACTATATGGATTTTGATGCGCTAAACTCCAATCCATTTTCGGTTTTTTTTTCATCAGGTCCAGATATTTTTATGGGCGTGGCAATTTTTTGTCCCCAAATTAGCCAGGTACGCAAACATATTTTAAAATCGGAACGAGTCATCCGATTTTAAAAAACAAAACACCAAAAAATGTGTAACAAAATTGTTTTTATTTTAGTCAAACACAGATTTTCTTTTTCTCTTATTGTTTTAAAATTGTTCAGAAATTATTCGAGAAAAAATTTTTTTTCCTGCAAAATTCGTAATTGTTTTCAGATTGAAAATTAAATTTAAAAAAAATTATAGCAAATATTCAACACTTTGCACACTTTTTCTAATAACTACAGATCTGAGAAATAAAAAAAGCTATAAACCATAAAAATCGGTTATAAAATTTCGATTTTATTTTCAATTTACTGCAGGTACCCAATATTGTAATGCAACCAAGCTTTCATATGCATGACGATAACATTTCGTTAGGTGAACATGTAAAGGAACTGAAGTATAACGATGTTTTGCGTGGTTCTTGGATTTAAAAGTTATAATATAGTATTTTTCATTAACCTGTAATTCTAAATCGAGAACTCTAGGGTAGATTCTAATATTTATTGTAGCAGTGTATGTGGAAATTGATGGCGGTTAAAATCAAGTAAACTTTATATACCGAATCAAACTGATCTGAATAACTTAATTCGTGAATTAAGGCTCTCAGAAAACAAGTCTGAGCTTCTTTCATCAAAATTAAAACAATGTAATTTGGTGCAAAAAGGCGTGAAAGTTTCGTACTTTCGAAATAGAGAACAAGCCTTTTTAAGTTTTTTCAGCAGAGAAGAAGATTTTATAGTTTGTGATCGCCACATACATAACAAAATAAGTTTGGAAATTTGTTACAAATCCTTGATATTTCGTAATATGAAAGCTTTTGTGGATTCTTTCATTGTTTTATTTCTTTACACAATAAGAAATATATTTACTGCTGCCGATTTTATGCCACGCCCATAAAAAGAAATCTGGATCTGATGGAAAACAACCAAAAACGGATTCGAGTTTAGCGCATCAAAATTCATATAGTCCACATAGTTTTATTCAAAAGCGGATTTGGCTGCTGAGCAGTGTAATTTGAAACACAATTTTTTTATTTCGGAAAATGCACTGCTTAACATTAGAACTCACTTGGTTTGATTTGGTCAAGCCGTACCCACATACATATATGCAGGGAAGTTTGCTAGGATCTCAAAACGTCGAGATCTGATGAGAAATTAATTTTTCCAAAACGGCGTGTAACCATAAATTATTAATTATTTTTTTTTTCAACAACGAACAGAAAGTACACTTTGAAAATTTATGCTTATACTTGTTCTAATAAAATTCGTTGTTCGTCATTGCAAATGACGATGAAGATGAAAACTTTGTGTAGATCGAAATCGCAATTTTATAGCTGAAAAGCCCCTTGTCCCCATATGGAAAAATACCCTTTATATTTAAGTACTAAAGCGATAACTGACGATAAAAAGTTTTACCGCAAATTTCTAAAACCATTTTCATGTTTGGGTCGACCTCCATATAACTGTACTTTTTCATATATTTACAAGATTAAAAAATAAAAATAAGAAAACGTATGTATTTCTATAGTCACTGCTTATTTCAACCAGCTTATTATTAGATTTGTTTAATTGACATCACGATAAGTGTAACGGTATATTTGTAATAACTATTGTTTGTAGTTATGTTTTTAATTATTTAGATAAGCTTTTAGTGTGATTTTTACAGCTGGTTGATTCGGAGACACCTTTTTAAATAATGGGACGACGCACTACGATTGAACAAAGAGAATTAGTTATTCGCCCTTATAAAAATGGCCATTCTCGTCGAAAAATTGCTGAAATAGTTTGTCTAAGTGATTCGGCAGTGCAAAGTATCATTTATAGATTCCTGCACGAAAGCGGAGTAGTCGATAAGGGCAGAAGAGGCCCAAACAAAATTTTTAATGAAGCAGACGAGCGTTACATAGTTCGGAAAATAAAGAAAAACCCGAAACTATCTGCTCCAAAATCAGCTGCAGAAGTTAAAAATGACTTGAACAAAACTTGCAGTGCAGAAACAATTCGCCGTGTCCCAAGAAACCACGACTTTAATGGTAGAGTAGCCCGAAGAAAAAAAATTTTAAATAAATAAAATCAAGCTGCACGACTAAAATTCGCTAAAGATCAGAAAGTTTTTGTTTTGCAGCTCTGTATATGGTTAACGCCATACGTAAGTTTGACCATCAGAGCCGAAGATGTTGAATTTTGATTCATCAGCAAAAATCACATGCTCCGAAAATCTTTGGTAATGTGATCTTTAGCGAATTTTAGTCGCGCAGCTTGATTTTATTTATTTACACATTTTTTTTATTATTCATTATTATTTTTGTTATTCAATTCCAAGAATAATTTGAGAATTGTTTTGAGAAAATATTGGTCAAACTCTACTGAAGAGGTGACATAAGCTTATTTTTTTCATTTTTGTAGTAAAAGTCAATTTTACTACAAACATCGTTTCTTTGTGAAAGACAGAAAAAATACTACTGCCGTGCACATGCTTACATACGCAACTAACATCGTAAGAACAGGCTTCCAGAATTGGCAGAAATGATATTACAGAATCAATAGCCAAACAGCGGGAATAATTGTTGCATACTTTTGTTAATGATTCTTACTCAACGTTATAATGTCACCTCTTAGGTTATTTTTTTCTATGTAATTATGAGATATGTAACGTACGTATACAACAACGTACTTATTTATTACTTCTGCCCGTAATTACAAATGAGAAAGATTACCAGGTGATCAGAATTATAGACAATTCTTTCACTTGTTAAAGCTTTATAGCACACAAGATATTCTTTGACTTATTAGAGACGTCATATATCCTTGAACGGTAACCAAATGTTAAATATTTTTAGCAAAAAATTGGTAATTTACATCAAACGCAAGCACATATTCGATTTATACAAAATAAGTTAGTATGTTGAAAGCATTTTTATTGATGGCAAACACTTACTCTTTTAAATATTACGTTCTCATTATAATATAAAAATAATAATAATAAGCATGTATTACTTTCCAATTTTATTAAAATGTTTCTTTACTACAATTTATATAAGTTTAATTATCTCAATCATATAATATTAAAGTTAATAATGATATTGCATTTGATTATTTCATAATTATGGTTGTAGTAACATTTAGTAACATTAATTTAAATTAACACTGATTTAAAAAAATAAGAAGCAATTTTGATAAAGTTTATTATTATAAAAATTTAAGCAAAGAAAAGCGAAAACATACATACAATTTTACTTGATTAGTTTTCTAATGTATAGTTCATATGGCAAAAAATCGTTTATTTATTAAATAGTAAATCATTACTATTATTCTAGGTTACAAATTTAATTTATATCAATATTACTTTAGAAACATTTATTATTCAGTTTTAAATGTTTCTATTTTATTTTTCTTTTTCATTTCTGTCTCTAATAAAAATGATTTACTTAAACATGTTTCTTAAACACTTTATAAATTATTTGAATCATAGTTTTTAATACAGACAAAGGCCTAGTTTTTTTTTATAAAACTGCGATTGCAATTTAAAGAAGTTTCATTTCAAATTTTATTCACGATAAGAGTGAACAGAGTTTCGTTCACATAGTTTCCGTTTTTGTGAACTCATGAATATATGGATGTATGCATGTATATTAAATTTTTCTTAACAAAAATATTGACTTTCAAAATTTTCGTTTTTTTTTATCTTTTTCTGCAACTCCGATTTTACGTAGCGGACGGAGATAAATACATAGAAATAAGTGTGAAACATAGTATGTAGTCCTCCAGAATGTTTGTCACATGACATCAGTTCTTAAATTATGACTTCCGAAGATGAAATTAAAATTTCAATCTATAACTATTGACATAATATTTATAAACACCCTGAATTATGAAACGTAAGATTAAATAAAGTAATTATAATTGAATAATATTAACAATTGAAATCTAGACCTTTGCTATATATTGTCTATGATTACTTAATAATATTCTTCACACATTTCAAAATTATTTAGGCATTTTTTTAATGTTCAGATAAAATTGAACGGCTTCTCGTTTAGATTTTATGTTATTAGTTTTTTGATTGGTTCTAATACAGCATAATTTGTTTTCATTTTTTACATACATAGATTGTAGCCATTTGTTAAAATTTTTATTATACTAGCTTTTTTTAAATAATTCCCTGCTATGATTTAATAACATATTATTCTGTATCTTTCCATATTCAATACTTTTTAATTTATATGATGTTTTATAAATCTTGTTTGTTTGTTGTTTTATTGTAAATTTTAAATACATAAACTTTTTGTTTGTTGTGATTGATGGTCACATTTTGTTGGTTTTTATTTGTTGTTTGTTTTAATATCACAGTTTAGTAAAGGATTTCTTAGATTTTAGTAAAGACAATCCCAATTTGTATTCGAAGGTGTTGTTTTAGTTTTGTTGTTATTTGTTATTTAAGAAAATATGTAAAATATTTGTTGTTTTGCTGTTCGTTTGTTACTTGCATATTTTTCTTAATCTTTGATTGCAGCAAAATATTAATTAAAAGTGTTTTTTACATGCGTTTTTTTCTTAATAATATTATGAGTTTTGGTCAATGCAGAAGTCATTTTTAAGATTCTAAAATTCTATTTCAAAATGTACCTTTTTAAGAAAAATTCGTTTGTTATACCAAAAACATGTTTTTTTTGCTATTAAGACAACACATTGTGTTTGTAGCATTACTAGAATAATTAGCGTTTCCTTCCGTTTGGTTATTTCTTAAAAATTAAATGTTGAAAATTTTCTTTTCTGAATTAAACAAGTTAATTATAAAATATAAAATGAGTTATCAGCTAACATCTCTTCTACGCACGTATTTTGTTGGTAGAAGAATACGCAAGGTTGTCAAAATTTCCTTTTAGTTTGTTTCCAAAGTAAAATTTCAAAACAAAATTTGAGAATTTTACATAGGATACACATTAAGCAGCTGAACTAGTGGGGTTATGTGATAATTGTAACCTGAGAAGTTTATAAAAAATAATATATGTATGTTTTAAAGTAAACATTTTTACTTGTAATTAAAAAAATAAGTATTTTAAATCACGTAGTTTCACTCACAACAGAAAGAATTTTGCAAAATCACGGGCGCACGCACACTCTAAAATACGAAATATTTTTTCTGAGTATGTATGATGTAAACGTGTAAATATGTACTGTACTCGTACTTGTAATATCTTACTTAATTGAAATTGTTATCAATTTATATTACGAGTGTGCGTAGAAATTTAAAGAAATTTATTTGTTCAATTGTTTTCGTTAATAGTGAAAAATTTCGTGTAAAAAAATTCGAGGGTTACCCTGTTTCAGAACAACGTCCCCTATTGGTTTAGAACAAATACCACTTTAGAGGAAACTCGGACAACTTTTACAAAGTGAATATCTGAAAACAAAAAGAACTTAGATTCACGTCAAACAATAAGCTACTATAAATTATTAAAAACCGTTTAGACATCATACGGATAATTATGAATTAATGAGACCTTATTTATTTATATCTTATATAATTAACTGGCTTATTAATAGAAATTCTGAAGTACCTAAGTTTATTTTATTTCCAAAAACATGCAGTGTCACCATCTACAAAAGTACTACTGCGAGCAATGCAAATGACTAAAATTTACAATAACAATATAATTTCAGAACACACATCATAAATTGAAAATTTTCGTATTAGTTCTTTCATTCACAGCTGAAGTTCAGAAACGGCTTATAATAAGCGCTAATATATTGAAACCAAACTGTCAACTGACATCACATTTGCATTACAATATTAAAACAATTTTCAAAATTTTTTTGTTTCTTAGGAATGTCAGACAGATCGTAGCTTGTTTTAGTTAAGATTGTTAATTATAAACTTACAAAAGTTTTCATTTTTAAAATATGCAAAAATATGTATTTAGTTTACAGATTCAGAAGCACATATGAAATTTCTGTTTAATATGTGTGTTGATAGTATCTTTAAGTACTTCATGTAAAAACACTTTTAGTTAATATTTTCGTTGTCCTTATTTTAGTTTGTGATTAATTTAGAACTTTCCTTTTAGTATATATTTAGCGAATCCCATAGTTTGTTTTCTAAGGTTATATTTTCTAAATGAATTAAAATAGTTTAACAAATGATATCTAGATTTATTGTAGTTTTGTTGTATTTGGTTTATGGAATGAATAAAATAAATGACATTTAGTATAAAATTTTTAAAAGAATTTTCATAATTGTTGTTGATTTATTCTAAAACGTACAACGATGAAGTTTCTTTTTATAATTCCTCTTCTTTTCATTTCTTTAACTTTTATTAAAATACAAGTTGTTTTTCTTAAATATATTTTAATTAAATGGTGTTTAATCACATATCGTTTGTTGTTTTTTTTTGTGTTGGTTGTTCTTTTATTTTTTTTTGTGTTGGTTGTTGTTTTTTTTTTTTGTATATCATATACACAAAATAGAAGTGTTAATTTTCTGGTGTTACATTAATTAATAACTAACACTTTCTCATTTATCACAAAAAATGCTTAATTTTTAAATGTTTAGTTGTTATACATACAATAGAATACATAATTGTGTTGGATATTATTACCTATATTTTTTGTTGTAACTTTATATTAATTTCCCTATATAACATTTCTTCTATTGGTTGCTTTTATTTCTTAATATTGTTATTTATTTAAGATGGTAGAGAATAATAACGTTTCTTACTTTCTAAACATCATTCAGTAGCTAAAATAAAATAGATTTGAAAGAATTGGGAAGAAAAACTTGTTTGATAAAAAAATATTTTTCTCTTTGTCTACATTGGCTGGCGACTCACTGTGATAAGCATATTCATGCTGATTACGGTTGGCGATTTTCGCCTTCAAATTCCACAATTTGTAATAGGTTAAATGCAAATTCAGCTTTTTGTCTAATTTTCTAGAAAGTGTCGAATTTTTTCCATGCATATAATACGTACATATACATATATAATACATCCATATGTATATAGACCATTACAAATCGACTTATTATATTTTTATTGGTTTATATTATAACTTTTGCAATTTTAACAGATTTTTTGCAATCAACTGCTTCTTTTAATTCGTAGAAAATATGCATTAAATATGCTAAAGTGGTGGAAAGCTTTAATAATTGGAAACAATAAGTATGGATAAAATCGTTTGTATAATAAAGCAAAATGATCCAATAAACTGTTGCATTTTGTCACACTTGCCACATTGAGAATGTTCCAGCTAAAGCAGATTTATTTCATATTGAAATAAATTTATAATCATATTGAAATTGCCAAAAAAAAGTTGTTTGCATTCAAAATTTCGTAACAAATAACAAAATCGAAGATATACATACATACGCATGTTAAACTATCAAAATTTTTATTTCTATTACTTTATACTTTGCATATTCTCAACATTAGTGTTCTTTTTTCTTGTAACTTTCTTCATATTTCATACCAAACATAATAAATTCCCACAAAATGTTTAGTTTGCTTGATTGATGGATCGATTGTTGTCAACGTTATTTGCTAAATTTCTTTTTATTTAAAGTTGTTGTGCTTTGTCAGTCTTTGATTTTGCCTTTTTTAATATATTAATTGCTTTCTTCATTTACATTGTTATAATAACTATTCACCATAATTCCTCTTGTCTTATAATTCAAAGAGTTTTGTTTGGTTCCCTTTAGTTCGTGTATCTAGATACAAGTTTTTAAAGATTTGTGTTTAAATTGTTCGTTTTTAATATCTTGTTTTGAGTACAACAGAATGTTGGTACTTTTCTTCCTTTATGGCTTAGAAGTGGCTGGTTGTTGTTGTACTTTAAAGTGATTTTTAATAAATAAATACTTTAAGTTGTTCAGGTACATATTCATTTGTTGTTCTTCTTCTAGATGTATTTTTATATATAAATATTGCATTAAATTCCCTACTATTTTATACAACAAATAACGTTGATGTTTAAATACATAAAGGTTTTTTAATTCATTTTGAGATCTTTTTGATAGTTGTTGATATACGAAAAATTAATATTTGAAAAACATTGTCCCAGATATGTTATTGTTTATAATTAAGTTATATTAATTAAAACATGCTAAATATGTTCCACTTAATGTTCCGTTTTTACATGTTTTGGTTATTGCCGCTTAATGCGACATTTATAGAACATCGGCAATGATGTGGATAATTGAATGTTCATTCCTCTTAGCAGTACGTTTTCAAAGACTTTTGTATAAAACTGTAATCTGTCTGATAACTTTTGAATGCATATTTAATTCTGCTTTAGCGATACAAAAATATTTAAAATAAAGTAAAATTAAACTTGTGTACCAAATAAAATTTAACAAATACATCGAAAATATTTCATTCGTAAGGGATTGATTACCAGCTACTTAGCTAACTGTGCGCTAACTTCTTGTCATACATAAATTAAAATAGACAATAGATTCAAAAATTATGATGTTCCAAGACAATGTTTTTTTCATATTCCTTCCTTTCATATTCGAATTAAAAGGGGATTTTATTATTTTTCTAGATATTTTGTGTAATTGCCTTTAGTTTAATTATACATACAATAAATAGCATTTTTTTATTTAATGGCTTAGAAACACTGCGTAAGCAAAATTTTAAGCACTTTTAGAAATATGATACTTTTTACGTACCTCAGTTGAAAATTATATTTCTATGAATCTAAACCAAGATAATAGCATATATATAAAATCAAAACAATTAATTTCGGATTTGGTTAGTCTTTGAGCTTTTTTTTTTGTTTCAAAAATAATAATTACTTTGTGATAATTTTGCTTTACTTTTTTAATATTGAGTTTCAATTAAAACAAAATATAGGAAATTATAAGGATTTTTCTAAAAATAATTGGAACATTACAGTTTGTGGATTTCATTTATTATATTTGTTAAAGTTAATAAATAGATAGTAAATATAAACAACTTTCGATTACAAAAATGTTTGTGCCATTAAATGAAAATAAATTATTTTTAAAATCGTTGTTAGTTTCACCATTTTATTACATGGACACATTCCAAATACTCTGTTAAACCCATTAACATAAAAATTGTAACCGATTTCAATTACAAGTCTTCAGAGGTTCCGAAATATTTTCATAAACTAGCTCCTTAGGAATGTTATCTAAGTTTTATTTCAGTGACCGTAATTCTTAGTAAGCTTCGCTTTCTTTAGTGTGTCAAAATATTTGACAAATAGTGTAAAAAATTAAAACGGATTTTCCCTAATTTCCTTCTTGTTATTTCGATGTACCATTCGAAGAAAAAGAAACAAATATTTGTTTTTTAGAACTTCGCAGGTTGGAAGAGATTCCAAAAAGAAACAGTATAAATTAGATCGGGTCTATCATTGCCATTCCGTGAACTAGATCCTCGCAGCTGTTCCACTTGGATATATGCCATGTATGTATTCATGAATATCGTAAGTTTATCGAATATAAAGAAATTTAATACTTAGACGGATGTTTAAATTTGTTATCAAATTCATTTTTATAAAATGAATTTCATACAGCGAACTACAGCTACTCAGTATAATTTTTCAGAGAATGGTGTATAAAATGGTGATTTTTTTTTGTTATTCCGATGTTGCTAAATTTTAATAAATAACAAGTGTGTTCTAGTAGCTTTTTTAAGATGTTAAACATTTTTCTCTTTTCTAAAATAATTGTTGCACATTTTATTTCAACAAATTTTTCTCATATTTTGTAAATAATTTGGAGATGGCTTTCATAATAAATCACAGTTTGATGTTTTGTTTTAGTTCTTGTAAAACTAGTTTGTTTAAGTTCAATTGTTTAATATTTATTTTGAGTTTTCAATACAAATTATTGTTTCTTGTATTTGTTTGTTTTCTTTTTCTTTTATAGCAGGTTTCACAAATTCGTCGTTGTACGCCATAATATGTGAAGTGCTTAAGTCTTACGATGATTTTTGTTGTAATACGTTTGCTGTCATTGTTTAAATTGTTTTCGACAATGTCTTGGATTCTTAATACATAAAGACTCTTACTATTCTATATTTATATGTGTTATTAGTTAATTACTTTAATCTTAAATTTATTTTAATTTTTCTATATCTATTACAATCCTTTTCTTTTCATTATTCTTGTTTAACAACAATGTTTACTTTTTTTAAATCTTTTTGTGTTGGAAAAGAACACAAAGTCAATTATGGAAGGAAAAGTTAAAATTAAGAGAACTTTCCAATTATTTTTAATTCTTCATGAATTAAAAATGTAGCAAACACTAACGTATGATTCTGCAATATATTCGTATTTTACATATGAACTAAGATAAATAACTGGTTTGCATGAATATTTCATTGTATTAAGAGCACGATTCTTACATTTCAAAGATTATATAAAAATTCTTGTCGATAATTTAAGGAGTTTTATATCTCTTAGTTTAATTGAAAAAAATTCTACCAATAAGCATATTTTTTTCTATTTATTTTTATCTTTTTGTTTGGAATTTCAATATTTTTTATTCGAATTTAACTTTTAAATGTATTAAATCGTGCGATTGCATATGTATTATATATGTATCATTTTTACTATACGACAGGGGGGTATTGTATGTTATTTGATTCAGCATATAGGAAATTAGACCTCCTTTCTTATGGTTGTTGTTATAGTAAAAATATACAATTTCAATACTAAGCATAAATTACAAGACTTCATTATGACAAATACATCCGCAATAAATCTAAGAAAATATTACGACATGACAAATTGCGATCAATTATTTTTGGAATGTACTTTTGCAAATATGTCTTGGTATAATACAGTGTTTTAAGGAAGACCTAAACATTATTAAAAATTTAAATGTAAATTGTCATCGCACTTATTTCATTCTACTATATTTCAACTTTTCCAAAAATCCATATTAAGACTTTTAATGTTAGTAAAGATCAAACATAAAATGGTAAAAATATATAATCAAAATAAAGTTCAAAATTTTTTAATATAAATATATAATTTGCTTAAGACCTCTGTTTTTAAGTTTAGTGCAAAAATTTTCTAATGGCCATGAATTTAAAAAATTCAAACATATTTTGCATTTAGTTATTATATAATATTTTTTATATTGATGATAGTTATAATAAAAAGGACATTTAAAATAGATATATAGATAGAACTCATATATAAAATAAAAAATCGTACAATTATAAAAAAATCCATTTATAGAGTATATCACTGCCATGCAACTTTTCTTAATAAAATATATTTACCCAAAATTATTGTTAAATATTTCGACTTCTGTAAATCCTATGATGATGATAGTTATGATGTCAACAGTTGTTAATTAATCGTCGAATTACTGGCATGGCTTTCCGTGTTTAATTTTTGTTTATTGTTTTTACTGTTATTTCAATTTGATGTGATGTTTTTAGGGATTTTTGCTTAACATTAATATATTGCAGGTTATTTAATAATAGTTGCTGTAATTTTTTGTGTGTAGTTCTTAGTTAAAAGATTGACAAACAACATTTTTCTCTAAAACTGTGGAAAATTTGTTTTGGATTTTGAGTTTTGATTGTTTCCATATTTAATTGGAAATATCACGTCGTATGAGATCGAAGACATATTCATCACGTACATCATCCGCTACGGGCATAAAGCCAAGTGCTGGATGCATGTTGTTGAGATTTGATGGTTCCCATTTGTGGCCCAGCAAGTTGTTAATTTCCTAAGTGGAGAGAAAATGTTGCGTAAAATCTAATGCAAATACTAAGCGGGAAGGCTATAGAAATGTGCATTTTGTTTTATTTTTCAAGTTTTGTAAAGATATGAATATATATGAAAAATATGTAAGTGTTCTTCAAACTGAAGCGTCTGTAGTTTAAAGTGTATAGTTCTTTCTAAAGAACGTAGTTTTTATTTAATACTTACTCCTACAAAGGACTCGATGTTAGCTTCTGTGGGTGCATTATCAATCATTGAAACCTCTAAATTTTTTAAAGTACGTCCACGTAAACGGGATATGCCGACAATGTTATGGGGATCTAAAACATAACCATGTATAACAATTTCTTCTAAATTCTTGCAACGCCAAGACATCATTATAAAGGGATCTTGACCAGATCGCAAAAATAAATCCATAATATTTTTATCGGAATGCTTATAGGCCTAAATAAAACACAAATGAAAAAATTCGAAATAATTTTATAAGTATATTTTATGTATGAGTTTTTTGGCATGCTTTTTAGTTAACGCAAAGTTATTATAATTGCTTTTAATTATATGAAATCACAATAACTTTACATCCACTCAAGAAAATATTCGTATTCAATATTTTGCCAATGTATAATGTATAAAACATTCATGTTTGTAACATTACTAAATAAAACAGCCAATGATTTCAGTGATTAAAAAATTTGCAAATTAACTATTGTCAAATAACAGGTGGATGATAAATAAACTAGGTTCTGTAACTGAAGGCCACAAACTACTTGAACTAAAAGTAACCACGTTTAAATAGAAAATCACAATTTATATCTACAATATTGCAATGTAACTTACGGAATCGATCCATTTTATACTTTTCAATGTGAGGCTATTATTTACAGAAATCCATTCCAATGCATCGACATTCATCTGGTTAGCAAGAAAAATTCATGATAATAATATTCAAAATTGATAAAAATGCAACTTACATAATCACAGAATAATACACGTAAATGAGTTATTGGCATATTTTGTCTTAATATACGCATTTGCAATACTTCAACTGCTTCAAAGGCGTAAATTAGCGTTACAATTAGCTCAATGTTATTAAAGTTGGCCGAAAATTCCGACCAAGCTTGTTCCGAAATACCGGGGTGATGACGATCCAATCCATGAACACATATCAAAAATTTCTTTAGTGGCAAAAATTTTAAAGTATGTAATAACTCCTCATTGAGCGTGTCATAATCGAGAGAAAGCACTTGTAGGGATGAACATTTTTGCAATAGAGTATTCTCCACAGCAAACATGGGATAATGACTAGGATCGTATTTGATTGACGCCAATGTTAATTCTTTCAATTCTTCAGGTCGGCTCAAACATTTTAGGAAATCTAAACCATAATAAGTTAAAGCTTCAATTGCTCCTAAGTCCAATATTTTACAGGGAATTTTTTTACGATTTAAAAATATCTTTAATGGTTCAACAAAGAGTCTGAAAGAAAATTAATTTTGATATTGCAAGTATTGAAAAATTTAATAAATACATAATAGTTGAAAAATGTAATAGACATATTTGACTATTTTAAAGAGCAAGTTTTTTAGACTGCATTTAGGATTAGTATTTAACTGCAATTAGCTAATCATATAAAATTTACTCAAGGCCCGTAACATTACCAAACTGAATAATAAAAAAATGTGACAGATTTTAAACAATTTACATAAATGGCAGTTTTATGTAATTAAATTTGTATTATATAATGAAAATATAAACATATTCTGCATACAATTATACTTTAAAGCTTTTGTTTTATATTTGACTGTAATATATTATATTAACATCTCCAAAATGTTGACAGAATTTTAAAGATTTTTTCCTTCCAACGCAAATTTGTGCATTTTAAAGTGAGTTGAACTTTGAAAGCTCCAGTATAAGTGTGCATCCATAAAATGAGCAAAACACAATAGAAAATATATTAATCGGGTTGTCTTAAATTTTTATGATATATTTTTGAACCATAACACAGAACTAAGGTTGAACAATTCTTATTATATAAAGAATCGTATACAATTGAAACCAATATGCAACTAAGGCAATATAATTAACATTCTCATGAATTGAAATGTCTTGTTTTCCAGTTTGAAAATGTTTAATCTATTTGCTAAAACTTCATTGCTAATCTTCCCCTTACAGAAAAAGTTTTATTGCCTGCACTTTAATTTTTTTTCAAATATAAAAAATTAAATAATTTTTTTCATATTTCGAAGATAAATTTATTCTTTTATGCATACTTTTAGTTTTTGACAGACTTAATATATAGAAATTAGTGTTATTTTCTCTTAATGATGTTTTTACATGTACCATATGTAACAATATTGTTCCATCTTTACTTACTGTTCAATATCGACTAGACTATCTTCACTTCTGTCACCAGGTGGGGCTAGACCTACATTATTAGTTTGGAAACGTATGCCTTGTATATTATCACAACGTGCAACTCTGCAAAGGGTTTAATTCCAATAAAATAAAATAATTTTAAATGTAATATTATACATATTAAAAATATATAAAAATGAAACAAACTCACTTGTTTAAGATGCGTCGTATTTTTTCAATATGGAAAACATTAATGAAATCAAAGATAATAATAAGCTCGCTTGTCAGGTTATATAAAGTATGGCGAAAAAATTTACACTGGCAATCGTTGTCAATTTGAAGTTTAATTTTCGAATTAATAAAAAATCTGAAAGTAGAGAATATAAGTTAAAGTTTAAGTATTAAATATTTATTCACAAATCAATTTGGATTTGAAATGTGTTCTGTGAAAAATGTCTAAGTGCTGGTTCACACACCAAAGCATTTTCGGTTTGTTTTTTTCTGTGAGAAAGGAATAGATAGCCATATATACATGGTTACGATAAATCAATTGTAACATTTGTTTCGTGCTACTAGAGTCGAGTAACAAATACGTGGAGTGAAGTTTGTGCCGCTAGCCTTTCTCCATTTGTGCAGAAAATTCTTTTACTTCGAGCGTTGTACATGCTGGAAGTGAGCCTCGCCTCCTTTTTTGTACATTATAATGACCGCACACAAGGTAAAAAAAAACATTTTAAAATAAAGATAAAATATTATTTTTACCTTTTAACTAATTATTTTATATTGCTATAATATGAAATTTATTTGTTGGGTGGGTAAGCAATGTCTATATGCATTTCATTGGCGCTTTATACCAAACCAGTTTTGAAAAGTTTCAAACTTCTCAACTTATTAAAAGACTTCTATAAACCATCTGAGAATTCTATTAATAAAATAACTATAAAAATTCACAAAATTGCTGTAACAATTATTACATAATGCACACAAATCTTTTACTTAAAAAATTAAATGAAAAAAAAATTAAAAATTTCTGAACTATTAGTGCTGCATTTTTTGACGTATTGTTGTATTTGCAAATTACGATGATGCTACCTTGTATTGGTTTATAGTGGTTGCTATAAGTTAATTAAATTTACCAGTATTATTAAACAATATTTTTTTGCACCTTCACCTTTTGTTACATAAAAATTTACAAGTGTTTATACAAATACCGTAATTAATTATTCCATTATTTTGTAAATCACTATTGTTCAAATAGTGGCACCAACTACGTAAAAATTTTGAATTGCTTAAACTATGTCACTACAAGAATATATAAACTATTACAATAATTTATGTCATTATATAATTTATGAGACAAATATTTCCAAAATGTGAGATCGCATATTTTGGAACCTAATACAACATTTTATGGAATTCCTTAAGATATTGAAACATAAATCTCCGGAGTAAATTTAAGTGGACCAATGTGCAAACTTTTTATTGCGTAATTTAGTATTTATGTGAATGCGCATTATTCATTTATCTTATTTCCATAGTTTTTAAATTATTTTAAAATTTCTTCCAATTTTATATTTATACCTGTTCTTTTATTATGTATGTGTGTTAAGTTTATATCATATCTTAACATTTTGCTGTATACATTATATGCAGTTGTAAACAATTGGTTTAAGTTTGGCAGATACTAGCGGTTTATAACTACGATTTGTTTGCATAACATGTGTAAACAAAGTAAAAATCTTCGTTCAATACTGCATATAACTTACTTCTGAGATCCCTCTAATAATGTTAATATTGCTTTATTTGTTACAGGTTAAGTATGGCTGCAATAAATCATAAGGTGGTCATTATTTTCTGACTTTACTTCTAATTTTTCGATCTTGAGTTTTATTTCTTCGTCAGAATATAAGTTGTGTCTAGATTTTTATTTGTTATTATTATTATTTTTTTTTTTTTTTGGCATAGAATACAAGTAATTTTTGAACTGAAAATATTAATTTAACATTAATATTATTTTTAACAAAATATAACTCAAGAAATAATCAATAAATTGTACTTGAGCACGTAGTACATCGTTTTTGGATGGATTTTTTCACTTTAAGTTGCAAATAATCATTATTTGCAGTTCTAAACAAATGATAAATTGGTGAAACAAAGCAATACTAACCAACTGTAATTAATGTTTGGCTCAATAACAAAGATTTCTGCCTACAGCATTTGGGGTCGCGCATCATGTTGACGTGAATAGGAATGTGATATGAATTTATGTACTGTAATAATGTTAAGCTGCTCTACTGATAAAGAATTTAACATTGGACGTCGATAAACATAAAAATTTTATGTTTCTTGTAATATATGTATGTATTATATTTATGTTATGACACCACTATACTTAAAGCTTACCTTTTTTGAAATAAAACACTGCGCCAATGTTTGCATGTTTGACTGGCTTTGAAGCGATCATGAGGTTCTAAATATTCGTAGATTTGACCCAATACCAATGATGGTAGCTCTTCCCATATTCCTAATGAACAATTCATATCCACACTTGGTAAACGGTTTAGTCGATAGAAAATAATTGTTAGATTAGGGAAGCAAAAATTTCAGTTGGGCAAGGCCGATTTTTTTTTAGTATCTCCTAGTAGTTCACAGGACGTTATTTGCCTGCATGTGCGAACGTTTGTTTATCCAGTATGAAAATAACGTTTGCGTCTGGTGTTTTGTTATTTTAATAACTCTCTTCTTACATATATAGGATTCTTATCAGCGATAATGTATGTACATATGTACATATAACATACAGTGTATTTAATGTTTAAAAATCAATTCATATAGATATATATATATATCAGCCGCACAAATATATGTTTGTATATGGGCTCTTATTGACAAAGTATTGATGTCTACTTCCTTGCACAAAAAAATTTATTGATTAACTTGCATATGTACATAAGTACATAAGTATTTTGCTCCAAGTGTCTTTTCTTATTAGAAAAACACAAGTCCCACGGAGTATATATATATATGTATTCCAATACGCAAATATGTTTTAATTTTTTATATCATCAGGTTGCCAATTTTCCAACATTTATCAACGTCACTGTTAAGTTGTTATTTTGCTGCAGTAGTATTGGTGAAGCAAACAAAAAAGTCGCCACCAGCGGTTATGTACAATGGCCCACCAACAACAATTAATAAGAAAATACGTAGTTTTCGTATATAAAATTTTGTTGACATGTATGTATTTATATGAAGAAAATATGTATGCATAAGTACATAGGTATATGTTGTGCATATTCCGAAGACATGTAATAATAGAGATATGTAATGTTATTTAAAAACACAATTATTTGTTTAAAATACACTTAAAATTTGGTAGCTCACTCAAAATGGAATAAATAGAAATAAATTTTATCTTCTATTTTAATTTTTCAAATATGCTTTGGCTCACCTTTCAGTTCATTCTATGTATGTAGGTATTTGATTTATTTAAATAATTCGTTTGCGTATTCTAATTCTAACAATTTCGTTATTAATGTACTATTAATATAAGCAGAATTGATTACTTTTATTTACTGTTATATTACCGTATAGAGAGAATAAATACTTTCCTTTCGAGCTTGTCGTATTTTCTTGTATCTACTTTATATACTGTAAAACTATTTGTTTTTTATCTAGTTGAACAACAACTGATTGACTTATCCCTAAGATGTGTATAGAGCTGCCAGACCAAATCGTTAACAATTATTGAAGCGGTTCCAGACATCATGAAAGTGTGGGGTTAGTGAAAATATTTTAGAATATGTGACACCGACGATGCTTGATGAAAAATCAAACTTTGTCACATGCTGTTGGACTTATTGTAGTATTATATATATAGTATTACATAATATATATTGTGGTAGGATATGACAAGAATTTGTTTAGCACATTATTAGATTTGCATTTTGAAGACTAGAAAAATATATTGATGAGTTAACAAATCTGAGTGGTTCGAGCCAACAAGCACACGTACAGGAAGTTGACAGCAGACACGGTGTGATATACATATATACATATAATGCTAGTCCATGTTTGATATTATTATTATCTATCATATATTGACACTAAAAAGGCACATACAGGATCAGGATGGAATTAAATATGTACCATGCGTGATATAATATACATATATATATATATATATATATATATATATGTATATATATATATATATATATATATATATATGTATATATAAGGTGGTATAGCTATGACCAAGGCGCATTAATACAATGCACCTTGGCTGCGACTATAGATGAAACACTACAAAAGCAAGGCAATTATTGTATTTGTAAAGACACGGTTCACGTATAAAATTTAGCAACAAACACATTGAAATGCTGCACACATGCGCAATTGCAAAAAAAAAAACCCCATATGCAAAAACAAAGTGGACTTGTTGCACATAAGATCTTGACTTCAATGTCACAGAAACCTGTGTTCAATGTAGCCAAATAATTGTTGAGGAAAACAACAGCCATCTGGCGTAGCGATGCCACCTTATATATATTACATACATGATATCATGATATAAAGTTTCTGCTGATGCATGATACAGTTAAAAAAAGTTTTTTCCTCTATGATATATGTAGGAACAATCAACTCTGTCACCATAAGTTATTTGTTTACATCTAGTACTGCAACGTTCAGGAAGTTTTTCGTATTAAATAACACATAAAAAAAATTATTACATTATATAGCTACAACAAAAAAAAAAATAAATTGATATGCTGTACCTATCGAAAAGAAGCTGTATTTCGGGACACGTAAAGAGATTTCTTCTAAAAAGCTGTGTAGATAAAGTGTTAAAAAGCGATTTTAGCAGTGTGGCTCTACAGTATCGAAATCAGAGAAATGGATATTCGGGATATATTAATAACATGTTCATCCGCCTCAACTCAACTGAAGCTGCAGACTCTTCTGCATCCGTAGATCTTGGGTTCATTTCCAGTTTCTATCAGTCCTTGTCCAACAGTGCTCCGGTGTCTTATGTCCAACAAGGACTAATCGAAATACATGACATCACAGGTTTACCTTGGTGGGCATCTATAATAGCAAGCACTTTTCTTTTTCGAACGTTGGTAACCTTGCCTTTAACAATATATCAACATAAGATGATGGCCAGAATAGAAAAAATCTCATTAGAAATGGGGGATATAGTGAAAGATTTACAAAAAGAGGCCGCTATAGCTATGAGAAAATTTAAATGGTCCGAAAAACAAACGAAAATAGTTTACCAAAGATCTGTAAGTTATCTTTTTAATTTTACTTAGGAGAATAATTGATTTTCATTATATAATATAGTTTATTTTTATCGTCAGATTCGGAAACAGTGGAATAAATTGATTGTAAGAGACAACTGTCATCCTGCCAAAACTGTTATAGTCTTATGGGGTCAAATACCCTTGTGGATTTTCCAATCTATGGCTTTGCGCAATATGGTATATATGCTTCCAGATCCGACATCTTTGCAGGCTCAAATTGTAGTCACTGAAATGACTGTTGGTGGTTTTGGCTGGATACCAAACTTGACACAAGTCGATAGTTCTTACATTTTACCCGTTGCCTTAGGCATTACCAATTTATGTATTATAGAGGTAAATATAAATTTTAAATATAAATAAAGTTTAATACCATATACATATATTTTGTATATAGATGCAGTCAATGATGCGAACGCGTCCATCACGTTTTCAAAATATTGTCACTAATGTGTTTCGTGGTCTTAGCCTTTGTATGATTCCGGTTGCTTGCACTGTACCCTCTGCTCTTACAGTTTATTGGGTCTCTTCAAGTTCATATGGTTTAATGCAAAATCTTTTATTAGCCTCTCCTCAAGTCAAAAGAGCTTTAGGCATACCAAAAACACAAAATGAATTGGAAAATCCTTACGAACAAATGTGGTTAAAAATTAAACAACGAACCGGATTGCAGAAACTGTCAATAGAAGAAATTAAAGTTGTTGAAAAATCAAATTCTGATCGAATTGCACATTCAAAAGGAATAAGAAAGACATAAAAGAGCATGCGTTAAATGCTGCTAAACCTAGTACTGTGAATATTAAGAAATCAGCAACAATCCCATCAAACTCACCGAAGTTGTAGAACATATTCATAATCATTCTTGTTGCTGTTTCGTACTCTTTTCAATTAAGATCGCTGGTATGTAGACTACATTGGAAACACTCAAACATGTTTTGGGTATTCTATTTTAGTTTTGATATCTTACTTTATATTTATTTCGTTTTAGCTTCATGTTGCCGCAACATCGTTTTAGCGAAGTTTTGTTCTCTTCTTTAACTCTTTGAACCGTAAACCATTTTAATTCTTAAGGAACATTGCAATGCTTCCTTTCTTAAGAAATAAATATATGACTGGCAGGAAGCTGATATTCGCTGCACTAAGTAACGGTTTTTTCGCAAGAATTTTAGCGATTCCGAATTTTTCATAAAACGTATTGAAATAACTATTAAGCTAGCATTATTATGTAGACTCAAGTTGTATTTTATTGAAATATTTTATTCAGAGGGGAAAATTTATAATAATCAAACCAACAGATCGAATCTATACCGATCTCGAGGCCGATAAACGATTTCATCTGTACTTTTGTACAGTTTTTCAGCTATTTAACTTGTTTTTTTAACAAAATAGAATGTGAGAATCATATATTTTTATTACATACATTTTTAAAGTCTGCTGATGATTCGGTGTAAGAACCAATGAAATGAAGCGTATAAACATACTTGACCATACATTAAACAAAACGATTGTGTTTATAACAAAAAACTGAAAAAATTTATAAGTAGCAACAGTGCTATGAGTCAATTCAATTATGTTCACTCAGACTAAAAAGAAGAACAATGCATATAGACTATGAATTAATGTAATAAAATTAAGTTATAATAGAGTAACGTGAAATGTATACCATTGTAAATATTCTTTAAAACATTATGATATAAGATAACAAAACACTTAATAATACGTAACTTATGTATAATTCAATAAATAAATGAAAAAAGTAACAAATAAAGAGTAAGTTCTTACTTGTTTAGTTCAAATCCTCTAAATTTATTTTAAAAACTAGTTTAAAATCTTAAAAACTTGGCTGCACTTTTTGGCATTAATTTAGCGCCATCTAGCGGATAGGTACTGGTCAAAATGAAAATAGAGAAATCGAGTGGCAGCATCTTAGCGAATTTTGGCATGCCACTATGGAGAACGATCTGGCATTACTGCTATTTATGTAGTATATAAGAATATACATATATATATATATATATATATATATATATATATATATATGCCAAACAACATCGCCGAAAGATGGTCATAGTTATCCGTAGACATCTGGGCGCCGATATCTTACAAAGTGTGTGAACCTGCACTTTAAAAAATGTGAGTACGTCCCACAAAGCCCCATTATTATCTAAAATAACAAAAAAAAAGGCGGCAACAATCAAAGAATTAAGAAAATAAGGTAGAATATCGCCATGTCTGCATATGTCGGCAGCAGCACGTGCACCAACGGCATCTTTAAATCGGCCTAACTACAGTAGTCAACTTACAGGTGAGTTCGCTAATCTTTTTTTTCCTTATTCGAAACTGCCAGCGCACTAAAGAAATGAAAATGTATCATATTCCTAAACTCGAAGGTCACCCTGAAAGTTGGCAAATGTTTAATGTAGCACCCGAGTGCAGATTGTTAAATGATTGAATTAATATTATTTTTAATAGAAAACTCATAATATTTGTAACAAACAATTCTATATAGAGTTTTGCCAGCAATAATATTGTACAATTAATACAATTTATTAGAAACACAGGCATTTCAGCCAAAACAAGATTTAAGACATTAAAATTTATTCAATTAAAAACTTCATTACATACATATGTACATACATATATGCATAGAAGAGATATAAAAATAATTGTAGAAAGAGATAAAAACAATTGTGGAAAAAGTATGATAAATTTAAGTAAAATTACAGTTCTAAAACGAGGGCTTATTTCATAAATTGTTATTTTTGTCACGGAGTCTCTTGTACTTTTTACAAGTATCAGCACATTTGGTAGTGATGGTTGCTCTCACTTCACGTTCTTCACATTTAAATATTGCGCAGACAATGTGAATAATGTCCGCCGTTTTAAAGGGATCCAAATGCGCTTTTTCTGGCTTTTCACGGTTTTCCGATTTTTTTTTTGAATTGTGGTTCCTCTTCTATTAATTATGAAGAAGATGATATTGGTGGAGTTAATGGCACCTGGTTCAAATGATGAAGGCTCTTCTATTGATGTTGAAGGCGACGTTGGTGCTGAAGTTGTGCTAATCAGATCCATTGAATCATCTAAAAATGTTTTTATTTAACTGTCACTTTCGTTATCAAGATCAGCAATTATCAAGCTTAAGCTGCGTCAAAGTCTTTCTATCATTTCAATACGAATTTCCGTTTGACGCCTGAGCAAATCGCATCTCGTAGCGGCTATTTTTGTGAATATATTTTGAATATATTCAGATTTTATTGAGAGAGTTTTTCAAACACTATTCCAATCTTGTTGGTGGTCAGGTTCCGTTAACCTTAAATTTGCTGAATTTATAAAAAAATTTTAATTACGTGTCACCGCATGTTAAACAAATAAACTACCACAGGTAATTGGGTCATTCCTAAGAAAAAGGTAGATTTAAGTGTGCGTTCCCTGAGAGGATAATCATTTGTACTTTCAACCACCAGAATTTTAAACAATAAATCTGGTCTTTTTTGTTTGAGCAGGTAAATATTTATTATTTCTGACACTAAATTGAAATTAAATAGTTTTCCTAAGTGCTTCATTTTTTATTGCTTCAAATTAATTGTGAAGGCAAGTTCTTAAATGTTGAAATATAAATTAAAGCCCAAGTTTTTGTATTTTATATTTGGGCTTAAATCTAGTTTAGTGGTGTAGTCCCGATTTAAAAAAAAATATACCAATCGATAGGAAATTTAATTCCAAGAAAAAAAAAATTAAGGATCAATATCTCCGCTCTGCCTTAGTTTCCGAGATATGGGCCTCTGAACTTTTGATATAAAATTTTGTTCAAGCTCTATATATTTTAGTATATTGTGACAAAATAAAGTAAATTATATCTTAATCGATAGTAAATTTAATTTTAAGAAATATTATGTGCCAAAAACCTTCAGATGAACGTTTAAAATAATTGTAATGCAGAAAATCTTTAGTTAGCGAAGCCGGTGTTCGTTATACCATAGAGGAGAAAACCCTTGCGCCCGGCCGAAGGCCGGCTAGGCAAAAAAAACTTTAGTTAGCGAAGCCGGTGTTCGTTATACCATAGAGGAGAAAATCCTTGCGCCCGGCCGAAGGCCTGCTGGCAAAAAAAACTTTAGTTAGCGAAGCCGGTGTTCGTTATACCATAGAGAAGAAACCATTGGCTGGACAAAGGAAGATTAAAAGTTCAGAAGTCCATAACTCGAAAACTATAGGTTTCCAAAGATTTTTCCACATAATGTTTTTTTTATTAGAGCTAAATGTATTATTGCTTAAGGTTTTATTTTTTATTGCCACAAACAAAATTTTATATGAAAACTTCAGACGTTCATAACTCGGAAACTATAGGTTTCCGAATACTTTTACACATAATATTTTATTCTTAAATTTAAATTTTCTATCGATTAAGATATATTTTATTTTGTTTTGTCACAATATATTTAAATACATAATGCGAAAACAAAATTTTATATCAAAAGTTCAGGAGCCCATATCTCGGAAACTAGGCCGGAGCAGAGCTTTACCACAAATTTTTTTTTAGAATTAAATTTGCTATCGATTGGTATATTTTTTTTTAAATCGGCAATACACCACTAAACTAGATTTGTTCCATTTTTAATTTTGTTTATTTTTTTCATACAATTAAAAATAACCTCCTCCACTTTTAAGGGGTGTCTTGAATTATTTTTTTTTATATTTATTGCACGCCCATTGTTTACTTTGACTAGTGTTTTCTTTTGGTAATGACAGACCAAAAGGTGGTGTTAACAAAATTTTGCCTTTTCTGAGAAAATTTGTAAAAATTAAATTTTTCAGGCAAATTTTAAATTAATACTTTTATTTTCTTATAATACAAAAAATAGCCTCTACTTCTGAAAATGCTTTCGGTAATGACAGGCGAAATTGAGGTTGCTAACAAAAATTTAGCCTTTTATGAGAACACTTTTTTAAAAAGTACTTTTTTTAAGGCACATGTTCAATTTTAACTCTTTTTCTTATAAAACACTATCTCCACTTTTACTAGTGCTTTATTTTGCTAATGGTAGACAAAAAGCAGCTTTCAGTGGTCAAAATGCAAATGCAACAGTGTGTTAAACATCGTAGTTTTATATTTTATATGCACAAATGTAAATAGATCTTAATGGTCAAATGTTGAGTTTTTTCGTTGTTCCAATACATTTCAGTAACAAAAAATCCTATCAAAAATAAAACATTGTTGCATTCTGCTGTAAACTTAAATTATATGACTAGAGCCTTTCTACGTGAGACTCACGATATGCACTCTGTTTTCTTCCTATTTTTTTTTCATGAGGAGAATGTATGTATGTAAACACAATGAATTTAGAGGAAGATCAATATAAGAATAATTGGATAATTATAAGAAGATAAGGAAAGTTAAAAGATGAAAGGAGTAGTGATTGACAAATTAAATACGAATTAACTACAAAGTATTTTTGCGGCGAATTTTGCTAACCTGTTATTAAACCATTTAGGTGTAGCTCGGCACAAAAAAAAAATTATTATATATTCGCTGTTCTGTGAATGAATTTACATAAAAATTAATCCAATTATTAAATCTATACCATCAAATTTAATTTTCCTTTTGATATACAATTTTATTAACTTATTTCTTTATTATTTTTGTAAAATACCAAATCAACCCTCAAAGTTTAAAATGGTTCTTTGATGTGCATAAATGTATCTTCGATTTTTATTTGTGTTTTAGTTGTAATCGTGAACCTTATCCATATTTATTTCCAGACCCTTAATTTTTCGGACTTGCAATCATCAATAATCGACAACATATATTGATAGTGGGCTTCATTACCAATGTAGCACAAAAATATCCAGTCGACAAGTACTATCCTTACATCCAACAGCGGTTGGGATATCAAAAGCTTAGCTGCGTTATACGGACAATAAACCGGCGGATAAAGAATTTTCGTAATGAGGGAAGAAAAGCGGAAACGTTTACTGTTCTCAATGATTATTTAAATGAGGCTTTTATTGTGGGTGCTTCTCCAGAATTCGTGGTCGATGTTCAGTAACATTTGCATCTTCAGTACGTCAAGCAAGTCGTGATATATGAAGTAAATTTTCAATGGCTGTTACAGGTGAGTGATGTAATACAATTCAGAAAAAGTTTAATGGTTTGGCTAACTTTGCAGTGCATTGATGAAGAGTGAAATGAGTTAAGATGATTTAGAGGTTTTGCTTAATTTAACACTCACTTATTAATAGTTAATAACTTACATGCTTAGAAAATAACGTTCACTTCTTTAAGTCATGCATTTAAAGAAGTGAACATTCCCAAACTTACCTTAAAACTATTTCGAATATAGAATTTGTGAAAACCGCTTTTTGGTAGCTACTAACAAATACTCTTTATTGCATGTACATATTACCACATCTTACCAGAATCTTATTCTTACACATATATTTTATTTTATATCTGATTTATTAACATATTTTCGAATTTTACATACTCGTATTTGTTTCGAAACATATAAAACTTATTTAGTATTAAAGTGCATATATGATAGCTATAGCATATTTAAGATTAAAAAGATGTTCACTTATTTTCTTATAAAATAAAAAATAAGCGTCTCTAGTTTTGAAAATGCTGTATTTCGATAACGACAGACAAAAAGGATGGTGCTAAAAAAAATTTAGCGATTTCTTTAAATTTAAAATTTTTTCCTTATAAAATACTACTTTTAAAAATGCTTTATTTCAGACAAAAAGGACGTTATGCATTGCACGATGTGGTATCAATAAAAACTCGTCACGTGCCGCACAAAATGTCATACTGACTTTATTGAAAGAACGTGTAATTTAATTGGTCACTACATTAGTTTTTCGTTTTGTGGGGCTCTTTAAAACCAATTTTGTTATATTGTCGAGAAAAACTGGTCGAAAGATAATTCAAATGACTGATGCAACCAATCTAGAGGAAGAGCATTCAAAGGAGTTGTTAAAGGTCAAGTCTTATAATGAGAATTATGGTGCATTGAATACACAACGTGTTCTATTTTTACCACTTTTTATTTTTAAAACCGAAAAATTTGATGACCTTTTTTTGAACTATGACTATGAAGTAGATAACAAATGTTCTTTATACCATTATTATTTAATAGTTGTTATTATGCATATGATCTATTAAACTGCCTGTATCTTAAACAAATTAAATTAGTTGAAGAAGTCACACTTAATACATAACTAATTACTTTATTACTTAAAATAAAAACTCATCAGTATTTTGTGTAAAACTTTATAAAAAATACAAAAAAAAAAAATAAAAATATAAGTTATTTATTTGTTTTATAATAAAGTTATAATAAACTTGTCTTACTAGATTAATAAATAAATGAATTTAATTAGTAAATAAAAAAATGCACAATTAAATCGTGTTTTATTATCATGTCATTATTAATAATTATCACTTATTAAATTAGTTTTACCCGCAGTAATTACGTTCTCTTTATTCATGCTTAAAAATTGTACATGGCGACCCTGCAAAACTTATATTTTTGGCACTTTTCAAAACAAGCTGTAACACTAGGCCACCATAATTCGTAGCAAGTCTATTTTTTCATTTTTATAAGTGTGCCG
Organism: Linnaemya vulpina; assembly: GCA_963675445.1. Taxonomy (NCBI): domain Eukaryota; kingdom Metazoa; phylum Arthropoda; class Insecta; order Diptera; family Tachinidae; genus Linnaemya; species Linnaemya vulpina. The sequence continues at coordinate 36,711,630 of OY776278.1, forward strand.
CAATATCGTTTTTTATTTAAGGGGAATTGTGCATCACACTTTCCCCTTTTTCTATCATCTCTTTTGTTTTCTGATACCCTAGTGTTTTTTGAATTTACTAGTCCAAAGTTAGCAGATGGATTTGACTGCATATTCATAAAATTTAAGCCACAAGTTTCTAAAGACATGCTAACTAACAGGCCACCATAAATCATAGCAAGTGTATATTTTAAAATTTTTCCGTTTTCTCTTTGATGATATCCTTCTTTTCTCCTACCTGGTCTGGTGCTGCCATATGTATTTTAAACACTAAAAGCAGGGTATTGTTATAATAATCTCCAAAATGTCTAAAAACCATTGTCATGACAATAATTGGTGTTTTGACTATTTCAGCATAAATAAATATAGACTCATATACTACCATTGATAATAATATCCACACTTTTTAAGAATGAAATATATTGATTTTCATATGTTTCCTTAATAAAAGGTATAATTTTGTGTGTTTTAACTTTACAAAATAATAATTAATAACTTTTCATCATATGTACATATTGTTGTGCAGATTAAGATGTGGATGTGTCGGAAACAAACCAGTTTTCATTCAAATAATCTGGCAGACCTTCTTTCTTTATTTTATTTAGCTATTGTTGTAATTATTTTCTCGGCTGTTGCTCCTAAAATTATCCATCTCTCCTTTAGTTACTTATGCGTTTGGTTATTATTCCTTTAGTTATTCAGCTCTCCTTGTTATTCTTAATAATCTGGTGTTTTATCGGTGTTTAGCAAAACAAATCCCACTGGAAGGCATGCATGCATGTGTGACCACTTCCCATCTAGAAATATAATAAATATATTTCAGATATAAATAAATTAGTACAGTCCTATCAAAGATAAAAATTAAAAAAGTCAGTAATTAAATTTTATATTGCGATTAATAGTTTATGTTTTTTTTTAACTTCTACAAACTTACTTTTATCAGTGCTTGAGACCAATGATATGCGTTTTGTTTTGTCCTATTTATGTTCACGAGGGGAATGTATGTATGTATGTATGTATGTATGTATGTATGTATGTATGTATGTATGTATGTATGTATGTATGTATGTATGTATGTATGTATGTAAATACAATCAATTTGAAGGCAGATCAATGTACAAAGAATAATTGGATAATTATAAGAAGAGGAGACTGAAAATATGAAAAGAATAGTGATTGATAAATTAAATAAGAGTTGACTACAAAGTATGTCGCTGCAAATTTTGGAGACCTGTTATTAAACTCTGAATTATGTAGAGCGCGGCGCAGCAAAAAATTCATTATTTTTTAGTAGGGCTACCTACCAGTTATTTATTTATTATCCCTAATTTAACTGCATTATAAAATATATACTGTGGTGAGCTAATAGTAATATTTTATTTTGCATTTATAGTGTGTCCTTTCTTTGCTTTGACTAATGATAGACAAAGAGTAGGCTGCTAACAAATATTTAACCTTTGACAAATATTTTGCTTTTTTTGAAGCAGATTTTTTGAGGCAAATTTTCAATTTTAATTTTGTTTTTCTTATAAAATAATTACTCTACTCTTAAAAATGCTTTATTTCGGTAATGACTGGCAAAAATCAGATATTAGTGATCGAAGTGCAAATGCAATAGTATGTCAAACATCGTAGTTTTATTTTTTATATATACAAATGTTTTTATGTAGCTCTCACTGGTCACATATTGAGTCTTTCCGAAGTCCCAGTACATTTTAGTTATACAAATTTTGGGCGTTCCTATCATATATAAAAAATTTTGCTGCAAACTTTTATGTGACTAGAGCCTTTCCACTTGAGACTCACGATATGCCCTTTGTTCTTTTCCTATTTATGTTCACGAGGAGAATGCATGTAAATACAATCAATTTCAACACAGATCAATGTAAGAATAATTGGATAATTATAAGAAGAGAAGGATAGTGAAAAGATGAAAGGACGACAGTAAACGACAAGGTATGCTTGCTGCGAATTTGGATGGCCTGTTATTAAACCATCATTTATGTAGAACTCGGCACAAAACAAAACAATTGTTTTTTCGCAGGGCTACCATGTGTTCCAATTGAAATCCTCTTGGGATTTATTATCTTAAAAGCAGATGTATTGTGGTGAGCTAATAAAAATGGGGTTTCTTCAATAAAATTTTTAAAATATTTATTGTCTGTCCATTGTTTATCTTGACACCAACATCCAAAAGGATGTTGCTATCGAAAATTTAGCTATTTCTGAGAAAATTTTAGAGATATAGATTTTTCAAGCAAATTTTCAATTTAAAATTTTTTTCTTAAAAAATTAAAAATAACATTCTATAGTTGTAAAAATATTTTAATTCGGTAATGACAGGCAATAATGAGGGTGCTAACAAACATTTAGCCTATTCTGAGAAAACTTTTAAGCTGGAGATCTTTTCTAGAAAATGTTTAGTTTTACCTATTTTTCTTATAACATAAAACTATTAAAAATGCTTCATTTCGGCAATGATAGAAAAAACAGCTTTTACTGCTCAAAATGCTAATGCTATAGTATGTTTAACATCGTAGTTTTATTTTTTATACGTACGAATGGAAATAGATCTCAATGGCCAAACGTTGAGTTTTTCCCTTGTTCCAATACATTTCAGTTACAAAAATTTAGTGCAATCCTATTAAAAAAAAAAACATTTTTGCATTCTGCTGTAAACTTAAATCATGTGACTAGAGCCTTTCCACTTGTGACTCACGATATGCACTCTGTTTTCTTCCTATTTATTTTCATGAGGAGAATGTGTGTATGTAAATAAAATGAATTTTAAGGCAGATCAGTGTAAGAATAATTGGATAATTATAAGAGGAGAAGGAAAGTGAAAACATGTAGTGATTGATAAATTTAATAAGAGTTGACTACAAAGTATGCTTGCTGCGAATTTTGATGACCTGTTATTAAACCATCATTTAGGTAGCCCATTCGCAGGGCTACCATGTTTTTCAATATAAATCCTCTTGGGATTTATTATCTCAAAAACAGATATATTTTATATAGTACTGTGGTCAGCTATTAATTTGAATTATGTTTTTTCATATTTATTGCCTGTCCATTGTTTACTTTGACTAGTGTTTGATTTTGGTAATGACAGACCAAAAGGAGAATGCTAACAAAAATTTTGCTTTTCTGCGAAAATTTGAATAAAGTAGATTTTTTCAAATTTTCAACTTTAACTTTTATTTTTTTATAAGCAAAATATAACGTTCTCTTCTTTTAAAAATGTTTTGTTTCAGTTGTGACAGACAAAAAGGGGGGTACCAACAAAAAAATCATTTTATGGCGGGCTAGCAACCACATTTTTCAATTGAAATCCACTCTTTGTATTTTTTATTCCGAGAACAGATATATTTATAAAAAAGGGGATTTTTTATTTCTTTTTTTATGTTTACTGCCTGTCATTGCTTGCTTTGACTCTTATTTTTGTAATGAGTGACAAAAGGAGGGTACTAACAAAAATGAGGCTTTTTCTTAGAAAATTAAAAAAAAAATTAGAATTTTTCAGGCAAATTTTCAATTTTACCTACTTTTTCCATACAATTAAAAATAACCTTCTCTAATTTTAAAAATGGCTCAATTGTGTAATGACAGTGTGGTATTAAATATGGTATACAAAGAAACAGAGTAACTTTTTTCAGTTAAATAGTTTCTTTTTATAATTTACCAGCTATGTATATATATATATATATATATATATATATATATATATATATATATATACATATATATATATATGTATGTATGTATGTATATGCATTCGTTATGCTTGTATATATGGATATATCATCGAAATTTTGTAGATTTTAATGCAATATACAAACATATATCTTTATTAAACCTCTAATTTTGTAAATCGTTAAGAATTTCTTAAAACCATTAATCTATGTATTTCTAAGTCTTACTTCCCTTAAGTCAATAAAATACATATTGTGCCATAGGGAAGCTCAATTCAGCTGAAATAGTAGATTTATTTCTTGACACACATTTCCCAGATAATATAATTGAAAATGTAGATGGTTTCGTTAAAATTTTTATTGTGGCATCAGTATAAAAAATTCCACAAAGAAAATTTTTATTTTGTTTACCAAAACAAGCAATTAGTTCCTTGATATTTTTTATATAATAGAAATAATTTTCAATTGTTTCGCTACTATTTTCTATATATGAAGCGTAAATAGTCTTTGCGTTATAAAATAAATTAATTTTCATTTTTCCAATACAGCTAATGTGTTTTGAATTTGGTTATTGTTTTCCAGCATTCGGTAAATCGTTGAAAAAATTTGGTTTTTGAATAATGTTTTAGATATTGATTCGAATTATCACGAGCCCATAGCATATAAAAAAAGATTGGTGAAACAATTTGAGAAATAAAGTTACAATAACAATTGCAATTAATATACATATACATACTTATCGAGTCATAACCGCAAACAAGCTCAAGCGACAAAAACGAAATTTTACAGGAGACGGTTTTTATTATTTATTTCTTGTTTATATTAAGTTAGAGCAACAAAATTTTGAATGAAGACACAAAGTAACGGATAAAATGTAAGAACTACTGACTTGCGTCAAGTATGGTATTCAGCCAAAACCGCCGCCACCAGTCATTTCAGTGACAACAATTTCAGCCTGCAAAGATGTCGGATCTGGGAGCATATATACCATATTGCGCAAAGCCATAGATTGGAAGATCCACAAGGGTTTTTGATCCCATAAAGCAATTACAGGTTTGGCAGGATGACAATTGTCTCTTACAATCACTGTTTGCGAATCTGGCGATAAAAATAATTGGGGTATTCATACTTCGTGCTATTTAGTCATAAAGTCAGAAAATTTTAGACTAGGTTAAAAAAGTTCTTGTTGTGCTGCAGATAAAAAAGTCATAAAATAATAGCACTCTTTCAGGTATGTTTTTGTTTTGTCATAAAATAGCTCTAGATTTTGGATATGCGAGACGGTGATAATATATGTTTGCCGCCGTTACGTTTATATGATTTACGACAAAAAAATTATTTCATACCTATATGTCTGTACATTAAATTATATTTTTATAACATAAAAAATATTAAAAGAGCACTAAATCGTAAAAACTATATATATACAAGTAAAAAATTTTTCTCGTTTAACTTGCGTAGCTGGCAGCCACTGAAAGTTTTTCCGTATGCCGCCGCAAAAAGAAAAAATTATTCAGCTCATAACAAGGCAGCAGCTGTTAGAGTTTATTTATACCAATTTATTTAGCAGACCAAGTTATGACGGGTTGTTCACACTAGTCATATTTTTCGTGCTATTATTTTATGACTTATGACTATATGAATACAGTGTGAATTCTCTAAATATATATGTATATATATATATATATATATATATATATATATTAAATAATAGATAATTCGTTATCTTTTTGTTTTTACAAAATTTGTACTTGTATAATGTGTAGATTTTTATTATTTATCAATTAGTTAAGACGCAATTTACAAAGAATTCTTAAAGTTTTAAATTCTTAATTTGACAAATTTTAATTAGACATTTGTCACACGAGAAGGTCATAAACATAAAGTATTTTTTTATGGCTTTCGCTTTTAGAATGTATGTACTTATGTATATAGGAAACAAATTTGGAGAAACTGCGTCATTATATGTATATACATATGTATGTATGTATTTTTCCCGTGGCTTGTTCTAATGCAGTGTTGTCCGAGCTCTATGCACCTGGTGGTTAATTGCTTTTGTAAAGGCACTTCTGCATATGCATGTAGATATAAAGTTTGTGTTTTAATACACACATGCAACATTCAGCACTAGCAATACAACATCCATAAACAATTTTCCCTTAGGAAAATTCTTCGTTCTTCAATTTATATACGCAAGTGCAAAGCAACAACACTTCGGTATGCTTTGTGGCAAACACTGAGGACAGCGATCATCAATGCAGATTTTGTTTTTGTTTAAAAAATTATGTTTTGAAATTAATATTTAAAATTTGTTTCTTTAGTTGTAATGGTTTTTACCACAGAAATGAGTTTTCCTTTAAATGAATTGGTGTTTGCTCTTCCTTAAGGAGCTTTCTAATGTGTAACATGGTGGCACAACCCGATATGTTTCATTTAATTCGTTTGATATTATTTCTTCAGGTCTTTGTAATTTTCGCCCTTCATATATAGCCTAGCCTCTTGTTACTCTTCTTGGGTTCCCTTGAACGTTAAATCAAATTCTAATCAACATTTTATTAGGATGCGATGGATTTCATTTTTATGGAAGCTTCCAAATTTTCATCTCTTAAGACCCATATGAGTATTCGAAAACGTTTCGGAGAAATAAAGTCATTCTATATATCGTTTCGGTGAAACTGTCTTGATATTTAGATATTTGTAGGATATTCGAAGCATCTAATCACTCTGGCTGAAGTAGTGAACACAGGACTACAATGCCTTAGATCCCGAGTTGGACTCCGCACTCAGTCATATATATGGTATCGAATTTTTCTAGCCTGCATTAGTGCAAGATTATACTAATTGTTGTCCGCTTGTCTGAATGACGAAGACAAAGCACTAGTAGTTGCACTATACTGACGAAGATTAACTAAAAGGAGCAGAATACATCACTATCCCTTCTAAAAAAACAAACTTTCAATACTATCTTTGTCGCTAATTTGCAGATTAAATTAGCATTTATTTTCATACAGCAATAGGTCAAGTTTACATGTGCATATGAATACATATGATGTACTTGACTATGATGTTGTGATAGTCTGTGGATGATGTCAAGCGATTGGAGTAGGTTTTAATACTCATGTTACGACATTCAAGGAACATTTTTAATTACGTTATTCTACCGACGTCAGAGGTATGTTTTGCTGTTTTATGGTTAAACTAATATTTACTTCAATAAACTGTATTGCGCAGTTTGGAACAATTTCCTTGAACCTAAAGTTTTAGACTTGAAAGATTTTCAAATGGTTGATAACGTAGTAAGTCTAAGTGTAAGTAAAGAATAGTTGGCAAAATACTTACACATTTAGTGAGATTCAATTAAGAAAAAGATGTACAAACTAGTCAAATATATTGAAGGTTATAAAGATATGATGATAGTTAAGATAACAAAGATCATAAAGAATAATTTACGCAAATAATATCTCTGGTATATGAAAAATAACCGACGTAACATGTTTTAATTAGTTGAGATTCAACATTTAAAGCTCGTCTGGCTCTCGGTGTGTGTGGATAATTGCGAAAGTAACGGGGAAATCACTATTAATTTTTATAATTAAACAGGATTTTTCCTTTGGAAAGTCCTTAAAGTTTTAACGTGAAATTAAAAATTATAAAAATAAAATACGATGTGGAAAAAAATAATACTGCTTGCGTGCCTGTTTAACATAAATTATGTGGAATTGTCAGTAAGTATTTCAAATGTGTTTATTGAAGAGTTAAAAATAAAAGTGATACGTTAACTTAGAAAAAAAAGGATAATAGTCGGGGACCGTAAAAATAATATTCAGAAATCAAAATATGATTATTATTTTGCTATAAATATTTTTTTTTGTCACAAGTATTTGCTATTACCTGATTTGTATTTCTTTTGGTAAAAATTATTGTTGAATTAATTTAAAAAGCTAAATTTTTAAATTATTTTTAATAAAATAACAAAATTTAAACCAAAATCTAGTAAAACAATATCTTATTCACTTAAGCTTTTTTGAATAAGTTTCGATGCAGAATTTTTACTAGAACAAGCAAGTGATTTGAAACCGATAGTGAACTAGTTGGCTGAATTAAAACCACGTGGTTTTATTTTTTTTTTGTACACAGAACATATTTTTAGTGAATTCAAATCATATTTATGAAAAGTGATTTCCAGAACGTGCCTCTATGATATTTTTTTATGGTTTAATAATATTTTTATTTTTTTTATAATCGTTAATTTTTGCAATATTCGGGATAACAGCGACTTTGTTACGCAAAATAATTTTACCTTTAACTTTAAATCTTTCACTTAAACCATTTTATGAAAAAAATTTAAAAACATTTGCTCTAAAAGAACATCAGAATATGACAAAAAAATTTGACAAACAAAAAAAAAAAAACAGGACAATCCTGCAAAAAAATATCCTCAAAAAGAATATCAGGATATGACATACATATATTTAAAAAACACAGGATAATTCAAACATTTCTGATGAAAAGTACAAAGGGATGAATAGCAGATTTCAAGGATATGTATGTATATGATTTCCCGAAAATATTGTTTCAAGACACTAAATAGATTTGAGACAAATTAAATTTTTATATATGAATGGAAATCATTTGAAATAATAAGGCCTAATTAGTCAAAAGTATTTTATGCTAATAAACTGCTTATTTGGCACATTTGTACTCAAACTTTGTCAAATAAGCAGTTTATAAATATACAATATCTCTTATGATCCTATATATATAAGGACGAATTTTAGATTATTAATACAGCACATATTTGCAAATGCTCCAGCTCCAGACCATGTATTTAACGCGAGCTGGAGCCATAGTATTATCGAATGCAATCGCAGATTCGAATTATTCATAAAAAATTTTCAAATACATATTTTATTCCAGTAATAATAGCAAATTAAATAACAGTGAGATATAACAACAATTGCTTTCGTCGTAAAACTAAAATAAAAAATAATCACTCTACAAAATAAAATTTAGATACTAAAACGACGCATACGAATTATTATCACAATGCGTAGTGTCGTCAAAAACTTGAGCAAATAAAATATAAAATGATCTGATAAGGAAAAAGATAGAATATACAAAACAAATAAATTTTTGAACTTCACGTTTAAGTAATAAACAATATTAATAAAATATGAAATTTATTTGTTGGGTGGTTAAGCAATGTCTATATGCATTTCATTGGCGCTTTTTACCAAATCGTCAGTAGACTTCAACCACAGTTTTGAAAAGTTTCAAACTTCTCAACTTATTAAAAGACTTTTATAAACCATCTGAGAATTATGTTAATAAATTAATTATAAAAATTCACAATTTATGTGATTTAAAAAAATCACATTATAATAATTATAAAAAGCGCCAATGAAATGCATATAGACATTGCTTAACCACCCAACAAATAAATTTCATATTATAATAGTACAATGACAGTATGTCAAATAGTTCATTTATTATATTAATAAAATTATTTTTGCTGAAAATGTTTAGTATACCGTACAAACTTTGACTAAATTGAAAATTAAATTAACTGATATTAAATTAACTGACTATTAATAATATTTAAAACGAAAGTGAATTTATTTTATTAAGCGAACATTTTGTAGATAAAATTACTAAATTGAAAATTATTAAACAGGCTCTAAGTTAAAATCTGCGGTCTGACAATTATTTTATGAATTTGTTCAAATTCTAATACTGATTAAGAGTGGAGTATTTTGAATATTTTTGATGGTTATCCAACTAACAGAATGGCTCAGTACTGAGCCATTCTGATGGCCACTACGCCATCTCACCGCCACCCTTTGTTAAAATTGTTCCAATTTTTTGAAGGTTTACTAGTCAGTAAGAATAACAACAAAGAGAAAAATGTATTATTTGGAATACTAATCATGAGAGTTGGGGAAATCGCTACCAACCAAAAGAAAGTTGACTTTAAATTAATATAAAAACTTTTGTATTTAAATTTTCGTTAAAGCACTGGTTAAATAGTTGTTGATATTCCTGCTGACTAGTATCACCGCCGAAAATGGAAAAATTGAACAAAGAATGCTGATGAGATCAGTACTGCTCCTTGAGCTACAGAAATTTTAAATAAAACTAAATGAATTACTTACTAATAATACTAATAACTCTTTCTACAAAAGGAAGTTGAATCATTTAGCCGTGGAGACATCCCAGACACAAATGAAGATGATATCGTGTGTACTCCAGGTGCAGTGGGTCCACAGCCCCACCCATCGGATTGTCATAGATTTATTGAATGCAGCAATGACACTGTTTACGTAAAGAAATGTGGGCCAGGTACTGCGTTTAGCATACCACTGAAAGTGTGCGATTATATTTATAAGGTTGATTGCAGTGGTAGGGGAGGAAAAGTGGAAGCTCCAGCAATCACGATCGGTAAGTTGAGACTATATTTTTATTTTCTAAGATTTTTGGCCTTTTTAATAATTTTAAGTTTTTTTTATTATACTAATTATTTAAAATCTATTTCCTTCACTGGATATTTATAAATATAAAACAATTTTTTATATAAACATAAGTGACCATAACGTAAATTTGATATAGATATCTTTTAAATAGGTTATGGCGTGATAAAATCAGAATTCAATATAAATCTTCTTTTTTCTAAATAGCTGACAATAAAATAACCTGTCCTTCGAATGGTGCTGGTTTATATCCTCATCCTCACAACTGCAGTAAATTTGTGCAGTGCACGAATGGTCGGACTTTTATTCAAGATTGTGCTCCTGGCACTGCTTTCGACAGCGTACGCGGGCTCTGTGATTATAAGGACAAAGTGAAATGTTGCGCAACTTGTACTGAAGCAGAATATAAAGAAATGCCGAAGGAGAGTGTTTGTAAGTTTCTAATTTCGAAATATTTTGCTTTGCCTCATTTTGTTGTTAAAGCCTGGTAGAGTACTGTTTTTATATGTGCGAAAAATTTTTTTTTTTCATGATGACATGAATCTAATTTGGCAACAATCAATGTATGCAACAGTGTTTTATGAATGTATATAAACAGAACGCGTATGTTTTCGTGGGGAAAAGGTACTGCTCATCTTCTTTCGCAATTGAAAAGAAATGCTGCTTTTAGAATGTTTTTTTAAATAACATGCTGTCAGACTCATTTTGCATGCTTTTAGCCATATGGATATGCTACCTCTTTTGCATGTTAACCTTTTTCCCATGAACAACTCAATGTTGCTCAACAATTTTCGCACATTTGCACAGAGAACTAGGTTTTATATGAAAATGAGTGACTTTAAAATTGCTATTATAAGTTCCAAATATGTATGAATCTTCTTTTTTCCAAATAGCTGAGAATAAAATAACTTGTCCTTCTAATGTTACTGGTTTGTATCCTCATCCCTACAAGTGCAATAAATTTCTGCAGTGCGAGAAAGGTCAGACTTTTATCCAAGATTGTGCTCCTGGTACTGCTTTCGACAGCGTACGTAGAATTTGTGATTATAAAGGCAAAGTGAAATGTTGTGCAACTTGTACTGGAGCAGAAAATAAGCATGTGTCAGAGGAGAGTGTTTGTAAGTTTCTAATTTGGAAATATTTTGTTTTGCCTCATTTTGTTGTTTAGAGTCCAGTATTATGTTCAAGATTTCGTGCAAAATGCTGTCAATCTACTTATAATAGCTTTTGTATAAAACACTCGGGAAATACTTTTGCAAAAGAAGTACTCTGTTAATAAAAGCAAGTGAAATGAGGCTGACAGCATGTTATATAAGAAAAATGTTGCCAGCAACATTTCTTTTCAACTGCAAAAGAAGATGAGCAGTACCTTTTCCGCATGAAAACATACGAGTTCTGTTTACACACATAAGGCGATTTTTCCAATTAAGAAAACATAAATGTTGTTCAATAATTTTCGCACATTTGAACAGAGTACTAGGCTTTATATGAAAATGTGTTGGCCTGAAATTGATATTGCAAGTTTTAAGAATACATATGTTATTTAAATAGGTTGTGAAATGATAAAATACGAACTCAATGTAAATCTTCTTTTTTCCAAACAGCTGAGAATAAAATAACTTGTCCTTCTAATGTTACTGGTTCGTATCCTCATCCCTACAAGTGCAATAAATTTCTGCAGTGCGAGAAAGGTCAGACTTTTATCCAAGATTGTGCTCCTGGTACTGCTTTCGACAGCGTACGTAGAATTTGTGATTATAAAGGCAAAGTGAAATGTTGTGCAACGTGTACTGGAGCAGAAAATAAGGACGTGTCAGAGGAGAGTGTTTGTAAGTTTCTAATTTGGAAATATTTTGTTTTGCCTCATTTTGTTGTTTAGAGTCCAGTATTATGTTCAAGATTTCGTGCAAAATGCTGTCAATCTACTTATAATAGCTTTTTGTATAAAACACTCGGGAAATCGGGAAATACTTTTGCAAAAGAAGTACTCTGTTAATATGACTAAAAGCAAGTGAAATGAGGCTGACAGCATGTTATATAAAAAAATGTTGCCAGCAACATTTCTTTTCAACTGCAAAAGAAGACGAGCAGTACCTTTTTCGCATGAAAACATACGAGTTCTGTTTACACACATAAGGCGATTTTTCCAATTAAGAAAACATAAATGTTGTTCAATAATTTTCACACATTTGAACAGAGTACTAGGCTTTATATGAAAATGTGTTGGCCTGAAATTGATATTGCAAGTTTTAAAAATACATATATTATTTAAATAGGTTGTGAAATGATAAAATACGAACTCATTGTAAATCTTCTTTTTTCCAAACAGCTGAGAATAAAATAACTTGTCCTTCTAATGTTACTGGTTCGTATCCTCATCCCTACAAGTGCAATAAATTTCTGCAGTGCGAGAAAGGTCAGACTTTTATCCAAGATTGTGCTCCTGGTACTGCTTTCGACAGCGTACGTAGAATTTGTGATTATAAAGGCAAAGTGAAATGTTGTGCAACGTGTACTGGAGCAGAAAATAAGGACGTGTCAGAGGAGAGTGTTTGTAAGTTTTTTATTTTGAAATAATTTGCTTTGAAATGCTTTACCTCATTTTACTTTGGAGGCAAGTACTCTGTTTGAATTTGTGAAAAATGTTTAGCATCATCAATTATTTCACATGAAAAATTTTAGATTTCAAATGCGGTGCTAATTCTTTAGAGCTGATATAAGATGCCGCTTTTCCGCATCATTAAACTTAATTTTATTATTATTTGACTTTTCTACGCTTTAATATGGATATGCGTAAATATATTGATGAAAATTATTTTAAACTATTCCGATCACAATTTTTTTATCATATCAAAGAGGTTGCTTAAATGTGAAATGTTTCCGATATAATGCTTCAAATGTAGTACTTTGTTCTAAAAGTTGGTGGTACTCTCCTGAAAATTTCATGCGAGCGAAGTGAAGCCACATGGAAACGATTTTCGCATGAAATACTTATAAAATAGTGTTGAAAATGTAGTACTGTAGTACTCTATTTGCATAACGATAAACACGCAAACTTAATATGGCAGAATGTTCATCCAAGAAAGAAAGTTCCTTGTAACATTTTCTTTACCACAGATAAACATGTGCATTACAGCAGTAAAATCGGTCAAGTATATAAAATCAAGGTTTAGGGTAAATCGGCAACCTGCTATTTTTTCGCATTCAAATAATAGATGTTGCCGAACATTTTTCACAAATTCGATCAGAAACATTAAAAGTTGTTGCTGTAAAAACTTCTACCATTTATAAACATTATAAAATCAAGCCAACTAAACAACAAATATATGTATGTGTACATATAATAGCTTTTTTATTATAATAATAAGTCATTCTTCGTATGCATAAACGCAAACTTTTTGATAGGCTAACTTTCTAATCAATACACTTTGATTGGAACTTAGCTAAGGATAGTTGGATAAACTCTTTCGACGACGTGGAATTCAAAAGACTGAATTGGACAAAAAAGAAGGGACAAAACTTAGTGCCAGCCTTCAAAGGAAATATGTTTTTTTTTGTCTGAAACCATTTTTTATAAAGATGGCGAAAAACCCCACGAACGATTGAAAAATTCTCCAAAAATATTCGTTATAAAATTGCGTTAGCAAAAGAAATCAAAAGCTTAAACGTTCTGAATAGATAATTTTGTACTTATTTACAATTTTTGTCACGATGTTTACGTGTTATAAGAAATAAGTTTGTAACAGAATTGTTTGACACATACTTTTGTGAAGCATTTAAAGTGTCCAGCGCGTCACTGTATGACCGCATTCCCACTCTTCTCGGAATACACAAAAAACTTCTCTTAAAAAACCATATTATTGATTAATATGTTTCATGAAAGTATTCTTAAAATTTTAAAGTGACTTTAAGTTACTTTCAGAATAATTTGTTCTTCCTATTGGAATGTATATAAAAGATTTCAAACTATTGGCAAAACAAATATCAATAGTCAGTTTATTATGTAAATTCAGTTCCTAATAGACACTGTAAATTGCTAGTTTTCATTTTCAATTGTTCCAGTTTAGATTTAAATTGTTGCTTCCAAGTTTGTTTTTTCTTAGGTATTAGGAAATATAGTCAGCACAGCTGAGTGGCCAGCGCACTCTCTATAGTCAGCGAAATGAGCCAATAAATAAAATGCCCATTGGAAATTCTCTTGTCTTCCATACTTTTCCATTACTAAGAACATACACGATAAAATCTGCTCAACTAAATTGTCTTCAATTTTATAACCATCTGTCTGCAATACCTTCCCAAAAAATAGCTCCACCCTCACCAGGATCGCTGATGTATGATACGGAACATGACAAGCTGCTTCATACTGATGATCTTTTTTGCCTGGAAGGCACAACAGGATTCTTCCCGTATCCTTTCGACTACAACAAATTTATTTGTTGTCAAAATGGTACTACGCTCGTAAAACATTGTGTGCCTGGATCGGCATTTAGTATATCGAAAGGATATTGTGAAAGCTTGCTTCAAATACATGAGACTGATCGCGTCTCTTACGATTTGTATGAGGTTAAAAAGCTTAAAAGTTGTCCTTCTGGCACAGATGGTTTGCATTTGTACCCATTTAATGCCGAATTATATGTAGATTGTTCAAATACTCAAATGAAGGTGTTGCCCTGCAAGAATGACTACATCTTTAGTGTGCTCAAACGCAGCTGTTTGCCACGTGCCCAGGTTCGACAAAATCAACGTGTTCGTTTGTTAAGTGAACTGGAACTGATGAGCAGTTATCACTATAAATATGAAATCTATAGCAGAAACAGTACGGTATACTGCCCAGACGGTGGGACTCGGAGGTATCCTTATCCTTTTGATTCCACCAAATATTTGATATGTTCTGGAGGCCGTTTGAGTCTAAAATCGTGCGCTTTTGATCAAGTTTTTAGTTTGTATGATAATAGTTGTATTCGGAAACATAAATTAAATGCTGGTAATTATGTGCCACAAGCTAAGTCGACAGATGGCCAAGAGTGGACCGCAACTGATGTGAAAATTAAATTTAATTCAAGTGAGTATTTAGTAACGAAAATTTACACAATGGTAAATTAATTTTAACAAATTAAATTTCTTTTAATTTAAGTTGTCGCCTCAAATTATTTATCATGTCCTCCCGGTTTGGATGGATACTTTTTGCATCCTTTCAATATCACCAAATACATTGAATGTCGTGCAGGGAATGCTATAGCTCACACGTGTTTGAATAGTGCTTTCTTTGATCCATATAATAAATGGTGTATTCCTGAATCGGTCTTGAAGTCAAATGTTGATGAAAAACAAACTGAAGTAATTAAAAATTATTTCTCAAGTTTCGGTCAACAACGTAAGTACATATTTTTAAATTCGAACAGAATCATTAAAAACTTCAAACATTTATAAACAGTATAACATTAAGCCAACCAAACAAACTATATATATATATATATATATATATATATATATATTTATATATATATATATATATATATATATATATATACATATATATTTATATATATATATATATATATATATATATATATATAATATATATATATATATATATATATATATATAATAACAGCTTTTTTTATTATAATGATCGGTTGTTCGTCGTGTGCATAAAGGCAAATTTTTGATAGTCTAACTTTCTAATCAGTACACTTTGATTGGAAGTCGCCTAAAGATACTTGGAAAAACTCCTACGACGACATACAATTCAAAAGACTGAATGGAACAAAAAAAAATAAAAGAAGGGACAAAATTTCCTGCCAGTCTCGAAAGGATATAAAGTTTTTGTCTAAAACCATTTTTTATAAGGATGGCGAAAAACCCCATGAACGATTGAAAAATTCTACAAAAATATTCGTCATAAAATTGCACCAGCAAAAAATCAAAACTTAAAACGTGCTGAAGAGATAAGTTTGTACTTATCAACAACTTCTGTCACGGTGTTTACCTTTTTATCTTGCATGTTATCAGAGATAAGTTAGTAATAGACTTGTTTGACGTATAATTTTATGTAGCATTTTAAGTCTCCAGATCCTCACTGTATGACCGTATTCTCACTATTCTCGGAATACACAAATAACTTCTTTTGAACACCAATATCATCGATTAAAATGTTTCATACATACACATATTTTTCAAATTTTAAATAGACGTTCAATTACTTTGAATGACTTGCCCGTCCGTTATATCCTCCTCCAGAGTAATTTGTTCTTCCTATTGGAACAGATATAAAACAGTTCATTCTATTGGCAAAACAAATATCAATATGTAGTCAGTTTGTGTAAATTAAGTTCCGACTTTAGTCCAAACAGACAATATAATTTGTTAGTTATCATTTTCAGTTGTTCCAGTTTAGATTTAAATTGAGGCTTCCAAGTCTGTTTTTTTATTAGGTATTAGGAAATATAGCCAGCCGATCCTCTTTTAGTCAGCGAAATGAACCAATAAATAAAGTGCCGCTCAGAAATTCTCTTGTCTTCCATACTTTTCCATTATAACCTATTCTTCGAACTAAATTGTTTTCAATTTTATAAACATCTGCCTTCAATACCTTTCCACAAAATAGCTTCACCCTCATCAGGATCATCGCTGATGTATGATACGGAACATGACATGCTGCTTCATACTGGTGATCTCTTTTGTTTGGAAGGTACAACAGGATTCTTCCCGTATCCTTTCGACTACAAGAAGTTTATTTGTTGTCAAAATGGCACCACGCTCGTAAAACAATGTGTGCCTGGATCGGCATTTAGTATATCGAAAGGATATTGTGAAAGCTTGCTTCAAATACATGAGACTGATCGCGTCTCTTACGATTTGTATGAGGTTAAAAAGCTTAAAAGTTGTCCTTCTGGCACAGATGGTTTGCATTTGTACCCATTTAATGCCGAATTATATGTAGATTGTTCAAATACTCAAATCAAGGTGTTGCCCTGCAAGGATGACTACATCTTTAGTGTGCTCAAACGCAGCTGTTTGCCACGTGCCCAGGTTCGACAAAATCAACGTGTTCGTTTGTTAAGTGAACTGGAACTGATGAGCAGTTATCACTATAAATATGAAATCTATAGCAGAAACAGTATGGTATACTGCCCAGACAGTGGGACTCGGGGGTATCCTTATCCTTTTGATTCCACCAAATATTTGATATGTTCTGGAGGCCGTTTGAGTCTAAAATCGTGCGCTTTTGATCAAGTTTTTAGTTTGTATGATAATAGTTGTATTTGGAAACATAAATTAAATGCTGGTAATTATGTGCCACAAGCTAAGTCGACAGATGGCCAAGAGTGGACCGCAACTGATATGAAAATAAAATTTAATTCAAGTGAGTATTTAGTAGTGAAAATCTACACAATCGTAAATTAATTTTAACAAATTAAATTTCTTTTAATTTAAGTTGTCGCCTCAACTTATTTATCATGTCCTCCCGGTTTGGATGGATACTTTTTGCATCCTTTCAATATCACAAAATACATTGAATGTCGTGAAGGGGCTGCTATAGCTCACACGTGTTTGGATAGTGTTTTCTTTGATCCATATAATAAGCGTTGTATTCCTGAATCGGTCTTGAAGTCAAATGTTGATGAAAAACAAATGGAAGTAAATAAAAATCATTTCTCAAGTCTAGGTCAAAACCGTAAGTATTAATTTTCTTGGGAAGTTAAATTAGCTGATATTTGGTGATGGGGACTTAAAAATTTCTTTCATTATTTTCTTTGGCAGCAAATTTGGCATTTCTGGCATCGGTCTTGAAGTCAAATATTGATGAAAACCATATTGAAGCAATGAAAAATCATTTCTCAAGTTTCGGTCAAGACCGTAAGTATATATTTTCTTGGGAAGTTACATTCTCTGATATTTGGTTATGGACGATTAAAATTTCTTTCAATATTTTCTTTGGCAGCAAATTTGGCAATTCTTGCATCGGTATTGAAGTCAAATCTTGATGAAAAACATATTGAAGCACTGAAATATCTTTTCTCAACCCTCCGTCAACACCGTAAGTATATATTTTCTTGGGAAGTAAAATTAGCTGATATTTGGTGATGGAGGATTAAAATTTCTTTTATTATTTTCTTTGGCAGCGAATTTGGCAATTCCTGCATCAGTCTTGAAGTCAAATCTTCATGAAAACCATATTGAAGCAATAAAAAATCTTTTCTCAACCCTCGGTCAACACCGTAAGTATATATTTTTTTGGGAAGTTAAATTAACTGATATTTGGTGATTGATGACTAAAATTTCTTTCATTATTTTCTTTGGCAGCGAATTTGGCAACTCCTGCATCGTTCTTGAAGTCAAATGTTTATGTAAAACATATTGAAGTAACTGAATATCATTTCTCAAGTAAAGGGCTTGATGAAAAATATTTAGAAGCAACTAAAAATCATTTCAAAAGTAAACCACTCGTGCAAAGCCGTAAGTATATATTTTCTTATTGATAATTTTTTTGCGTTGTTTTCTTTGGTGGCCAATTTGACACCACTGTCATATGTGAGCCATAGAAATAAAAAACGGTACTAATTTAGATATGCACGATCTATTTTAAAATATCGCGGGCAACGTGTGTTCGATTGTTTTTTAATTTTGTCCTTTTTATGTTTGTACACACGCATCGGATATATGTTTACAGTTTCAGCTATTCAGCATGTTTAGTTTGTTTTTGAGTTTCATAAAAGTTGGAAGGAAATGGATCAAGAAATTTATGTCAAATGAAATTAAGTACTCAAAAGTGTTTGAAGTGTTGACAATGTCATATGATGATTGTACTAGAGGCAGGAAAATGTGTACCAGTGGTACAAGATTTTCAAAGAAGGGCATGTCGGTTGGCCTATGTCATGCAATTTTTTCGGTAGTTTTATGCATGAAGCGCGTGTTGCTGAATTTTGACAAAAAAAATCCTTGTTCGTAGTTTTCTGCTCAAAAGCAATACCGTAATAATGCCTCAGCCACCGTATGCACCACAGTTGGACACTTGCGAGTTTTTTCTGTTCCCTAGATTGAAGAGATCCTTGATAGGAACGCGTTTTGCAATGATTGGGGATATAAAAATCCAATCGCTGAGAGTGTTGCACTTCATACCAAAAAGTTCACTTGTAGAACTTTTTGAAGGATTGGGGAGAAATGCTAGAATAAGCACATATCGGATGGGACTTACTTGTAAGAAGGCAAAACTTTGATGAAAAAGATACACATTTTGTGGAAAAAAATTAAAATTCACCGTATTTCTCATAAATTACTTCTTTCGCACTAAACTACAACAAATAGGTTTCTGAGCGAAGTGGTTATAGATGAACCAACATTAAGAAAATCCCAACAAGCTGACAGAATTTTATATTTTTTAATTTGGTTCAAAGTTTGTAATAAAATCGAAAAAGAACTTATGCGATATACATGAAACAAATTGCGATTCATACACTTTCAGATTTTAGTTTATAAACCAATTATTTGACACGTGATAAACGAAAATTTCTATTAAAAGTCGATTTTCTATTAAAACTAGAGCACTGAAATATTTTTCAACTGTTTATAAATCTTCACTGAATATCCTAAGAAGTAATTAAATATATCAGTACACAGAAGCTCTGATTAGAGGAGTAAAGTGTGATTTTTTTGTATAAGAAGTGATTAGTCAGTCATGCAGCGTGATATGCTGGAATTAGGAAGATTTATTATGAGAAGGAGGATACCAGAATGAAAAAGTGTAGTTGTAGTAACTCGATCGCGAGGTACTTATATACAAAATTCAATGTTTAAATTAGTTTTCAGTAAATATTAAGTAAAATTAAACTTTAAGAAAAAGGTTTATTAATAAAATACTTTATATATTTTCAGCATGTACTACACATACTTCATATGTATTTCTTGTTGAGACGCCTCATCAGCATCATCGTTGCAGCTCTAAATGTGCCAGGCACAACAACAGAAAACATTAAATAATATATTAACAACATAATTTTTAATTAATAATACTGATGGAGTTGCGAGTACAAAGTCCTTATAAATTCAGCGATCGGAAAGAGGATTATAATACTGAGCAGCTACTTAAACATTTTCTTTTGTCTATTAACTTTCCTTTTCTTGGTGTACATAATGTGGGTACTTAATAAATAATAAATTCATTTTGAAATATTTTCTTGATTCTATATAAGTTAAATTTATAGTGCGTTTTATTTACTTTAATCTCAGTTGACATTGTGAGTAATTATTTATTTAAGAAATGATAATATTTAATTGTCAAGCATTTTTTAAGGTAAGTAAGTAAATGTGTACATAAGTGGACTTAAGTAAAAGCCACAAAAAAAAAAAGATAAATAAACAAAAAGTAAATTTCAATATGTACTTGAGAGTAAAACATTATATATTCAATTTATATGTATCGTTCTTATCAACAATTAGTTTGTAAGATTGGTTTGCATCGTATGCAGTTGTGCCACCGAAAATAAATAAATGAAACACAAAAAAAAAATTAAATAATTACATACATACAAATGCAATTACTTCAATATATGAGTATGCAAATACCCAGTAAACATTTCTGGTTCATACGTCTGTGGGCAGACGTAGATCGGAAAGATATACGTTCAATCTGATTTCAATTTCATAAACTTAAAGGTCATTCTTAAGCTCTGGAATTTATCTTTTCTCTACCGATTTCCAGCGTACATTTCAAAATGAAGTATAAATAAAGTAATAGGCTTTTTACATTTCTTCACGCCTTAGGAAGGCATGGCATATGTTGAATATGTGAAAGATCGCACATCTGCTGTCATGGCAGATGTCTAAAAGATTGAAAAAAATAATTTTGCTATTTTTTGGACTTTAAGAACAATTCTAGTTGTTAATGCAGTACATGCAGGTAATAGAATCCATTGTAGTACATGAAGCACACCACGCCGCCCATTTTAATATATTTTTTTCTCATATTCTTATTGAGAGTCGTAAATCAAATTTTGAATGTTATTTGTTCTAT
The DNA here is from genome assembly GCA_963675445.1 of Linnaemya vulpina. Taxonomy (NCBI): domain Eukaryota; kingdom Metazoa; phylum Arthropoda; class Insecta; order Diptera; family Tachinidae; genus Linnaemya; species Linnaemya vulpina. The sequence continues at coordinate 36,732,821 of OY776278.1, forward strand.
TTCACACACCTTTCAAGCACTGTACTTCAAAGTAAGTGTAACGCAAGACTACGATACCTTAGGTCCCGGGTTCGCCTCCACAGTGCGTCAAGAATATGGTATCGAATATTTGTGATCTGTATTAGCGCATGGTTGTGTTAATTGTTGCC